>OZ017742.1:105821464-106421464 GCA_963969285.1 Odontomyia ornata | reverse complement strand
GTTCTGAGCCTCACGCAAAAGCTTATAATACTCTATTAACTTTTCAGATAGTTCATTCAACCACCAGTACACTGAAGACTTGCCATACCATGGTTCTCGACGGGGCATAGAAGCGTTGCAAGCAGTCGTGATGATGTTCATAGTTGAGTTCACTACGTCTTGAGCTGCCAATTCTTCTGTCCTCTGTGAATAACGCTGCAGGTAAGCACCTGCTGTGAGTACCTTGACAAACCTCTTGGCGTCCATCTTTCCAGTGTTCCGCCCAATTGTAAAAAATCAAGAGCATTGATGCCGGGAGATAGCATCACTGATCTCAAGCAGAATACACTGATGATCACTGGCTGAGTGTCCTCTAATACTCTGCAATTGAGTATTCTGCATAATAAGGACTCTGAGGCGAATGTCAAGTCCAATAGCCAACACGCTGGAAAGTTGGCGTATTTCCGGTGTTTTATACGATGCATGCCCCATTTGATTGCCTTAGCGTTGAAGTCCCTCCCAACGAGCACGTTGCCCTCTGCGTTCAAAACAGCGCTCTCCAAAGCATTCGTATTGGTTTGGAAAGATGATATTGGTTCATTTGGCGTTAAGTACATACTAAACAAGTTGGGTAAACAGACCTCGATCATGTCAGAAGGGTTTTGTATTCAATTTACAAAATGCAGTCACCAGATCGAATCAAATCAAGAAACATATCAAAGACGATTTTATTGGAGAGTATTTGAAAACCGAAGATCATACTATTTTTAACAAAGCTGAACGAATTTCGACTTCTAAGGTTTTTGTTATTGTTATACTCATAAACATCACCCTTGATAATTATTTCAGATGTCCATCCGCGACGGAGGAAACACATTTTTCATGTATTTCCCCCCTGTGCCCCCACTGAAGCAAAAACTGACAGTTTAAGAGCTGTTTTGAAAAGCTCCCATGAAGACTTTCATTTCATACTCATATCGGCTACGTTTGATGAATTTTTTTTATTCAGGGGCCACTCTCCTGTACTGAAATCATCGATTCATGGCCAATTTTTTCGAATCCTAGAATGGTTACAAAACCCTTTTGCTAGGAGCTCTCTCCCGCCTCATTGACTTGTTTCACTCATGAGCATTAATTGTAGGTACTTATCTTCAGTCATTCATTCAATTGAATCAAGTGTTCAAAGCATGCACCTTAAACGTTGAAGTTGGGAAAAATAACTCAAAATTATTCAATCTTCGCATTTAAAACAGCCACTATTTTGTTTCACGATTACTGATACCACTAACTGAACCGATTCTCAAAGATATACATGGCACCTATCGTTTCTGAAATTTTCATGCAAATCCTAGCAAGACTATAGTGTCTGAGTCGGTAAAAAGCGCATGTTGTTCCATAGCCATATGTTGCCATAGTAATACATGCAGCGCATATTATTCCATAGTAATACAGGAAAATTCAAACCGCTACAACTTCGCTAAATATGATGCAATCTTTATGAAACTTGGAGGGTTGATCAATCTTATAAATAAACATCTGTGTACTGAATTTCATTGAATTTAAGGGTACCGTCAAGATTTTATTCAAGAAAACATAAAATCGATAAATCATACTATTACTAACAAAGTTGAGTGAATTGCGACTTCTCACGTATTTGTTGTTGTTGTACTCATCAAGGCCTGATTTTTCGGATGGAAGGGGTCCAATCGCGAGGGGGGGGGGGGGACATAAATTTTTCGTGTATTTCCCCTCCCTGTGCGCCCCTCGAAGCAAATTTTGCCAAACTAAGACCTGTGTTGAAAAGTTCTCATCAAGACCTTTCATTTGATACCCGTATCGGCTTTCTTCAATGAAATTTTTTTTTCGGGGGTCACTCCCCTACATGGGGAGACCCCCCTTAAATATATTCTAGTAGTTGAACATTGAAGAGATCACCACTTTACACCTACTTACAAAATTTGATGCTTCTAGCTTAAGTAGTTTCCGAGAAAAACTGCTGTGACACACGGACGGACGGACGGACGGACAGACAGACAGACGGATAGACGGACAGACAGGACGCGATTTTAGAAGGGTTTTGTAAAATTATTTTACAAAACCCTAAAAACGTAGTTTTTAAGCACTGAACCGACACAAAACCCTCCCCCCTTCCGCAGCCTTCCTCCAAGATATCACTATTCCCAACACAGATGCCGGCAGTACCAGTTTTATCAGGATACCATAATGCAGAACTTTTTTCGTGGTATCGCTCACTCAGCAGCAAAAAGTAAGCTTGCATATCCCTCGCAAACTGCTCAGGCAGGTTTTGGGCAGTTAAACTGCAGTATAGGCTTACTTGCAGGATATGGGTCATTGAAGCTCTGATTTTGCCTTGACTAGGGCTTCCTAGAAAACACGACACTTTCTGATCCCAAAAAGTGCCCAAAATAAGGCCTTGGATCAGCATCCTTGCGTAGGATACAGTGTGCCTCTTTCGTACACTCTTTTTTTTATATCCGATTTCATCGCATTTGTAACATAGAGAACTCCTATTGGGTCCTTTGCATACTTGTGGGGTGTGACCATAGCCAAGGCATTTAAAACTTTTAAAGGTGCTACTTTTCGTTGTATCCTGCGGATAACCTACCCTATTCTTACTTTGCCCTTATTCAGAAATTGTTCCGTATATTTTTCGTCCAAATCAATAATGGCCATTTATGGTATTCTGGTGTCAGCCTTGCTGTGATCTTGCCCACGCTATGGAGCTCTCTTTTGATGACCTCTTCTACCTCAGCCAGATCCATGACACCATCTATGTCTCTTACTTCGATTGTTGCAATCGGGTCAAGCGAGGGTATAGTTGTGCTTTTGCCAAGGACTGGTCCAAATTCGGCCAGTATGTGGTCCGACCGCGTTGATCGCACAACATGACCAGCAGTTTTGGTGGCTTTGAGCCTTATATTTTGCGTGATATCCCGTAACACTTCTGCGTATGATTGGCCATCTTGGGGGTCTTTAGTGTGGCTTTTTTCTCTCCTGTTTCGTATCAGATCTTTTTCTTGCTGGGTGCCCTTGCCAACTTTATTTCCTGGCACGCTTTAAAGCGCTTTTTTGCGGCTTTCTCCATTTCTTTCGTTAGCACTTTCTGAAACCTCTGATAAAGTGCCATCAAGTGCCTCTTCCTTTCTTCTTTCACCCTAATCTCCTTTGACTGTGCTAGACGTCATTTTTTCTTTTTATTGATGTTTGATGGTGGAGCTATCTGTGCGTGCTCTTTAGGCTTAGCCCTCAGGGTTTCTTTAGACTTCTGCTCTTCTTAAGCCTTCTGGTCCTCTTTGGCCTTTAACCAGCTCCTTCAATAATGCCCTGTACGGTCCAGGAGCATCTTTGGTTCAAGGAACCCAATTCGTTCTTCTTCGGTGTGTTTTTGCGAGTCTTATACAGACTTTATTCTTTTTAAGAACATCTCCTACTTCTCGGGTTAGCCTTTTTTCTACAAGTTGCTGGATGGCAATTGTACTTTGCTACCACCTTTCTTGGGAGTGATTATCGGCTTCCGTTTCCGAGTGCAGCTTTCCCGGCATATTTTCAACGGTGGCGATGAAATCACACAAAGGTGCTTTATTTGTCTGGTCACTACGTTCAGTTCCTGCCATAATCTCTTTGTGGACTCAAGGATAAATTTACGACCCTTGCGTCCACCGCTTCAGTAGCAATCGCAGCAGTAACCATAAAATACTCGATATTCTTTATTATTCTCCCCACCCCTTGAATATCTGGCAGCCCGTGCAGAGTTTTCTGCTGTTCCTTTTAAGAATGCCCTGGCATTCGCATAATTTTTTTGCTCCACCCAAATACCGCAGGAATCTCAGTCTGGGCAAGACTGTCTGTCAATCTCCTTTTTCTGCCCATCTTCACTGTCATTGTATTCATCGTCGTTTCTGTCATCGTTAGAACCACTCCGAAAAATCTGTGAACATCGTGGTGGTAGCCGCTGGTTGCGTCGTTATTGTTGTTATTTTTGCCAATCGGGAATCTGCCTCAAACGAACGTAAACCACCAACCCAATGCTGTGAATTTCGAATTTACTCCAAGGTGGTATGATAGTTGAATTGGAACCGTTCACGCACGAGTGTCACCTCGGCGCTACCGTGCAAAGTTACTGGATCCAAACCATCATATCCACCAACCCAAAGCAGCAATTCTAGTTCGTTCTCCAAATGTAGTCAAGATTAAAACAGGGTCATTACATGTCATCTGTGTACGGGGGAACATCAGGTCCGTGGGGTGGTACTCCCTAAAGAATACTAGCCTCCAAGAATGCTTCCGTCAATCGGCATCCCCCCTGCGGGAATTTCCTCGGTTACATGAAGGTGGCACTCCCTAAAGAGTGCTGGCCTCCAAGAGTATTCCTGTCAGCCAGCATTCGAGCGGTAAGTGTCATCCTTTTTCTGCACCTGTACCAATCGTTTGCGGTACAGCTCCTTACTGAGAACGTCGCTCCTCATTTCTCTTCCATATAGCAGTACCGACCCTACGGCCTTCATCAAGAGTCACCTTCTTAATGGTTTGGGCCCCTATTTTGGCCACAAGTTAACTCAGTACCAGTTTGCTTGAAGCTGTCTTATCAGCGATTGCCGTTATTTTCTCAGAGAAACTCATTTTTGAGTCGATTAGTAACCCCAGGCTTTGTAATGATGACTTCAACCAGTACTTCCCCAATCTTTTCTTTATCAGAATGAAATCTTCGGTTTTCTTCAGTATTAGACTGAACCCGCGAGCAGTTATCCAATCTCTTATGAAGCGCATTAGCACACTTAGTTATTTGCACCTGTTTGACTGTGCGTCTAGTGACTAACGCAACATCATTAACATGGCCAATCAGGCATGACTTACTTGCGAGCCTTTGCGCTAGTGGACAGAAAATGGATCCTTGAATATAATTTGATGTAACTTTCATCCTTTGTTGGCCCTGCATCAAAAGCACCAAAAGCTGTAAACGATATTCTGGACCCTAAAAGGAGTTTTCCAACGTATCAGGAACATCTAATCCTCTAGCAAAGTTGTGTGTCATCTACCGGAAAACCCATTGCTTAGTAAGGCTGCATATCTTCCCTTGTTGAATCGGGGAGCATGGTGGAGGATCTTGCTCTCAAGTCGTACTGCCAAGGAAATTGGTCTACAGCAGCAACAATTGCGTCCGTGATTCTTCCCTTAACGAGCTTCTTGCATACTTTCCTACCCATGTCTGACACGCATAACAGGCGGTATGTAGACAGCAGTCCGGGATTTCCCTCCCCCTTATTGATCAGTACTAAATCGCTTCCTTCAAGCATTCCAGGAACACCGCTTCTTACAAGCAAGCGTTGAATATACTGAGGAGCAAATAGAGACAATGGTAATGCACAAGTTGCAACACCTCAGCTGGGATGCTGTGTAGTCCTGGAGCCTTCCTTGTTTTCATTAATATAACTAACTCTTCCAATTCTGGCCACGTGGAGAGTGGGTATTTGACTGCTACTTTGCCGTGTACAGCATCAACATGGAAGGTATGATGGGGCAGGCAGACTTGATAGCGTTCATAGTTAAACTCACCACATCTTGAGCTGCTAACGCTTTGGTCCTCTGTGAATCTTCAAGCAGCGGTGCACCTATCGTGAGTACTTCGATGAACCTCTCAACGTCCTCGACGTCCATTCTCTCAATATTCCACGTAAAATTAGAAAGTTGAAAGTATGCGCATCACAGATATCAAGAAGAATGTACTGATAATCACTTGCTGAGTAGTCTGCTAATACTCTGTAATGATCATCCATAATTTAAAGACATTCATTCTCACATAATCTAAAACAGTCATTCAATTATAATTAGTCTAAAACATTCATTCAATTATAATATTAGATTCAAAAACATTCATTCAATTATTAGAAACATTCATTCAATATCAAATGCACTATATCCAAATTACATACAAATTAACGTACATACAATTATACGTGAACAGACAAACATTTAAAATATTGCTTACCAATAAGTCAATAAGTGGAACGTACTTAAAATATTTAAATCTCAAGAGTCAACACTCAACAATTTCGCTTTCACTTTCCGAAAAGTAAACAAAAACATTGCCATGCATTCTTGGGTCATCGAACATGCACTTGGAAGAATTTATGACCCAAAGAAAAAGATTACATAACATATGCATTTGTGCGATTATGGAATAACAAATGCATATGATGAATATATGAGGTGTTAATCGATTTGTGGGTCACGAGACCACACAAATCTGGGTGCTGGTTAATGAGGTTAGTACGTAATAAATTAAGTATTTTATGTTTGAGAAATTGGATAAATAGTTGAAGAAATTATAGAATCTAGATTAGAAGGTTCTGACTCGTTCCCTAATAAAGATTCGGCCATCGGTAAAACTTTGGCTGGCATTACTATAACACGGGGAAGAACACTCTTTTGATCAAAGTACTTTGGCTGGATTATTCGGCCAAACTCTGGTATAACTTGCTGCATAGAAGCTTTGCTTTGGTGCATTGTCTAATTTGGCCAGATCTCATCAGGCTAGACGACACTTAGGTAATTTACTTTTATATTTCTTTCTAAAACTCAAATCGTAATTCAACATGGCGATCCTGCAAACTATAGGACAATTATGGAGGCTTTATTTGACTCAACTGAGATGGAGATGCTGAATAGGAGATTCGAAGAGTTATTGGCCCGAGCAGAGGAAGAACTTCACAGGAATCGAGAAGAATATCGGCCAGAGGCGAGTGCGATTGTTGAAGCACCTGCATACACTCCAGCACCGATTAAGGAGTTAGGTCCAAAAAGGCTGACTGTGGAGGAGTACTTGAAAAGGCAGAAGCGACCAATACCTGCGGTTGTAACTGAACACAAGCAGAACAAAACGAAACATCGGGCAGGATGTAAAGCGAGAATACGAGGTGAAAGGAAAGAGTTGCATCGTTTAATAGCAATTTCCGAAGGAGAAGTGCAGAGAAGCCTATTTAAGAAATTGAACTTGCTGAGCCAAAAGAAAAATGGGAAATAAGTGCTCGACTACAAACGTGAACGAATCGTTCATCGTAGAGTTTAAACAAAGTATTGTTACCTCCTTAATTTTTTTTATAGTATTAACAGTTTTGTATGTATACCACATCAAAAATAGGAATTATGTAAAGAGTAGGTTAAATAGAAACATAAATGTTTAAATTGCGTAAATGTTCAAATTTTTTCTTTTTGGTACTAAATGCAGAGGTTAGAAGAGATTGTAAGTGAACTGAATCAACTTTTGGCAAACATTAGAAAGAGTAGAAATCGTCCTTACACAGACGAGACAATAAATTTAAAATTGTTGCATATAGAAAATTTGAAAGAGGAAGCAAGGCTATTATTTAGGAATGAGAAGGAAGATAAAACTTTAGAGCTGAAAGAAGATCTTGTGAAGTTATTATCTTTGTTGTCAGAGAGTCTCGATTGTATGAGAAGACAAAATCTAGCAAGAATGGCAGAATTCAATTTGGAATCTTGCATGAAAACAATTCCTGTTTTTGAAGGATGTTTTAAATCACTTCAGCAATTTTTAAAATAAGTAGAAATATTTCATGAGTCGTTGTCTACATCAGGGAAGGAAGCTTTAATTAATTTCGTGTATAATATAAAATTATCAAGTACGGTGCAGACGGCAATAGCGAGTTCAGGAATTCCCAAGACTTTTCAAGAGTTGGCGACAATATTAAACGCAAAATATAAGAGCCCAAATACTATACCCCAATTGCATACCACGTTAAGTGGATTTACCCAGCGAAAACTGAGTGTTTCCGCCTATAAGGATAAGATTTCGGAGTTGGTAGATGAACTAAACGGTCTGCAAATATCCGATCTTGGTCCAAATGTTACCCAAGAACAGAGGGATTTGATTGTAAAAATAAATGACACTTATGCGTTGACGGTGTTCAAAAGAGGTTTAAATGACCAGTTGAGGAGCACTATCTTTTCGGCGAGACCGACAAGTTTCTCTGATGCTACAAATATAGCTCTTGAGGTAGAAAAAACTGAATCAAGTCAAATGAATAGTGTATTTTATTATAAGAAAAACAGGAATTATAATAACCAAGGTGATAAGAAGGGAAACAAAAGTTATAAAGATAGAAATAACGATAGTAGAAATGATAATAGAAATGGTAATAGGAGTAATTATAGGAAACGTAATTATAACAATAATAACGATAGAAATAGCAATGGTGATAGCAACAGTAGCAATAGTGGTAACTATGGTAGAAACAATTATAGAAAAAGAGATGACAATAGGAATAATTCCGGTCAGAACAATACGTATAATAGGGGTAGTAATACCAATAACATAGGTAATAGACGTAATAGTAATAGAGATAGGAATAATATCAACGTTGTACAGGAACAGGAAAACTTGTTGGACTCCGGAACGGAGTAAAAATTCCTTCCGGACAAAAAGTCTATAAAATTTCGGATAATTGTGCAAACTACATTAGTGTGTTTTGCAAAAATGCTTCTCAGGAATTGAGATTTTTGATAGACACAGGAGCAGACGTTTCCTTGTTTAAATGTGAGAAGATTAATAGCAACGAATTATTTTGGTCGGATGATAAGTGGAAGTTAACGGGGATTACAAGTGAGACAATTACATCTTACGGATCAATAGATCTTGAGATGAATTTGAATGATGATGATATCATTCATGGAAAATTTTATATAGTGGGTAAAAAATTTCCTATCAATACAGATGGGATAATAGGTAGAGATTTGTTAGAAAAGTTCTTGTGCAAGATAGATTATGAGACCTACACAATATCTTTTCTAGTGAATAGTAAAGAAGTTATACTACCTATGCAATACAAGCAGAGTAAAATTGGGCAGATTAGGGTACCTGCCAGAACCGAAGCTATTTTCCCGATTAACTTGGAAATTAAAGAAGACATGATAATCCTGAATAAGGAAATAATGGAAGGTATATTTGTAGGGAATATCATTATACCATCCAGAGGGATCAAGCATATAAAAATTTTGAATTCAAGGGATTCGGAAGTCACAATCGATGGTATTGAAAATATTATCGATACAATGCCCTTACGTGGTTTTGAAGTTAAGGCATTCAAAGAATGCAAGAGTACTGATACTACACGTCTTAGTACACTTCTTAATTCCATCAATATATCTTCATACGATCCTAAAGCTAGGGATAGTCTTCTGGGGATAATAAAAGAATATCAGGATGTTTTCCACTTACGCGATGAGAAGCTGAGTGTTAACAATTTTTATACTCAAAGTTTAAATGTTACCGATAATATACCGGTATACACTAAGAATTATCGACTTCCTTATTCTCAGTGTGATGAAATAAAGAAGCAAGTCCAAGATCTCTTGAAAAATGAGATAATTGAGCCATCCGTAAGCCCATATATTTCACCGTTACTTTTGGTACCGAAGAAAAGTGATGGTACTGAGAAGAAATGGCGTTTGGTTGTGGATTTTTGAAGGCTGAATACTAAGGTGGTCAACGATAAATTCCCTTTATCTAGACTAGATGATGTCTTAGATAAACTGGGCAGGGCTAAATACTTTTCGACTCTGGACATGACTAGTTCATTCCATCAAATAGGATTAGAGAAAGAGTCAAGGCCATTGACAGCATTTTCTGACAATCATGGTCACTATCAGTCCAAGAGATTACTTTTCGGTTTAAAAATCTCTTCGAACAGTTTTCAAAGGATGCTCACGATTGCACTTTGCGGACTTGATTTTGAAGCTTTTCTTTATGTCGATGACATAATTGTTTTCGGATGTAGTATTAATCACTACAACGAAAATTTAAGAAAAGTCTTCAAAAGACTAAACAAATTCAATCTTAAACTTAATCCTGGTAAATGTCAATTTTCGAAAACAGAGGTTGTCTACTTAGGTCATCTTATCACTAAAGACGGTGTAAAAACTGATCCTTCCAAGTACCAAGTAATCAAGGATTACCCAGTTCCGGATATGCGGATCAGGTTCGTAGATTTGTTGCATTTTGCAATTACTATAGGCGTTTTATTCCCAAATTTGCAAGCATCGCAAAACTTCTTAATTCACTTCTGAAGAAGCAAGCAATTTTTATATGGGATGAAACATGTCAGAATGCATTTAAGTCTCTAAAAACGACATTAATGGAACCACCAATATTACAATATCCGGACTTCGGTAAACCGTTTATTTTGACGACTGATGCATCTAATTATGCATTAGGAGCAGTCTTGTCACAAGGAGAAATTGGGTCTGACCTACCGATTTCATATGCAAGTAAATCGTTGAAAAAATGTGAACTCAATAAGCCTATAATTGAGAAGGAATTACTTGCAATACACTGGGGTATCAACTTTTTCAAACCATATTTGTATGGCAGAAGATTTATTGTGGTAACAGACCACCGCCCATTAGTTTCACTGTTTACTCACAAAAACCCATCTTCAAGACTTACACGAATCAGATTAGACTTATCCGACCACGATTTTGAGATTATTTACAAGAGAGGTAAAATCAATACAAATGCTGATGCCTTATCTCGCATTGAGTTAGATACAGATATTTTAAAGAGTATGATTCCCACAGAAAGAGATGAATCAGTAAAGAAAACTCTAGCTATTACAAGGGGTATGAGTAAAAAACAAGAAAATACAAGTGTACAAGGAAGCAATGTAACCGATGCCAATATCCAATCGGAGCCTGATCAACTTCACATTTGGAATTGCACATCGTTAAATGACGTCAAAAATGTTACAAAGCTTAAATTTAATATACCGCGGATAAATGAATTAAGAAATCAAATCGTACGTACGTCTAAGGAAATAATAGTATGTGTTGAAGTTATCATCCTTTATATATAAATCGAAGAGCGATAATCCTAAAAGAAATCTAGATTTCATTATGGAGAAACTCATTGATGCTTTGTGCAAAATAAAAGTAAATGAGCTAGCGTTATCACTTATTTGATAGTGTACACATTGAGGATTTCAAGAAAATATATAACAAGTTGCAACTAAATAATAATGAAGCGCGTTTAAAGACAAATATATTAATATACACCCCAGCTAAGAAAGTTCTAAATAAAGATACCCAAAATAATCTAATAAAAGAGTATCATAGTTCACCCCATGGAGGTCATTTAGGAGTTAGAAAGACTTTATTAAAATTGAAACAGAGGTACTGTTGGAAAAATATGAGCGTTATGGTCAAAAAGTTCGTTACCAATTGTGAAGTTTGTGCTACTCGTAAATTATACAGGCACACTAAAGAAAAATTTGTGCATACGAGTACACCATCGACAACTTTCGAGACAATTCAAATTGACACGGTTGGTACATTGAGACTTTCCAATCATTTCCGCTATATTCTTACAATGCAATGCGAATTATCGAGATTTGTTGTTGCCATCCCAATTGAACCTAAGGATGCGAAAACTATAGCGACAACTTTAGTGAAGGATTTTATTCTTAAATATGGGCAATTTAAAGTTTTAAAGTCAGATAGAGGTACGGAATTTTTGAATGAGCTAATGAAAGAAGTCTGTGGTTTGTTACAAATTTAACAGATATTTTCAACACCATATCATCACGAGACGCTAGGAGTAGTTGAAAGGAACCACAGGATTCTTAATGAGTTCTTACTCTCATTTACAGAAGAATCTGAATGGGATACTTGGCTTCCGTATTATACATTCGCTTATAATACATCACCCAATGTAGATACTGGCTATACACCGTATGAGTTAGTTTTTGGAAAATTAGCATATTTACCAAATGACGAGAAATTAGTTACAAAATCATACAATCTTGACAACTTTGCCAATGAATTAAAACTAAGACTTAAAGCAACTATAAATAAAATTAAGGAAATAATAGAGAAAGTTAAAAAGAATAGATTAGAAAAACAAATAGATGTTAACCCAATAGACGTTAAGGTTGGTGATAAGGTATTAATTAGGAACAATAATCGTAAGAAAAATCAAAAACCATATTTAGGACCATTTGTGGTAAAAGATAAAAAAGGTGTAAATTCCATAGTTGATGTAAATGGAGTATTAAAAGAATTACATAATAATTAATTAAGACTGTAAAAATGTTTGTAATTATGTTGGACTATCCTCTATCCTCCATACTACGGAGTCTCAGGCAAATTTCACATTAGACATGGCTCCTTCACACGCTAGAAAGTCTACGTATTGCTGATGTTGAACAAAAAGAGCCCTATTCAGTTCGCCATCACTAGGTTTCGTTTTTACTGCGGATATATTTGAAGGTTGACCCATTTGATTGCTTCAGTATTAAGGTCTCCGCTTAAGATTATGTGGTCATCTGCGTTCACGACAGCATCTTTCAAAGCATTAAGCTTAGCTTAGGATGAAGATATCTTTTCATGATACACACTTTAAAATGTAGTTCATTAGCACCGAGTCCACACAAAATAATAATTTTGTCCATAGCCCTACGAGATCACCACTGTTGCAAACCAATTTTGTCGGGGTACCATACTGAAGGAATTTTGTCATAATGCTACTCACTGAGTTGCAGGGTAGTGCAAGATATCGGCTATTATAGTATCGCTTTTAGCTTTCTGGAAAAAACCAAAAATTTTCTGATCCTAAGACGTACTTGTAATGTGGAATTGGATCAATTTTCTTGCAAAGAATATAGTGCAAGTCCCTCGTACACTCCTCTCTTTGATATCCCATTTCGCCATATTTGTTGCATAGAGTACTCCTGTCGGGTTCTTTACATATTTTTGTGGTGACTCCACAATCAAGGCATTTAGAGTAGTGGGGGAGCTACTATACTTAGCTGTACCCTGCAGATGATCCTATCTTTGTTACGCTTCATTCACCTTTGCCCAAAAGTTATTCGGCTTCCTTCTCGATCAGATCGGTGATATCCATACGTTGTTCCTTTTGTTTTCCAGTGTTGGCCTCGCTTTAACTCTCTTATGCCAAGTTCGTGACGTAATTTCTGTCCCTAATCTCACTGGTTACTATTGGCTTGATCAAGGCTACAGTTACTTACCCGCCAAGGACCTTCTTGACTACATCCCAGAATGCTTCTTTATTTTTGGCCTCTGCTCCGAATACGACCAGTTTGTGTCTAGACCAGGATTAGTTGTACTGCTTTAGTAGCAATTTTGGTACCTTTGGGCTTTACACCTACCCTTATCTCCCATAACACATCTGTGTAGGATCAACCATCCATGATTAACATGTGCAGTGTGTGCCGCAGAGGTCTACACTGTAGCTTTCTCTCTCTCTCTCTGCTGTGTATCAGATATTTCTTTTTGATGGAATTCTATAAGCACTTTACCTTCTGGGGTCTTTTGGGGCATATTACTGGTAGCTTTCTTGACCACCGTAATCAAAAACGATGCCACTTTGTGTGAATTACAAATTTCAAGCTTAAACATTAACGTATTTTTTCCTACAACCTGGAACACTGACAGCCCGAATGCCGAGAATCCCTCCGATTTATTCAAAACTAGGATAAAACGCTTAACAGATCTCTTCAACTCTTACGAGCTTTCTGCTTCTAGCATTGGTGAATGTCACAATGTGCTTGTTACCGAGGTATTGCATAATGTATAATGTTAGCCGTTATATACATATATATATATATATATATATATATATATATATATATATATATATATATATATATATATATATATATATATATATATATATATTCATAAGTACATGAAATGCATGGTAAATAAACTTCATTGATACTTCGAAGTGCCGTTTAGATGGAATTGAATTAGTCCCCATCAGAGTCACCATGCTGTGAAAATAATTTTTGAGTAAAAAATGATGGTGAGTGAAACTACATCGGTGAACGGGAAAAGCAATCCCAAGAGGTGCTTGATCAAGAGGTGAAATGTTCCAGTGGAGGAATTTTGGCCGTTGAACATAGTTCTTGCGCGCTCGCTCTCTTTTCGAAGGCTAAAGCTCATGGAGTTAGAGATGTTAAAGATGAACGAGCAGTGGGAAATTTAGACAAAAGCATAGCAGCAAAACCGAAGCGGACACAGTGCAGTAAAATTGATTTGGCAGGAGTAAGTCCAATCAAGACTCATAGAATCGACCGGCAACCAACTACGGGAAGCAGCTTAATAAAGGGGCCCTATCTTAGATTAAACAAGTTGGGTAAATAGACCTTCGCTCATGTCAGAAGGGTTTTGTATTCGATTTACAAAATGCAGTCACCAGATCGAATAAAATCAAGAAACATGTCAAAGACGATTTTATTGGAGAAAATATGAAATTCGAAGATCATACTATTATTAACAAAGTTGAACGAATGTCGACTTCTGAGGTTTTTGTTATTGTTATACTCATAAATATATCCCTTGATAATTATTTCAGATGTCCATTCGCGAGGGAGGAAACACATTTTTCATGTATTTCCCCCCTGTGCCCCCGCTGAAGCAAAAACTGACAGTTTAACAACTGTTTTGAAAAGTTCCCATGAAAACTTTCTGTTGTATTCATAATGAACTTATTAATTATTTGAATATCGTTACTTTTAAATTGCTCACTTTTATATTCTATTACAAATTTTTATTTCATCTGATAGTTGGCACTACTTGAAAAGCTTAGCTGTCATTCATGCATATGTGATTCAGTGTACATCCTCTTGTGAACATCCGCGTGTCATAGCTCGCACATAACCATGTGACTTCTAGTTCAATAAATAATAAGTTAATAATTTGAATTTAAATAAAGTGTTTTAGTATTTACGCCCTCACGATATAACATTTGGTTTCAGAAAAAAGTGATTCGAGCACACGTAAATTGAACCCATAATGAATGTGTTTTCAAAGTGCAAATACTGAAGAAAATAAAACCCTGCAATGAATCATGGTTCTTTCGGAGGAATTGAGAGAGTTAGTCGAAGCTCTTGCCACTGCTTTGAAAAATGCTAACTCTACAGCACTTGCATCTACAGGCGATGCCGGGCAGTCCAAGCCGCCACCATTTTCATTTCAAGAATTCCGTTCAAGTGAAGGTGCCACAGTTATAGACTACTTCAACCGGTTTCTGTGGGCCTTAAATCTAAGCAAAATCCCGGAAGAAATCCATGCAGATTACGTTCGAGTGCACATGGGCACCGAACTAAATGATGCCTTGAAATTCTTAATAGCACCAAAAACTCCGGAATTTTGTTCATTCAACGAGATAGCACAAGCGCTTACAAAACATTTCGACAGCGAGAAAAATAAATACGCTAAAAGCGTTAAATTCAGACATACCATGCAGAAGAAAGATGAATCGATTGCCAACTTTGCTCTACGGTTGAAGCAAGGAGCAGCGCATTGCGAATACGATTCTTTTCTTGATAGAATGCTCATCGAGCAAATGCTTCATGGTCTTTGTGATCGCTCCATGTGCGATGTGATTATTGCAAAGAAACCAACTACATTCGCAGAAGCTTACGCGGCCACTCACGCTCTTGAGTCGACGCACAAAACATCGGAGGAGGTTAAGCTACAATCACTGCCATCGGAAACTATACACACACTGCTATCGACAACACAGCAATACAAGCAAAATAAAGGCACTGCAAAAGTTAAACCGAAAACGCGCGGACAGAGAAAAATTGCACCAAATACTGCTAATCATAACTCACACCAAAGTCTTCAACAAAACAACCGAAAACTCCTCTACTGCACATTTACGTGCTCAATGTCCATTCTTAAATAGTGAGTGTCGTTTTTGTAAGAAGAAGGGGCATATTGCTAAAGTGTGTAGAGCCAAAATTAAACAATGCAACGTTAACCAAATTCAAGATACTCGTACAGTATCACAACAAATCAACACGACAGTTCGATTAAATGGAATTGATAAAATCGAAGATTTTCATGCTGCAAAATTAGTAGATCGAAAAATGATCAGTGTTAAAATCGATGGAGTGGAGTTCGAAATGGAGCTTGACACATCATTAGCAGTAATTCATTACGAAAGATAAAGCAGAATTTCCACTTAAAGCCAACAGACAGACAATTTGCAAGTTACACGAATCATCGTCTCAACTGCATTGGACGGCTCCCTGTAAATGTGACGGTAGGGACTCTTACACGCCGACTTAATCTCTATGTAGTCGAAGGGGCTTATGACTCGTTATTCGGTCGAGAGTGGCTCGCAGAATTCATATCCGAACTTAACATGAATGAAATTTTCGCTCCAATGGATGTACATAACCTTACTGTTGCATCTCCGGAACTTACGAAAGAGCAAATCGATCATGTAGATATGCTGCTAAAAAGGCACGAAGATATTTTCAATCTTTCAGCTGGCAAACTTTCGGGCCCGCTAGTAAAAATGCATTTAAAACCAGGAGCCACACCGGTTTTTGCACGCGCCCGAGATATTCCATACGCTCTTCGAGATGCATATGCACTACGTAAGAGTTGATCACTCGGAGTGGGCTTCTACTACGCATTTTGTCACCAAGAAAACTACTGGCAAACTTCGCATTACTGGCAACTACAAACCCACTTTGAATCCGCGAATGATCATCGACGAACATCCAATTCCCAAGGAAGAGCATATATTCAACAAAATGAAAGGAGCGAAAATATTTTGTCATTTGGATATCACAGATGCATACACACATTTGGTTGTCGATGAAGAGTTTAGTAAAGCACTAACACTCAACACTCCTACACGTGGTTTAATACGACCAACTCGAGCAGTTTATGGAGCAGCAAACATACCTCCAATTTGGCAACGCAGAATGGAGTCGATTATAAAAGATATGCCTTCTGTCTTGAATTTTTTTGATGATCTGCTTGTCTTTTCAGATTCATTTGATACTTTACTGATAGATCTTGACGTTATACTCTCCAAACTCAAGGAAAATGGTATTCACCTAAACCGCTCAAAATGTACTTTCGCTGCTTCCGCAGTCGAGTTTCTTGGTCATAAAATTGATGCACAAGGAGTTCACAAATCTGACGAACACATTAAAGCAGTAAGAGATGCGCCTAAACCAAGCACACCAAAAGATTTACAACTGTTCATTGGAAAAGCAACGTACTACAACGCATTCATACCCGACTTGGCTACTAGAGCACGACCGCTACGGGATATGCTTCTAAAGGAAACTTTTCAATGGACGGACGAAGCAGAAAAAGCATATGCTAACTTGAAAAATATTCTAATTTCGCCTCAAGTCCTGATGCCTTATGATCCAGCACTACCAGTGGTCCTCGCTACAGATGCTAGCCAGGTAGGCTTATGTGCAGCATTATCTCATCGACTTAGTGACGGGACAGAACGTCCAATAGCATACGCTAGCCGAACAATGACCGCAACAGAACAAAAATATCCACAGATCGACAAAGAGGCACTTTCTATAGTCTGTGGTTGTCAGAAGTTCTTTTACCATTTATATGCACGGCATTTTTTTCTTATAACAGACCACAAACCATTAACGCAGATTCTTCATCCAGAGAAATCACTTCCAATTTTATGCATAAGTAGAATGACCAACTACGCAGATTACTTAGCTAATTTTAACTACTCAGTGGAATTCAAAAATACAAAAGCTAATGCTAACGCAGATTACTGTTCTAGAGCTCTTCATAAGCCACAACTTGTTCGTAAAATCACTTCACAAAGGGAGGAAGAAGTTATGGATCTGGATGGAATGGACATATTCATCCTACGTCAAATCAATCAACTTCCTGTAGGAGCGGAACTTATCGCCAAAGAAACGAAGAAAGACCCACATCTTGGAAAAATAGTACAAACGCTACTAGATGGACAAGACTTGACTCGAAGTGGACTCAAAGCTCCAGAAAGTAATTATTCATTTTCATCTGGATGCCTCCTGTTTGAGCATCGAGTTGTAATTCCTACTTCATTACGTCAACCTATACTACAAGATCTGCATGCAGCACACATTGGAATAACCAAAATGAAAGGTTTAGCTCGATCATATGTTTATTGGCCAGGTCTGGACGCTGATATAGAATGGATCGCAAAAGCGTGTACTGAGTGTGCTAAATTTGCACATGCTCCAGCAAAATTTCGTGAGCATCATTGGGAGTATCCAAAGGGTCCATGGCAACGTATCCATATCGATTACGCAGGACCTGTTGCTGGTACAATGCTACTTATCGTGGTTGACGCCTACAGTAAATGGGTAGAAGTAAAAGCGACAAATTCAACTACCAGCACTGCAACTATTTCAATTATGGATGAGCTTTTTGCTGCGTATGGCTCTCCTGTTACTGTAGTAACCGACAATGGCCGTCAATTCGTTTCTGATGAATTTATTACATTCCTCAAGATGAACGGAGTTAAATATCACAAACTAACTGCTCCATACCATCCTTCTACAAACGGCCAGGCTGAAAGATATGTTGGTACAGTTAAGGATTCTCTTTACAAAATGCAAACCACGAAAGCTACTCTACAACAAGATCTAAATAAATTTTTGAAGCAGTATAGAAGAGCCCCTCATTCTACAACTGGACAATCTCCTGCACAGCTGTTTCTTGGTAGAAACATTCGGACCCGCTTAGATCTGGTACGCCCTGAAAACATTCACACACAAATGACTGAGAAGCAACAATCTAAATTCAACTCAAATTTTCGAGAATTCCAGCCCGGGCAGATGGTCTACTTCATGTCTAATAACTTCAGAATGGACAAATGGATCTACGGAGTTGTTTCTGCGAAAATTGGTGACCTACACTATCACATCAGTCACGATGGAAAAACCTTCAAACGACATGTTGATCAAATGCGAAGCTTTCGACCACTTGATCAACAACAAAAAAACAAACTGGAATCCAAAGAAGTTAACAACAAACCGGCAGAATCAAACAGACAGTTTCATCTCTATGAAAATCACGAGCAACCAGTAGCGGCAGATTTTATTGATCAACCAGCACCAAAGGTAAAACAAGGTCAAGAAGCTCCAGTACAATTTCCGCCAGCCGGTGAACCACCAGGTATCGAAAATAACCAGCCAAATGCAGTTCTACGAAGATCGATGCGACAACGTCATCCACCAAACTTCTACAAACCAACTTGAAGATCAAAAATTCTCTAAAGGAGGGAGAAAATGTTGTATTCATAATGAAAATATTAATTATTTGAATATCGTTACTTTTAAATTGCTCACTTTTATATTCTATTACAAATTTTTATTTCATCTGACAGTTGGCAGTACTTGAAAAGCTTAGCTGACATTCATGCATATGTGATTCAGTGTACATCCTCTTGTGAACATCCGCGTGTCATAGCTCGCACATAACCATGCGACTTCTAGTTCAATAAATAATAAGTTAATAATTTGAATTTAAATAAAGTGTTTTAGTATTTACGCCCTCACGATATAACACTTTCATTTCATATTCATATCGGCTACGTTAGATGAATTTTTATTTTCAGGGGCCACTCTCCTGCACTGTTATCATCGATTAATGGCCATTTTTCTCGAATCCTAGAACGGTTACAAAGCCCTTTTGCTACGAGCTCTCTCCCGCCTCCTTGACTTGTTTCGCTTATGAGTATTAATTGTAGGTACTCATCTTCAGTCATTCATTAAATTGAATCAAGTGTTCAAAGCATGCACCTTGAACGTTAAAGTTGGGGCAAAATAACTCAAAATTATTCAATCTTCGCATTTAAAACAGCCACTATTTTGTTTTACGATTACTGATACCACTAGCTTCTCAAAGATATTCATGACACCTATCATTCCTGAAAATTTCATGCAAATCCTAGCAAAACTGTCGTGTCTGAGTCGGTAAAAAGCGCATTATGATCCATAGCCATATGTTACCATAGTAATAAATGCAGCGCATATTGTTCCACAGTAATACAGGAAAATTCAAACCGCTATAACTTCGCCAAATATAATTCAGTCTTTATGAAACTTTCATGATATATCAATCTTTTATATAGTCATCTGTGTACTGAATTTCATTGAATTTAAGGGTACCGTTAAGATTTTATTTAAGAAAACATAAAATCGATAAATCATACTATTATTAACAAAGTTGAGTGAATTGCGACTTCTCACGTATTTGTTGTTGTTGTACTCACCAAGGCCTACATTCTTGATTTTTTTCAGATTTTTCGGATCACAGGTGTCCAATCGGGAGGGGGGGGAACACAAACTTTTCGTATATTTCCCCTCCCTGTGCGCCCCTCGATGCAAACTTTGCCAAATTTGTTTTGAAAAGTCCTCATCAAGACCTTTCATTTGATACCCATATCGGCTACCTTCAATGAAATTTTTTTTTCGAGGGTTCACTCCCCTATATGGGGAGACCACCCTTAAATACCTTATAAATTTTTTTTGTAGTTGAACTTTGAAGAGAGCACCACTTTATACCTACATAAGAAATTTGATGATTCTAGCTTAAGTAGTTTCCGAGAAAAACTGCTGTGACGGACGGACAGACAGGACGCGATTTTAGTAGGGTTTTGAAAAAATTATTTTACCAAAACCCTAAAAAGAGTGTTCTTGGACAATGTTAACGTAGATTTTTGAATTATAACTGTATAGAAGCAAAGTCCATTGTTTAAACGGT
Source organism: Odontomyia ornata (assembly GCA_963969285.1). Lineage (NCBI taxonomy): Eukaryota > Metazoa > Arthropoda > Insecta > Diptera > Stratiomyidae > Odontomyia > Odontomyia ornata. The sequence continues at coordinate 106,400,890 of OZ017742.1, read as the reverse complement.
AAAGTAAATTATGTTTCAAGCTGAAAATTGATTCGCTTTTCTTTCTTAAATAAACATAAAAAGAGAAGTAGATTTTATGTCTGCTGTTTTTTTTTTGGATAAATCTGAGTTATATTGGCAATTATTAAATAAAAATTTTTTTTTTGTTTTTTCTTGAAAAGCTTTCGGGTCTTGCATTGTTATGAGAGCAGGGAATTAGACTGCGGATACCAAATAAATAAAATAATTGTCTAAATAAACTTTGCTTTGCGAAGTATATGAGTGGTTTGGTTCAAGCGATAGATACCCCGAGTGAGCGCATCAACCAAAACTGGTTGTTGGTGGACGCCAAATTATCTCTCCTTCCCGAGGGAAATTAGTGTTGAATTAGCTGCTAGTGTAATTGCACTGAAGAATAGTAATTTTAAAAGGAAGTTAGTTTACCCGAGTGCATAGTTAGCAATTAAAATAGTAGTGATGTAGTAAGATGATAGGTATAAATGCTCGTGAAGGACTGCAGCGATGGTCTGCTGCGTCGATGAGAGAGGAGGGTGGGGTTTACCGAGATTGGCCTTGTCTGAGGACGCGTGAGTGCGCTGTTAGGCTAGCATTGTGGTGCTGTGGGGTGTGTTCTTTACCCAGGACAAAATCCACTACAGAAAACATTTTGCATTCACGAATCAAAACGATCGACTGGTGTCGAGGCCGAGGTAACCTTCCAATGGTTGAAATTGCTTATAGCCAGCAATAAACTGGGCCGGGAGAAAACAGACGGACTTGAAGGGACTTCGCCGTTACCGACGATACTTATGGCTCCCAAATAAGAGTGGAGTATCCAGGTGGAAGCGGTGCCTCCTTGCACTACCTCCCAGCCAAATCAAGACCCAAACGCAAGCGTGGTGATATTTTCCATTTAAATGAAAATCTCATACAAACATTATTTGAATGAATTTTTCCTTTAAATGAAAAATATAAACGTGGCATCTTTATGTATTGTTATTATGTGATAGTATCACATAACCCTATGCCATAAATAGGCATGCGAGTGGAGGACCACCCTTACCCTGCAAGAGCACCTATAACGCTTCAATAGGGGTGAACTCGCCCGATGAATAGCTCATTATAGTGGAAGGGCCAGCCAAAGCGACGGGTCCCATTCCTGGTCAGGTTTAATGAAAGGAAAGACGGAGCTTCAAATTTAACACTTCATTTTTTTGTATTTGTACTTCTTATAGGCCGATTGGTGTTATTTCATTTTAAATTGTAATTTTCTTCGCTCTAAGTAATGCAATTGAAATATTTTTTTTTCTTTTTGCCTTTGCTCGATCGAAAATAGAAATGAACAAATTTCAAAGCTCTATATTTGTTTACGAAATTATATTTTGTTTGGCGTATTAATATTACCTAGCAATTTGAGGGAGATACAACAAACAATCCAGCGACTAGATACATGAACCGTTTAACCTCACATCTATTTTTTTCTTTTTTTGTGTGTTTTTTTCCCCTCAATCAAAACGTTTAACTGCTAATAAATATTTAATAACAATATGAAAAAAGAAACAAAATGAATATACACAAAAGTTCATAAACTAGAAAAAAATATGCATAAAAATGTGATATGCAAAAAACCCAAAAGGATACTCACACTACATACTCGCCGGGCGACCGCTGGTGTTGTGGATGATGCTTTGATTGTAATCTTTAAATTGAAAAATAAGGCATATGTATATTTTTTAAATTTCCTCTTTTTTTAAATTGGTAAATTTTGAAACGTCCACGTGGTAATGGAATTCACACAAATTCATACGTTTACTTTTAAATTTGTGCGATTCATTTTTTTAAGTCTGGGATCAAATTATGATATTAACTTGTCATCTACAAAGGCACTGAATTCTTTTCTAAGTTGTTGGGAATTTCACAGCGAGACACCGAACGTACGCGAGCGTCGCTTGCAATTCAAAATTTTACTTTCGGTGAAAATTCAGAAGAAATTGTTGATGGTGCTTCTTTATTGAATTCGTGAAAAATTCAGGACCAGATACATTAAACCTTTCCGGTGCGTAAGGATCAGTTCAAATGACTTGCGATTTAAAATTTTAAAATCTGGGCTTTAAGTTTCTTCGCTAGAATATTTTCCCTCTCTATTGCAGTTCGGTCCAGACAATTTACTTCCACGAGCAAGCAAAACTGAAACTGTTTTCGTTTTGGCTTTCCCTTTATGTTTATACTTTACGATGTTTTTTTCAGAGGTTCACGAAAAACTTCCCTTTGTTGTCTACTCACCACCGAAAATTTATAACAGTTGAGATCAATAAAATCAAATCCTAAGCCCCGCAATTTGGTACTTAGCACTATTTGTTAGGTGGAAATAAATAAATAAAAACAGTTTTCTGGTAATAAAAATATTTCTGGAGTTTTGTTCGTGGTGACGTGTTTCCTCAAGACAGTCCGTAACACTCACGACAAGATCCACGCGAATTTCCTGATTTTCCAGCGCATATAACACTATCTTGCACTTGATAAGCTTTCCGCGCGAGCAGGAAAAGCTAAGCCTGACTAAAAATCACCGCTTTTACCTTCGTACATCACTTGCGGACAACGAGTGCCAAGTTTTTCCGCTGCTGTGCAACAAAGTTTGTTTCATTGTTGTAAAAAAGACGCGGTTACTAACACTTAGCAGAAACAGCACAACGAACGCGTAAAGAGAACTCTAAACTTTTACAGCAAATGATCAATTTCAAATTTTTCATTTTCACTTGGCAACAACTCAAACTACCACTGAAAAACTTTTCCTTTCGGCTATATTCAGCGATTTCTATTTGTTTTGAATACTTCACTCGTATCTTGTACCACGTGTGCTTCTAACCACACCTGTTTCTCTACCCCAACTATAACTCAATTGGGTCGCATCGCCGCTTCTGCATAGCAACTCTTGATCCCTCCCAATCTCAGCATGATCTCTGTGCCGCAACGGTTGTCTTTCCGCGCCCAAGCAGATTTTTCTTTTGCTTGTCCGTCGCCCACCGTATCGTCATCTGCAATGGTCAATTGCCGAGCCTCTAACACTGCCAAGTAAGATTGCAGTCGGCAATGGAATACATGGATATGATGTATCATATCAGTGTTATCATGTCGGAACTTTCAATTGTAGATTTGAGGTAAGTTAATAAAAAATAATTAAACATAAAAACGTTTAAATCATAATAAAAAGATAAATATCATGACGAATATCAATGTGAAGAAAAAATTAAGTTTAATAAATAAAAAAAATATAAATTTATATTTATAAAAAAAAATTTTGTTTTTTGTTTCTAAATTTTATAATTAACAAAAATATGAATTTGAATAATTAAATTTTTCAAATTTGTAATTGAAATTTCGGAACAGTGTTATACTGGCTCTCGGGGAGTTGGCTTAGGTGACTGCTCGATTACTACAGTGAACGGCGGGACTTTTCTCAGTTTGTAAAATTTAGTGTTGGAGTTTCCTCTGACAGATCACAAACTAGCTGGCGGCTCGAAGGGTTCCAGGGCAAGTGAGTTGGCATACACGCCCATTGGCGGCGAACAAGACCGGTGCCTATGGGGTCCCGGCCAGAGCATTCCAATTTTGGGGCGTAACGTGACCTTTGATAAAAACTTGTTAATGGTCGCTCGGCTTTATGTAATTACCTGAAGATTCAAGAAACCATTACATGTAATTTACTCACCAAGTTGTTAAGTCACAAAATATACAAACCCAAATAATGAGCTTCGTTTTTCACTCAAATCAACCTTACGGCTTAAGATATTATAAATTCAATTACTTCACTTGCTCAGATTTAGTTTAAAATGAGTTTTTATATGAGACCACGAAAGCTCAACGATTTCAAGGTCATCATTGCTATTCGATTGAATCTTTCCTTCTGACTTTATCCATCCTGTGATTCGCAGTTGCTATATTTTATGTTAGAAGAAAAACTACTGTGACACACAAACTAACCGACAAATCGAATAATTTCAATAATATTTACAAAGCCATAGAATAGATATAGACAAAAGGAAAGCTACGTATGAGTTCCATCATCTTACCTGGTGACCTTGCTTCCACACAAAAAATTATTTTAAACGAAAATTAAACATGCTGGTGAGTGAATTAATATTATAATACCCAAGGCTGCGTGGTTGGTTTGAGTGGATTGCGGATCCTACTTTTTAGATGTATTCATTCCTTGATACAAGACCGTAGCAATGGTTTATCCACCGTAATGCTATACAATTGAGCTACTAACACCCTTATTCTCCTTCTTAGAATAATACGATTGACTATTTTACATAATATCAACAGGAACCTTTAGCTTATCAGAGTAGAGTTTTCGATTTTTCCTCTAACAGACAGTTTTTCATCAAAAAGTTAAATAGCCTCGATCAAAATGTAGTCCTAAACTTTTTACTCAGAAAACTGAAATTTCCTTTCTCTCACATAATCAAACTTTTTCCATCCTGAAGAGAAACTTTCCCTGATAAGCAGCGGAAAAAAAATTCACAGCTAATTTCTATTGGCATCCTTAAAAGCGTTTTGTAATCTAATAAAAGAACTGGACACTAGAACCATTTTCAAGTGTCAAGAATATTTCTGGATGGGGCACGATTGGTGGACAGTTTGACTAAACAATAATTGAATAATGTCTGCGCAACGTAAGTCTGTTGAGTCCTTTGGCCGATTATAATCACCTTTTCAAAGTTGGAACGATTTCACAAGGCATCCATATAATTGAGTTTCATGGTTTCAAATAGCAAAAGTTTCAACTGTTGTAAGCGAAGGGATGCAAAGATTCTTTTATTAAATAGACCTCATCAACTTGTCGGCCACTTGAGGGTGATCCATCTCCATCAATATTGAAACGTTTTCCAAAGAGATGTATCCGTAAGCCTAGCTACGTTTAAGGAAAAAGTGTTAACTGGAAAATGAAGTTTTTGTGTTGAAGATTCAATTCACAGGAGATGATTTTGATTTATTATTCTTTTCGAAGGATAGAAAATAAAAGTTCCGAAATGGAAAAACCGTTTTTACTCAAAGCAATTTCAATGATAAGTGTTTTTAGAATTCGAATTGTAAAGTGCTGGATCTTAACTCTATTATTTTCTAAATTAATTAAAAATAAACGTCAAAAGCTTTCAAATAACTGATAAAGAAATATTCTTTCATCAGGGTTTATGATATCTCATTCTACTAACAAGTTGAAACTGTTTATAGAGCAGGGCAAGTTTTTCAATCATACCGATGGGTAGAAACATTCGGTGGGCGCGATTTAGGGGAGCAATGAAGGGAGTTGAAATTTTGGGGTTCGGATGAAAGTAGAATGGAATTTAATTATTTAAGGTTTGAATACCCATGAAATTCCAAAAATGAATCGAACGGAAATTTTGCAGTTTATTATTAAAATCTGGCTATAATGGATAAAGTAGTGGAGGGAAGCACAGGTTTTCGGGTTTTTATAATTGAAAGTCCTATTATTCGAGCACATTGTGGCAATCGTTCGGTCAAAGAAGAATCTTAAGAGGATCTTGAATAAAATTTTAATAAGATTATGTTACTAACGGGTTGAGTTCTTATTGATAAACTCTCATTAAAGTTTTGAAACAAAAAAAAAAAAAAAATGGAATCTAATATATTGACTAAAAAGATTAACCGAAGAAATGCTATTCTGACTCAGTTTACGAAAACAGTTCATTGCTGCTCGGATTTCAATATTAGAGGACGCGGCCAATAGAGCGAGTCAGTTGGAGACACTTTTTCCAGGCAGCAAAGGCCCGAGACGGGAGGTTGTGCTACGAAGAAGAAACAGATTATCTTTAAGACTATATTTAATAAGCCACCTCTTCAAGCTCTAACGTCACATTAAACAAGCTTTAGTATGTATTTATTTATTGTTTTTTTAATCCTTATAAGTATATATAACTTTTATTAATAGTGTCTTCTAAACACCATTCATTCTCATGGCTCTGGCCAGTTGAACGGCCGCAGTCTTATTGACGCATCAGCATACCTCTTGAGCAGCAGCGGCCTCTTACGCGAAGTGTGCTTGCGCAACAACAGCATGCTTGTCATCAGGAGTCAATTCCGGCTACAATTAATAAAGCTACGGTCCTGCAACATAATAGTCGCATGCAGCAGTCTATCTTGCCCTTACAACAGCAACATAAAATTCAGCCTAGATCCGAACTGAGCCTAACACAATTAACGAATCTTCAGCAAAATATCGTTGTGTCTTCAGCACCACAAAACTCTACAGAGAGTGTTTTAGCTGATAACGGAGTATTACGAGCAGTCTCCCCACCTCTCCAGTTGTTCATATCAAGGCTCGCTTACAACACAACTAAGGATACACTTACCAACTACGTAACATCGAAGCTTGGCTACACGCCCAGTATTTTCAGGTGCGTAAAGTTAACAAAAGACAACCTTCCTGACCAGGTTATAAGTTCTTTCAAGCTGACAGTTCCGGCTGAACTTTCGAGACTACTCCGTCCCGACTTTTGGCCAAAGATCACACTTATTAAAACATTCGATACAATGCAGCCCAAGTGGCGATTTCGTCCCGATAAAGGTTCCAAACCACCTCAACAACCATCAAGGATCATCTAACCCTGAAAGTAATTCTTCATTTCCTAATCGTTCATTTATTTCTATTTACTATCAGAATGTTCGTGGCTTTAGAACCAAGCTTGAGGACTTACTACTCGTATCCCAATTAAGTAACGATTCAGTTATCTGTTTAACTGAAACGTGGTTAAATGAGAATATTTCAAACGCAGAAATATTACCTGACTATTTAGTTTACCGTTGCGACCGTGACCTTAGCGTTACTAATAAATCTGATGGTGGGGGAGTCTTGGTTGCAGTCTGCAAATCCCTCAATAGTTCACTTTGTGCTGACTTTAAATTTGCTCGTGCTGTTGAGTGTGTAATTGTGAAACTCCCTCTTCCTCATAACTCCTCATTATTAATTTCCTCTGTGTTATTCCTTGTAATTCTCCCTTAACAGTGTACGAAGCCTTCTTCGATGAACTCACTGCCTATCTTCTTGCTCGTCACCCACATTCCAAAATTATAATTTGTGGGGACTTCAATCTACCGGCAGTGGAATGGGACCACTTAACAACACCTGGTATTTCCTCAACAAAAAATCCTTCTTTGTTACTTTCTTCCTTTCTTTCCCTTTGTTCTTTTTCACAGTTTAATCATATCCGTAACCCTAATGGTCGTCTTCTGGACCTTGTCATGTCAAATTTTCAAACTAGGTGTCTATCTATAGCTCCCATTTTACATCCTTATGTTCAACTTGATCTCCATCATCCATCTTTGTCTCTAGCACTATCCGTTGATACCCTTAAACCCCAGAGAACTGCCTCAGTTTGTCGTTACAATATCTTTAAAGTAAATTATGAGGCAATCAAAACCAATCTGGACTCGGTCAACTGGTGTACCTTCTTCACTCGTCTTGACTGCGATAGTTCCTTGAACAAATTCTATGATTACCTGAATAATCTGATTGCTCTTTACACTCCGCTCCAAGCTCCTTGCAATGCGAAAATGAAGCCTTGGCTTATCCGAAGTGTTCTTCGTGCCTTAAGAGCCAAAGATAAGGGGCATAAGCACTACAAATTGACCGGAAGTGATGATGCTAGGCAAAATTTCTGTAGATTGCGCTTTTTGGCTAAAACCGAGATCAAAACGGCCATGAAAAACTATTTTAGCAGCTTAGAGAGTTCCCTCCTGACAAATAATCCTAAACCCTTTTGGTCATACATCCGATCCCTTAAATCTTCCTCTTCCATCCCGCATACTGTCAAATGGAATAACACTGAAGCCTCCTCCCCTCAGGATATTTCTAACCTATTTGCCGAATATTTTTCCTCTACTTTTTCCTCTTCTGACATACTACACTCCCCTATAAATTCAATTCAAACTTATCCAGCATCAAGTGCATCCTATTCCACTGATCCTTCTGAAGTTGAATCCCTTATTAACTTGCTCGATCCGAATGTTAGCCCTGGTCCTGATGGATTACCTAATATATTTGTAAAGTCACTTTGTTCCTCTTTGTGTTTTCCTCTTTCCCTTATATTCAATCTCAGTCTTAGTACTGGCACCTTTCCAACGTACTGGAAAGATGCAAATGTTGTTCCTATCTTTAAAAACGGCGACCCATCATCTGCCTCAAACTATCGTCCCATATCACTCCTCTCCTATTTCTCTAAGCTGCTGGAACGACTTGTGCACAACAGGCTTCTTGAGTCCCTGAGTTCATTTGTCACACCACAGCAACATGGATTCTTAAAGGGTCGTTCAACTTCTACGAACTTGGCTGAGTTCGAAGACTATATTGCTAGAGCTTTAGACAAACAGCTTCAAGTAAATGCAATATTCACGGACTTCTCGAAAGCTTTTGACTCCGTGAGCCATGTTCTGCTCTGTCAAAAGTTAGTTTTGCTTGGCATATCCGGTTCCCTTCATTCTTGGATTTCATCATATTTATCCTCCCGTTCATGTCGTGTCAATCTCTATGGCACATTTTCCTTTCCATTCAATCCTACATCTGGTGTCCCTCAAGGGTCAATCCTTGGACCTCTTCTTTTCGTACTGTTTATCAATGATCTTCCTTCTGTAATTTCCTCTTCTTGTCTCCTGTATGCTGATGATTTCAAGGTATTCCGGACAATTAGATCCCTTGAAGATTGTCAGCAACTCCAAATTGATCTTTTTAACCTGTATAACTGGTGTAATGTAAACTCCCTTCGTATTAATGTTTCCAAATGTTTTAAAATGACTTTTGCTTTGAAAATTGTCTCTTTAATTTTTAATTACACCTTACGTGATGTTGTTCTCTCCTCTGCAGACTCATGTAAAGATCTTGGTGTGATATTTGACCCCAAGCTTAAATTTGATGTCCGCATTTTTAGCCTAATTACCATGGCATCAAAAGTTTCGGGTTTTCTTATGCAGCATTTGCATAAGCTTGCAAATATTGCTACCGCTGTTCGCTTGTTCACGTGTCTTGTCCGCCCGCTCCTTGAGTACTGCTCAGTGGTGTGGTCTCCTAGACATTTATATCTTATGAACTCAATAGAAGCTGTTCAGCGTAAGTTTACCCGTATTGTGTTTTTCAAATTCAACGTAGCTTATGAGCCTTATGAGCGTCGTCTATCCACACTTCGTCTCCCTTCTCTGTCGTCCCGTAGAACCTTCTTAGATCAATGTTTCTTTTATAAGTTGTACCACCAACAAATTGCCTCCACCCTAAGCGCAGACTTGCAATACAGACTGTATGCACCACCTAGTCGGTCTAATCACATTCTCGAGGTTCCGTACGCCCGAACAGATTTATATTTTAACTCAATTATGCCACGAATCATCAGAATGCATCACAGCCTCGAGCTTGGCTCTCTATCCACGTCCTACTTTGTTTTTAAAATTAAATTAAAGATGTTACTTTTTACGAATAGTGATTAATGTTCCTTAGCACTAAATTTTACAAACTTTGTTCTTGACTATATCTTCATTTCTTTCATGTTTTAGATTAACTCTTTTCTGCTTGATTTGTTGTATTGATTTGTCTTACTCTGAATTATATTTAACTATATTTAATTGTCTAAGTCTATTTTGTAATTGGATTTCTGTCTGTTAAGTAGACTTGAATAAATAAATAAATAAATAAATAAAATACTGTGCCCAAAATGACTGCCAACAACAAAGAATATCTATACAACAAGAAAAGATACTTCTATTTTCAAGTTTCCATACAAGCAATTCACAAAACACCATTCTATTTATAAAAGCAGTGCAGAAACATAAAAGATCAATATAAAATAAATAAATGACATTCAACATTCTACCCAAGCAGCAAAATTAAGTTTAAAAACCGTGAAAAAACAGTTTTTAAACATTGGTGTTAGCAACGCGACGTGTTAAATTCAGGAGAAAAACGTTTATTCAGCGTTATTGAAACGTGTATACAACCTAATATGGACAGTTTCCATGCAACCTTCGTTTCAAAAGAGGAATAAAATAACAGTTCCTAACCACTTTTCTGCAACGTTTCCAAAACGTTGACTTTTTGCGTTGCCAAAACGTTGATGTGTAACGTTACCACCACATTTATTGTTTTCGTTACTAGAACGCTGATTTTTTACGTTGCCATGACGTTTCTATTTCACGTTACCAGAACGTTCATTTTTCGCGTTACCAGAACATTAGTTTAAAACCTTGGTTTCAGAAGGGGAATCAAATAACTGCTTTCAAATACTCTTGAAAAGACATACTATGACGTTGATTTTTAACGTTCCGAAACCTGCGAAACAACACAATTCTCATTAAACTTTGGTCTGAAAAACCGTTTTTCATCCATCATAATGTATCTTATTTCACAAAGGTGATTTTTTTTGTCGGTACGCCACATATCTTCGGTAATACCTTACCAAAATCAATAACTCATCCATTATTTCAATGATTATTTCACCGGTCAGTGACTACGAATTGAGGAATTTATCAAAATAGATTTTTTTAATACACTTATTACAAACGAAAATTCCTCGCAGACGTTTCTTTTAACGGCTTTTTAAGATTACTATATGTTTGCTTTGATAGTTGTCTCTCGTGTTTCATTTGATTTTCTATTTTCAAAAAGATATTCTGTTTTTAAAAGATATTCAACTAATAAATATATTCGCAGAAAATGTATAGTAAAATAAAAACAGCTATTGTTATGTTAGTAACTATTATTATTTAGAAATTATAAGATTACTTTTACAGAAGAATCTTATTATGTACAAAGTTAGTTTTGTAAAATAGTTTTGCAGTAAAAGTAAAAGAAGTACATGATTAGAACGAATGAATGAATATAGTGCAGTAATAATAATGAATATAGTACAGTAATAATGAATATAGTACAGTAGTAAAGTAAAATATGATAATTTCACACGACTTAGTTTTAATTTTAATCGATATTCTCTTTATTTTTGGTTGATTTCGAGTTGCTGTAATATAGAAAAATAAGCATATTGTTACATGTACAAAAAATTACATGTACAAATAATTCTGCGAGCTACTGTCGCAATTGTTTTCATAATCATTAAGAACGTCAACAAATGAATTTACTCGAACCCACGAGAACCCAACAAGCATGATCAACATCTGCAAGTGACGTCACTCCATTCATTAATTTGCTCGAATCTACCAGGTACCTCTCGGTAGAACATTCGCCAATGTACGAGAAATGGGTGAATACGTAGAGACCTATATAAAGGCGAGCTGAATTAATGGGGGATTCATTCATTCGACCGCGATAAGAACTGCGATAGTGTGTTGTGTAATAGTGAAGTGTTTTAGAAGACAATTGCGATAAGAAATTTATGGACAAGTGTTAGATTTTTTCATAGTGAAAATTAAAATTAGTGAAAGTGTTAAATTGCTTATTGTGCATTTTCGTAATTAAATAAATTCTTTTAACTTAAATTAAAAGACAATGCGTTTTCACTTTCCCGGAACATTAAAATTATTGGCCGCGAACCGAATACACGTGACAGTGGTGTCAAGAAGCGCGAAAGAAAAATTTTGAAAGTGAAAATTTGAACATTTTTATAGTGCACAAAAGTAAAATTTAAAGAAACGTTAAAAATGCCACGAAGCTTAAACTTAAAAATTAATGTATGGACCATCTCGGAGCTTAAAGAAGAGTTGGAACAGCGAAACCTGGCTACGCAAGGTACAAAGGCCACACTGATTGCACGCTTGCGTGACGCGATCGAGTCGGAAGGCGTGAATCTGGATTCGGGTGAGTTCTCAGAGGGGGAAAAAGGCGCAGAAGGTGGAGAAGTAGAAACACAAAAATCAAAGGAGCCAGAAAATGCGCTAATGCAAATGTTAATGCTGATGTCATCGAGTCTGACTGCGAAGCTAGACGAACAATCAGCGCAGCTAAATGAACAATCAACGAAGCTTAATGAACAATCAACGAAGTTAAATGAACAATCAGCAAAGCTGGACCAACAAGCAATCGAAATCAAAGCAGACATCACACAGAAGCTGGAGAAACAGTCAACCGAAATAAAAGCGGAGCTCGTTCATCTGAACAAACAAATTAAAGGCGTCGAGGAAAAGGGTGACCAGGTCGAGGAAAAGGTTTACCAGGTCGAGGAAAAGGTCAGCCAGGTCGAGGAGAGAATCAACCATGAGATGGAAAACATGAAAAAGGAATTGGAAGCAGCAAAGGCAGTAGTAACCGCCTCACCAGCCCCGCTTACAACCGCAGTGCAAGGCTCGTCTAGAAATGTGCAAGCACCAATATTCGATGGGCAAACGGTCTGGACTATTTACAAAACCCAGTTTGAAGCAGCCGCTCGCATAAATCACAGGAATGAGCAGGAACGAGCAACTGCATTGATTCTTGCTCTAAAAGGCCCAGCGGCCGAGCTGTTGCAGACGATCCCCGTTGAATTGCACTCAAACTCGAATGCTATAATGAATGCGCTCGACATGCGTTATGGAGATGATCATCTAAAGCAGATTTATCGGTCACAGTTAAGGCATCGGGTGCAGAAGTCTGGTGAAACCCTACAGCAGCTAGCCCAAGACATTGAGCGACTAGCACTTTTGGCTTACCCGGCCTACGACCCAGAACATCGAGATGATGCAGCGACAGAAGCATTCATCAGCGCACTAAAGGACCCAGAATTGCAGCAAGCCGTGCGTTTAGCTCAAAAGCAGAAGGTTAAGGACGCATTGGCTTACAGTCCGAACTTTGAGGCGGCGAAGAATGCGACTCGTACCACTGCCCGGGTCCGTGAGGTAGTGGCAGACGAGTGCAGGTGTGAGCGCGTGGAAATTGAGCGAGACCCGCATGTAAATGGTGCGCCTAGATGCTGGAATTGCGGAGAGAAGGGGCACCTGCAAAGAGACTGCAAGAAATGGAGAAAACCGAGCTATTGTCCAGGGTGTGCAGCTAGGAGGAGATCCAGACCGAGTCAGGAGCCCAGAATGGAAACCCTTCAAACAGAGGGGTCGGGAAACATGTAAGAACCAACTTCGTGGGGCAGAGGTTGGCTAGGAGGATTGACGTCCCCAGCACCACCATCATCGTGTCAAGACTACATCGTGGAGAAGCGGACTTATGCCTTCCGGGTCAAGTTGACGGAGAACACTGCACCATAACAATCGACACTGGTGCAACCCGATCGATTATCCGACCAGACCAAGTTAGACAGCAACAACTTCACAAGGGCAGAATTTTCTCACTACGAACAGCTACGGGAGAAACTGCACCTGTTCATGGAGAGGTCAACCTCTAGATACAGTTGGGAGACCTTGTATTCCGACATAATTTTCTGGTCGCGAACATTATGGATGACTGCATTCTCGGAATGGATTTTCTGCGACCACATGGAATCACGTTGGATTTGGGCAAACGTGTATTGAAATGGCAGAATGTCGAAGTACTGATGGAGGATCCCAGTGTCCAAATTCCCAAGCTGAATGTAGTGGTATGTACTGACACTGATGTACCGAATTCTTCCGAAAGCATTGCATGGGCCAAGCTTGATGGTGATTCTGGATCTTATCTGATAGAGCCAACGAAGACATTCGCATTGCGCAGTTTGATTGTAGGACGAAGCCTTGTAAGATATTTAAGGAACGGATATGTGCCGGTTAGAGTCCTTAACACCGCAGACTCAACCACGAGCATCAAAGCGGAAGAAGTCATCGGGAGCTGCCAGCCTGTTTCCACCATCACCTCTTTGGAAGCTACTCACAACCATCATTGGAAAAGGAGGGAAGACACAGACAAAGCCCGGGAATCCACGTCACCAATATTGAAGCAAGTCAAATCGCCGGTGCAGCTATTCAAACGAGCCTCTGATCTGGTCACCAAGTACAGTGACATCTTCTCAACAAGCCCGGATGTCTAATGCCGAACGAGTCTGGTAACTCACGTCATAGATACACAGGGAGCCAAGCCGATTCGACAAGCACCAAGACGTCTCCCTATAGCCAAACAAGGAGAAGTGAGCGCGCTGATCTCGGACATGGAAAAACAAGGCATTATTGAACCTTCTGTAAGTCCATGGGCCGCGCCTATCGGTCTAGTAAAGAAAAAAGACGGTAGCACCCGTTTTTGTGTCGACTATAGGCAGCTTAACGACGTCACTAAGAAAGATAGCTACCCGCTCCCACGCATCGATGACATCATGGACACTTTAGCGGACGCAAAATGGTTTTCTACACTCGATCTCAAGAGTGGCTACTGGCAGGTAGAAATTGACAAGAAGGACCGAGAGAAGACCGCATTTTCAGTTGGGACCGGATTGTGGCAATTTGTGGTGATGCCGTTTGGGCTTTGCAATGCTCCAGCCACTTTCGAACGCTTGATGGAATACGTGCTACGTGGTCTAACCTGGAAAACCTGCTTGGTGTACCTAGATGACATCATCGTCATCGGGAGAACGTTCGAAGAGCATGTGCGGAACTTAGAAGAGATTTTCTCCCGACTGCGACTGGCAAATTTGAAACTTAGTCCCGACAAGTGTACCCTTTTTGCAGCTGAAGTAAAATACCTGGGACATGTCGTATCAGCAGAAGGGGTCAAAACAGACCCTGGGAAAATTGAAGCCGTGAAAAGCTGGCCAACACCAAACAACAAGCGCCAACTACGAAGTTTTCTGGGTCTGGCAACCTACTATCGAAGATTCGTCAAAGGCTTTGCCAAAATAGCTAAGTGTCTCCATCAGCTAACCGAGAAAAATCGTCCGTATGTCTGGAACGAACAATGCCAGACAGCCTTTGAGACCCTGAAGGAAAAGCTGTGTGAATTATCCGTGCTGGCGTAGCCAAAACCCGGAAAAATGTTTGTAGTTGACACCGATGCAAGCAACGGCGGTATTGGAGCTGTACTCTCCCAGCAGATCAATCGCGAAGAAAGAGTGCTCTCGTATTACAGTCGAGTTCTTTCAAAAAGTGAGAGGAACTACTGTGTGACCAGGAAGGAGCTATTGGCTATAATAGAGGCCACCAAGCAGTTCCACAAGTACCTATATGGCCAGAAATTTGTTCTTCGAACGGACCATGCATCGCTGAGATGGCTACTTAACTTCAAAAACCCCGAGGGACAAGTTGCGAGATGGATCGAAGATTGCAGTCGTACGACTTCGAAATCGTTCATCGAAAGGGCGGAGTTCATGGAAATGCTGACGCCCTATCTCGTCGCCCATGTCCAGCTAACTGCAAGCATTGCCGACGGATTGAGGAAAATGAGCCGCCCGTTGATCTGCGACTGATAACGGCTGAATTCGATGAAGGTTGGTCATCGGAGGAGATTCGAAAAGCCCAGTTAGCCGATGAAGACATCGGACTATTGCTCGTATGGCAGGAGACAACTGGGCGAACTGAGTGGAAAGACGTTTCAACGCATGGCACAACCCTGAAAAGCTATTGGGCACAATGGAACTGCCTTCAGGTGGAGGGTGGTGTACTCAAGCGGAAATGGGAAACGGCGGATGGCAGCTCCTATAGGATGCAAACTATACTACCCAAAAGCCGAATCCACGATGTGGTAAAGGAAATGCATGAAGGATCCTCGGGAGGCCATCTTGGTGTTAACAAAACCTTAGCGAAATTCCGGGAAAGATTCTACTGGCTCCACGCTCGAGAAGACGTAGAGGACTGGTGTCACAGATGCACAATTTGCGCTTCCGTCAAAGGGCCAAAATGACGACTGAGAGGACAAATGCAAACCTATAACGTGGGGGTACCGTTTGAAAGGATTGCTGTTGACATCGCTGGACCCTTTCCTGAATCTGAATGGGGAAACCGATACACGCTCGTTGTAGCCGATTATTTCAGCAAGTGGCCCGAGGTCTACCCCATTCCCAACCAGGAAGCAACTACTGTAGCCAAACAGCTAGTGTTAAATTGGGTCAGCAGGTACGGCGTGCCTTGTGAACTACATTCGGATCAAGGCCGAAACTTTGAGTCACTAGTTTTTGGTGAAATGTGCGAACTGCTCGGAATACGGAAAACGAGGACAACACCGCTGCATCCCCAATCCGATGGAATGGTCGAACGTTTCAACGGCACGCTCAATAAACACCTGGCCAAGATGGTTGACGAGAACCAAAGGGACTGGGACCGACATATCCCACTATTTTTGATGGCATACAGAGCTGCCGAACATGCATCGATGGGCCAAGCTCCAGCCAAAGTCATTTTTGGAAAGACTATTCGTTTGCCAGCCGATATAAACTTCGGAACACCCCCTGAGAAACCCCAAACGATCTCGGAGTACGCAAGTGATCTAAGACAACGGTTGAACCAGGTACATCGGACAATGCGAAAACACCTCGAATCGGCTACTGACCGTATGAAGACCAGGTATGATCTCAAGGCTAATTCTACTGGCTTCCAGCAAGATGACTTGGTGTGGCTATGTAACCCGCAACGGCGAAAGGGTAGATCTCCAAAGTTGCAACATAATTGGGAGGGACCATACCGAGCTACAAAGCGAATCAACGACGTCGTATACCGAATACAGGAACATCGTCAGCCGAGAGCTAAAATGAAAATCGTGCATCTGGACCGTCTTGCCCCATATTACACCCAGGGAGAATTGACTACAAATAGCGACACATCTTTTCGGGGCGAAAAGAACTGAGGTGGGGGCAGTGTTACATGTACAAATAATTACATGTAAAAATAATTCTGCGAGCTACTGTCGCAATTGTTTTCATAATCATTAGGAACGTCAACAAATGAATTTACTCGAACCCACGAGAACCCAACAAGCATGATCAACATCTGCAAGTGACGTCACTCCATTCATTAATTTGCTCGAATCTACCAGGTACCTCTCGGTAGAACATTCGCCAATGTACGAGAAATGGGTGAATACGTAGAGACCCTATATAAAGGCGAGCTGAATGAATGGGGGATTCATTCATTCGACCGCGATAAGAACTGCGATAGTGTGTTTCGTAATAGTGAAATGATTTAGAAGACAATTGCGATAAGAAATGTATGGACAAGTGTTAGATTTTTTCATAGTGAAAATTAAAATTAGTGAAAGTGTTAAATTGTTTATTGTGCATTTTCGTAACTAAATAAACTCCTTTAACTTAAATTAAAAGACATTGCGTTTTCACTTTCCCGGAACATTAAAATTATTGGCCGCGAACCGAATACACGCGACAATATCATTTCTCAATACAATGGAATTTTTTACTTCTTTCTTTCGAAGCGGAATTTCGCTTGCTTCAAATGTTCTTTAAAAAAATTCGCTCCTTCACAATCAGTGAATTTTGAGTGGACTTTCCTAACGGCTGAAAATAAAATCTTTACGATTTCGCTGAAATGGCAGAAACTTTTCTTTTCAGTCGTTCCTGTCCAGGAAATATTTTGCAGCAAATTGTCGTCAAACAAAATAACGCAAATCGTGCGGAGCATTTTGTTCGGACTTGATCCACCGTAGGTTGTAGGCTTCTTTTGCTGTAAATCGAAATTAAGTTAATCTTTATATCGTTCATATTAATCAAGAAACATACAAGTTTGAATTTGTAGATCTCATCAGTTCTGAGCCTATTGTTGAAGTCTTCTAAAGCTTCCATGTTATTTAATGGAAAACTTTCAACAACGGTATCATCAACAGGAACATCCCTTTTTTCTGCATGGCAAAGTTTTTCAAATATCGCATCCAGAGATACTTTGATTTCTGCCTGAAATTTGATATTTTCCTCATGCATGAAGTTAATTTGGGATTTTAGTTCACTCAATCCTGCTCTAAGTGATGCCATTTCTACAAAAGCTTAAACAAGCCATATTTAAAACAAAATTTCATTAAAGATTGGTCGTAAAATACCTAAATCCAAGGTTTTATCATGTGAAGCACTCGAAAGTGACGAACTCATTTCCGCTTGTGGTTCTGCGTAATTTGCGTTTGTTATTTGGTCTGTCGAATTTGAGCCTGTCTGTATGGGCATCGTGTACACCAAATTTGATTCATCAACTGTTAACCGACATCATGAAAATTAAATTTAATTTAACATAAAACTTTACTTACCATCAACGTTGATATTTTCCATCATATTGTTCACGTTATATATGAAAACTGAGTTTGACGCAGTATTCCGCGCTTCGTGATTGATATCTTCGTTTTCTGAAGTTGAGCAGATTTCGGCAGCTTGCTCCAATTTAAGAGCCTCGTTAAGATCCACTATAATTATTATCATTCTTTTACAACACTTCTTCGATTCAAATGCTAAAATGTTACCAATATTTTGATGTAAAATCCGAGAGGGATATTGATACCAGTCTTCTCCTGGTTGCGAACAAAGCCTTCGCCCTTTTATTAGCTCCGATCGTTGTTTAGGCCAAAATAATGTGTTCCCTTTCACCCAACAGGACGGTACAGCAGAGCAAAATTTTTGATGTTCCTCAACAGTTTCCACAACGGAGTACATTTTACAATGTTATATGACTTAACCAATTTCGTAATTTTAAAACCTTATGCGTTAAATTAACTTATCACTAAAATTATTTACATATAGATGATATGAGAAGTATGATAATGAAAATTTAAGCTATTTATCTAAACTAATGCAGCAAAGAAACAAACACACTTTCGTTTGGGCTAACGTTAATTTGATATAGTTTATAATCAACTTCTTCTGCTAACCAAATTTTGGGTGTGTTCTCTTTGTAGGTTTTTTGATGAAAAATATTAAGGTACGAGGACTTACAAGGAAAATCGAAATAATCAAGTGAAGAACATAAGCTGGAACCGTATATTACAGGTTTGCCATTTTGAAAAGTGGCATTATGCATGCAAACAATTGATTTGCATTTTGTCAGAAACCATTCGTTTTTATTTGAAGATGATATGGAAAAATGTTCAAATGTAATTTGATTATAAACGCCTTGACAGTTTGTTATCACGTGATTTTGATCACTATGCAGCTTTTTCAGGTAGGGAAAGCATTTTTCCTTCGGTTCATTTAAGCCCTTAATATTTTCAGCTTTTCGCTTTGATAATTGCTCAAGGGGCTTATTCCCGGTCCAAATCATCTGCTTCAATCTGTGTAATTCGTTTTCATAAGGAAATGCACTGAAATTGTCTAGTATACCGTGTTTTTCTACATCATTTATTACATGAACTAAATTATGTACATTATTGCTTGCCATTTCTTTGCCGTATATTTTGGTAAAGTCTTTGACAAATAATTCAAACAGATGTTTAGCAACGGGAAGATATTTTAAAAAGCCTTTACAGCAGCAAATCCTAACCGCGCAAGACAATAAGAGAAAATGATTGCAAACAGATGGTTGCACAAGGTCTTTAAGAGCAACTGGAGCAACATACAGAAGAAAAGTTCTAAATTCTGTGGCTTTCCAAAAGTGCACAACATCCAAACCTCGTAAAGATCTGTTAAATTCAATTGGAATAGTTTTCGCACATTCGATTATTCTTTTGGAAAGTTTTTCTTGATCTTTGAGGCACAGTTTCACTTGCTTTGATGCATTTCCTCGTATCCAGTAAAGCAATATTTTCTTTACAACTCCTAGACAAATAAGGTGCATATAATCTAGTGGAAAATTTTCGATCATGTTTATAGGTAGTTCTTCAAGTAATGAAGCTTTCAAGTGATGTTCTTCATGTACTCTTCTCCTGAAAGTGTCGTCAGTTCTTTTAACGGGTTGAAGATTCATAAAAACTAATTGTGTGTGTTTGATGAAAATAAACCCCTTCTACATTGCAGCGTTCGCAAGCGAAATAGCCATTATGCCCTTTTATGCCCTTTATAAATGCTCTAGCTGGCGTGTCACATATAAAATTACCTACAATTATTTTAACTTTTATATTATTTATGACGATTCCATTTAACAGGCAAAGTTTCAATTCTTCAAGAAATGTTTTTAGAAAATCTACAGCTAAAGATGGTTTTGAATGTCCAAAATAGAGCCCAATTAAATAAGGATGAAAGTCATGTTCTCTTATTTGACATAATATTGGCCAAAATTGCCCCTTCGAGCTTTTACTTATTGGTAAACCATCTATATTGAAGTCTAAGATGACTGTTCTCGGCATTGTTATCACGTTCTTAAAAGCTGAATTAAAAATGCTGTTGATTCCAAAGTGACAATACTTTCCTGGATTTACTAAAATACTTATTACATTCTCATATGGGGTACCTAAAAGCGTTCGCGCATCTTTTGGACATCCATTTATACTGTTTTTCTTAAAAATTTTTAAAAGGTCGTTAAGTGCAGAGTGTGTTATATTATGGTTCAGGGCCCAATCGCGCAAATCATTTTCCATGCCGGTTACAGGTTCACTGCAAAAAGAATCATCTGGCCTTAAAACTACATTTTGCTCGACCGTTTCATTTGAATTAATTACTTGATGATCACAATTTATAGTTTCCAAGGAATTAAGAGCACTAGATATAGGATTAGATTGTTAGTTTCTTCTAATAGACTGAATTACATTAGAAGTTCGCCGGGCGAATGATTGCCGACTTAAAATTTTTCTTTTCGCAATAATACGTTTCATTTACCTGTTAAATTTGTTACCTGTTGAAAAATTTCACTCCAGACGTTGTACTAGTATTGATTGAATCGGCTTCACCTTCACTTAAAAACTGAAACGTTCACAAAGGAAACTAATAGGAAACTAATATCACTGTCACTGTCACATAGGAAACTTATAGGAAACTAGTCACAAAGGAAACTAATAGGAAACTAATATCACTGTCACTGTCACAAAGGAAACTAATAGGAAACTAATATCACTGTCACTATCACTATTATTCCAATTTTAATTTTAATTTTCCCAATTTTCTACTCAAAATTTTCACCACTTATATGCACAAGCGTCTTCAACTGAATGATCTACACCTACACGTTTTAACACAAGAGACAAACAAAGTACAGTTACTTCAATACCAAAGTAGTTATTTAAAAACTTTTTGGATACCATTCGTGAAAAATAAGTTGCATTCAAGCCTATTACATACAATTCGTGTAAAATAAGTTGCATGTAAACTTATGGGAAACCATTAATTTTTTCCAAGGAGTTTCAAAAGACTTGTCTAAAAACTTTTTGGACACCATTCGTGAAAAATAAGTTGCATTCAAGCCTATTACACACGATTCGTGTCAAATAAGTTGCATGTAAACTTATGGGAAACCATTAATTTTTTCGATGAAATTGAAGTCTACTATTAACAACTGTAATAAAACTTTTGAGTTAAAATAAGTCAAATAGAAACTTTTTTTCTTCTGAACGACAAAAAATTTTACATAATAACCGGTTTATAAGCGGTTACAAATATCTCATTATTGACACAAGTTCCCTGTGAACTTTTTGGTTACCGTTCGCTAAAAATCAGTTACATTTCAGCTTTTCTGGAACGAATAGTTTTGTTTCATTGAATTTGCAACAGCCAGCTAGGTAAAAATAGGTTAAAAATAACTTTGGTAAAATGGATCAGGCAAGACATGTACAAAAACAACTGATTTTCCTCCAATACGGGAAGAAAAGTTGCATAATAGCTAGTTTATATCAGGTTTCAAATAAACTATCGGTTTATTCGCAACCACGGTTACAATTTGCTGCTTGGGTACCTGCTCAATGAACTTACGAAAGCAACATGATTTTTAATGAGCGTTCGCACATCAACATCTTGCTAGGACCAGTTTTTATAAATAGGATTTTTACTAAATAACCACTAAGGTAATTCGTTGATGATCAAAATATGGTACCCAAGAACCATGGTATAAAGAATAACAAGGTATGCTCGCTCACGAAAGCTGGATCGCCATTTAAAGCTTTTGTGACGTCACATGGATCGAATCGGTTGGATCGACAAATGTTGATTTCTTTTCCAATAAGAAGTGTTATTTTAATATTAAAAGAAAAATGCCATTTTTTTAATACAAATGATTGGATTTTTATTTCATTATAAAGAAAAAGGTATGCCGTTAATAGTAAGAAATAACATCAGGCAAATAACCACCACGACCGCGATTGCAGGACCATATTCTTTTCATGAAATTTTCCATAATGAAATCCAATAATAGGTGTTATTTTTAATATTAAAAGAAAAATGCCATTTTGTAATATAAATGATCGGATGTTCATTTTATTATAAAGAAGAAGGTATGCCCTTAATAGTGAAAAATAACATCAAGCAAATGACCACCACGACCACGCTTACAGTACCATATCCCTTTCATGAAATTTTCCATAACCAAATCGCAAAGTGGCTGCCCTATGTCTTCGATAGCCTCACGAATTGCATCTTTGAAGTCTTGAATGGACGCTGGGCTATTGGCGTAGACCTTTTCTTTCACGTGGCCCCAAAGGAAGAAGTCGCAAGGTGTTAAATCACAAGATCTATTCAAAATAACACCTCTGATTGGAAAACACTATATTCAGGATTTAATAACTTAATCTACCGATATTGATCGTAATAGTAAAGCCAACGGAGTGTTTCATAGATGTAAAACATATTCTCGACTCAAACTGAATTTAGGCATGCGCAAGATTAAATATAAAGGAAAATATAACAAGTTGGGTAAACAGACCTACGCTCATGTCAGAAGGGTTTTGTATTCAATTTACAAACTGCAGTCACGCAGATCGAATCAAATCAAGAAACATGTCAAAGACGATTTTATTGGAGAAAATATGAAATACGAAGCTCATACTATTATTAACAAAGTTGAACGAATTTCGACTTCTGAGGTTTTTGGTATTGTTATACCCATAAATATCTCCCTTGATAATTATTTCAAATGTCCATCCGCGACGGAGAAAACACATTTTTCATGTATTTACAACCCCCCCCCCCCCCCTGTGTCCCCACTGTAGCAAAAACTGACAGTTCAACAACTGTTTTGAAAAGCTCCCATGAAAACTTTTATTTCATACTCATATCGGCTACGTTTGATGAATTTTTTTTCAGGGGCCACTCTCCTGTACTGTTATCATCGATCAATGGCCAATTTTTTCGAATCCTAGAATGGTTACAAAACCCTTTTGCTAGGAGCTCTCTCCCACCTCCTTGACTTGTTTCACTCATGAGCATTAATTGTAGGTACTCATCTTCAGTCATTCATTCAATTGAATCAAGTGTTCAAAGCATGCACCTTAAACGTTGAAGTTGGGAAAAAATAACTCAAAATTATTCAATCTTCGCATTTAAAACAGCCACTATTTTGTTTTACGATTGCTGATACCACTAGCTGAACCGATTCTCAAAGATATACATGACACCTATCATTCCTGAAATTTTCATGCAAATCCTAGCAAAACCGTAGTGTCTGAGTCGGTAAAAAGCGCATGTTGTTCCATAGCCATATGTTGGCATAATAATA
Source organism: Odontomyia ornata (assembly GCA_963969285.1). Lineage (NCBI taxonomy): Eukaryota > Metazoa > Arthropoda > Insecta > Diptera > Stratiomyidae > Odontomyia > Odontomyia ornata. Next base: position 106,377,508 of record OZ017742.1, on the reverse strand, counting down.
AATGCAGCGCATATTGTTCCATAGTAACACAGGAAAATTCAAACGGCTATAACTTCGCTAAATATAATTCAATCTTTATGAAACTTTCAGGAGAGATCAACCATATAAATAGACATCTACGTACTGAATTTCATTGAATTTAAGGGTACCGTTAAGATTTTATTCACGAAAACATAAAATCAATAAATCATACTATTACTAACAAAGTTGAGTGAATTGCGACTTCTCACGTATTTGTTGTTATTGTACTTACCAAGGCCTACATCCCTGATTTTTTTCAGATTTTTCGGATCACAGGTGTCCAATCGCGAGGGGGGGGACACAAATTTTTCGTACATTTCCCCTCCCTGTGCGCCCCTCGAAGCAAACTTTGCCAAACTAAGACCTGTTTTGCAAAGTTCTCATCAAGATCTTTCATTTGATACCCATATCGGCTACCTTCAATGAAATTTTTTTTTCGGGGGTCACTCCCCTACAAGGGGAGACCCCCCTTGAATACCTTATAAAATTTTTTTAGTAGTTGAACTTTGAAGAAATTACCACTTTACACCTACACACAAAATTTGATGTTTCTAGCTTAAGTAGTTTCCGAGAAAAACTGCTGTGACACACGGACGGACGGACGGACAGACGGACAGACTGGTCGCGAAACTAGTAGGGTTTTGTAAAATTATTTTACAAAACCCTAAAAAAGGAGGAAACATCTCCATGATAACAATGTGGTATTTATAATATGTAGTAAAACCGAATTACCTGCATAAAATAAAATTGCCTGCAACTAATGCTTGCAATATTTGAATTGATAAAAATTCGATGGGATTTGTCAATAAGAACGTTACGTGTCTCGTTGATTGTCCTTGAATTCGAATTGAATAAAATTTTAAAATTAACGACCCCCTGAAAATCGTTTTTGCTTGCTGAAAAACGTCACATTGAATGAAACGTTTGTCTCACAATTCAAGAATTGAAAAAAAATTCATTTTTCTTAATTTGTACGCATCACTTATTTTGTTGCTTATAAATAAATTGAAATGTATGGATAATTAAAGATAATGTATTGATATTCCAGAGAAGAAAACTAGTTAATGTATTTAAAATATTCGCTATAAGTGTACCTTAATCAGATCAGATAATATATTGACTAAAAATGCGCACCTATACCGAAGCAGAGCAATTGCATTTATCATATGTATTCCTTGAACTTGAAGATTTATTTATATTAGTATGAGTATAAAATTAATTACAAAGGTAAAAATCAAGCAAGAAAATGGATTTTTATGAGAAATCTCTGTTTTATTTCAAACAAGTCCTGAAATCCATATAAAATTCATTAACAAATGCATTTTATCTGAAAGCTCCGATCGATGTGACGTCACATAAAAAGTTTTTTTCATGAGCGAGCATACCTTGTTATTCTTTATACCATGTCCAAGAACGATTCCTCGAAAACGGGAGAACGTGTGGACAGGCTCAAATTTTGCATCTTTCTCGTACACATGGTAAAAATATTTCTACGTAACTCACGCACATCACACTCAATAACAAACAGCATTTGTTACCACAAAATCGTATATTTTCTTAACAATTTTAGATATCATAATACATTTCTTTTAAATTAAAGTTAAACGACTGTAGATTACAGAAAAATTATGAGATAGACTGGCATCGTTGCCTATACAGCGAGGCTTAACTACCAAACTCGATTTATAAAAAAAATAATTTACAAAAATGTATGGCACTCACTAAAGCACTCATTTAAGATTTACTTTCAACAAGCCAAATTGTACTTAAATCATGTGTTCTAGTCAGTGTTACCAGGTTTCTTGCCTGTATTATGGCGATTATGCGTCAATGCTAAACAGTTTTGTTTATGTTTTATTTTTCAAAAATTCTGTTTTGGGGTTAAACCTCACTGTTTGCACAACCATTCCGGCAGATATACTTATTATTTCTGTAATCTACAATTGTTAAGCGTAAATTGAAAAATTCGACGTTCACGGCACCAGCCGGAAGAACAAATTTTTCGTAGGGATCCTTACTGCAAAAAGCAAATAATAATTTGATTGGTCGACACTTTGAAAGTCAAACACAGTTTAAGAAAAATTTCGTTTTGCATAAATACTTCTTTGGAAGTAAAAATTCTTGTCTTTTCTTTTTACTCTGTATTTAACTTTTACTCTTTGGAAATGACAGAATTTATTACTCCCTTTTGTTTACGATGAGGTTGGCGGCTACGACGCTGAAGATGATGAATGATGTTTTTGTTGTTGTTGATGATGAATGATGATGAATGATGATGTTGTTGTTCTTCATGATGATGAAGTTGTTAGTGATGATGTCGATGATGATGCTGAAGATAATGTTGACTACGAACCAGTAGTGGCGTTTGCCTAGGTTTTCTCATGTATGTCAATTTATGTGAAGCGAGAAGAGCGGCCCATGCAAATTTTGATTTTCTCGAGGAAATTGCTTGCGCCACTGATATGTAGAATTGGCTGGCAGACGAAGACGAGGGTCTGTTTGCGCCGTGAAGCACGCGCCGACGTTGGGACATTCTCAGTCACCACAGTCACTCAATCCCCAATGAACTTCACAAGCGTCGAAGGGAGTGTAAAGGTGACTCTCTTCTTGAATCGCTGGATTGGTTGTTCTGGCAAAATCTGCGGCGGTTGAGCCGTTTCCGAGGGCAGCAGAGGTGGTGTTGTAGGCGCCCGTGGAGATGTTGAGTATGGCTGCTGTGTCGCTGGATGGACATTGGATTGCTCCAGGTAGGCTGGTTTGAGTTGTTTGGTGGAGAGGGTTTTGCTGACGCCATTTACGTCTATGACGTAGGTATTGGCGTTGATCCTTCTGACGACTCGATGAGGTCCGGAGTATGGCTGATTGAGCTGCTTCTTTACAGCATCGATGCGGCGAAACACGTACTCACAGTTGGAGAATCGCGTATCTGGCTGACGGGACAGGACGAATCGATTTGAAGAGGCGGCTTAAGTCGGTGACAAAAATCTTGTGGGCCACCAGCTGGTGTGTTTTGAGGCGTAACGAACTCACCAGGAATTCGAAGCGATATGCCGAAAACCATTTCTGCAGAAGAGGCTTGCAGGTCTTCCTTGAATGTGGTTCGTAGACCCAGCAAGATCGATGGAAGTGCCTGTAACCATGGTGTCTCCGAAACGCATTTTAACGCTGCTTTGAGGGTGCAGTTCGACCATGCCAGTGGCTTGAGTGTGGTATGTAGTGGTGGGACGTGGTTGGTGACCGAGAAGCGGCCGAGCTGATTCAGGAGGTCAGCTTCAAACTGGCGTCCTTGGTCCGATGTGATCTCCAGTGGTGGGCCAAATATTGATATCCAGTGGTCGAATAGTGCCTGGCGACGGTGTTGGCTCTGATGTCACAAACTGGCACTACTTGAGGCCAACGTGTATAGCGGTCGATAATGGTGAGACAGGTTTGTAGCCTTCACACAGTAGCAGTTTGATCAAGTCGACATGGGCTCGACAATTGACAAATTATGCATTGCTTGGTCCACCGGGATACGTCTTTCAGCAGACTCGGCCAGAAGTATTTAAGCGCTACGCGCTTCGAGGTGTCATGTCGACTCGGATGCGACAGTTGATAGACGATATCGAAAGCCTGACGGTGGAGCGCAACTGTCAAGTAAAGCTTAATGGTGCCGTTAAACTCCACATAGTACGCTCAGTAGCCATCCAAGACCAGCTGATGCAGTTTGAGACGGGGGCTCGCCAGGAGGTGAGGCAACTGGTCGCCTGTGTTCTGTGCTTCGCTGATGACTTGAGCTGTGATTGTGGCGGGTACCGTAGCCGTTTTTACACTTAAAAGTGCATCAGCGACGATATTGTCATCCGCTGGTGTGAATTCCACTCGCGAATCGAATTAGGCAATGAAGTCCAGTTGTCTGCTTTGGCCGGGTGAGGCTTTGTCCGAGCGTTGCGTCAGAGCAAATTTAAGTGGCCGGTGGTCGGTATAGATGAACAAGAGTACTTTGGATGCCCTACATTCTGTCACACGTTTCATCAATCTAGGACTTGACAGAGGTAATTATGTCATCGCAATTTTTGTGAATTTGAAAAAAGCATTTGATACAGTTGATCATGACCTCCTGCCTCGTAAACTTGAATCGTACGGTATTCAGGGTAGTCCTAAGCAGTTGTTTTAGAGTTACTTGGAGGGAAGATTGCAGAGAACTTTAATCAACAATGTCCTGAGCGATCATGCACCTACGAGAACAGGAGTTTCCCAAAGTTCAATACTTGGCCCAACTTTGTTCCTGCTATACACAAATAATCTAAATACATGTGGGCTCACGGGATACCACACAGTATATGCTGATGACACAGTTCTACTTTATTCAGGACGAGACAAAACTGCCATTGAGAACACTATTAACGAGGAACTAGGAAAATTTCATCAGTAGTTAATTGGAAACAAACTAGTATTGAACACATCAAAGACAAAATATATTGTTTTTAAGCAAAAGAACAAAGGAGACATAGATGTCGAACTAAATATTAAGGGCGAAAAATTGCAAAGAGTGCTAAAATTGCATTATGGAGTACTTATTTGGAGTCAATCAGCAAAGCAACATTTAAACAGTATATCCAGGCTGCTGTCCAAAGCATATAAAAACATTCTGAAGCTGCCAATGTTTACTCAAACTAGTTTGGTTTACCAATTGGCAAAATCATTAACCTTTAGTCAAATTATTATTATGGAGAAAGCTAAGTTTATCTACAGAAATTTAAAAACGAATGGATGGGAACGAGCGCCATTAATTAAGGTATCACAAATCAACCCATATAATGCGAGGAATGCAAATCAATTCGTAATACCTTTTGCCAGAACGGATCGTCTTAAGAACGATGCAACGAATGATGCTCTGCGTATATATAACAATCTACCAGAAATTGTTAAGGAAACAAACTCACTTTTGGTATTTAAGAAAAGACTAAGTGAGCATTTAATGAGCACTGATTGAAGCGTGGACCTGTAATTCTGCTTTTATGAGCCCAGTATCTTAGGGCGTTATTCTTTTTGACCCTATCGGCGAGATTCTGAAGTGAGAGTTCAGAGTTTTTTTTTGAATGCGTCGTATTATATTGAAATCTTTTATCTCTGAGAGCTGATCATGATTTTTTGGACTAGATGTTCACGAAAAGGACTAGTTCACATTATATTGTGTGCCCCCTTATACCGATCTGTTAAACATTGTCTGGGTGGCACAAAGGACCAATCGACGTTATGTGAATACAGATCGCACGAGCATTGTGCGACGAAGAAAGAGTGATGGAGAGAATGGCGGGGAATGGAGGTTTTTAAAAAAAAAAAGTGCCTTCCTTTCAAGATGCGCTGAAAAACCTGACGGCACCAAAAATCGCAAGGAGCTTGCGGTCGTAGGTTCTGTAGCGTTGTTCTATGTCAGAGAGCTTCCTCGACAAGAAATTCAACGGTACTCAAGTGCCATCGCCCCGTTGTTGGTTCAAAACCGCGCCAATGGCAGTGCTGGACACGACAGTGCGGAATGCCAATGGATGCGAAGGCAAAAGAAAAGCTGACGTGGCTGTCTCGGCGATGCCTTGCTTGCAGCGCTCAAAAGCCGCTTCAGCATCGGTTGTCCAGGTGAATAGTGCTTTCTTTTTTGTACAACTTTTTAGCAGTTCCGATAGTGGCACTTGGGACTCAGCAGCGATAAACTGCTGCAATTCATATTTCACAAATGAGTGGAAAAAGTCTAAGGCATTTCCGATCTTGAAGAAAGGAAAAGAATCTTCGTGCCCGAAAAGCTATCGCCCAATCAGCTTACTGCCTAACATCAGCAAGGTGTTTGAAGTGATACTCAACAGAGCATTAAACGCCCACATTGAGGAATATGAGTTGATGCCGAATTGCCTATTTGGTTTTCGTGCCAGGCATTCGACCACACATGCAATAACGAAAGTAACCTCAGACATATGTTGGAAACTAAATGATTGACAATGCGTTTAAGCATGTCTCATTGATATGGAGAAAGCCTTCGATACGGTGTGGTTAGATTGACTAGTTTTTAAACTCCTTCAGGACAAGTTCCCCAGACACCTTGTCGCCATGATGTGTAATATGTTATACGGGAAATCGTTTGTTGTAACTGATGGAAATCTGACAACAATGCGCGAGTTCAAGGTCTTGAATGGTCTACAGCAGGGAACAGTTACTGCACCTCTACTCTTCTCAATCTTCATTCGCAAGCTATTGAACGGCTTTGATTTTAACGACTCGTCAACGCGATCATTGGTAGCGTTTGCTGATGATCTGATCATCTATACGGCAGACCAAAAAGCTACAATAGTTCAGAGCAATCTCCAAAAAATGTTCAATGATGTGCAGCTGTACACTGACAATTTCCGAATGAAAATTAATGCGCAGAAGTGTGAAACAATCTTGTTTCGGACAACGCTGCAGGGGGCCAGTCAAGACCTGAAACGTAATTGGAAAGATTTCCACATCATGAAGGGTAGTTCAGAACGAGTTCCAAATAAATCCTGTGTTCGATACCTCAGGGTTCTTCTCGATCAGTATCTGTACTATACTGAACATGTGAAAATCATGCTCAGTAAGGCACAAAAAGTAATCATGGCCCTACGAATGCTCTTTCATTCCAAATACATTGATCAAAAGGTCAAAATTATCTGTTATAAGACCCTGGTTCGACCAGTTTTGACATATGGATGTCAGATCTGGTACAACCAGAGTGCTAGTACTATGAAAAGATTAAGAGTTTTCGAAAGGAAATGTCTTCGTGCATGCACTGGTTTGTACAGAAAGCCTGAAACGGATTGGAAACATTATATATTGAATAGAAGAATTTACCACACTGCTAAAGTGACGAGGGTCGATATCTTCATATTGAAACTTCTTCGGAATCATATCGCTAGATCTGTGACTGTGAGTGAAAACCCTTGGATTTCACAGCCGTTCCACCCTACAGACGGGTATATTGCAACTTGCCTTGCTACTGGCTTCATTCCTCCAGAAGCATTCGTGTATTTGGACATGAATCGATATGTTTTTGATTCTGACGGCGTCCCAGTCATATATCACATATATCGACAGGCCACCGATAAGAAGATAAAATATCCTCCGAATTTGAGTTCACGAGACCAACAATTCTAATGGAGATACTCATTTGCTAGATTCGTTGAAGCTGATCGAATTGAGATGGCGCAATCCAAGTATTGGTGTTTTTCGTTATTTAGTTTTTTGAGTTTCAGCTCATTATTGCTACATTTAGTGTTGTTGTTTGTTTATGTTAAAAATAAGGTTAAAAATTTGGTATATGTTAGGTATGTGTTATGTTTACTATACGTTAGAGATAAGATTAAACGCTTAGGTTAAGAACATTGTTATAGAATTTTTTAGTATAAGATAAAGTTTTTGATTGCATTTTATTAGAATTAAGTTAAAACATATTAGGTGTGAGATCAAAATTTCACTGTTGTGTTTAAAGTATAAATAATTTTAGGATAGTGTTGGTTGGTTATTTTTCCTTTTCCCAATTGAATTCTAAAAATATGTAATAATCCTAATTAATTGAATTTGCTATAGTATTTTTTTTTTGATGAAATGTGTTAATGATAACGTATAAATTTAGAGAGGCATTTGGGCCATTAAGTTTTTTATTGTTATTGTTTTGAATTTATAACGATTAGTATTAAATAAAGCCTTTTTGACTTTGGGACTCAGCAGCGTGTGGCATGCAGGGGCGATAAAATTCAGCATCCCAAGAAAACGCCTCAGCTGGGATGAGTCAGCAGGTTTGGGAAAAGATGCGATGGCTTCTGTTTTGGGGGATGTTTGTCAAAATCCTGTTTCGCAGACGTGGTATCCAGCAAAGACGACCTTAGGCTAACTGACTTGGCGTTTATTTCAGATAGCGTGAAGACTCGCCACCTGCAGCATGGAGAAAAGTTGCTTGAGGTGGCGCTGGTGATGGTCGTGGCTGGCCGAGAAAACTAGGATATCATCCTGATAGACCCGAACAAAGTCCAACTTCCTCAGCAGATGATTTAGCGTCCGTTGCATCAGTCTGGCTGCGTTGCGTAGACCCATGAATTCATACAGTCCAAAGGGCGTGGCGACTGCCGTCTAACATACGTCTTCGGTAGCATCCGGAATTTGGTAGAAAGTACGCTGGAGGACGATTACTGAGGAAACAGTGCCGCTGGCCTCCTGAATCGAATCCTCGATGACGGGCACTGGGTAAGGCTCCGGTCGAGTTTGAGTGTTAAATTGACGGTAATCCACAGTAGCTCGCCAATGGGCATCGTCCTTGGGCACCATGTGCAGAGGACTGGCCAGCTGGCTTGATGAGGGTCGAATTAGGCCTCATTCCAACAAAGAAAGCGAACTTGGGTTTGGCTGCGGTGAAGCGTTCTCCCGCGAGGCGATGTGGTCTCGTAAAAGCCGGTAGACTATTGGTGACTATCTTGTGGTGAAAGAGTAGGTCGGCAACCGAGGCTAATTTCCCGGGTTATGCGGGTGCATCTGCACATTTGGCGATTACCCGTTTGTACTGGTCTCCGATGGTGTTCTTCACTTTAGTGACGGCGTTGATACTGTGTATAGCTGAAGCTGAACTGAGGACGCAGGCTGTGCAGAGGTTGCTGACATCGTCCAAGAGGCGTTGATTGCGCAGATCGATGAGTAAACCGTGATGCTTTAGCGCGTTGGCTTCTAGGATGGCTGTCTGGACATTTGCTTTTCCGAACGACCAGTGGAGTGGCCGGCGTATCCCGAAATCTAGGGTGGGCTGCTGAGATTCAAAGGTTGTAATGGATGTGCCATTGGCTGCCTGTAGCACAAGGCTCTGCTTACGAAGAGGCCTGATGCTGGAATGATGGAGAGGGCAGAGCTGGAGTCTACCAAGAATCTGATTTTTGTGGTGTGGTCGGAGACATAAAGGCACCCCTCCAATGTGTTACCGGTAGTGTCCGCTGAGTACAGCGCCGGCATAACTAGTTTTCCGAGAAACTAGTCTTCTTCTTAGCATTGCAGCCCATCTCGGGCCTTCGCTTCCTGCAAATAGCGCCTCCAACTGTCTCGGTTTGCGATCCGAGCAGCAATGAACTGTCTTCGTCGACCGAATCAGACCAACGTTTCCTCGGTTTCCCCACTGGCCGCCGGCCTTCAGTTCTCCCAACGAATAACTTTTTGGGTATCCATTGTTCGTCATACGATTCATGTGTTCAGCCTATGCAGCTTCCGCAGTCTGACAATCGTTGGGGCCTCCGGTTCGTCAAAAATTTCATACAACTCATGGTTGTATCAAATTTGCCATTGGTCCCCCTCTAGCTTTGCTCCAATTATTCAGCTCAGGACCCGTTGCTCAAAGACGTTCAATATATTTGTAGATGCTTGGGTTGTTAGCATAACACAGGTTTTATCACAGATTTGTATAATTGCAGCTTTGTCTTCTTGTGTATGTGGCTGGTCTTCAAGATCCTCAATACTGAATAAAATATTTTATTTGCGAGCTGTTTTTTTCGGCGTATTTCATCCGGTTCATTAGCCTTTTTCATTATTTTGCCGCCTAAATACACAAGTCCGCTAGCGTTTTCGATACTGTATTCGCCAAGTGTGATATTTTGTGTACTTGAGGTATTTGTCCTCGACTGTGCCGTGACCTTTGTTTTATTTTCATTGATTTGTAGCCCTACTAGTTTTACTTCGCTGTCGAGTTTCAAGAAAAGTTCTTTGGCAGATGGTAATGACTGTGACAAAAATTTGATGTCATCCGCATAGGCTACTACTTGGCTCGACTTGTATTGTAATGAACCTCGCATATCGAAAGATACCTTCGTTATGACGTACTCCAGAGCCAAATTGAATAGCAATGGGGCCAGCCCATCTCCCTCCGATATTTGTGTCAAAGGCATCGGTGAGTTAGTTATTGATGTGGACTTGGGAGGTCATCGACGTCATTTTCATTTCAGTTAGATGGACTAATTTGGCTTAGATACCGAAGCAAAGCATTATTTAGTACAGTACGTGACGATCAATACTGTCATATGCTTGCTCGAACTCGACAAAAATCTGGTGTACGTCTATGTTGAACTCTGAGCATTTTTCAAGTACCTGCTTGACTGTGCACTATTGGTCTATTGTTGATTTACCTGCTCTAAATCACCTTGATACTCCCCAAAAATGCTGTCGGCGTTTGATCGGATTTTATTTTCTAAGGTTTTAGAAAATGTTTTGTACGCCGTACAAAGTAGTGATATGCATCTTTCATTTTTGCACTGTACCTTGCCACCTTTATTTTGAATAGGGAATACAATTGATTGGCTCCACATATGCTCTTCTTTCCAAATGTGCTGGATGACTTTGTGAATAGCTTTATGAGCACTGCTGCCAACATGTTTGATGAGCTCCACTGGAATCTCATCGATGGCCGGCACTGTATTATTCTTTTGGGCTTTGATGATGGAACACACTTCATCCAGAGCTCTCCGCAGACATCTATAGGCTCCAATGTAGTGGAGCTATGTGGAGGATTGAGGGGGTTCTTAAAATATGATGCCCATCTTTCCTTAATCTTGATTGCATCAGCGATGATATTGCCAATGTCATCGCGACAGGGCGTGGTTCTGGGCTGATAACCACGTATCATGCTTTTCACTACTTTGTATGCTTGTCTTGTGTTGCACATCTATACTTCTCAATTGGAGGTCATAGTACTTTCTTTTCTTAGTTATAATCATCTTATTTGCTACTCTTCTGAGATTTTCATAGTCTTTATCCTAGTTCTCCTACCTATTTAATCTCTGTATGCCTGACTCTTTTTGTCTAACGCATCATGGCACTCATCATCAAACCAATCATTCCTCTTGCACTGGGCTTGATGTCCGATCGTCTGTTCTCCTACGGCCTTAATTGTTGCTTTCACTTCCATCCATAGCTCATTGCATGTTTTCAGCGAAGTATCTCGTATGACAGGAGCTAGCTGGTTGTCAAGGGTCTCCGTGAAATTTTTGGTGCCTCTCGATGTCAAATTTTTGTAGCGGGCTGGTCTTCGCTGAATACGCCTTTAACATGCGACATTGATAGGTTAATTTGATCAAGCAAAGATCTGAGTTACAATCGGTTCCTCGGTGTGCACGGATCTCAAGTATGCTCGAGGCCCAACGTTGTTGGATCAAAACATGGTCAATCTGGTTTTGTATGTTGCCATCCGGTGGTACCCAGGTCATTTTATGAATGCGTCGATATGGGAAGCAACTCGAACGTATAACTAGATTTCTGATACCAAAGTCAATCAGGCGCTGGCCGTTGTCATTTGTTTCATTGTGGAGGCTATATTCTCCAGTCATTCCGCGATGAGATATCTCATTGCTAACCTTAGCGTTGAAATCACCTAGAAATATTTTTGTGTCATTTGTAGGCAGTGAGTCGACTTATCTTTCTAGATGATTGTAGAACGTTTCTTTCGTTTCTTCCTTTGCTTCGGTTGGGGCGAGAAGATTTGTCTTGAATGTCGTTTCTAGTCCAGTTCGTTACCTGGATTGCCAGTATTTATAATTTATATTGATTGGCCTGTTTTAACAGGTCCTTACTAACTGTACATTTGAGGCTTGCCGTATTGGGGTCCCTGATGAAGCAAAGAGAACATGTGGGCAGGTGTAATGATATTTATATTTGAGTACATTATGTGCATAGCTGCTAACTTACTACTAAATAGGTAGTGGTGCCCATATTGTAAATGCATTGACAAATTTCTCAATGTGCATCATTTCAGTTGTCTACGCAAAAGCGAAAGGCCAACCATTTGGGTACGTAGAAACATCACTAAAAGGAGTCTTCGTTCATATTTATTCTGGCTTAAATTTCGAAAGTAGGCCGTCATTCTCCAAATCGCGTTGATCTTATGTGCTTTGTACTAGTGATCACTCACTAAGTAGCCTTCTAGAATTCTGAAATCTAATATAGCATCTGGTACAATTCCCACGCAATATCAGCGGTGGCCAATAAAACAAGCCCAGTTTGGCTGCCAGTTCCAGGGTACGTACTCTCCAAGGCTTTCCCATTGAAATTCTACCAATGAGTATAAGTACTTCTGTGCTTGAGACGGTGGCTTTCAAAGCATATAGTCTGTAGGTGTACGTTTAACTATAAGTTATATATTATTGCAGTACCAATTTTATCTTTGCTTCGATTCCTTTGAATTCCCGGGACATCTTTGTTCGCAAGACATGATTGATCCCGTCTACACTATCATCAATGACTTTCCAGAGGATGCATTGTACCTCCTTGTACATTTTTTATTGTGTTCCTGTTTTATCACACTCATAGCATCCCTTAATTCAGCTGTTGTTCTCTTATGGCTGTTGCATGTCCTCTAGTTTTATCACTCCTTTGATGTCTCACTGGATGTCATAATATATTGCGAAGTCCGTAACTGTGAGCTAAAATTCCTGGGTTTTGCAGCCTTCCCACCCTACCGTCGGGTACATTGAGATTTGTCTCACCATTGGCCTCATACGTTCAGAAGCATTCGTGTATTTGGGAATAAATTTTTTTTTTTTTATTCTAATGGTGCCCCATTAGGATATCTATAGACAGGCCACCAAGAAGAAAATAGAATAACCTCCAAGTTGGAGCTCGCAGGATCAATGGTTTCAATGGACGAACGAGTACTCATTTGTGAAGTTTGTTGGGACTTCATCAAGCTGAGACGGAGCAGCCTAGGTTTTGGTGGCTAAATGGCAATTACTAAATTATTCGTGGTCGTTTGTGTTTTTTTTTTTTCAATTTTGTTGCAGCTCATTATTGCTAGTTAATTGTTATTGTAATTTGCTTGCATTTGCTATTTTAAATAACTAGAAATAATTTATTTTATTTGATATCAGCAGGCCAATCCTCTTTTCTCTTCCAAAATCGTTGGGCCCTGCTTTTTCGAGTAAACAGACGCGTTTTGAGTCCTTTGTATCATTTTTAGTGCATGAGGATGACTCAAACGATCATCAAAAAAAAAAGCAAAGGACGATGGCTTTTCAAGAAAAACACTAGCGACATGTAAGTTTAACATGTATGTTACTAATATTTTTTGACAACATTTCACAAAGTTTTGGTACATTTTGCCTTACCCTGGGCCCCTTATTCGTAAAATGATTTTTTTATTTCAGATTCTAAAAGTTCTAATCAAGACCTTTGATTTGATACCTCATTTACTACCTTTGATTAAAAAAAAATTTAAGAGCTAATTCATTATAAGGGGGAACCCCCCGTAAAAAAATTTTAAATTTTTGGTAAGACATCAAATTTTGAGAGATCATCACTTCTGACCTTTTCACAAAGTTTGACTATTCTAGCTTTTATAGTTTCTGAGGAAACTAGCTGTGACGCACGGACAGACGGACAGACAGGTCGCAAAACTATTAGGTCTTTGTAAAAAAAATTTTTAGCAAAGACCTAAAAAATGTCAGTGTCATGCTTAAAGTGCGGAAGTAATTAAATAATGCCAAGTAGGATTGCTAACCCCACGCTATTATGCTGGCTTGATATTCAATGGGCACCTCGAGCAGGGGAAAGAATAATAGTACCCATCATTTTGCAACACGTAGAAAGCCTCAAAGGCTTTGTTTTAATCTTTGAAGGTATGATACTGATACATAAGGGTTTAAAATCTTAGTCAATTTGCCCTATGAAACCATTAAATAGCGCAAGTCTATGAAAAAAACAAATTCAACAACTTTATACATGATTAAAAATTGAACAAATGTTCAAGTATGCTAACGTAAATCGAAATCTTTCCAGCATACTTCAAGGATACTTATTTTCTTTTACAACTTTAACCTCCGTATAATAGCAATTGTAACGTAAATTTATGATTGAGCATGAGCGAAACTACTTTGTCAATTTTCCATACGTGATTGATTCAATGCTTAAAAAAAGGTAAAAGTTTTTCATTGAATGAAAAGACGGAAGTTTTCAATCTGCAGTTTCCTTCAAGGATATACTTGAGGAGTTACTACAAGTTGCATATCGTCAAGTGGAATCTTAAGAAGTCTTCGGTAAACCCATAAACTGGTATGTAAGTGCTAACCAGCCAAGTGCAGTTTCCACATTCGCGTTCGTCATGTCCTTGTAAGATTCAAGGTATAAGGATGAAAGTACTTGTTATGCACCATATGCAGTAGTAATGTGTTAGCAAGGTAGAGTACGCTGTTCAATTAAAACTTTTGTCAAAAACTTTTCTGTCTCTGATGAGTGAAAAGGTTCGTATAGAGTAGAAAACGCTATCCCTTTGAACTTGTTGAGGAAAATTTTAATCAGCTTTCCTCAAGCGCTCGTGAATTTTGTAAAAGTTTGGCCTACATTTCAATCAGTAACTACGATAGTCGCATTTGATTCAAATTTATTTTGATTGATTGACACAGTAAATTAATTGATTTTATAAAGAAGACTCACCTTGACTGAAAATTTAAGTTTGTAAATATTTCTCTAAAAATCACCTCAAATCATTTATGGGAAGATGGAAAAAGAAATGGTAGCCAATTTTTCTAGTAAAACTCCGTTTCTTTATCCTAATTGCCAAAAAAATATTTTGCTGAAATTCATTCCAACTCCATTCAAATATCACTCTAATAAATGATTCCATCTCTCGCACTATTAGACATTACTTCTTTCCGCTACTTAAGATGTAGTAATCGAGAAGTCAACTAAGCAAACTGCCCAAAAACCGGCATAAAACTGTTCCGAAATTTCAATTGAAGATTCAAAAAATTTAAATACTCAAAGTTAAATTTTTGTAAATTAGAAAATTTAGAAAAGTAAATTTTTTTTTTTTTCTGATATAATACAGCATTCCACGGATTGCATTGCCAAATGCAATCTACAGTGGCTGCGCAAAGGGCTCGTCTTCATCCACTACAATGGCGTGACGATACGATAGGCGACAGACAAGCGAAGAGAAAAATCTGTTTGGACGCTAGAAAACCACCGTTGTGGCATACAGATCGCCACATCTAGCAGACTGCTGGAAAAATCGTGCCAGCGACGGGCAACTCGCACGTAGGAAAAGTAGCGCGAGACGCTTGAGCAGTATGTGGAACTATCAAAACGATATTTTGCGGGGGTACTTTTATTCCTGCTCGAAAGAATTGTCGCGGAAATCTTTCGATTATCGAATTTTCCAATTTCACAAAGTGATAGTCAGAAATCGTTTCTGACATTAAGTATCAGTGATGGAGCAATTGCTCAAATGGATTAAATTCAAGTAATCCATATAGTGAAGTGCGGAAGTAAATATTCCCGAAAGATTTACAGTTCTTTAGTGCCATGATTGAACAGCCATTTGCGCTAAAGAAATCCTCTCATAGAAGCGAAACCCAAAGAGAAGCGTCAATAAATTGATGTCGCATCTTCAATGCCAACAAAATGAAAGTGGTTGATTCGTGCGATTGGCTGAAAATTCTTAAAAGGGAACTATCTCAAATTTATTTAAATAATCACGTAATCGAGAATAAGCTCTGGCTCTGATGAAGTTATTTAGTAAAACCGACTGTCTTTAAATTTTTCGATGGTAGCGGTAAGACTGAATATCAGAAAACCGTGCTAAGCTACCGGCGAGATACCTAGCTAGAAATATCCGGTCAAAAACTGTTGGTCCTCGTATCACCTTACAAGTAATTATGTGCAGAACCTTTCAAAGAAAACGACTGTACTGCTGTAATTTGTGAACGACATCAAATGAGAACATTGGAAAATGAAAGGGTAAAACCAAAGTAGCAGTTTCCTTTTGTTCCGAAATGCATGTCTATTCATTTTAGGTACAAGTCCTAGTCTGTCATCAAAAGCATAAAGTGTATTGCTAAAAGTATTCTGTCTCGGTTTTGATATTTCGGATAAAGCCTACTTATTTTTCAAATTCTCAAATTCCACTAAAAAAATCTGAGGGGAGTTCATCAGTTTTACACACTATGGAAAGAAATTATTGCGGCTTGGCTAGATTAAAGTGAAACTTTTCACTATACCGTGTCGGACCTCCTCAATAGATACAACGGATCGCGAAGCGGGGAGCTCAATATCGAAACCCACAACGGAACCGCTTGTTGATGCTGTCGACCCAAAGCAGCTTGTCGTGACCTCATATATGACTTGGTATTTTCCTACCCATGTAAATTCAGGCATCACCCACATCATCAGCGGGTGCCCAACGAGGATGTTGGGTGAGTACCTTATTAGTTTCTTTATTTTTGAATGCAATAATCTATAAATATTACTAAACATTCATTAAATTTCAATTTTTAAAGTTCGATTAGTTTCTTTATTTTTGTATATAGTTATCTATAAATATTATTAAACATTCATTAAATTTAAAATTTTCATTAAAATTTCAATTTTTTAAATTCTATATTTAAAGAACTTCACATTTTAATTTGTAGAAAAAGAAAAAAATGAAAATTTCCCTTACAATCAAGCGCCAAGAAGTGATGAATCATTTCGATCGGTGGCAGAGCCAAATCTTTAAAACATAGAATTTTAATTTAGGGGTTGAACCAAAGGCAAATAGAGACTCTAAATTAAATACATGTTATATATGCATGATTCTTTCCTGTAGCGTAGATTTTACTTTGTAGGCCGTTGTAAAAAGCATTTTCGTACATAAACCAGAATTGTGATTTATTTAAATCTTAATCCGGTTGGGAGGGCGCGAGGGGGCACCGCTTCCACTTGAATGCCCGACTCTTATTTGAGGGCCATAAATACAGTCAGTAACAACGAAGTCCGCTCAAATCCGTATGTTTTTCCCCGGCCCAGTTTGTTACTGGCTGTAAGCAATTTGAACCCTTAGCAGGTAACTTCGGCCTCGACACCAGTCGATTGGCATTTGACCCTTTTTAATTCGTGAATGCGAAATTTTTATAAGTGGGTCCTTGTGCTGCCGAAAAGAACCCGCCCCACGACACTTCAATGTTAGCCTGCCAGCGCACTCACGCGTCCTCAGACAAGGCCAATCTTGGCAGATCTCACCATCCTCTTTTGCCGAGGCAGCAGACCATCGCTGCCGTCCTTTACGGACATTTTCATATACTCAACTCACTACAAAGACCTAGACTTCTTCTTCTTCTTTGTAGCACTACAGCCCCTCTCGGGCCTTCGTTTCCTGCAAACAGCGCCTCCAACTATCTCGGTCCATTGACTGCGTCCTTCAATTTTGAAATCCGAGCAGCGATGAACGGTCTTCGTCAACTGAGTCAGACCAGCGTTTCCTCGATTTCCCACGAATACCTTTTTTGGTATATATGAATATAGCCTAAAAAGGACCCTGGCTGTTTGTTTTTGTTCTTACATATTAAATCAGACTCTAGTAACATTTTGGAAATAAATTCTTGTATTACAACAAAAGATTTAAGGGATTTGGCATACAATCTGGTTGTGAAAAATGGAAAACAACATCCCGTTAAACTAGCAAAGATTGAGTTCAGGAATTTTCAAGCTGACATCTAACATAAAATTGTTTATACAAAAACCAGAACGTATATTGGCTCCACGTGCTCCTGAGTTTGGAAAACAATTTACGATGGGCACAAATACCAATTTGTAATTATGATGTAACAAGAATTTTAGTGATACTTTGAACAATATCAAAAATAATAGCATGAAAATTCAAAAAGGAAATGCTACTACAATAACTGTAGAAATATGTTTTATTGATAGTAGCGAATATATATGTATATAAGAAGGAGTTTAGGCCCACAGCTAATGCTGAATGCTGCCTTTGGAGTTTGGAGTGGTTTTAGCGATTCTGGCTGGATAACAGCTGAATTATTCTTTGGCTGCCTTAAGAATGTTCATAATAGATTTCATTTTCGCAAAATACTTCTGAAAATAAACAAAAAAAGCCTTCCCTTAAATTGTGCATAGTGAGTTTTTATTTGTCGTAATCGATTTTCAACCTTTATTGTTCAGTCTTCCTCAGCAATTGTTTTACTTAACCTAGAAATTGTATTTTTATATATGAAGTCCTTAATTACATCTAGGAATATTTCCTAAACAGGGTAGTTAAAATTCTTTATTAAGATTCCTCTAATTACATTTGAAGGGATTACTTAACTGATTAATTTGAAGAGTCAGAATTTACAATTATCTGCATTGGCATGGCCTTTTCTCTTAATATGGTGAGATTTTCCATTGTGTCTAATCCTCTCGTATTGGCGTTATGTCTTCTATTGTGATTTTACTACTGCTGACCTAAATATATTCTTCTTCCCTTTCTTCTTCACTGCACTTGCTTCACTCAAGGGGCCTCGCACTCTATTGTTAATTATTTTTCTTGTTAGTCCAATCTATACTTCGTAACAATCAAAAAATTTTAACTGGTAGATGTCCGATTTTTCGTGTGGTTGGCATTTGTCCTTAGTTGATCCGTAGATGTTTTTCGGCTGATTTTCGATACTCGATTCGATTATTCGTATAGACTTCCATTGTTTAAGCCTCTTTTTCATATTGTTTAAGCCTCAATTTCAATAAAGATGAAATGAATTAAAGGAAGAACAACTACGGGAAATCCTTTATTGCTATTTTTTAGTGAAATTTTTATCTGTTTAAGGCATGCGGGAAATCCTTCATTGCTGTTTTTTAGTGAAATGCTTATCTGTTTGAGGCATGCCCATGCAATTGCTTTAGCGTTGAAGTCCCCCCCAACGAGCACGTTCTCGTCGGTGGCAAGACAGCACCCTCCAAAGCATTAACCTTGGGTTTGAAAGATGATATCGGTTCGTTCAGCGTTAGGCACACACTAAAGAAGGTGATCCCTGTGCACCAAACTCATCCGAAACCATCTCTCCGCTTGGAAATCACTGTTCCAAACCCAGACGGTGGCCGTACCAGTTTCATCAGGATACCATGATGCCTAACTTTTATCATGGTTAGGCTTGCTCAGCAGCGAAAAGTCGGCTTTCATATCCCCCCAAACTGCTCAAGCAGATAATAGTGTAATGGTTAAATAGACAAATGTCCGTGAAGCACTGTAGCGATGGTCTGCTGCCTTGGCAAAAGAGGATGTTGACATTCGCCAAGATTGGCCTTGTCTGGGAATGCGTGAATGCGCTGTCAAGACAGCATTGCGGTGTCGTGGGGAGGGTTCTTTTTCCCTAGCATAACCCATTACAAAAAAAAATTCGCACTCTCGAACCGAACAGGTCAACATGCCGATCGACTGGTGTCGAGGCCGAGGTAACCAACTAAAGGTTGAAACGCTTGTTCGACAAACAAATTGGGCCGGGCAAAAACAGACGGACTTGCGGAGACTTCGTCGATACCGACAATACTTATGGACCACGAATAACAATGGGGCATCCAGGTGGAAGTGGTGCCCCCTCGTATTCTCCCAACCAGACCAAGAACCAAACGTAGACGTACCCATGTATTTCCCATTTGAGTGAAAAACTCATACAAACATACTTTGTACGACTCTTTCCATCAAATGAGGAATACAAACGTAACCAGTTTATATTATCTTCTTCTTCTTTCTAGCACTACAGCCCCTTTCGGGCCTTCGCTTAGAGATAGTTAGAGTATCTCATTTTCATGAATGTATTGATTTTTTCGGAAGTTGATTTGGTCAGTACCATGCTCCCGTGTGCTTGCTCAGCTATGATATGATCTGATTAAATCAGTACGTATCACCACTGAGTGAACACTCGTAGTCTGTCCGAAAAATCCCCTGAACTAAATCACGTTGCTCCCAACGAGATTTTAACCTGGGACCTTCGGCTTATGCGTTCATGCCTTAACCACTAGACCGCACAGACTACAGTTTATGTTATAGCATTATGCAATGGAATCACATAACACTTGTTATCAAATATAAATTAAGCCCCAAAACCATTCTTAGATGGGAAGGATTCCTTGCACTCCAAGATTTTATCCGGAAGATTACCAAGGAACCACTCCACGCGCGGAAGTACTAGTGAGAAGGATTAAAGTCAGGTTAAGATAACAAAAATGTAAATCATTAGCATTAAGTAATGTTAGGGATTAAGTATTAAGTGGAAAAAGAAGGATACGTATGCAAATGCAACCTACATGAGTGTCAAACAAAACTAAGTCAACAGTTATCTTTCCTGTTATGGTCCTTGGAAGAAAGGATATTTTAATTGAACTCTATCGGACTGAATGGTCGTAACCACATCAAAATCAGCATGTAAGTTATATCGCAGTTGACAAAATCATGGAAAAAGTGCTCGTGCTTGACGTCCGGGTTCCAAATCAAGAAATTTTGCAACGAAACTTGCCTCGGTAGTTATTCAGATGATGGAGATACTTGTTCCGTTTGCCGAAATTTAGTTGCGTTTGGTAAAGATGGTGAGAAAATTTGTGTACAAGAGTGCCCAGCCAAAACGTACAAGCATATAAATCGACGATGTTTAACCAAAACGGAATGCACACAAATTGTTAGGCCACTTTGTAGCAATTAAGATCCTTTTCCCTACGTACCATTCGAAGGACAATGTTTGTTGAATTGCAAGTCAACAAATGTGCAAAGCAATGCGATGGAAAGCAAATTTTTAGTATACTTGATGCCGAAAGTTTGCGGGGATGTACTGTCATCAAAGAGAATCTAATGATCAATATTCGTAGGTCCCCTTAGGATTCTTTTTTTGTGATTTTTCTTAGGCAGTGATATTCCTTGTGGGAGTTAGTGATAGTAGGAGGACCATTCCGGGGAGCCGGAAGCTCGCCAATTGGCTCTTGGGGGCTATTTTAGGGTTAGCGAGTGGCGCTACCTACTCCGTCTCCACGGGCTAGTCGAGACCCCAAGGCCCCCAACCGGAATCGTTTATGCGGCGTAGTGCCAGCCTCATTTTTAACGTGACACACTATATCATATAAGGGCACGTGAGCGGAAGGCCACTCTATCTGGCAAGAGACCCTGTTAACGAAAGAAAAAGTGAAGGGCCCACCCGATGGCTAGCCCATGTTAGAGGAGGAGCCTGCCATCGATGCGGGTCCTATACCTGGTCAGGTTGAGACAAAAGGAAAGACTGAGTTCGAGTTCTTTAGGTAAGCATTACTTTATAGTTTGAATTCAAGCCAAATATCAACGAATTGGTAAAAATAAGAAGAATTAGAGAACTTGAATTATATACACTTCATTATGTCTGAAAACAAAATTGGCAAATTAGAGCTACCGGTTATTGAGAAAAAAATTTAATTAAGTTATTCAAAAGAGAAAAAAAATATTCAATGCAATTCGAAATCTTTTTCGTCTAGCAATTTTGACTGTGTATTCTGTTCGTCTTGAAGCCTTAAATGATGATTAAAAATTAAAAAATCTAAGAGTGTATAATAAATAAGAAAAGACAAATATAACAAAGTATTGAATATAAAAAAAATTATATATTGCATATACATATAATAATGCGGCTCACACAATATTTGCCCTTTTTATAAGGTCCCATTTATTCTCTGTAGCAATTTATAAACTGTTTGCTGTATCGTTATTGTTTAGGAGATATGAAAATATCTTATAATTATTATAAAAATTATAATTATTTTATTCCTTGATGTGGTATTGTGTGTTCTCAATGCGTTTTTAATGGAGTTTTTCTTTGATTAAATATCTTTTTTTTTTCATACTTAATAAATATATCCAAGCCGTTGTTTATACAAGCAAGGAGCAATCATAAAAGGCTGCTCCATGTATTTGAAAACTCGAATAGAACATCTAGTTATAAGAAACAGATTTGTCGTGTGAATACATACCCACAATCAAAAATATGTAAATATATTTTGTTTATATATCAATGTTAACCAAAATTAAGTGAAATGGGTACCCACCGCATCCTCACAAGCGCTCGATGGCGATATGGGTGGTGCCACTAAAGATGAAGTCGTATCTATTTGGTTTGCTTTAATAGTTACACTAGAAACTCACACATTCACACATGGACGACCACTTATGGTTTAATCTAAATTAATTACGGATGGGTCAATGTTTAGTCAGTGCTAACGGCAGCCAGTCAACTCATTACGTAGATTTACTCCTTGAGACATTCCTTGTTGTAAGGCGCGTATGTATTCGTCGATTTTTGGTATACCAAGCAACTTATGTCAGCTACTTGACCCACAATGACGAAAAGCTGGCTGATATCGTATGTAATGGTCGACGTATTCGGGTTCCGGCGTTTTAAATGCTCTTCGTAGGTTTTGCAAACACCCTCCATACATTCATTTACACTTTCGTAGTCACTGTACGTGCTAATCTCAGGCCAAATTCCGGGTTGCACACGCAAAATTGTATGCATTTACGTTCGCGATAGCTGCGCTGCAACCATAGAATGCATGCGAAAATGCTGACTAGACGATTTATTCGTAAATGCAACGTTATGCCTCCGCACGGTATAAAGAAAACTACCGATTCAGATGTTGTATTGCGCTTCAATTTCCTTGTTAACGTAATCATTTCGACCTCCGTGTGAAGAAGAAAAGAAATTGGGTTAACAGACCTACAGTCATTTCAGAAGGGTTTTGTACCCAACGTGCGAAATGCAGCCACCAGCAACGAATAAAGGCAAGAAACATGTCAAATAGATGTGTACGTTTATAATAAAATCCATTCCTTCTGTACTTTCAACGGTCATCACTTTATTGTAAACTATCAAAAATCACTCAAATCATGAATTCCCCAAAATTTTATCCGAAAATTTCAAGAAGATCCAATTAAAACTGCAGTGTATGATTCAATGGAAAGTCTGTAAAATACCGAAACCGTGTGTAATTGTAATAGTTGTTGTATTTGGAGAAATTTTAAATGGCTATAACTTCCGTCAATATGATTGGGTTTTCATCAAACTTGCAAAATATTAGGACCTTATGTAAAACTACTTAAATATCAGTTTTCGTTGAATGTAAGAGTATCAATACGATTTTATCGAGGAAAATGTGAAATTCAATGTTAATACTATTATTGACAAAGATGATCAAATTTTAACTTCTAAGGTATTTGTTGTTGTTCTACTTATAAATACCTACCTCCGTAATTTTTTTTTAGATTTTTTAGATCACAGGCGTCCAATCGCGAGGGGGGGGGGACAGTCATTTTTCGTATATTTCCCCTTTCTGTCCGCTCCCTGAAGCAAACAATACCAGTTTAAGCCCTGTTTTGAAAATTAAACAACTTGTAAAATTTTGTTTTAAATAAAACTTTGAAGAGGGCATCACTTTACACCTATGTACAAAATTTTATGTTTGTAGCTTATACGGCTTGGGAGAAAAAGTGCTGTGACACACGGACGGACGGACAGGCTGGCGCGATTTTTTTTTGTAAAATTATTTTACAAAACCCTAAAAACTAAGCCACCACTTGTCTTCTATGGTTAACTTTCTCGAATATCTATGGAATTTCCTTTTCCCGTCTTTTTTCAGCTTTCACTTCCTTTGTATCATACTTTAAGCACGTTTTTACCATATTTTTTTCTATTTTATTAAAATAACTCATTTATTGGCTCAAGAATATATTTGCTCGGTTTATTTTCAGTATGAGTCGACACAATAACAACGAGCAGTAAAAATAAACTTCTTAGGGCATATTATTGATAATAGAGATTAAGGATATCATTAATATACGACAATTCTACTAAAAACTATGAAAACCCAGAGTCCATCCAAATCATTCCACTTTCTCTTTTGATACACATCAATCCTGACAAAGTATAGTCGTTATATTTAGGAAATTGGAGCGATTTCTTTTGTTTATCGACACTGCTTTGATTTTTCATTTGCACGGCATCGTAAAACACGTTACAAAATGTCATTCAGTAGCGAACCATGAACATTTATGATGTTAGCTCATATCCAAAAGGTAACAGGTTAGATGCGGAACAATTCTGTCACTTTACCAATTTACAAAAACGGCCGAATCTTTCATCGCAAAATTCCGCACTAAGATTCCCGGCAAGCTGTCGAGCAAGTGGCGGAGACGAAGCGCACGGCAATTATTCCTCCTACAGTATTTTTTGCTGGCGGTTCCCGTGTGTGCTTCCCGGTTCGTGATCTTAAGTGGACTCCCAGATCCGTCCAAATCTTTCTTCATTCCCCTGTGTCGCGACGGTGAATCAAATCCCACTGCTCGCTCAGCCCAGTTAGATTGCATTTGGCAATGTAATACACGGATGGGATGCACTAAATCAGTGTTCCCAGGTCCGAAATTTCAATTTGCAGATTTGATTTTTTTTACATTAACAGAAGTAAAGAAAAATTAAAAAGATTTTAAATAATAATAGAAGGTTTAATATAATTACGAAATTAAAAGGAAACGTTTAAATTTAACAATAATAAAAAAATATTTTGTAAAATCTGCAATTAAAATTTCGCTGCTCGCTCAGCCCAGTTAGATTGCATTTGGCAATGAAACACACGGATAGGATGCACTAAATCAGTGTTCCCAGGTTCGAAATTTAAATTTGCAGATTTGAATTTCTTAAAATTAACAGAAGTAAAGAAAAATGAAACAGGTTTTAAATAATAATAAAAGGTTTAATATCATAAGGAAATTAAAAGGAAACGTTTAAATTTAACGATAATAAAAAAATATTTTGTAATTTACAACTGTGAATGGAAGTAATGAATTTTTTTCCAAATCCGCAATTAAAATTTCGGATAAGAGTTCGGAAGGTTTTCGAGCAGTTTTCTTGTGTGACTGTTTGATTGCTACAAGATTTTGAGCGGTTCAACTGCGGTGCAGGCTTAGCTGCAGGATGCGTGTTTTCAAAGTTCTGATCTTGCCTTAGCTAGAGCTTCCTGAAAAACCGGACATTTTGCTGATCCCAAGACGTGTCCAAAATCAGGTCTTGGATTAGCATGCTTGCAAAGAATACAGTATGTCTCTTTTGCACACTCTTTTCTTTTACGTGGGTCATTCGACAAGTACTTAGCCTACCGCCCAAGGACACTGCTATTACAAAAGAGTTTTACCATCGTGCAGTACATTCTTTTAGTAGCCTACTGTCAAAGTTTCAGTCAATCCCCTTCATTAGTTTTGTTGAATGTACTTCACGATAGTAAAACTCTTTTGTAATAGCAGCACCGTCGGCCGGTGAGGCTAAGTACTTGTTGAATGACCCTTGGATGTCCCATTTCACCGCTTCAGTAACATAGGCAACTCCCATCAGGTCCTTTGCATACTTTGTAGTGTAAGAGGTTGGTCTGCTGCCTCGACAAAAGAGGCTGGTAGGATCCGCCAAGATTGGCCTTGTCTGAGGACGCGAGTAACATATGGGAATGTTCATTCACCCAACATCAATAATGGTCATTCACATAACACCAATAATGTGCATTCAACCGACAGTACAATTAGGTCAGAGCTAAACATTACGCCATATACTAAAAATGCTGTTAGCAGTCAATTGCTCTTTCACCATAATTGCGACTCAATTGGGTCAGTTAAAACTGATGACACTAAAGGTAATAACGAATCAATAAAAGAGCAATTGACTGATCGATCATCAGTTGTTGTTACGATAGCCTAAGTTACACTTCAGAAATAAAGTTAAATTACGTGAAGAAAATTGTTTCGTTGTTTTTTTTTTTAATACGAGTCTTTGGACAATACATTATTGGTCAGTGTTCCTTTACAAGTAAACGGCTTAAGGAAAGTGATCGGATCAAGATCGGAATGAAAGAAATTTGTGTTTAGAGTGGAAAACATAGTGTCGTGAAGTAAACTTTAGCACGATACGAAGAAACGGGCTGAACACAATTTTGTTCAAAGTGATATAGTGTTGCGAAGCAGAACTTTAGTACGATACTGAATACAACGTAATTAAAACTATTCGAAGTCAATATGGCACAACAGCAACTCGAACAGTGTCTGGTCATCCTGACTGAAATCTTAGCCAGACAAAACCAGGGAAAGAACTGGAGGACATCAGTGGAGAAAAGGATCAAGTATATGCAACCATTCAAGGGGGAGCCTGGAACGCTACCATCTTTCATCGCAACTGTAGAGCAGGTCTTAGATGAATACAACGATCGCGCACCACAGGTATTCCAGATCATATACAACGAGAAGATAATTGGAGAAGCGAAGAACTATTTGGCAGTGGACATACCACAATCTTGGGCACAATGTAAGGAGAAATTAAAGATACACTTCCGTCCAGTAAAAGATCAGCTACAAATCACCAAGGAGATTAGTAATTTCAAGGTATTAACAATTCATCAATTATTACAATAAATTCAGGAAATTGTCGACTCTATTACGGAATATTCAGCATTTTGTGAGAATAGGGATCAAATTTTAACATGTTTAACCAGTGCATTAATCTTAAAAATATAAGAATTAACAGCAGGTTCAGTGGCAGCAGAAATATATAATGAATTTTCTTTAGCTAACATACGTACAATTTTATATAAATATACCGGCCAAGATAGATACAACTTAAATATTGAAAAATTTAATTCCCATGAAAATAATTAATTTAATAGAAATGCGCAAAATAATAATTCCGGTGACAGTGATAAAAATGCCTCAAACCTTACAAAAGAAAATCAATTCAGTTCACAGAAATATGATGTTAATAGAAATAATCTAGGCAGTATAATTCCAATCAATCTAGGTATCAGAAAAATAGATCAAGTCAACAAAGACTGGAGCCCATGGAGGTTGATAGTATTAGTAGGGAAAATGTAGATTATTTAGATACAAATGAGTTTTTTCCAACTAGCCTCGGAAGAAAAGAAAATTTATATTAAGGGCACTTTCAAAGGAAGAGGATATGTAACAATGATTGATACAGGCTCGACAATCAGTCTTTTAAATTCAGGCAGAGTTCCAGCAGATCTATTTCAAGTTATTAAAGAAACCCCTGTTAAAATTAATACCATTCTAAGTATAGTTAGGAATCAAACACAGCAAATGAAAACGGAATGTCCTGAAGAATTTAATCAACCCATGAACGCCAGGATAAGATGGACAAAAATCGATTTAAATAAGCAATACGATTTTTTAATAAGAATGGACTGGATTACAAAGAATGTTAAATTAATTGATATTCAACAGCCGGACATATTGTTAATTAATGGTGTACATCTTCCGTTCTTAACAAAATCACTGGAAGAAGTGAATGTGCTAGATATAAGTGAAGTATGTGACATTTAGACAGCTCATCTGAATAAAATAGAAAAGGATTTCATTGAAAAGCTTTTGAGCAAATACAGGGGATTAATATTCAAGGAAGGAGACCAGTTAACCAACACTAATTCGGTGGTTCACCAAATCAAAACGACGACGGAACAACAAATAAATTCGAAACTATACAGATACCCACCAAAATATGAGGTTGAGGTTCGCAGACAAATGGAGGAAATGGAAAAAAAAGGAATTATTAGATAAAGTAATAGTCGGTACAGTTCACCTATAGGTAATCGTGATTCCGAAAAAAAGGATAATTCAGGAAAACAAAAGTACCGAATTTTTGTAGACTATAGGAAGCTTAACCAAGTCACAAAAGATGACAAATATCCCCTTCCTTATATTGATAGCATCTTAGATAAGTTGGGAAAAGCCCAATATTTTAGTACTTTGGATTTGGCGAAGGGATATCATCAGATACTGGTAGCAGAACATGATATCGAAAAAACTGCTTTTGTTACTCCATCAGATCTTTATGAGTATGTCAGAATGCCGTCTGGGTTGAAAAACGCACCGGCAACGTTTCAGAGACTGATGAATAATATATTAAGGGAATATATCAATAAAATATGTGTGGTATATTTTGATGATATACTGATATTTTCAACATCTCTGGAAGATCATATATTATCATTAGACAAAATTTTTAACATTTTACAAAAGCACAATCTTAAAATACAAGCTGATAAGTGCAGCTTCATGAAGAGGGACACAGAATTTTTAGGCCATGTATTAACGAAGGAGGGCATTCAACCAAATCCTAACAAAATCAAAGACATCTTAGTCTACCAAAGACCGAGAGAGAACTAAAATGGTTCTTGGGAATGACGGGTTTTTACAGAAAATTTATAATAGATTACGCTAAAGTAGCGTACCCTATGATCAAATATTTGAAAAAAGACGAAAAAATTAATATAAATGATCCTCAATATATTTCAGCCTTTGAAAACCTAAAAGCCTTAATTACTGCACACCCATATTAAAATTCCCAGAATATGACAAAACATTTACATTGACTACTGACGCTAGTAAGCCTTAATTCCTGCACACCCATATTAAAATTCCCAGAATATGACAAAACATTTACATTGACTACTGACGCTAGTAATGACTACTGACGCTAGTAATTTTGCGATCGGAGCCGTGCTATCTCAGGACGGACATCCAGTTTGTTTTGTATCGAGAACTTTAAATAATCATGAAAAGAATTACAGCGTTACGGATAAAGAATTTTTAGCAATCGTTTACTCTGTAAATTATTTTCGCCCATATTTATATGGAAGAAAGTTTAAAATTATTACTGACCATGCACCCATAAAATATTTAAATAGCAAGTATAAAGGAAAGGAATTTTCGCAACGTAAACAGAGGCGGATCTTAAAATTACAAGAATTTAATTTTGAAATAGAGTACCTACAAGGGAAAGAAAATAAAGTCGCAGATTTTCTAAGTAGACTTGAGGATACACCCAAAATTTCAGAAAATAATGACACGGAATCTAACATGGACTTAACAGATACAATACACTCTGTTGATGAACAGCAATTGGACCATATTGGAAAAAAAGATGAGATAGTTAATAAATTTAAAACACAGCTTATATTAACCTACAATATAAGTAAGGAGATAGAAATTTTACACGGACGCAGAATTATATATTTAAACCCTTTAAAAGGAGTCAGTAAAATTAAGGACGTATTAACTAGATTCATAAAGAATGGAAAGGCAGGAATATTTTCGGAAGTGGAAGATCATGACTATAATCGAGTCCGACAAGAGATAATTGAATTATTTTCAAACGATGAGAACGTCAATTTTATTAGGTGAACAATAAGAGCTAAAGAGATTCAAACTGAAGAGGAGCTACACAAACAAATTTCCATGTATCATACGAAGGAATCAATGCACAGCGGAATAAATGAGACTTACTGCTCATTAAAATCAAAGGTATATTTTCCTAAACTCCAGGAACATATACAACTGGTAATAAATAATTGCACGAAGTGTCAGGAAATAAAATATGACCGTAATCGTATTAAACCAAAATTTCGGATAACTGAGGCCCCAACACAAAAAAAAATGTAATCTTACATTTGGACATTTTTTATCTGTCAAAACGAACATTTGTAACCATAATTGATAAGCTAACTAAGTTTGCAGTAGCATACACTATAATTGATAAAAACTAGAGGGCGAAGAAAGCGATTTTATTTGAGCATTTTGCTAAATTTGGAATACCAAAAAAGATGATTCTAGACAATGAATTCATAGCAGGACAATTGAAAGAATATTTTAGGGAATGTCATGTAGAAATACACTGGACAAAACCTAATAGCCATACTGGGAATGCAGATTTTGAAAGATTGCATTCAACAATCCTAGAAAAAGTAACAGGTATCGATGATAAAAATTTGTCAGTCGGAGCTAAAATTCAGTTAGTAATAGGAAATTATAATGATAGATATCATTCAACTATAAAAACTACGCCAAGAAAAGCTAAAGAAGAGTCGATGGGAAGAGCTTATGTAAGATAATCAAGGAAAGTAAAGAGAAAAAAATTAGCAAGCTAAATGAAAAACGGGAAGATTATGTAGAAAATATGCAACAAGGACCAATTAAAAGTTATAAACATGTTAGGCATAAAGATGAAACTAGATATCAAATCGAGAAACTTGAAAATGTGCATTTAAAAAATATTAAAAGACCATATAAATTTACAGGCAATGCTTTCCATAATAATCCTAACGATATTAGCGACACAGGGAGCACTACAAACAATACAAATTGAGGATGAGTCAGGTTATACAAAAATTAAATTGAGAACAATTGAAATTTTTAATCAGACCAGCATTATTTTACATTAGTTAACCCAGAAGATATTGTTACATGTACAAATAATTCTGCGAGCTACTGTCGAAATTGTTTTCACAACAATTAAGAACATCAACAAAACTAATTTACTCGAAACCACGAGAACCTACCAAGCATGAACAACATCTGAAAGTGAATCACTACTCCATTCATTCACTGCTGGAATGTTCCCGCTAATTCACCAATGTACGAGGACTGAGTTGAATGATTAGAGACCCTATATAAAGGCGAGCTGAATGGATCATTCATTACAACCGCGATAGAAAACTGCGATACGCGAAGTACAGGCGATATTGATTGTTTGAGTGTGAAGTGATTTTAGTAGTAGACAATTGCGATAGAAATTTAATTGACAAGTGAAAGTTAGATTCTAAAATTGTGAAATAGTTAAAATAGTGATTGTGCATTTTTTCAGTAAATAAATAAACTCTTTTAGTTTAATTTAAAAGACATTGCGTTTTCACTTTCCCGGAACATTAAAATTATTGGCCGCAAACCACAACACGCGACAATATGTTAGATACTGTTTCAAATATAAGAGTTAATATAAAACACTTGGATATTGAGAATAAGGAACCTCAATGGGCAAATGAAAATTAACAATCACTTTAGTGAATCCATAAAATCATTGCAAGTAATAATAAATAACAATAGAAGAAAAATTACGGAAGCTTTTCAAGGATTGAAAGCTACAACGGAGCAAATCATACACCAACAATTATTTTTGGAACAAATAATAAAGTTGAGATTTTTGGAAAATAAAGTCAACCAAATCCAGGATGATATTGTATCGGCAAAACATAATTTGTTACATCCAAGTATATCAACTATGGAAGAAATCGATTTTTATAAACTTAAACTGTCACAAATGGGAATATTAGAATATAAGAACAAATACATTGTTATAGCGATCAAAGTTCCAAGAATTTATATTGTAATTGATTTGAAACTCATCACCCCGGTACCAAACATGGAAAATTTTGAAAAAGATAGCGGGGATGAGTATATTGTGGAAATAAATAACTATAAATATACATATAAACCTAATGTAATCGCCAAAAACTTAAAATTAAGTACACACTGTACATTGGGGAAAAACTGTAAGTTAATACGCACTAATAAAACACAAGTAGAAATTTTAGGTGAAGAGAGCATTGTTCTAAAAAATGCTAAAGAATTAGAAATAAAGCATAATTGTAACGAGAGAAAAATTATTTTAAATAGAAATAATCTTATTAATTTCATTAATTGTCAAGTAACTATAATGGAAGAAACATTCTCCAGTAAAGAAGTTATAGAACATAATAAATATTTCTATCCATATCCGATATCGAAATTTAATTTTTGAAAATCAATTACATTTGACAATCAACAATCAGGTAATAAAAGAGTTAAAAAAACATAAAATGATATCATATGGCATAATATCACTAGAACAATGTTTATAGTATTAATTATTACTTTCACTCCTTGCCTTGGAAAAAAAATATTGTATAATCATTTTAATGTAAAGATTCAGGAGAATCTTCAGTCAAACCGAGGAAGAGTAACATATGGGAATGTTTATTCACCCAACATCAATAATGGTCATTCACATAACACCAATAATGTCCATTCAACCGACAGTACAATTAGGTCAGAGCTATGCTATGCTGTTAGCAGTCAATTGCTCTTTCACCATAATTGCGACTCAATTGGGTCAGTTAAAACTGATGACACTAAAGGTAATAACGAATCAATAAAAGAGCAATTGACTGATTGATCATCAGTTGTTGTTACGATAGCCTAAGTTACACTTCGGAAATAAAGTTAAATTACGTGAAGAAAACTGTTTAGTTTTTTTTTAATACGTGTCTTTGGACAATACATTATTCGCGTGAGTGCGTTGACAGGCTAGCATTGCGGTGTCGTGGGGCGGGTTCTTTTCCCCAGCACAAATACCGACTACAAAAAATTTCGCATCCACGAATTTCATAGTTCGAATGTATATCGATCGAAGTCAAGAAGAAGGTAACGACTAAGGGTTCTTAAATTGCTGACACAGAGGACAAACCGGGCCTGCAGAAAACAGACGGACCCAAGAGGACTTCGTCATTACTGACGATACTTATGGCCCACAAATAAGAGTGGAGCATCTAGGTGGAAGTGGTGCCTCCTCGCAACCTCCCAACCGGATCAAGATCCAAATGTAAGCGTGGCCATATTTTCCATTTAAGTGAAAAACTCATACAAACATAATTTGAATGATATTTCCTTTAAATGAAAAATACAAACGTAGCAATTTATGTCATAGTATTATGTGAGAGAATCACATAACCCTATGCCATAAATAAGAATGCGAGCGGAAGACCACCTTACCCGGCAAGAGCCGCAATAGAAGGAGAGAGCTTGCCCGATGGCTAGCTCATTATAGCGAGAGGGCCGGCTAACGTGGTGGGTCCCATACCCGGTTACTTTCTTTTCATTTCGTTTTCCCCTATACAGGCAAGGACACCAACGGTGAGCTCTTCCTTTGCCTTACAGGCACTACTCACTTAACGCACCATAAATATCAGGGTTTGGAAGAGCTCTTTTGTTTGCAAATTTTAACAAGGTACAATTTGTTAGCCCAGGGTTGATTCTGACCCACAAACAGTACGTGTCTTATCATGGATAGTCACGGACCAGCTAAGCAGCCGATCTCGTGAAATCAAAATCCATGTAATGGGAGACACTTAGGCACCGCTTGGTTTGGGGTGCAGATCAGAATCCGCCGCAAAAATGGTGTTGAGTAACAAATTCCGAATACACGAAAGGACTCTAATATCATTTGGCCTCCCTAGACATACAATGGCGGCAGACCACCAAAGTATCAGTCAGAAGTAGGTCCAAACGATATTGATGACCGAGAACAACACACGTCCCGAAGTTGTTAATTTGCTGGGGCACGATTAGTGCAATATCCCTTATATGTTACTTACCCACGAAAATATGGACACCTTGTACGGCAACCTAGAGACGATGGGCTGTCTCGTGCTCACGACTGTTGATACAGACGGACTGTTCGGGCCCCACGTTGGGCGCTATTTTATAGTAGATGCTTGTGCTGGGGAAAAGAACCCGGCTCACGACACCGCAATGCTAGCCTGCCAGCGCATTCATGCGTCCTCAGACAAGGCCAATCTCGGTGGATCCTACCATCCTCTTTTGCCGATCCAGCAGCCTATCGGTGTAGTCCTTTACGGGCATCTTTATCAACCTCCTTCTCTACAACTTTTGCGGTGTGACCATGAAAGCGGTGCCATATCAGTTTTTCTCTGTTTCAATGATGATAGTGTACTTGTTAGTGATTTCCATATTTCAGCCGGTGAAACTGATTTGGAAACGGATCCATGAATTTCATTTCTTCATTTTTGGGGCGCTTAGAAGTCCGTTTCTTTTTTTTCCAAAAACGTCGTTTTTTTTTTTTAATTTTATTTTCATAGTTTGCATCTTGTGAAAAAAAGGATGCGGTAAATGGTTAAACCAAGGAGATGAATTACGTGAGTTATGAACAAAACACATATCGCTTTCAAAAAATTATTTAATGAACATGCTACGCAGACCTTGAAAAACACTTTTAGAAAATAAAGAAAACTGGCATTAATATGATCCAATAAGGATAAAACTGTTTTAATTGCAAGTAAAATAGCTAATTATGGAATCCATAAGTTGATTGAATGATAATATGATACAAAGCAAAGCATTAAACAAAAATCTTCTGCATCACGAAATACATCAATTTATGTAATAAGGTTTTAACTCATTATATGTTAGTAAACCCGACGTACATTCAACTTAAAATCATGAAATTAAAATCCATTTAAAATTATCAATTAACGGCGTTCAATTTCAGATAACTTTTCTATGCACTACGTACGAGTATTAAAGATATGCAATGACTGTTGCTATGACACGAATTATTTATTCGGAATATTTTCTCGTACATTTTTCAGCGTTTTTTGTGTAGAATAAAATTTCATGCTCACGTTCGGTAGGTATATACCGCATGTGTAGATATAGTATAAAATTGATACAGTTTATTGATTTTCGCTGGATAGCGACATTTTTTTAGAAGAGTCAAAAGAGTGAATTTTTATTCAACTCAATGCATGCACTCAAAAAATGGTAAATTATTGATTTTAATTCGATTAGTTTGTCAAGAGAGATTCAGCATGGATACGTGGCTAAAGTTGAAAGTACGAGTAAATTAATCTTTTATGAAACAGATTTCTACATCTAAGACTTATGAGATTCATATTTTTCTTATAGTGCTTAAAAATCCACTATCAGATAGATTTTCCTAAAAGCTTACAATAATTGCAAGCGCCGAACATTCAAGTTGCCGTTCAGCTAGGAAATCCGTTTTTAGAATGTACTATACGAGTATGTCTTATTTTGCGAGAAGGAAAATGAAATTGGCGCTCTATTTAAGACCTGTCATTCGAGTCGATTTTTGCCTCTTGCGGTGCAAGATTTGCAACATTTCTCATCATACACTCCTGGAAACTCAATACACATTCTTAATCCACGTTTAGGTGTGGTTTTTTGATAAATTCTGCAGTATATATTTTGTTCAAAATTAACTGAACAAGGTGAAACTCAACCTAAATGTAGGGTTCAAAATTGAGAAACACTCTCGTAGATTCGATTTTCGTACAACAGCTGAATTACCCGGTACCCTCAATTTTTTTATGCATTAGCACTCTGTATGGATTAACTTTGCATTTTTTCAGTTTGTTAAGTATTGTACCAAAATTTCAAACCATCCTTGAATTTAGCTTTAGATTTTAGGGCACTAATAAGAAATTAGCCATTGTGTACACTCCAAACCAAAATGTTTGACTTCAAAGCACTTTATACGTGTAGTTTTTCTCACATTATAATTTCAAATTTTTGTAGAGCACTACAAAGGATTATATGAGGCAATGTAAGGCTTTGAAATGCATAACGTGCTTTTGGCGCCTGGCACATATATAACATAATAAATTAATAGTGTGTTAGCTGATAACGAAGTATTGCGAGCAGTCTCCCCACCTCTATAATTGTTCATATCTAGGCTCGCTTACAACACAACCAAGATACACTTGTCAGCTACGTAACATCGAAGCTTGGTTACATGCCTAGTATTTACAAGTGCGTAAAACTAACAAAAGATAACTTTCCTGACCAGATTATAAGTTCATTCAAACTGACAGTTCCGGCTGAACCTTCGATCCTACTTCGTCCCGATTTTTGGCCAAAGGGGACACTCATTAAATCATTCGATACAAGGTAATCTAAGCGGCGATTTTGTGCCAATACAGGTTCCCAACTATCTCAGTAACCTTCAAGGATCATCTAACACTGAAAGAAATTCTTCCCTTCCTAATCGTTTAACTATTTCTCTTATTATCAGAATGTTCTTGGCTTAAGAACCAAACTTGAGGACTTATTACTTATTCTGAACGAAAATATTTCAAGTGCGGAGATATTACCACATTACTTAGTCTACCGATGCGACCGTGACCTTAACGTAACTAATAAATCTGATGGTGGGGGAGTCATGATTACAGTCTGCAAAAACTTTAATAGCTTAATTTGCGCTGACTTCAAATTTGCTCGTGCTGTTGAGTATGTAATTGGTAAAATCCTTCTTCCTCATAACTCCTCTTAATTAATTTCTTCTGTGTATATTCCCTGAAATTCTCCCTTAACTGTGTACGAAGCCTTTTTCGATTAACTTTCCACCTATCTTCTGCGTCGTCATCCACATTCTAAAATTATAATTTGTGGGGACTTCAATCTACCGGCAGTGGAATAGGATCCCTTTACACCACCTAGTATTTCCTCAACAAATAATCCTTCTTTGTTACTTTCTTTCTTTCTTTCGCTTTGTTCTTTTTCACAGTTTAACCATATCCGTAACCCTAATGGTCGTCTTCTGGACCTTGTCCTGTCAAATGTTCAAACTGAGTGTCTATCAAGAACTCCTGTTTTACATTCTTATATTCAACCTGATCTCCATCATCCACGTTTGTATCTAGCACTAACCGTTGATACCCTAAAACCTTAGTTTATCGTTTTAACTTCTATAGAGCAAATTATGAAGCAATAAAAACCAAACTGGACTCGGTCAACTGGTCCACTTTCTTCTCTCGTCTTGACTGTGATAGTGCTTTGAACAAATTTTACGGTTACCTTAACAATCTGAATGCTCAATATACTCCACAGCAAGCTCCTTGCAACGCTAAAATGAAGCCTTGGCTTACCCTTTGTTTTTGTGCCTTTAAAGCCAAAAACAAAGGGCATAGGCACTATAAATTAACTGGAAACTACTCATATGATGCCAAACAGAATTTTTGCAGACTATGCTGTTTGGCTAAAAAAGAGCTCAATATGGCCATGAAAAATTACTTCAGCAGTTTAGAGAGTTTACTCTTGACAAATAAGGCTAAACCCTTTTTGTCCGACCTTTGAAATCTTCCTCTACCATCGCGCATACTGTTAAATGGAATAACACTGAAGCCTCCTCCCCACAGGACATTTCTGACCTATTTGCTGAATATTTTTCCTCTACTTTTCCCTCTTATGATACACTATATTCCCCCATAAACTCAATCCAAATTTGTCCAGCATCAATTGCTTCCTACGCCACTGATCCTCCTAAAGTTATTATTATTATCCTTTATTAACTTGCTCGATGGATTACCAAAAAAACAATATTTGTAAAATCGCTTTGTTCCTCTTTGTGTTTTTCTGTATCCCTTATATTCAATCTCAGCCTTGGTACTGGCGCCTTGCTAAATGTTGTTCCTATCTTTAAAAATGTTGACCCATCAACTGTCTCAAACTATCGTCCAATATCACCCCTCTCCAGTCTTTCTAAGCTGCTGGAATGACTTGTACACAACAGGCTTCTGGAGTCATTGAGTTTAATTGCCAAACCACAGCAACATGCATTCTTGAAGGGTCGTTCAACTTCCTCGAACTTGGTTGAGTTCGAAGATTATATTGCAAGAGCTCTAGATAAACAGTTTCAAGTTGATGCAATATTCACAGACTTCTCCAAAGCTTTTGACAAAAATTAGATTTGCTCGGCATATCCGGTCCAAACATTCTTGGATTTCATCCTATCTATCCTCTCGTTTATGTCGTGTTAATCCCTATGGCACAACCTCCTTTCTGTTCAACCTTACATCTGGCGTCCCTCAAGGGTCAATTCTTGGACCTCTTCTTTTCGTACTGTTTATTATTGATCTTTCCACTGTAATTTCCTCTTCTTGGCTCCTCAATGCTGATAATTTCAAGGTATTCCGGATAATTAGATTGCTTGAAGATTGTCAACAACTTCAAAATGTTCTCTTTAACCTTTATAACTGGTGTAATGCAAACTTCCTTCATATCAATGTTTCCAAATGTTT
Organism: Odontomyia ornata; assembly: GCA_963969285.1. NCBI lineage: Eukaryota > Metazoa > Arthropoda > Insecta > Diptera > Stratiomyidae > Odontomyia > Odontomyia ornata. Next base: position 106,340,026 of record OZ017742.1, on the reverse strand, counting down.
TAAAATGACTTTTACTCTGAAAACTTTTCCTTTAGCTTACAATTACACTCTCTGTGATTTTTTTCTCTTTTGCAGACTCATGCAAACATCTTGGTGTAATATTTGATTCCAAGCTTAAATTCGATGCCCATATTTTTAGCATAATTACCAAGGCATCAAAAGTTTTTGGTTTTATTATGTGGCATTTGCACAAATTTGCAAATATTGCAACCGCGTTCACTTGTTCACGTGTCTTGTCCACCCTCTTCCTGAATACTGGTCAATAGTGTCGACTCCTAGTTACTTATATCTTGTGAGCTCGCTAGAGGCTGTTCAGCGTAAGTTTACCCGTATTTAGTTCTTAAAATTCAACTTAACTTATGAGTCCTATGAGCGTCATTTATCCATACTTCGTCTCCCTTCTCTGTCGTCCCGTAAAACTTTCTTAGATCAATGTTTCCTTATTCCTTTATAAGCTGTACCACCAACAAATTGCTTCCACTCTAAGCGAAGACTCGCACAACAGACAGTATGCGCGTCCTAGTCGGTCGAATGAAATTCTTGAGGTTCCGTACGCCCAGACAGATTTATATTTTCAGTCAATTATGCCGCGAATCATCAGAAAGCATAACAATGTTGGGGTTGGTTGTCTATCCACGTCCTACTTAGTTTTTAAAAATAAACTAAAGATGTTACTTTTTGTGAATTGCGATTAATATTTCCTTATCACTCAATTTTTCAAACTTTCATCTAGCCTCTAATTTCTTTTCTTATATATTTTAATTAGTACGCTGAATTTTTTTTGTAGATTTTGTTGCATAAATATGTCTTACTCTAAACGATATTTAATTGTCTAAGTCTATTTTATAATTGGATTTTTGTCTGTAAAACGTGGCCCCAAATTCTACAAAATTCAACGCTGATGAACAAAATTGTTCTGCCCTGCACGAATAAATGCTGACTATCGCTTCAATCAGCAAAATTCATTCCTTATACGTAAACGCTTTCCTCCAAACACACATACGAAATTTTCTCCAGTTCAGCGTAATTTGCTCGCAATATTTTGACCATCCTCAACGTAATGCTGATATCGAACTGATGATAAGAAATGTACGCTCACCAGGATCTACATTTGCCAGCCGGGGGCCCTCATTTGGAGACGATATGACGACAAACATACTGCGATGAAACCTAGCATCCCTTTGCGTGCAATATCCCCCCCACAAATATTTCTTTCGAGATTAGAATATAGCACACTAGTTGAAGACACCATTGCTCATATAAAGTACAAACTGAGCTCTAGTCCTGAGTTGCTTCAGTGCACCAAGCTTACGCCAGATGAAAAGACGAACAGATCGACTGCTTTTTTCAAAATTACTGTTCCAGCTAACCTAAGTATCTTGCTTGATAAGAAATGTTTGCTCCCTGGCGTATTCGTCAAAAAGTTCTCTCCAATTCGTAAGTAGAACCATCCTGTGTCCTTTTGCCTCAGAAAAAACATGTCTTAAGTCTCGTCATTCATTCTTAACTTGCTATTACCAAAATGTTTGTGGTCTGATGACTAAGACTAATGAATTTCGCATTTCTTCCATCCTTTTTCCGTATAATATCTGTTCTTTCACCTAATACAACCCTATTCCTAGTGCAAATAACAAATTGCTTGATCTTGTTCTTTCCAACTTGTCATCTTCTTCTCTGCCCACATTGGTGGTGCTCTCATCCTTTTTCAAACCTAATCCCCACAATCTACCACACTCCATTGAGCTTGCTTTCACATCTTCTCGTTCTCTGAAGAATTCCTCACCCTTCCGCTTTAATTTTTTTTAAAAGCCGATTTATTGAGCATGGAAGCTAGCCTTAATGCCGTGAATTGGTATTCCTTCTTCTGCAATCTCCACACTGAAGATTGTGTTGATAAGGTCTATATGTTTCTTACGTCCTTAATCTTGCAATTTACTCCTGTGTTTCCAGCAGGAAGACCTAAAGATGCTCCTTGGTTTAATTCAGATGTTACCATTTCAATTAAAGCTAAAGATGCTGCCCGCAGAAAATTCTTATCCAGTGGTCTACCAATTGACCACGCTGAATTCAAAGAGCGTCGTGCCGCGGCCAAGAAAATTGCCACCCCTGCGCTTCATGCATATGATAACCACATTGAAACTACGTGAATGACCAACCAAACTCGTGCATTCTGGCCGTACATAAAATATTTAAGGACCTCTCATCATGCCCCTGATAATTTTAGTCTAGATGGCATGGCATCGTTTACTCCTCAAGACTCTTGTGAAATCTTCACTTCAGCAGGGCTAAGCTTTCCCTTTCCTTCAACCAAGCTTCTTGCTCTTTTTCCTCTACTATTTTTTGTACAAACCCCTTGCAGGTTGAGCTACTCTTAAATAATCTTGACAACAGTACTAGTGTGGGCCCTAATGGCATTCCAGATTTTCTAGCAAAATCTTTATTTTCTTCACTTTGTGCTCCCCTTTCAATTATTTTTAATTTAAGTTTTCTCCTCCGAATGGGAAATTGCCCACATTTTTCCTATCTTCAAATCTGGTGACCGTAAAATCGTCTCAAACGATCGTCCCATTTCCCTTCTTCCTTGTTTTGGGAAAATTCTTGAAAAGATATATTTTGATGTGCTGTATCCAATTTCGCTGTTTAACAGCATGGTTTTGTCAGAGGCAGGCCTACGCTAACAAATTTACTTTCTTTTACCCATCATATTGCAGTGGACGTTATTTTTACGGATTCATCTAAAGCCTTTGATTTTGTGGATCACTCTCTCCTATTTGAGAAACTTTTAGGGTTCAATGTCCCTATTTGCCTCTTTTCCTGGCTTCTCTCCTATTTCCTGAATTGTCAACGTGTAGCCACTTCTAACCCTTGCTTCTCTTCTTCTTTTCACCCCAGCTCGGGAGTTCCGCAAGGTTCAATACTTGGCCCCATACTCTTTTTACTTTCTGTCGATGATCTACTTCCTGTTATCACTTCCCCCTATCTCTTTTACGCTGATGACTTCAAGATTTTTTGAGTTATTGATTCCCTTCTAGACGTGGATATTCTTCAAACTGATCTTCAACGCCTTAGTAACTGGTGTGAATCAAACCATCTCTCCTTAAATGTTTCCAAATGCCATCAAATGGTATTCTTCTGTAAAAAATTTCCTCTTCTCTCAACATATAGGCTTGTTGGAATCCCTTTGAGCAATGTTACCTCCTTCAAGGATCTTGGTGTGCTTTTCGATTGCAAACTGAAGTTTGATCTCCACATTGCTCTAATTATTAAGAAAGCCTCTCGCTTAACTGGATTTATTTTACGATCCGCTACGTCATTCCAACATATCACCTCCTGTATGTGTCTTTACTTCTCACTAGTACGTAGTAATTTCGAGTACTCCTCCCAAATTCGGAGCCCGTACCACAGGAAGCACAGCAATGCTTTTGAGTAAGTTCAACGCAGATTCACACGGTCTCTATTCTTCAAATTCAACCTTCTTTACTCCCTTTATGATGATCGTCTACATATTTTGAACCTTCCGACCCTCGAGTCCACCCTATCTTTCCGTAAGGAATGTCTTTTGTTCAAGCTGCCTCATAAGTCTTGGTCCTCTACATAGTCTCTTGGCGTATTCAAAACTTTAATGAAAAATCAAAGATGTGATGTGATATTCGCTTCGGAGTCTCTGGTGCCAGCCAAGAGTGCACAAACGGTGGTTTCTAGAGGACTACTCGACCAGCGACCACCAGTATAAAGTTGTTGAGATTCGCAGCGGTGCCTCTTGGGGTATACACGCCCAGACTCTAGCCTTTGGATGGACAGCTGGGAACACGACGTACTCACTGTGGACACCACTGCTGGAAGTTCCACAGGGGAGTGGAAGACCTACTGTTGAAAACGTAATGTTTTCCACATTGAGCTTCATCACATTTGCTTGCGAGTCTTCGATGTCCCGTCGGAAAGTGTCACAAGCTCCGACGAGAAGTCTAGCAGGCGCGAATGCAAGTGGACGCAGATAAAAGGCTAGCAGTATACTGATCAGCCACGAAATCACTTTGAAAGCTAATTAACAAGTGTAAGGCCTGAAGCTGGCAAGAACTCATGTACAATGTAAGTAGGGACCCATGGGGCCTGGGGTAAAAACTGGCTACGCAGAGGCTTGGCGCCATACGGAAACCCTTCTTGCATGAAGCAGAAAAGACGGACGCAATTGTATGGGCTCTGTCCCCTACAAATCTTATGCGTGTCATTGCAATCCATAACAGTACATCAGTAGAAGGCTGACCTTACACAAAATGGAAATGGAAGAGGCGATTCTCTCCACAAATGTAAAGACGGCATCAAGACCAGATAGCATTCCAGCTGAAGTGTTGCCGATTGTCTGCAATCTTTGCCCTGACTTGCTGCTCATTGCATTCAAAGCTTGCCTGTGCAAAGGGGTTTTCCCGGAATGATGGAAGGTAACGAGGCTTACGCAGATCAACAAGAGGAAGGGGAGTCTGATTCGACGCCTGCATATCACCCGATATGCATGCTAGGCAAGGTCGGAAAAGTGCTCGATAAATCCATCAATCGACGACTCACTGAGGCAATTTGTGTTAACGAGGACCTGTCTCAATAGCAGTATTCCTTTAGAGTAGGTCGCTTCACCATTGATGTAATTGTAGAGGTGGTCAGGGTGATCTAAAGAGCAGAAGTTTAAAACCAGACCAATAACTGGGTTGTGCTGCTGGTGACGCTTGATGTTAGGAACGCCCTCAATCGCGCTAGATGAATGGATATTCTGAAAGCAATTGCAGCCCCGTTTTAAGTTTCAGAGTATCTGATGCGGATTCTGAGGAACCACCTGGCGGTTCAGAGCCTACTCCATGGACGGTGAAGGATGAAGGTTGCATCTGGTGTTGCTCAGTTCCAGTATTGCTCAAGGCTACATCGTAAGCCCAGACCTAAGGAACATCATGTACGATGGGTTACTGAGACTTGAGCAGCTGGATAGACTTATGGAGATGATGTCACGGCGCTAATCTCGGGGCCCGCAGTTGAACAAGCGCAACTAAGACTTGGTATTTTAATGCACTGAGTGATAGACTAGATGACTGCTCGTTGGCTTAGTCTAGCGCTGAAAAAAACCAAAGTAGTCATTTTGAAAAAAAGAGTAATGGTGGGTAAGACTGCAGTGGGTATATAGGCACTCAGTTGACAGATGGCCAATATGGAGGCCTACCACAACAAGAAGGTGACTTTTGATGAATGCGATACAGTATGTGCTACTGTATGGATCGAAAATATGGTGCGGTAGTCTCAGCAAGGAGCTGTCTGAAAACGTTTGTAGAGATACAGTAACGAGGAACACTGAGAATAGCATCTGCTTATCGGACGGTGGCTGAGTCAACTGTCATGCTATTGATTGCAGGCGTAATAACTATCACTTTCCTTTTGAAAGAGCGCCCTACAATTTACTTCCACAGAAATGAAGGTAATAGGGTGACCACTGTGCTCGAAGAGAGACAATGCTCACTCGGTGATCGGCAACAATGGGTGAGTGTTATGAAGAACAGATGGCCCACGCATTTCATACTTGATCTAAGGTCATGACTCGATCGCAGTCATGGTGAGATTGACTTCTATTTGGTCCAGCTTTTGAGCGGGCATGAATGTTTACAGTCTTACGTGAACAGGATTGGCAAGTCATGGTCTCCCGATTATGTCTTCTGCGCTGAAGAGATCAACCACGGTTGCCAAACATTTTTTGCTTGCATAGAGTGGAAAAAGCTGTGCAGGAATCTCCTTAAGAAATTCGGAGAGCTTTCTCCATACATAACTATATGGAGGGAGCCCAGAGGCTCTGGGAACCCCACACTCAGGGAGTAAATAGCCTTAACATCTCAACCACAAAAAAAGAAAGTACGGGTAAAATCGAGCCCGTATATAAGATCTTGCCTGCAATAAACATTTATATTGTTTATAGGGCAGCCTTCATTTTCCCTTATTTCCAACTAAAGATGGAAATTCAAAAATATTCACCTTGGGATGCAGGATTATTTTACACTGATGATCACTGACTGAGTAGTCTTCTAATAAACTCCAAAACAAATACCACGTTCATATTACACTTGTACAGCCTAAAAAAGGGATGTTTTTAAATTGCCGATATTCAGAACAACAATTTCTATCGCTGTCATCACCTCCAGGAAAAGTTTGTTCTTCGAATCTGTTGAGACCTGCCCCATTCAATAGTTCTGTATAATAAAGATGCCTCGCCCGGCGAGTACATGGTAATTGTTAAAAGCGGGTCCTCAAGCTTTCAATTATGCTTGAAAAGGTGATATTGCTGCTTTCATTATTCGCTATAAACCAAACTAAAACTGATCCTAACACTACTTGCCATTATTTTTTAACGTATTGCAGCATTTACTACACTTAAAAAGAAAATTGTAAATACAACCTCATTTAAATAATCGGAAAATCCAAAATCAAAAACCATATAATCGGATAAATAGACTCATACCTACCATACGAGAAAGAAAGATTCTGACAGTTCTCGATTGAACTCAGCGCGCTGCAATGGATTAATTCTCGAATAGAACGTTAAACAAATTCACCCACACTTGTTAATTTCACTCGTCTATTAGCATTCGCCTTAACCCAGAAATTGGTGACAGCGACGTGATCTGAATATGCAGCGTGCGAAAACATGGAATACTAAATAACATAGAGGTTAAAAATAAGGTAAGTGCCACCAACAATGGCGAACGAAAACGAAGCTCAGATTGCTAATATGCACGAAAACGCTACTGCGGTCAGTGCCCAATAGAGTGCAGTGACAGTGAAATTACCGGAGTTCATGCCTCTAGTTTGCACTCATCGAACGTCATTTCGAAATGGTGAGTCTCAGCTCTCGGTGCACAATCGTAGCAATCGAGGTGAAGGACAAAATACTTAACCCGCATCCAACGAACCCATTTGCAACTCTAAGGAACACATTAGTGAAATAACTCAGTGCCTCGCAAGCGGTAAATCACCTGAGCTACTCGAAAAAGCTGTCATGAGCGACCGGAAACCATCACAATTTTAACGTGAGTTGCGTTGTCTTGGCGGTACAGCATTCAGCAAAGAGGCTATTGAAACGATTTGGACGAGGCGGTTGCCAGTGAATATCCAAGCGATCCTGGTGACGGAACAGTTTCAAACGCTCGATCAAGTAGTCGATCTTGCGAATAAAGTCATGTCAATGTTGAGGACCAATGTGCAAGTCCTCCAAATTTGGCACGACACAACCCCGTTTGAAACCACATTCGGTTTGAAAATGACGCAAGTGATGCTTAGTTTTCTAACGACATGTCGGAGATCATCAAGCTCGAGATTATTGCTTTGCGAGTCTCATATCATTCACGCTGTTGCAACCACCCACACTCGAACTTTCACCGCCGCTCGAACTCCGAGACGCGAAACAGCGAGCACTGTTGGTATCATCATTGTCTCGGTGCTAACCCAAAAATGTGCAAAGAACTGTGCTCGTTTTTAGGAAACGCGAATGGCAGTCACTGATGGCGACCAGCAATAATAGCCAAAAGTCTTGCCACTTATTTGCTCACGATTAAAGATCGAGGAAAATGTTCCTCTTCGATACTGAAGCGAATTTGTGTGTGACCCCGCGTTCATTCGTGCACGGCAGACTCAAGACAACCTCATACAAACTGATGGCCGCAAACGGAACACACACCGTCACATATTAATTCTCAGCACTCACGCTAAACCTCAGGCTGCGGTACAGCTTCACGTTGGATTTCGTGATTGCCAATCTACCCAAACTCATCACTGGAGCTGATATTTCAACACGCTTGGATTTTCCGTGTATTCAAATGAGATTGTACTCACAGTTTTCTTTTTTTGTGTAGTGAAGGCTACATACATATACGCTACAGTACCCCCTCACCGCTCTTCTATCGACCCACTGCCTCGCTCATCCAGGGCCGAGAGCAACACCAAAACTGGTAGCGCAACGATACATCTGGCCTTCTATCAAAAAGAATTGTCGAGTTTGAGCACGACCATGTGTACAATGCCAGCAATCGAAAATTTCTCGAGCCTGTACACATAGACATCATCACTATACCACGCTCAGAAAGAAAATGCTATTGCCTCACATGCATCGACCGATACTCACGATGGCCCGAAGCGATGCCTATAGAAGATCAAGATGCAAAGATAGTTGCACGAGTATTCTGGGGAAATTGGATCGATTGTTATGGCTCACCACATCGAATCACCCCCGACCAAGGACAACAATTCCCACCTCTTCAGGCCGCTAAGCTGCCTAGCAAGTACCACAAACGTACACACGACTGCTTACCACCCACAAGGGATCGGCATTGTGGAACGTTCTCACCGCGACCTCAAGGCCATGTTTTGATGCCATCAGAATGACAAATGAACAAAAAGCATGCCAGACGTCATCATGCGCATACACGCAAGCCACCGCGTAGACTTGGGGTACTCGGCGTCTGAACTACTCTATGGCCAGCCAATACGTTTGCCAGGCGAATTTTTTACCCCGGCACTATACAATCACGAACCGGGCAATTTTATCAAGCACTTGCGATGACGCTTCGACTTGATTCGCCCAGTGCTCGTATTCATCGTGGATCACGTGCGCCATTCATTTTCAAGGGCTTCGCTACATCTAGACACTTTTTTGTGTGACATCGTAAAAAATGCACTGCATATGCCACACGAAGATTAGCAGGAGGTAGTAAAACGCGGGGATAAGCCATTTTCGATAAGATTGGTCGATAAAAGAGGTCACCATCTCGATTGATAGGCTGAAATCTGCATTTATGCTAGCCGAATTTCCGCCGGACAATTAATCATTCACAAATGGACAGAACCAGCTTTGAACCATCTTCGACTGGCCGACGCACAAGAACAACAACATGGCCTACAGAACGAGGAGGATCAACATCAGCTGCAGGGACAGCGGTAACAAGAACTTCCGCGTCGGTCAGGGTAACAGGTCTGCTTTGTCGACCACTACCAGGCCAACTCCAAGCATGAGCGATACGCAGACATGCATACACAGCACATTTATGTTATATGTATCAGACGCATTCAGACATAAAGGGTGGTCGTACCAAAACGCACGATGTTAATTGTAAATACAACAAAAAGTTTTCAGGGAATTATGTTAATATTTTTTTATTATAATAGAAGGATCTATGACAATTGTGTGTGACACAAAATATTGACGTACACTTTTTTTTAAATATTACCAGAGAAAGAACTCCAACGGTGTCAAATCGCATGATCTCGGTAGCCAAGTAACATCGCCGCAACGTGAGAGAACACGGCCATTGATCTTCGCGCGCAAAAGAGCAATTGTTTTGTTGGCTGTATGGCAAGTGGCACCATCCTGTTGGAACCACATATCGTCCAGGTCCATAACCTCAATTTCTGGCCACAAGAAGTCCGTCATCATCTCGCAATAGCAAATACCATTCACGGCAACTGCTTGGCCGTCCTCACTTTCGAAGAAGTACGGCCCGATGACGCCGCCAGCCCATAAACCGCACCAAACAGTCACCCTTTGTAGATGCATTGGCTTTTCAACAATCATTCTTGGATTCTCATTTGCCCAAATGCGGCAATTTTGCTTGTTAAAGAATCCACTGAGGTGGAAGTGTGCCCCGTTTCTGAAGATGCTTTTCTTTGCAAAGTCACCATTCCCTTCTGTCTGTTCAACCAACCATTCAACTTCAGTTCTTGAGTCAATTGAACCTTGTAAGCGTGTGAATTCAAATCTTTATTTAAAATTTGCATCAGTGATGTTCGTGAGATGTTAAATTGTTGGGCACGACAACGAGTCGAGGCTGACAGCTTTTTTGCCACACTATTGTGAACAACAGCAATGTTTTCCACAGAACAAACCAGGCGAGCATGCACAGGTGATTTCACATTTCCTACAGTTCCAGTGTGCTGAAATTCGCGCACAATTCTCCCGATTGTGGACACATTTGGCCGATTATGCTGACCAAAAAAATCACGAAGTGCACGAAACGCATTTTGATTTGAACGCCCATTTTAGTAAAAGGCATAAACAACCTTAACGTGCTGCTCAATTGTGTACCTCTCTATAGTCGAATTTGTCAAACACTGAAACAAAGAAAAGTCAAATTAAATTGGGCGAAAAACTTGACGTTAAAATGTGACTTACAATTAACATTAGGCATTATGGTTGGACCACCCTTTACAGACGGCGTATTTTCGGATTTTATACAATTTTTAATATTTGCATTACCTATTATATTAGAGTCTACCATATCTATTTTAGTAGCTATAAACTTTCGATAAATGCTATGGAAACAAAAGAAGTAAAAATTGTACACGCTCACATATCGTAATTTCACTACTGGCAAGGAGTTATTGTAGCGTTCACTACACTAAAAAAGAAAATTGTAAATACAACCTTATTTAGATGACCGGAAAATTCAAAATCCACAAGCCTATATTTCCAACCCTACAATCGGATAAATACAGGGTGCGTACTGTGTTTGAGGACATGGATAAATGCGACTATAACTTCGCGAATTTTTATTTTTTATTTTTTTCCTTTTCAGATAAGAAATGGCGGATTACAACATCACTCAAAAAATGAAGAGACATTCTGTCATCGTTGCTATATGTGCGAACCATACATTTTCTTAATTGTGCCCATTCATTCGTGCATAAGGTTTGCCGTGAATCGGAAGCATCAGGAGGCGATACAGAATCGGTTGCAAAACGCAACGTTCTGTCATTGTTTGATCTGCAGGATTTTTAGAGCAAGTGCAAACAATCATAGATGAGGACCCTTCAAAATCAATGAGGATCCTTGCGAATGTTTTTCATGTTTCTTAGCGCCTTATTCGTAGAGTTGCCCACGAAGACCTTCGGTATAAGTCTTACGTGATGCGCAGAGGACAGTTCATGTCGGAACGAACACGGGAACAGAAAGTTCTCCGATCAAAACGTCTTTTAAATAAAATCAAACATCCTGAGGCGCCCTAAATGCTATGGTTTTTTCCGACGAAAAAAATGTTGACCAAGATCAAAAGACCAATCGCAGAAATGACAGATGACTATGTTCAAATGCTACGGAGGTTCCTGTTGTTACGCACACAAGATTTCTACCCACCGTTATGGTTGTAGGTGTTGTCAGCAACGAAGGATATGTTATGCCACCACACTTTTTTACTCAAGGACTTCGAGTGAACTCTGCTGCACACATCGAGGTTTTGGAGACGGTAGTGAAACCCTAGATAGACAATGTAAGTGGAGGCAGACCATACATTTTTCAACAAGACTCTGCTCCTTCATATTAGGCGATGGCGACACAAGATTGGATGGCCGAAAATGTTCATGACCACATAACACCGAATCTATGGCCACCTAGCTTCCCAGACATTAATCCTTTGGATTATTACGTATGGGGCGTAAGCTATTAATATCGTTATGGTCAATATGAACAAGGAGCATTTGATTCGGGCATGTAATCGTTTCCAGACCCGGACCGAAGAGGTTATTGCTGCTAATGGCGATTTTATTGAATAACTTTATAGCCATATATTAATTTAACGTTGTATAAAAATTCCTGAAATTTCATTAAATTTTGTTGAAAATACAAGCTAATTAATTTTACTCTCAACTTGTCCTCATATACCGTACGCACCTTGTAGTATCATTTCCGCCATACGTGAGGGATATTCTGACAGTTTAAGATTGATCCGACGCGCTGCAGTATACCCGGTCGGACTTATTCTCGAATAAAAATGTATCCAAATTCACGCACATTTGCTAGTTTTAGTCGCCACTTAGCATTCCTCTTAACACACAGTATTGTATTGTATTGGCAATTATATGCAATTTTAAAATTCTTAGACTCTACGCAACATATTTCAATTTGGACTTTTGTTTTGTGACCCAATATTGATCACAATACATAATAAACGTTTCTTAGTAGTGCAATTACTTGAAGATCTCGAAGATAACTGTATATATGATTTGCTTTGAGCTTCTTAATGGGGTTCATCCACTCTTTGATAACTTGTGTTCATAAAGCTAGCTTTTGCCAAGTCTAACTTTATATAAGACGATTCCATTAGGAGATTTTGACTTATTCATACATACACATTTTATAAAAATTCACTTTTGAAAATATTAAACATTAATTACAATTGGAAGACCAAAGCCTTTTTTCAAGCTTTCAGAAAATGTTTCTTGTTTTCATAATCCAGGAACTGTTGGATTATGAATAAGGCGAAAAACTGCAATTGTGGATTCTACTAATAAAATCATAAGATAGATTCCTCTAAAATTTTATTTAATGTATATGGTGGGTTTCATCAAATAGAAATGTTAATTAATATTAATTTAAGTAAAGTCAAGCATACTGCTAACCATATCAACTTCTGTAGTAGCATTATGGGCACGGAGTGAGATACATCTAACATCATATCACCACCACGATTCAATTTAGACAGAACCTGTATAGTGATGGCCACGTGGAACTTTTCTCCACGCTTAAGCTTAATCTTCTAAAGTCACATCCAATCTATGAAATTTCAATGATTCTCAAGGTTCAAAATCTTATATTCTAAAATGAAAACGCAGCACTCTCCAACAACCTGTTGGCCTTCTATCCGTTAAAGTCTTCATAGAAACGCATTATGCATAGTCCTTGTCATGAGTGTCTCCATTCAATCTAAACTCCCTTTTAAAATCCTTCTCACTCTATCGCCACGAACAAATCTCAAGTCCATGACAATGAAAAGCTGCTGGTTGAGCAAACTTATTAAATGCTCAATTATCCTTTAACGCGTCGCATCCTGTCGTTCGTTATATATCAATCGACTCTCACATTTGCCCTGAAAACTTTCACTTTCTAACGATTCCCTCTATGACATTCAATTGCTCCATCCACTTCAGCAAGCTGATGCAAAAGGATATTTCCTTGACGAGTGGCCTTTATACTCCTGACTCATTCGAGTATTATAAAGTGATTAGATTGTTCCACGTCCATTTGCGCGAGTATTAGTTCGACATCCGTAAATCCTTTGCAATACCACAAAGTGAAAGAGAATGAAAGAAAAAAGAAAAGAGCAAAAGTTTCCGATGGGGAGGGGGAAAACCACTCCAACTTAGACCGTTCAATTGAGTTTTTTCTTTAGCTACATATATATCCTACTGAGCGAGAGTTACGGAGAAAAGACATACTTTGAGGTCTTAAAACTCGGAGAACATCGCTATGGAGAGTGACGGAGTATTTTATAGCGTTTATCGTTTTGCGTAGAATAGCAAGAGGTATGGAATTTAGGAGGATTGATGTATGCGGATTGCACAGTGACCGGATACTGCAGTCTGTTGATGGGGATCAACTGGGTCATGTATGAAACATCAAAGAGACAGCCAATCGTTTTCAACCAACTCGGTCACTGTCTGTACTCTATTAATTTTTAATTTGCAGCTTTTCAATGCACAGCGAAGAATTAGACCTGAAAGATGGTTGACATCGTTTAAAGGAGGTTTATGTCAAGTTTATTCTGTCTTTTGAGAGAAAGTTCACTGGAATGGCTCTGAATAGAATGAAACAAAAGAGTCATTTATAGAAATGGGCTGAAAGTTTGTGATGTGTAATAATGAGACACATAAACGTAGTAGCGTATAAATATTACAATTCAATCAATATAATAAAAAGAACAAGTTGAGCAAGCAGTAGAGTGCTCCTGACAGGAGGGTTTTGTAACCATTCTAGGCTTCAATACAAGTTTTCTGATAATATGAATCAATAAAGTGAATTTTCAGATTTTTCTGCCTAAAGGTTTCCAATCGCGGAAGGGGGGATACGAGGTGTGATAATTAAGTAACGAGACTGATTCCATGAAAACCGTATATTTAAAAATTATTCTACAACCCTGCCATCCCCTCCAAAGCAGTCTCCTTGAGCAGCTTGTAATAATTTTCCGTCTATAATCGTTCGAACGAAATCGGAACCGACCTCTCATCGGTTCTAGACGTGAAGTCTGAGTCGTGCCAACGAACGGTACCAACCAGTCAACCAGTCCGTGCACCCGTAATCCATTTCGCGCTGGCTGCTTGTCGACCAGCTAGTTCGGAGCGGATTTCGGTCGCAGACCTTTAACGTGGATTACGCTCAATTACGTGTTTCAGCCACCATTAAATGCCCGTTTCAAACGCGTCAAAACTTAAAACATACGGAAAAGAAACCTACTTTACTTTATTCCGTATTCACTTCATCTTCATCTTAGCACTACAGCCTCTTTCGGTCCTTCGCTTCCTGCAAACAGCGCCTCCAACTGTCTCGGTCCGTTGACCGCATCATTCAATTCCAAAATCCGAGCAGTGAAGAGCTGTCTTCGTCGACTGAGTCAGACCAGGGTTTCTTCGGTTTCCCCACTGGCTGCCGGCCTTCAGTTCTCCCAACGAATACCTTCTTGGGTATCCATTGTTCGTCCATACGATTCATGTGTCCAGCCCATTGCAGCTTGCGCAGCTTACAATCCTTGATACCTCCGGCTCGTCAAAAATTTCATACAGCTCATGGTTGTATTGAATTCGCCATTGGTCCCCGTTTAGCTTTGCTCCGATTATTCGCCTCAAGACCCGGCGCTCAAAGGCATTCAATATATTTGTGGATGCTTGGGTTAGGGTCCATGTTTCACACCCATAGCCTAACACAGGTCTTATCACAGATTTTTATACTTGGAGCTTTGTTTTCCTGTGTATGCCGCTGGTTTTCAAGATCGTCAATACTGAATAAAATATTTTATTTGCGAGCTGTATTCTTCGGCGTATTTCGTCTTTTTCATTGCCCGTTTTCCTTATTTTGGCGCCTAAATACACAAATTCACTAGCATTTTCGATACTGTATTCGCCAAGTGTGATATTTTGTGTATTTGGGGTATTTTTCCTCGACTGCGTCATGAGCTTTGTTTTATTTTTATTGATTTATAGCCCGACTAGTTTTGCTTTGCTGTCGAGTTTCAGGAAGAGTTCTTTGGCAGTTGTTGGTAACCGTGGCAGAATGTTGATGTCACCCGCAGAGGCCACTACCTGGCTTGACTTGTGTAGCAATGTACCTCGCGTATCGACAGGTAGCTTCCGTATGACGTAGTCTAGAGCCAAATTGAATCGCAATGGGGCCAGCCCATCTCCCTGCATTAGTCCGATATTTGCATCGGTGAGTTGGTTATTGATGCGGACTTGGGAGGTTGTCGACTTCATTGTCATTTTGGTAATACGGACAAATTCGGCTGGGATGTCAAAACCAAGCATTATTTGGTACAGTACCTTACGATCAATACTGTCGTATGCTTGCTTGAAGTCAACGAAAATTTGGTGTACGTTTATGTTGAACTCCCAGCATTTTCCAAGTACCTGCTTGACTGTGAACAATTGGTCTGTTGTTGATCTACCTGCCCTTAAACTACCTTGATACTCCCAATAATACTGTTGGCGTATTATCCGTTTTTATTTTTTAAGATTTTAGAAAATATTTCATACGCCATACAAAGTAGTGATATGCCTCTATAATTTTCGCCCTGTAGCTTGTCACCTTTTTCGTGGATAATGAATATAATTGATTGGCTCCACTCTTACGGCATATGTTCTTGTTGCCAAATGTACTGGATGACTTTGTGAATAGCTTGATGAACACTACTGCCACCATATTTGATGAGCTCCACTGGAATCTCATCAATGCCCGGTGCTTTATTATTCTTTTGGGCTTCGATGATGCAACAAATTTCATCCAGAGTTGGTAGGGCCAATGGAAGCTCTCTGCAGACACCTATATGCTCCGATGATCTGGAGCTGTGCGGAGGATTGAAAAATGATGCCCATCTTTCCTTAATCTTGATTTCATCAGCGATTATATTGCTGCTGTCATCACGACAGAGCGTGGTTTTGGGCTGATAACCACGTTTCAGGCTTTTCACTACTTTGTACGCTTGTCTTGTGTTATTGCTCGCTAAATTTACATCTGTACTTCTCAATTGGTCGTCATAGAATTTTCTTTTCTTAATCCTAATTATCTGATTCACTACTCTTCAGAGATTTTCATAGTGTTCTCTCTTTGTCCTGGTTTTCCAACCTACGTATTCTTTGTACGCCTGATTCTTTTTATCTAACGCATTCTGGCACTCATCATCGAACCAATCATTCCTCTTGCGCTGGGCTTGATGTCCAATTCTCTATTCTGTCACGGTTCTGATAGCCGCTTTCGCTTCCATCCAAAGCTCGTTGCTCGTCTTTAACGATACGTCTGATAAGATGGGAGCCAGCTGGTTGTCAAGGTTCTCCGTGAAATGTTCGGCCACAGACGCCGTTTGGAGCCTTTCGATGTCAAATGTTTGTAGCGGGCTGGTTTTCGCTGAATAAACCTTCAACATACGACATCGATACGTTAATTTGATCAAGTAATGATCTGAATTACAATTGGCTCCTCGGTATGTACGCACGTCAAGTATGCTCGAGGCTCAACGTTGCTGGATCAGAACATGATCGATCTGGTTTTGTTTGTTGCCATCCCGTGATACCCAGGTCATTTTATAAATGCATCGATGTGGGAAGCAAGTCGACTGTATGACTAGATTTCTGCTACATGCAAAGTCAATCAGGCGCTGGCCGTTGTCATTTGTTTCATTGCGGAGGCTATTTCCTCCAGTCGTTCCCGGATGAGATAACTCATTGTCAACCTTAGCATTGAAATCACCCGGAATAATTTTTATGTCGTTTGTGAGCAATGAGTCGACCAGTCTTTTCAGGTGATTGTAAAACGATTCCTTTGTTTCTTCGTCCTTTTTTTGGTCGGGGCGTGAACATTAATCAGCCAGATTTTGAAGAATTTCGCTTTTATGTGGATCGCACACAACCGTTCATTGACTGCCTTAAAATCAATAACGTGCGATTTGAACTCCCTCTCCACAATGAAGGCCACTCTGAATTCTCCTTTTCCAGTAGGCTTCCCACTTTTGAATATTGTGTGCGATCTCATGTCTTGAATGTCGTTTCTAGTCCAGTTCGTTTCCTGGACTGCCAGTATTTTTAATTGATATTGACTGGCCTGTTGTAAATGGTCCCTAACAGCGCCAGTGTAATTAAGTGATCTGACATTCCAGGATCTAATACCATAGTCCTTTTTTCGTTTCCGAGGTCGTTGCCGTGAGTCCAATTCATTCCGAGGCCTATCTGCAGGTTTCAAAACAATTAAAGGTTTTCCAGGGATGGGGAGTCCGCCCGTCGCCCAACCTCCATTCCGATGGCAAGATTCGCCTTCACCCTCTTTCGCATTCACAAAGGAGGTGTAAGTAGAATTTAGTAACAGAGCTGTAGATGTATTTACAGTTATTAGCATTTCTCGACATTTAATGTTACATTATTGGGGAACCAGTAAACTAAATGTGCATCCCGAGAGCATTTACTACCATTTAATTGGGGGGTTTGAGATGAGGAATCATGGAAGCTATGGGTTGGGGAAGGAAGGAGTTCCCTCCTCCTTTCTCAAACGGGATTGGGACCGTCCATATTGCTCCAGCCTCATTTTCGAAAAAGTAAGGTCCAATAACTCCGCTGGACCATAAACCGCACCAAACAGTCACACGTTGAGGATAGAGAGGCTTCTCAACAATAACTCTTGGGTTTTCCGAGCCCTAGATGCGACAATTTTGCTTGTTGACGAAGCTACCGAGGTAGAAATGGGCCTCATCACTCAAGATGATTTTTCGACGGAATTCCGGATCATTTTCATGCATTTCAAGGACCGGCTTGATTTCTTGTGTGAACTGAACTTTATAAGCCTTAAGACCCAAATTTTTCTGCAAAATACGGTCTAATGATGTTTGTGGAATGCCTGATTCCAAAGAACGACTAGGAATGGACAAACCTGGGGTTTCTTCAACACTTTCGGCTACAGCAGCAATATTCTCGGCTTTTCTTGAGTGACATGCACGGGTTTTATTCTTCACACCGCTAAGTTGTCGAGCTCGAATTTTTCCACTAATTTCTGTATTGCGGTCAGACAAGGTGCTTCACGACGGCCCGAAAATGTTCGAGTTTTACAAACCGTCTCTGCCAAATTTCACCATTTTTGTAATGAATTTTAATAATTTCAATGCGTTGTTGAAGCGTGTATCGTTCCATTTTCATTAGTGGCGTACTTGTACTTATCAAACGTCAAAAAATGACAGCTTCAAAAGTGACGTCTCAAAATAACACCTCTTATTGGGAAACCCGTTCTACTACTTTTCCCAAAAAATAAGGTGACATTTAAATTTAAACTGCGCGCGTCGAAGGATTTGGAGAATTATTTTTTTAGGTTGGTAGTACTGTCAGTAACATCTATGTCAAATTAACATTTGAAAATATTCATTAGTGTCTGAGATAGCCTTTTTTTATAACGAATTATCCCTTAAAAAATGTTTTTAATCAAAGGTGGTCGAGTGGGGTATTTTATGAATTAGGGGGTCCAGGGGAAGCCAAAACCTACCAAAAATGTGATTAGTGTAGATGAATGGACTCAGATAACGCGAAAACATTGCTACTATCAAAAATGCGTTGTTAGTGGAGTGACACTGAATGTTATCGTCGGTGGTGGGTGCGAAATCACTGCTGTCATTTATAGCAGCTGCAGAATCCGCTAATGTATGGTTTACGTTCTGATCGTACTTTTACACTCGCACTGCTACAAACCCTGCTGTGAAGTTGGCAATGCCTTCCTAAAAACATTTTCTTCCGCCAAAACTTTCCAAAACTTGTGCACCTAATTGTGGAAATTCTTTTTGCTCTATTTTCCCGTGTTTCTGTTGCTTCCGCTTTGCTTTCATTTTCCGGCTTTTGTTACTGCACTCGCGGCACAATTATTTTTAAGTATCGAAACATCATTATTTTCCTCCCGATCAAGGCGTTTTTTTGCCGAGTTTTCACATGGAAGAAATGTTGGTGCGAACCTCCCTGGCCACCACTAACGACAATTCTTCAAGGCTATGACACGACGCGTTCGAATATGTCGTTAATCTAATTCTACCACTTGTTCTCCACTTTTCGTTCCCTAATCGATAATTTCTTTTCTGATTGTTTACCCGCACGCACGTATATTACAAAAGACTCGTCGTCTCGCCACGGAGGTTTCTTCTCGATTCTTGTTATCCGTCAACTGAAGTTTGCATTGCAAGACAATGCAATTTGTCGGTAAGTTGCGTTACAAAGGGTTTGCCGTTTTCGAATTTCAATTGTACATTTAAATATTTGGTTTTTAAATTTTTAATTAAAATTGGATCAGCATTATGTTGATTTTCGAGAGGTTTGCCTAGGCGACTGCTCGATTGCTACATTATCAACCTTAAAAATGATTTAATTTGCGGATTTTTAATTAGACATACAAAAGTGAACTGGCATCGACGAACAATAAATCATGCCTTTTGGATCTACTGTATGGTTGCTTTATTACTCGTTCCTTACAAATTCGTTTTGAATAAATCGTTGGCCATTAGTCGTCAATAGAAGCTGGGTAAAGCGCAATTTGCTTTTTGAACACCAGTGTTACTTTATTTTAATCGACCATCTTGTTGCAACAAAACTGAATAGAATTCAAAAGATATTTTTTTTTTTTTTGTTCATCTTGTGTGAAAATTTGGGGAAGATCCAATCAAACGTGCAGTGTCTGATTCAAAAGAAAGCA
The DNA here is from genome assembly GCA_963969285.1 of Odontomyia ornata. Classification (NCBI taxonomy): domain Eukaryota; kingdom Metazoa; phylum Arthropoda; class Insecta; order Diptera; family Stratiomyidae; genus Odontomyia; species Odontomyia ornata. Next base: position 106,320,318 of record OZ017742.1, on the reverse strand, counting down.
CTTACAGTTGAAAAATTATGTATTATTATAAAGGAGAAAACTCAAACGGATATAACTTCCGTAAATATGGTTAAGCATGTGCGATTTCGTGCATTTCCCTCTTTTCCACACAGATTCGGATATTATAAGACTTTTTTTGAAAAACCTCATTAAGATCAACTACTTCCGATGGAAAACAATTTTTGAGAGTTATGTCCTAGATGGGAGACCCGGATTGAAACTCTCTGAAAAATTTTTTCTCAAAAACTTTCAAAAAGTCATCGCTTCTAAATTTCATGAAATTTAATGGATATAGTCTGTGTGGTTTTGGAAAAAACTAGTATGACATACACATGAACGGACGGACAAACACATGTAGTGATTTCAATATGGTTTCATCTTTGATTAAAAATCCCTAAAAATTATAAAAGTTTAAAAAGTCAAACTCAAAACCAATTGAGTCTTTCCTTTCAGTCTATACACGGCACTGCGAAAAGAAATCCTCTTCCCAGGCACACAACAAATAGTTTTAATGTGGAGAAACAATATGATTCATTATGCCTGGTCCTAAGAATTACTCCGAAAGCTTAAAATATTTAGATACATCTTCCAACAACTTCTACAAGAAAGAAGTGAAAACACAAAAAAACACAGAATTGCTTCAGTACTTGTAGCTAAGAGGACATATCACGCCCATTTATCGCCTCTATAGTATTTTGTTCTTTGGGGCGACAAGTTGAGAAGACAAATGGCGGCATAACTCGTAGATAAGCATAACTCTATTGCCGCTGAGCTGGCACTCTCCACATGCTGTACTAACGTTACCAACCATCAAACCACTATACATTACCAACTTGCCGAACGAACCATTGTTTCACTGTCCAGGTAGCTATCCTATCCTGGCCGCTTAAAGAATGTTTCATATATTTCTCCCAGCAACAAATGAGGGCGATAATCCTTTCCCAGCGAACTTTGTCTGGACAATGAATACTCCTCCTGAGTATCCTCCATCCCAAATCTAATATGAAGTCTGTACTTTTTAACGTGCGCTTGCAGGAAGGATTCTTGATAAAATTCGCTCAGATCCGACGTTTAACATAGTACGAGTATTTGCCGTCCTTATTGCTTTTAACGTTGAATTGGAGCCACTGATGGTGTTAGTTGTTGGTGGCTACTAAGCCAGTATTACAAATGCTATTTCATTAAGAAAGTAATTTGCAGCTTAAGCGGTTTCCGAGGAAGTATTTCTTTGCGTTACACCTAATTACGGGCTATTACTTCGTGTCTCGGTCGGGATAAAATCTTTGCTTGTGGACAGGGATATTGTTGTTGTACGATACGTACATGGCCGTAGAAAGGCAGATGAGGTATTTACAAAGCATTAAGAGTTAATCAAATTGTAGTTGAATAATTAAAAGACGTTGATTAGCGGATGAGAGTAATCATTTTCTAAGTGGCTGATAGTTGCAAAAACTAACGAAACAGAACCGAAAAACTGAGTCCTTACGAGCATCTGTTAATCTGAGAATATTATCATGAACATATTGCTAACTTTTACCATGATAAATAATTTCTTGATTGATGGTAGGAAAAGTCAACAATCTAAGGGAAATTTCCAGATGCGAAGCGTATTTCAATACAAATACAAATATGTTCTTTTTTTCTTAGCTTAGCAGACGTTCGATTTACATAGTGACTACGTAGTGTTTATTATTCCAAGTTGCACAGTAACTAAACTATTCACAGTAACTTTTTCTTTATTGGATACGTTCCTTTGTTGTTAATTCAAATTTAATATTGAATTCCTATGCATCGAAAATCCCCTACCCTGCTCAAAGCAGGAAAAGAATACGGGAATCTTCAAGTTAAAAATGGCGCAAATTCCCATGTCCAGCTCATCGAACTCCAACATTCTTACCATTATCTGATCTTCCGGATAGCAATGAAAGCGATCAACAAACCAACGCTGAAGTAAAAACTAAGGTAAGTCCCTCCAATAACATTTACGGATTTAACCCTACAGTGCACGATTGTTTTTTTTTGCAAGGAAAAAAATTATGTACCTTTAAATTTAATCGTTATTTAGGAGAACAATATTTTAAAAATCGGTGTTCAATATTTCTTGAAATATGATGACTAATTTGGTATGTGCCAGATATGTCACAAAATGCATTGAGGTTGTAAAAAGTGCCATATAGGCTACAGCGAAAATGAAAGAAAACACTCCTTTATTATATTTTAATGAGAAATAAAATAATCATTCTGACAAACTTAAGGTATTACAATCACACAGTATAACAAGTTGGGTAAATAGACCTACGCTCATGTCAGAAGGGTTTTGTATTCAATCTACAAAATGCAGTCACCAGATCGAATCAATTCAAGAAACATGTCAAAGACGATTTTATTGGCGAAAATATGAAATACGAAGATCATATTATTATTAACAAAGTTGAACGAATTTCGACTTTTGAGGTTTTTGGTATTGTTATACTCATAAATATCTCCCTTGACAATTATTTCAGATGTCCATCCGCGACGGAGGAAACACATTTTTCATGTATTTCCCTCCTGTGCCCCACTGAAGCAAAAACTGACAGTTTAACAACTGTTTTGAAAAGCTCGCATGAAAACTTTCATTCCATACTCAAATCAGCTACGTTTGATAATTTTTTTTTTCAGGGGTCACTCTCCTGTACTGTTATCATCGATTAATGGCAATTTTTTCGAATCCTAGAGACCCTTTTGCTAGGAGCTCTCTCCCACCTCTTTGACTTTTTTCACTTATGAGCATTAATTGTAGGTACTCATCTTCAGTCATTCATTAAATTGAATCAAGTGTTCAAAGCATGCATCTTAAACGTTGAAGTTGGGAAAAAATAACTCAAAATTATTCAATCTTCGCATTTAAAACAGCCACTATTTTGTTTTACGATTACTGATACCACTAGCTGAACCGATTCTCAAAGATATACATGACACCTATCATTCCTGAAATTTTCATGCAAATCCTAGCAAAACTGTAGTGTCTGAGTCGGTAAAAAGCACATGTTGTTCCATAGCCATATGTTGCCATAGTAATAAATGCAGCGCATATTGTTCCATAGTAATAAAGGAAAATTCAAACCGCTATAACTTCGCTGAATATAATTCAATCTTCATGAAACTTTCAGAATAGATCAATCTCATGAATAGACATTCACGTACTGAATTTCATTGAAGGGTAAGGGTACCGTTAAGATTTTATTCAAGAAAACATAAAATCGATAAATCATACTATTACTAACAAAGTTGAGTGAATTGCGACTTCTCACGTATTTTTTGTTGTTGTACTCATCAAGGCCTACATTCTTGATTTTTTTCAGATTGAAAGGTGTCCAATCGCGAGGGGGGGGGACACAAATTTTTCGTGTATTTCCCCTCCCTGTGCGCCCCTCGAAGCAAATTTCGCCAAACTAAGACCTGTTTTGAAAAGTTCTCATCAAGACCCTTCATTTGATATCCATATCGGCTACCTTCAATGAAAATTTTTTTTCGGGGGGTCACTCTCCTATATGGGGAGACCCCCCTGAAATATCTTATAAAACTTTTTTGTAGTTGAACTTTGAAGAGATCATCACTTCACACCTACACACTAAATTTGATGTTTCTAGCTTAAGTAGTTTCTGAGAAAAATTGCTGTGACGCACGGACGGACAGACGGACAGGTTTTGTAAAATTATTTTACAAAACCCTAAAAAATTAATAACAGGAACTTATTCAGAGCAACATAATAAAGTTTTTTGTTGTTTGAAAATAATTTTACATATTTTTACTTATGGAATAATGAAAAGCAATTTTTATCTTTATTTAGACACAGTGCCATGTTACATTTCTCGCAAATGGCGAAAGACTTGCCCTTACAAGCAGGCATCTTACAGCGCTGTCTAGTTGACGACCAAATGAAAAATGTTCGATGCCATCAGTCCTGGCGTCTTTCGGTGGTACAATGGCATTTGGCCTTTTCTTCTTTCTTTCATCAAGCAGGTCAGAAATTGAAGACGACGGTCGTCCTCTTTTGCATGTTAGTGAGCTTCCAGAAAGACATAGAGCTTTTGCCACTTCCAGTCGAAATTTACGCAATTTCACCACACATGAATTATTTCCTCGTTGTTTCTCAACCCTCTTATAAAGTAGCCAACTGTTTATGAGCATCACATCGAGAAAATGGTAAAATAATCGCATGTACCACTTTCTGGTGCGCATTTTTATTTTATGTTTTCCGATGTATGAGTCAAGTAAGTCTAAACCACACATGTGTTGGTTATAGTGGCAAATAATGCTAGGACAATCAACCTCAATGTTCTGCTTACTCTTCTTACAAAATCTCTTTACTTTCTCTTAAGGTTGTTCGCCGACAAAAGAAGATACTAGTGTCACTGTTTTTTTGTCTAACCACATAACTGCAACTACTGGTATACCCTCTACAATAGCCTGCCATTCTTCGGAGTATCCGGGTGGAGTTTTGGCTTTCAATAGCTCCTTCTGAGATGGTATTTGAATATTTGTTCCTAAGCGGCCTCTGTTTATAGTACCTAGAGTGTATATTCCTAATTTTGCTAAATGAGCAATCAATTCAGGAGAAGTGTAATAGTTATCAAAGAAAACTTTGTAAGTTTGCTTTTTGGGAACACTTTGACAGAGGGGGACCACTATATTATTACTCGCACCTAAGTCAGGCTCCTCTGCCAGTCTTAGGTCAGGGTCATTTTCAGTACCCAAGTAGACTTCAAAATCATACGCAAAACCGGTGTCATTGCACAAAACTAAAAGTTTGTATCCCCATTTATGTGGCTTATTTGGGAGATATTGACGCAAAAAAATACAGGCCTTAGTGGCACACATTTGTTCGTCTACCGACAGCGTTTCTCTTTTCGGGATGCTCTGATATTTTTTTCAAAGTTTTAAGAATGGGTCTGATACGAAAAAGGCGGTCATGTCTTGGTTCCCCTCTAGGTTTAAAATTTTAGTTGTCGTTAAAATGTATGAACCGACGAATTTTGTCAAAATATGTGAGTGTCATACAGTCATAAATTAGTGGCATACCTAATTCAGTGTTCCAAAACGACCGTGTATTTGACTTAGAATTCAATCCAAATAGAAGGAAAATTCCTATATACTTCCTGAGCTCATTCGTAGTAGCAACAAACGGCTTCGAAGAATCCTTTTGAATACTATATTTTGTAGACTCTTCGGCAATGTGCTGCAGCAAATCTTCATCGAAAAAGTACGAAAAATATTGCAGAGGCGTTTGAAAGTTGATTATTGGCTCACGTAATTTGTCATATCCTTTGAATGATGGAGCTGGTGATTGACAATTTGACTTTCGCCATATACACCTTAACTTCCTATCAGCCTTTAATGTAGGATTTGCAGGTTGAACTCTCTTAGTACTTGGCTTAGGCTGTGATATCGGCAATCTATTTGAATTCTCAGATATTGGAGCATTACCATCATCAGTATCGTTAGGCTCAATCACTAAACCATGCATTCTGATAATGCAATTGTCACTATCTTCATAAAAAATCTCAAGCTCATCTTCACCACCCGATGGTAGGTTCAAAATGTGCTCAATCTCTGCTATTGTTAGGGATTTGTAGGGTTTCATCTAAAAAAAATAAAATACTGCATAGTACCCATATTGCGCAGTGTCCCATATCAGGCACATACTCTTAAATTCAAACTATTTGTTGATTTGTCACTAAAATTGGCAAAAACTAATTTCATAATAAAATAGAAACATAAACTTGCCTCTAGTAATTGTTTCTAAACGAAAACACAATATTTTAACACTTTTCCGCACTAATATAACTGACGTGATAAATATTTTTGTGCACTGATCGCTAATTCAACTTCAAAGTTGTTTTCTTATCACTGTACCGCTATATTAACGAATGCAACGCTCTTCTGTGTCTTGCTATAGTGCTAAGTGATGATTTTTTTAAAAGGATGGTGTTACATTGAATTGTGCGCTTTAATATAGGCAATATTTATGTATGTGCCATATGTGGCACACTATACGCTGTAGGGTTAACTCGTGTCACGATGGACGCCATTCTGAATATAACGAATTTTTCAATTTAAAATAATGTCAATTAGTATGAGGTTTTTTCTTACCAATCTAGAAGATTACGAGACTATGGAAAGACATTCAAAAGGGAAGATAGTGAATTTTTGGGTTTTGTAAAATAATATTACAAAACCCTACTAAAATCGCGACCTGTCTGTCCGTCTGTCCGTCCGTGTGTCACAGCACTTTTTCTCGCAAACTACTTAAGCTAGAAACATCAAATTTTGTATGCAGGTGTAAAGTGGTGCTCTCTTCAAAGTTCAACGACAAAAAAATTTTATAAGGTATTTAAAGGGGGGGAAGTCTCCCCATATAGGCGAGTGGCTACCGAAAAAAAATTCGATCAAAGGTAGCCAATATTAGTATCAAATGAAAGGCCTTGATGAGAACTTTCCAAAACAGCTCTTAATTTGATACTTTTTTCTTCAGGGGTGCAGGGAGGGGAAATACACGAAATATGTGTGCCCCCCCCCCCCTCGCGATTGGACACCTGTGATCTGAAAATTATGATGGTAAATGTTCATGAGTAGAACAACAACAAACACCTTAGAAGTCGAAATTCGCTCAACTTTGTTAATAATAGTATGATATTGGAATTTCACATTTTCCCCAATAAAATCGCATCGGTACCCTTAAACTGTACGAAATTCGATATTTACGTAGCTCTACTAAGGGTTCTTAAGGTTTGTAAGTTTGATGAAAATCGAATGAGGTACAATTATAGCCGTTTGAAATTTCTCCAATTACAACAACAATAATATATGATTTTGGTATTTTGTGGACTTTCCATCGAATTCGTCACTGCAGTTTTGATTTGATTTTCTTGAAATTTTCCAATAAGGTCAATAACATTAATATTTTTGAAAATTCCTGATTTGAGTGATTTTTGTTGGTTTGCAACAAAATAGTGACCGTTGAAAGTAGAAAAACAATAGATTTTCTTCTGAACGTGCACATCTCTTTGACATATTTCTTGACGTTATTCATTGCTGGTGACTGCACTTCTGAGAAGTTGGGTACAAAACCCTTCTGACATGAGCGTAGGTCTGTTTACCCAACTTGTTTGACATTCCAACGGGCAGATTTACGAACGCTAAAAGTCGTTTTAACAGGGCTGCATAAAATTTCCCCAGAAGAGTTAAAGAAGCTTCTCAAGATAGAACATAATATTAATACTATTGATATTAGATTGTTTAATCGCAAATTAAAGAATGGCGAAACCACTTCACTATCTCCTATATATTCAACGGGGTACGAAAATGACCGAGTTAATCAAATTCAAGACGATAATGCACACTATTATGCGATGAAGCTTCTACACAAACAGCCGAAAAGGCCTTACACAATGTAACAATTGTCTTTGCGTGTGGGATAACTAACTGCCATCTTCCCACTAGATGTGTTAATGTAGCGGTGAGGATAAATAAAGCGAACGGACGCCAAAAGATGAACAACGAAGTGAAATTCGTTTTAGCAATTGCAAAGAAGCACACTTCAATAATTCACTTGACTGTAAGGCCGGAATGGATTATATACAGCTGAAACAAAAGCTGAATAGTCGAGGAAAAAATTCGAATAGTTCCTCAATCCCTGCCCAGAGAACTACAATCAGCTTCGATTTTATAAGCACAAATTTCCCTTTGCCGACAAAAGCTCCAACCCATACGCCAACTCTTAGCCGAGACAGCAACAATGCAACATTGATGGGATAAAAGCCGAAAAATTTAGCAAAGTTTACAACTACTGCACGTATGTCCTACAGTATGGCTATCAAGCAAAATCCACAATCAACAAATAGTTTATGCGACAACCTCCATTCACCCGAATATCTTTTGATCATTTCGCATGAACTAATTCCTAATTTACCTAAATGTAAAACTAAGCAGGAACAGTTTAAGGTTATTGTAGACCTAACCATAAAATTTTTATGTGAATATACAATTAAATGTTTTAGTCTGGAACGCACAAAACATTAAAAATAAACATATTAAAGCGTGCAATTTCGATATTAAAAATAATATAGACATATTTGTTTTAAGCATCCCTTCTATCATATATACAGATAAAATCGCATTAATAAAGCTGTCGGAGCCATAGCCGTTATTAAGAAAACTAAGCATTCTGTATTCCTTAAAAGTCCAACATCCGTTATTGAAAATATTGACGTTATCATCGAGGAACTTAATATAAAATTATACGGTATTTACTTTCCTGGGACAAAATTAAGCCAGGAAAAGGTCAAAATTTTTAACAGATTTGAAATGGTTTAACAAGGCCAACTAAAGAGTTCTACTTTGGGGAGACCTGAACGCTCTCATCTCCTGAACTACCTGTAATATTTCCCTCAGAAACAACGAGAGGTAATTGTAATATACCAAAAGTATACTACTGTTATAAAAAAGCAAAATTGTCAGAATTTTGTAATTGTATTAATGATAGAGTGAGCTTAACATCAAGAACCATCGAATCGCTTAATACTTCCGGGGATCCTCCCGGGCCCGACTTTCCTAAAGGGGCCCATAGGTCTTATTCTTGAAATTCTTACCACTTGAAAAAAAAATTCCTTAAATCGTAAATTAGCAAATAATAACTGAACTTAGAACCGAAAGTGAGAAATTGTTTAGAATTTTTTTCAAATTTGGTGTATTTATTTTACCATACGGCTCGTGCTGCAGTTGTATGGGCTAGTTTACACGTGACCGCAATAAAGTTTGCGACTAGTAGCCACAAATAAACTAGCTGAATATTGTCTCAGGTCTACCGGGCTCAACATATGTTGAGCCCGGTAGACCTGAGACAATATTCAGCTAGTTTACCATATGGTACCCATGTTCATTTTCTATACGATACATATTTTATCTTTGTATGTGTATCATACCCATTTCATTGCCATCCATCGTCAAGTGCAGACGATCTACGCACTGCCGCACAGCATTGTCACGTGTTTCTCGCCAGGACAAAGCACACATTTCTCATCAGCCATACATGATTCGCATGATCTTTCTCCTTGAACTATCGATGGATGAGCCTTCTAAAAATATCTGAGGCGAAGCTGATGGGCATGCATTTGTTGTAGATCGTGCTGCTTGGTTGATTTGACATGTGCAAACCTCTTAAGTACATTTGGCTTTTCTCGACATCGCGTCCCTTTTGTCTAAGAAAACCCGATTAACCTGTTTGCAACTGGCAGCACACTGAAGCGTGTGAACTGATCAATGTAGGCACTACTTATGATTATTGGCTACGATCGCAGTGCATCTGACATTCTTATAGAACTTATGGCCCAGACTGCAACACTTTGTAATTGTTTGTCGTTTTTCGTTTTCACAACGTTGTACGAAACAAAAAAGAAAACAGTGGCGATTGTACATAATGACACATGAGTAAGTAAAAATCAATTATTATCATTGTGCGTGGAGTGGGAGAATTTTGCCGACTGCATTAAGGGCACATAAAGTGGGATTCGAGAATTTTTGAAGTATGCACGTCGCACCGCTGCGTGCAATTTTTGAAGTTCTTATTCATATGGTCATGGCAAAGCGCTCAATCTCCAAATAGTTGTATACTATATTTTTCACATCCACAAATGTTGTTTGTTGACATTATGTCGAAATATCAAATAGCAGATCGAGAGTTTTGACATAATTGACGTTGACAGAGTAAAATAAAATCTCGTAATAGATTGAATCCCACTCTCCTTCCATAATCTGACAAATATTGGATTTTCCATTCGTGAGTTATAAGAAAAAAATTTCTTATCATGTTTTTCACCTTTCAGTTGCTATTAAAATTTGTAGAGATGAAAGTGATTATTGGTAGGAAATTTTTTCAAACTTTAAGACTTTACAGAAATTATAAATTTAGCAAATTGCTAAATATTTCATAAATCCTCTATCTATATATCATTAAGCGAAATCGAGGATAGTTAAAAATAAAATTTTCATATTAGATGCATTACGTTCAAGCACAATTCTGGAGCTCAAAAGCGCAAAGAACGCTTGAAGCGAGACAAGAAAGATAATGAACATTCTAAACAGCAAAAAAACCTCTCCGGATACAATTTCGGACCGAAAACCTTGATTGTTAGAGCTGTTAAAGGTTGTTAGTATGCTGATTATATGATTTACATTTGATATTATGATTTATCGCTTTTAGATCTTGGGCATTACCTTAACTATGAAAAAACGTTCTACCCGTCACTACAGAAAGAGACAAAGTAAACAATGACGTTCATTCAAAATTTGGGAAATGAAAACTCTGAAATCGACATTGATTATGGTTCACCTTCAATGGAAACGCAATCCATGCGAAGGACCCAACATGAACAGCGGTATCTTTATGATTATAATATTGGCTCAGTATGTACCGAATTTGTCTACTCCGACGTGGTGAATGATATAATTCGTCGAGGTCACCAAAAGATGCCATCTTCTATTCCACGTGATCGTACCGATGAGCTTTTTCCCGCCTCGCTTTTATCGAAGACTTTGCCAAATAGGGAGGGGGGGAGCGTGATTGGTTGGTATGGAGTAGCCTTATGAACGCTTTTTATTGCTTACCTTGTCGTTTGTTAAGTACCGACCCTTTCAATCGTCCACAACTTTGCTTTCCTACAGAGTACTAAAAAACTAAGCTGGGAAAAAACTATACGATAAGTTATCAGTTCATTAAAATAATTCAAACCACATTCAGTGCTACGTTCAATGGCACGCGTTGCAGATCCGACTTCGAGAGGAAACTTCTATTGATACACTTCTAAATGAACAGATCATCAGTGAAACTAGAAAATGGCACGAAATTTGACGTCGAATCGTAGACACCATTTTGTTTCTTGGCCAAAGGGACCTATCATTCAGAGGTGCTAGCATTCTTCTCGGAGAACAGAACAATGGAAATTTTTTGGGGATTTTAGAACTGATCAGTCATTACGACCCGATACTCCCCGAACATTTAGAGAAGGCTAGGACTATTAAACTACAGCACAAACGTTTGCAGGTCCACTATCTTTCGGTTGAGAGTCAAAACGAATTTATTCGAATCTGTACTGAACACGGCCATACTGAAAGAACGTAAAAGTGCCAAATACTTTGCTATCATCGTTGATGCTACAGCTAATTCGAGCCATGTCGATCAAACTACGTTTATTTTGCGGTACTTCATTTTAACTTGAAGAAAAAGATATTGACAATTCCAGAAAGATTTTGGGCTTTTGTCGATTATAACCAAAAAACTGGCGAGGCGATTGCTGGTTTAATTTTCGATACTCTAGAAGAGTATAACATTCCTTTGGAAGACTGTCGAGCACAAGGATACGACAATGGTGCTAATATGAAAGGATCATATGATGGGGTACAACATCATATCCTGGAGAAAAATCCTGATGCTATTTATTCGCCCTGTGCAATACATAGTCTCAATTTATGTGGTGTTGACTTTGCAGAATGCTGTGAGACAGAAATCAATTTTTTTCGGAGTTGCTCAAAAATGCTATACCAGTTTCAGCAGCAGCCCACAACTTTGGGAAGTTCTCAGAAAAAGTATAATGGGTTCCATTCACAGGCATTCAGATACAAGGTGGTCTGCAAGAGCTGAGGCAGGATTACATGAAGTACGAAAAGGTTTAACTAAACTTAATCTAACTGCGGAGACTATTTATGGCCCGTAATTGTCTACCCCTGGGCCCAGATTTTCTCTCGACGGCCCTGACCCCTTCAGTATGTGAAGAGCGAATTGAAGAATTCGCAAACACTATCTGGCCAGCTATTGAGTGTAGTGTCCCAAAACTATCAAAAGCTTCTTACAATTTAGAATTAGAAGAAACCTACAAATGAATAAGAGAACAAAATTCTTTGCGGCGTAAATGGCAAAAAACTCGCATTAGGTTTCTTAAAATTGGTGTTAATAGCCTCCTTCTAACAATTAGCAACAGAATAAAGGAGCTTCGGAATCTCAGATGGAACAACATGCTAACAAATCTGGATTGCAAAGCGCGAAAAGTCTGGTTTTTAAATAGCATTTTTTAACGATATTGTCATATGTTATCATATTCGATAATAAACAATAACGAAGAGCATATTTACTCCAATTAGGGAAAAACAGATATACTTGCAGATAAATTTAATCAGTCTTACAATATTTCCTATAGGTCCTGCAACAATCTAGCAGAAACGATGGTGGTTAAATGTTTAGAATACCCACCTGACCAAACATTAATGGTGCATTAATAGAAACCAGAGAGTTAATAGATTTACTCAAAAAAGTCAAAAACGGTGAAACTCCAGGTTTCGATGGCCTGCCGAATATAATTCTTAAAAACTTACCCAAAAAAGGAATAGTCTTCATATGCTTCCTATTTAACGCTTGCCTGAGGCTCTCTTTCTTTCCATCCATCTGGAAACAAACTTTAGTTACACCTATCCTGAAGCCTGGAAAACATCTACACTCTCCCGATAACTACAGGCCCATTAGAATACTACCAGGCTTAGGTAAGCTCTTTGAAAGAGTAATCCTAAAGAGATTAAACGATTTAATGGCTAACAATAATATCTTACCTGATTTTCAATTTGGCTTCAGAAACAGATATTCGACAGCCCATCAGCTTTTTCGTATTAGGAAGGACGTCAAAGCAGCGATGTATAGTAAATTGTCTGTAGGTTTGGTGACGCTGGATGCAGAAAAGGCCGTCGATACAGTCTGACATGATGCTCTTGTCTATAAATCTTAGAATGATAACGCATCCCCATACTTGTTGAACCTTTAACAAGCATTTTTAACTGAGAGAAAGTTCCAAGTGAAAGTCGGGGAAAACACTTCCTCAGTGAAAAGTATTACTGCCAGTGTTCCGCAAGGCTCCTGCCTAAGCCCGTCACTATATAACATCTATACGCTTGACTTCTCTTTCTTACCAAACTGCCAAATTGCAACTTTCACAGACGATATTTGCATAAACAGCATAGGCGTAGACCCAAATTATATTATTGTTAGTCTTGAAACGGCATGAGAGCTTACATATCCATGCTACCATAGATGAAAAATTCAAATCAATGTTGCAAAAACTAAAATAATATTCTTCACCAGGAAGCGTAAGCCTGTTTACCTACCCAAGCAACCAATAAATTTTTTAGGGCAAATTATGCCCTGGAGTGCAGATTTCAATTACCTTGGGTTATATTCGACAAAAATCTTACCTTCAGAAGTCATATTGAGCATATTAGCTCCAAAGCGTTTAAGGCCCTGCTCTCGCTATACCCCCTTCTTTATAGTGATTCGCATCTCAACACCAGAAACAAAGTCCTCATCATCAAGATGGCAATCCAACCGCTCATTCACTCTGGCTCATCTACCTGGATCCCATGTGCTAAATATCTAGTAATAAAGCTTCAGATCAAGCAAAATAGATACCTGAAAATGGTGCTTAATAAACCGTTTCATTTTTCTTCTGAAAAACTACACAGCATTGCTGGTGTTAGTCCAATTGATAAACTCGCTATATCGCGCCTTGATAGTAGATTGCGAAAGCAAATGACTTGCCCAATCCACTAATTCTTCCCCTGGCGAACTTAAAACCAGCAGTTGCTACTACCTATCTGTTTGGCTGTAACCTAGCTTCATAGCTTTTAACTAGTTATAAGTAGATAGTTAAGTTATGTTAAACTAATAATAAGTCCAATAGAGGTTTTTGCCCAAATTTTCCCCTAGCTCATTTGAATATTCACATTGGAAATACGATACTATACATATACGATATGATACTACACAAGTAATGCTCAAACAATGGTGAAATTACTTTGTCAGAACACGCAACATGTTATAAGACCTCTGTACCGCATACATTCTAATAAAGAAAATTATATACAAATAATTATGTTTTTTTTCTCGGGTCAGGCCTTGTTTTGAAAACTATAGAATGGACATACCTGGTGAGCTATGTAAAACTAGGGGCATATACGATCAATGTCACACCGCTTCTACTGTGAAGCCTTTTTGGACAAATGATATGCAGGATATGATATATTTCCAAACAAACCTTTACGCCATACAATCGGAGAAGCCTCCTACACACACCACAACAGAAGAACTGAATATTTTTAATGCCTCGCACATGGTGATGCGTGCAAAAAAATTATCGAGCTACAGAGATTACTGGTTTTCAGCCCCAGATTTACATGATACCTATATTTTCAAGGCTCATGAACTTCAACAGGATCAGTTGGCTTTTGAATTCTTCTTCTTTTTCTTCCTCGTAGCACTACAACCCCTCTCGGGCCTTCACTTCCCACAAACAGTGCCTCCAACTGTCTCATTCGATTGACCGCATCCTCCAATTTTGAAATCCAAACAGCGAGAAACTGTCTTCGTTGGCCGAGCCAGACCAACGTTTCCTCGGTTTCCCCACTAGTCTTCGCCCTTCAGTTCTCCCAACAAATACCTTTTTGGGCATCCGTTGTTCGGCTACACAATTCATGTATTAAGCCTATTGCAACTTCCACAGTCTTACAATCGTTGAAACCTCAAGCTCGTCAAAAATTTCTTACAGCTCATGATTGTATCGAATTCACCATTGGCCCCAGGACCCATCGCTCAAAAGCGTTCAATATATTTGCGGATGCTTAGGTTAGGGTCTATGTTTCACACCCATAGCAAAACACAAGTCTTATCACAGATTTGTATACTTGGAGTTTTGTTTTCCAGTGTAAGCAGCTGGTTTTTGAAATCTTAAAAACTCAATAAAATATTTTATTTGCGAGCTGTACTCTTCGGCGTATTTCGTCTCTTTCATTACCCGTTTTCGTTATTTTGGCACCTAAATACACAAATTTACTCGCATTTTTAATACTGTACTCGCCAATTGTGATATTTAGTGTGCTATGAGTATTTTTCCTCAACTGCGTTATGAGCTTTGTTTTATTTTCATTGATTTGTAACCTTACTAGTTTTGCTTCGCTATCAAGTTTCAGGAAGAGTTCTTTGGCAATTGTTAATTACCGTGACAAAATGTTGATGTTATCTGCATAGGCTATTCCTTGGCTCGACTTGTATAGTAATGTACCTCATGTTTCGACAGGTAGCTTCCTTATGACGTACTCCAGAGCCAAATTGAATAGCAATGGGGCCAGCTCATCTCCCTGTTTTAGTCCGATATTTGTGTCAAAGGCATCGGTAGGTTGGTTATTGATACAGACTTGGGAGATCGTCGACGTCATTGTCATTTTGGTAAGATGGACTCATTTGGCTGGGCTACCAAAGCAAAGCATTATTTGGTACGATACGTTACGACCAATATGTTACGTTCGTATGCTTGTGTTGAACTCCCAGCATTTTTCAATTACCTGCTTGACTGTGAACAATTGGCCAATTGTCAACCTACCTGCTCTAAAACCACCTTGATGCTGCCCAATAATTCCGTTGGCACATGGTTTAATTTTATTTTCTAAGACTTTTGAAATTATTTTGTACACCGTACAAAGTAGTGATATGCTACATAATTTTTGCACTGCAGTTTATCACTGTTTATGTGGATTGGGAACATAATTGATTGGCTCAACTCTTTTGGCATATGCTCTTCTTTCCAAATGTGCTGGACAACTTTATAAACACTACTTCCATCATATTTGATGAGCTCAACTGGAACCTTATAGAAGCCAAGCACTTTATTATTCTTTTGAGCTTTGATGATGGAACACACTTCTTCCAGTGTTAGTGGGGCCAATGGAAGCTCTTCGCAGACACCTATAGGCACCGATGTTGTAGAGCTTAAAATTAAGGAATAAGGAGGTTCTTGAAATATAATGCCCAACTTTCCTCAATCTTATTTTCATCAGCGATGATTTTGTCGATGTCATCATGACAGAGCATGTTTTTTGGCTGATAACCACATTTCAGGCTTTTCACTGCTTCGTATACTTGTCTTGTGTAGTTGCTCGCTAAACTTACATCTATACTTCCTAATTCGTAGCCATAGTATTTTCTTTTCGTAATTCTAATTATCTTATCCGCTGCCCTTCTGAGATTTTCATAGTGTTCTCTCTTCGTTCTGGTTTTCCTAGCTTTGTAATCTTTGTATGTATGGCTTTCATCATCGAACCATTCATTTCTCTTGTGCCGGGCTTGATCTCCAATCGTCTACTCTGTGACGGTCTTAATAGCCACTTTCACTTCCATCCAGAGCTTGTTACTTGTCTTTATGGATGCGTCTGATAAAATAGGAGCCAGCTGGTTGTCGAGGGTTTCCGTAAAAGTTTTGGCAACAGACGCCGTTCGGAGCCTTTCGATGTCCAATTTTTTTAGCGGGCTAGTCTTCGCTGAATAGGCCTTTGACATACGACATCGATAAGTTAATTTTATCAAGTAATGGTCTGATTTACAATTGGCTCCTCGGTGTGTACGGACGTCAATTATGCTCACGGCCCGTCGCTGTTGAATCAGGACATGGTTTATCTGGTTTTGTGTGTTGCCATCCGATGATACCCAGGTCATTTTGTGAATGTGTCAATGTGGGAAGCAAGTCAAACGTATGACTAAATTTCTTCTACAAGCAAAGTCAATCAGGCGCTGGCCGTTGTCATTTGTTTCATCGTGGGGCTTTATCCTCCAGTCATTCCCCGATGATCTAGCTCATAACCAACCTTAGCTAGAATTATTTTTGTGTCGTTTGTAGGCAATGAGTTGACTAGTCTTTCCAGGCTATTGTAAAACCTTTCCTTCGTTTCTTTGTACTTTTCTTCGATCGGGGCGTGAACATTAATCAGCCAGATTTTGAAGATTTTGCTTTTATACGGATCGCACACAACCGTTCATTGACTGCCTTAAAATCAATAAGGTGCGCTTTGAACTCCCTATCCACAATGAAAGCCACACCGAACTATTTACATGTAAATGACAAAAGTGTAATGCCCAGCAGAAATGGCCTTAATTTTAACATGCTTTTCAAAATTAGACCTCTGCTTGATATTATGCGGACTCATTTCTTACAATACTTCCAACCATCGGAAAGAGCTGCAATTATTGAGAGCATGATAAAGTTCAAAGGCAGCAGCTCTCTGAAACGATACATGCCAATGGAACCCATAAAATATGGGTATAAGGTCTGAATGATGTGTGCCCAGTCAGATTATTGCCTACATTTTGATTTTTATACAGGAAAGCAAGATACTAAAATTGAAACTGATGTACGTGGTAAAGACCTGAGGAAATATTGCAAAAATTTGAAAGGCAAGCATTACAAAGTTTATTTTGACAACTACTTCAACAGTTATCCGTTGCAAGTAAATTTACAAAAATACAAAATTTTAGAATGTGTTTTTACCAATATTGAAAGACGGCAACCAATTACAAAGGGGAGAAAATGATTTCCGGATTAGCGACACAAAAATAAGTATGCTGAAATAGAAGCACGGGCAGTCAGTATTTATTTTATCAAATTATCCTGATCCTAGAAATGTCGGCAAAGTTAATCGTAGAGAGCGCAATAAAACTAGCGCTGAAGTCTCCTGTCCAGAAGCCGTCAAATATTAAAATGCGTATATGAACTATGTTGACAAATTCGATCAACTGAAAGGAAGTTATTCTTTTGGCGTCACCCACAGTCAGGTTTTGTCAAACTAGAGTTTTCTTCCTCGTTTTAACCATGAATTTAGTTTTAGTTTCATTAACTCGTAGATCAATTCGATTTACTTCAGGTTCTAGACTAAAAAATGCTCCTTTGGCATCTAAGATTGAACGTACAATAATATTGACGTCATCCGCATATGATACTGATTGTGTGGACTTGAACATTAGTGTACCCGAGTTTTCAGCTGATGTTTTCCTGATGACGTGCTTCAGTGCAATATTAAAAAGCATTTTGGCAAACCCACTCCCTTATTTTAAGCTTGATCCCGTTATAAAGCTGTACATTAGTTCACCGTATACCTTGACCTGGGACTCTTTGTTTAGTATCGTGACCTTAACCATGCAAACCAGTTTTGTTGGGACGCCAAAGTCAAGCCTTACTTTATACAGTACATTTCTGTTGACACTGTTATATGCTTGCTTTAAGTCTAGAAAGAGTTGGTGTTTTCCCAGCACTTGTTTTCCCAGCACTTTTCGAGCACCTGCTTTACTAAGAATATTGGTCGATTTCTGACAATCTACTCTGAAAGCCTTCCTCATACTCGCCCATAATTCTTTCATAGTACGGATTTGAATTTCTTTCAATGATTTTTGAGAGTACTTTATAAGAAGTTCACAGTGGAGAAATTCGTCTATAATCTTCACACCTTAATTTAGCCCCCTTTCTGTGCACAAGGCATATTATGCTTATCTACCAGTCCTTTGGTAACTGCTCCTCTGACCATATTCTGCATATTAGTCGATGCAAGAGGTTATTTGGATGGGGACCCAGCTCTGGTGCAGTTCTGCTGGTGCCTTTTTTTGGAGGTCCCATGCTGCGACCTGGACTTCGTCACTGCTTGGCGGTGAAACTGAGACCTCTTGCTCTGCTTCTGGAATGTTCACAGCTTTAGCTATTGTTGGGATAAATAGTTTCTCGAAACATTGCAGCCATCTGTTTTTAATTTCGACTGGTTTGCCTATGATTGCTTCTTGTACACTTTTCTTGTTTATTAATTGAAGCCATCTCTTAGTTGTTTGATAGAGGCATACACCAATCTGACTTTATTTATGTTAGGTTCTCGTCTATCTGTTGGATCTTGGTATTGATAGTCAGTCGTTTCTTTCTTTGGCACATTTTTTGAGCTTGACGTCGAAGGCTTTTATATTGTTCTTCTTTTGCTTGAGTTGGTCACTTGATTTATTTTTTGTGCACCTAGTTACTTTTTGAATCGCTTCCTTATATTCTTTGTCGTACCAGTCGTTCCTACTGTTCTTTAGCTGATTTTCTAAGACTCTTCGGCTGCTCCTATTACCAAATCTCTTACTGTCTTCCACATGGGCTTGATTTTATCACTAGTTTCTCCCATGTTGGAGGATGTTTTGATGAAATTATCCAGCACTGACATATATGTCGACGTTACTGAGTTATAATTTAGCTTGTGTATCTGGTTCCTCGGAGCTGATGTTCCTTATTTACAGCCTTTGGAGATGCGGCATTGAAATTTGACCCTTATGAGGTAGTGGTGCGAGTCATAGACAGCCCCGCAAAACTAGCACGTATCGTAGATGCTGGTAGCCGCTCGTTTTTGTATGAAAACATGGTCGATCGGGTTAAATATACGGCAGTTCTCTTATAGATGTCACGATGCCTTTACTAGTAGCGAAGTCGATCGGCCATTGCCCGTTCTCCGTGGTCGCTGCATGAAGGCTGTATGCTCTGATTGTTCCCCTATGTGCCGTTTTTTGCCAATTTTCGCATTGAAGTCAGAAGCCAGAACAATTTCAATGTCGTTTGAATGCAAAGCATCGATAGTGCATTCCAGAGTGCTATAAAATTCGTCCATGATTATCTCTTCCTTATTTTTTGTGGACGCATGACAGTTGACCATCAACACGTTGAAGAACTAGGTCTTGATACGAATCGCACGGAGCCTTTTGTTAACATGCTTCAAGTCGGCTAAAATTTGTTTACATATGCTATCAACAATGAAACACACTCCAAACTCATGGCTTCCTAGCAGTTTTTGGCTTTTTAGCATGGTGCGCGTTTGCATGTCAAATATGTCTTCATTGTGCCATCTGATTCGATGGAAGACCGAAAGATCCACACAGATCTAAAGGTAGTTGGCGATTTTCCTACCTACTCTTCTTATTTTCCCGCAAGTAATGAAGCAGGTGACCTCGTCTTTGATGAAGAAAACTATAACGCACGTCCGTTCCGTCTTTTCTAATATAAAATCAGGTATAAGGGTTGTCTGTATCCTCCTCAAAAAACATTAGCCATTACTTTTGCCTTCATTTACTTTTTGAATATTTAGGTGGAAAGAAGCACTTCCCTACGCTCGATCTGAAAAACTATTTTTTCCATGTGAAAATGGCACCTAATTTCATCAAATATACTTGGACCGTCACATTCTACGGCCGATTCGAGTACATTCATGCCCTGTTCAGCCCAACAAATGCACCCGGCCACATTGCGATTTTACTGTCATATCGAGTGATTTTTAAACGCAAATATGAACACACTGCGACAAGATTTGCAATGAAACTTCAGGCATGCGCAGAACTAACATGCTCATTTGAAGGTATGTTTTTGCCAAGAGTACATGGGCTAACTGATTTCTGCGTTACGCTAGAAGCTTCCATACACGCCAGTGTCCCTTAGTTAATGCTGGCCTGTTCATTATGTACATGGACGATATCATAGTGACCAGTGTCGACTTTCAAACAAATTCGGAGTTAGTAACCGATGCGCTGCGTCAAATGACGTAAAGGGGTTTGGAAATCAAACCAAGCAAGTGCAAATTTGGATTCGCTAGGATAGGCTATCTAGGATAGTTAGTAGATGTGGACGGCATGAGGTCAAGTGACGCCCACATTGAGGTAAACAAGCCGTATCTGCTGTCAAACGATCAGAAGAGTATTAAAAACTGCATAGGGCCATTTGTGGATTTCAGAAAGTCAATTGCAAATTCTGTACAGATGGACCGTGAGGGCTGTTGCGAGTTCCGGCGTATCGGCACTCTCCCATTCGCGACTTCAAATTGCCGCCGTACCATCTCCACCTTCTTTTGGGCACTTATACCTTTTCCTCGGTATATTTATTTATTTTTTATTAACATTCAACAATTTCCTTACAATTGTTATATCTCCATCATCCGAATTATACCCTCTCCCCCTATCTTTAATTAATAAAAAAATAATAATATAATAATAATCTTAACTTTCCCACTTACAACAATTCATTCATTACTTCCCATTAACATAATTTTATTCGATACTTTTTCTCTAGCAAAACCTAATTCCTTCCTTAATACTAACTAATTTTATTCATTAGCTTCCACTAACAAAATTTTATTTGTTATACTAACAAAACTCATCCACGCTTCTCTACTAACAAATTTCATTTCCACGCCCATTAAGAAAGGTGCATAGTTAAAGTTGCTAGTTCAATGAATTAGAGATCAACAGCAGGTGGTTCCGTTGGTAGCGTCTTGGATTCTCTACGGGGAATCCGCTGCGGCCCTGCGTTCAAGTTCCCCCGAGCGCAGGAAAACACCCTTTTTGGAATATTGGCAAAAGCAATTGATTCCGTATGCTCGTCTATGACGATTTGCATATAACCAAACGCTATGATGGTTATGCAAATCGGCAAATCGGCATATATGCAAAAGAGAAATTGTATCGTTTGTCGATACGGAAAATATGTGTGGGTAGCGGAATCAAAGTGTATTGAACTTCGATTACGTTACCCGGGTACGGCAGCGGTAATTGGGAATGAAAGGATTGCGGGATTGGATTTTTGGATTTAAGGGGACTCAGTGGTTGGCTGGCAGAGAGTAGAATTCTTTTCCGGTTTCGATAAAATTTTTTGGTTTGAATTTTAACAGTAAAGAAAACAGTTGAGTTAGACAAGAGATGAGTTGGAAAAGGATGGAGAATCAAAAAAGTTTGTCGGCCTGATCAAAACTAAGAAAGTAGTAAATAAAATACTTTTTTAGTAGAACGGTTTTGTTCTAGTGTTTGTTGTAGGGAAAAAATAATTAGTGTATACGAGAAGTGGAGAAAATGACAAGATCATACAAGGAAAATAGAACTTGTGAACTTTCATCCTTTTAATACAAGTGTCGGCTAGAATTGCCTAGTGGGCTTAAATTTACAATTAAACTGAATTATTGAATAACTTATGCGGCAGAAGTAATAAGTGAAATTATCTAACTAAACGAATGCTGAAAGTAATGGAAATGCACGGGCGGATTTGATATTAGGATGAAATGGCCATTTATCTACATATATTTAATGAGTATGAACTTAAAAGTAATTAAATTTTCAGTGAGCCCACCTCTCTTTTTGCTGTCCTTTGCCGAGCGCTAGGAGATCTAGAGTAAGTAAATAATTAATATTTTTCCTCTTTTTGACATTCTATAATCTGTTGCATATCATTCTAATTTACTGTAATTTGCCTTTCGATTCAAATCTCATTGGATTTAATTGCCCAAAAATTATAGAGGGGTCTGTTTTTTTATTGGTATCTCAAAATTGTTGAACTTGCTGGGGAAATTTGATTTTGATAAAATATAACGGGCATGGTCTGCTAAAATATTAATTCAATATGACCTCTCCCTTTCCCGTCCTTTTCCCTTCATGTTAGATTTTAAGTGTAGGGTGCAGAGGGTGCCCCGGAAGACCCACAACACGACTGAATGCTAGCCGGCCTCAGTATGCCACCCCGAGTTACTAGCCCCTTTGCTAAAGCTAGATGTCTGCAACTGCGGGGCTTCCATGGTTGTAACAGTGCGTGAGATTAATGCTGACCAATGAATGCATCCGAGTGTTTTATCACCCCAAGGAAAGGTTATCGTCCTCCTTGCTTAGCGGTTTACGGTCCGAAGAAATTGACCAAACTGCATTGTGATGCAAGTACTTCCAAGTACTGTGGACCGTAAGCTTTATTCGGTCTTATACTTTTCAAAAGGCACGAGTCGAATAATCTATGCACTACGTTGATTTAGAGCCCATCTAGAAAGGCTACCATTTAAAATAGTAACTGACTGCAACTTGCTGACACTCAGGGTGAACAGAATACAGTTCAACCCAAGGATTGTCAGATGGGTATTAAAGCTGCAGAACTTTGATTATTCGATCCACCACTGCAATGGAGTTAATTTGAGTCATTTGGATGTGCTTAGTCACTTTCGTACCACTGACACTACCGACCACGATGATTCAATTCTCGCCACCGTCAAGAGGGAGTCGAAGCTCATTAGGAAAAACTAATGGGAAATCATATGCTGGATTTTCATATACAGGTAGCTCAGTAACGCGACATGGATATCAAACTAATATGTGAAAGGCAGGAAAGAAGATGCAACGAGTTTTGACTTGATCGACGGTTTTGTTTTTAGGGGCAGGAAAGAAAGCTGATTGCAGCTGACAGTTTCGAGTGAGATGGAGCGGAGTGTGATCAAACTAGTCGATCAGAAGATCGCCCACATGGGTATTGAGAAGACATGTGAGCAGATGAAGGGGAATTATTGGTTTCCCAAAATGTGAGAGAGGGTAGAGAATTTCAGTAAAAACGTCATCATCTATATTACGTGCTTGGCACCAGCTCAAGTCAATAAGCACAATATGTACAGCATACTGAAGAAACTGATTGACAATTTGGTGCACTTTCTTTCGAGAATTCAAAGAGAAAGCATGTGCTAGTCGTAATTGATGCATTTACGAAGTATGTACGTCTGTATTCTATCAAGTTAACAAGAAAGAGGGAAGTAATTGCATGCCTTGAGAAATATATCAGTTATTGCCTAGGCTCGTGTTTCACATTTTTTGAATTCAGGCAATTCCTGGTGAAAAACAATATCACGTAAGCAAAAATTATGACAGCGTCCCCGCAGACAAACGGCCAGTTAAACGAGTGAACAGGGTGGTCAAGGCTACGTTGAAGAAGTTGAGTGAGCCAATAAACTATGTAAATTGATCTTGCATGTTAAGGCAAGTTGAGTATAGGACAAATAATAGGGTTCACTCTACCACCACTTCGACGTTGAGTAGAGGAGCAAGGTTGTAGGCAAATTGGCTGAATATCTGGACGAGAAATGCAATATAGCCAACGTAAAGGACTTGGACCATCTTCAGTCGTCTGCTTCAGATGCCAAGATGAATCTCAGTAGTACAACTTCAAGTACGTGGTGCGTAAGAGTCGCCCAGCGAAGATGTATGCCATCGGTGACTTTGTTGCAATCCGGAATATCAACACGACGGTTGACGCCAATAAAAGGTTGATACTGTCTCATTGCTGACCAAACGCAGTGATCGTTATCTAATTCTTAAGGTAAATAATTGCCAACTTACCCAGAAACCATATGACGGCGTAATTGAAGCAAACTAATTTAGCCGGTCTGCTGCCACAACAGACAGACTGCAGCACTTCCTGAATATATTAGCCCCTGGGCACCCGTCTACTTCTGAATTAATACCAGCCCTTTCCTGTCCACTTTGTGATTCGGGGGCAACTTTCGTGTCAGATTAGCCAAGTTGTAGTACCATGATGAGTCCTAGTGCACTAGTGACGCGTTCGCTCTCATAAATGTATGATTACTCTTTTCAGTTTATGCAGATGAGCAGTACTTATCTTCTACTTCTTCTTCTCAGCACTATAGCCCCTCTCTGGTCTTCGCTTCCTGCAAACAGCGATTCCAATAGTCTCAATCAACTGACCGCGTCCTTTAATTTCGAATTTCAAGCAATGATGAACTGGCTTCGTCGATTGAGTCAGACCAGTGTTTCCTTGGTTCCCCCACTGACCTCCGGCCTGCAGTTCTCACAGCGAATACCTTTTCGGGTATCCGTTGTTGGTCCATACGGTTCATATGGCCAGCCCATTGCAACTTCCGTAGTCTTACAATCGTTGAGACCTCCAGCTCGTCAAAAATTTCATACAGCTCATGGTTGTATTGAATTTGCCATTGGTCCCCTTCAAGGTTCGCTCCGATTATTCGCCTCAGGACTCGTCGTTCAAAGGCGTTCAATATATTTGCGGATACTTTGGTTAGGGCTCAAGTTTCACACCCATAGCATAACAAAGGTCTTATTACAGATTTGTATACTTGGAGCTTTGTTTTCCTGTGCATGCAGCTGGTCTTCAAGATCGTCAATACTGAATAAAATAGTTTAATTGCAAGCTGTACTCTTCGGTGTATTTCGTCTCTTGCATTACCTGTTTTCGTTATTTTGACGCCTAAATACGAGTAAACAATACTGTATTCACCAAGTGTGATATTTTGTGTATGTGAAGTATTTTTCCTTAACTGCGTCATGAGCTTAGTTTAATTTTCATAGATCTGTAGCCCTACTAGTGTTGCTTCGCTGTCAAGTTTCAGGAAGAGTTCTTTGGCGGTTGTTAATGACCGTGACAGATTGTTAATGTTATCCGCATAGGATACTACTTGGCTTGACTTGTATAGTAATGTACCTCGCGTATCGACAGGTACCTTTCTTATGACGTGCTCCAGAGCCACATTGAAAAGCAATGGAGCCAGTCCACCTCCTCGCTTTAGTCCGATATTAGTATCAAACGCATCGGTGAATTAGTTATTGATGCGAACTTGGGAGGTTGTCGACGTCATTGTCATTTTGGTAAGACGGAGTAATTTGGCTGGGATGTCAAAGTAAAGCATTATTTGGTACAGTACGTAACGATCAATACTGTCGTATGCTTGCTTTAAGTCAGCAAAAATTTGGTACACGTCTATGTTTAACACCCAAAATTTTTCAATTACCTGCTGTTTCTGTGAACAATCGGTCTTTTGCCGATCTATGTGCTCTAAAACCAGCTTTATAATCCCCAATAATATTGTTGCGAAATGTGCTGGATGACTTTGTGAATAGGTTGATGAACACAACTGCCACCATATTTGACGACCTCCACTGGAATCTCATGGATGCCAGGCGCTTTATTATTCTTTTGGGCTTTGATGATGGAACTCACTTCATCCAGAGTTGGTGGGGCCATTGGAAGCTCTCCGCAGACATCTATATGCTCCGATGTTGTGGAGCTGTGCCGAGGGTTAAGGAGGTTTTAAAAATATGATGCCCATCTTTCCTTAATCTTGGTTTCATCAGTGACGATATTGCCGATGGAATCATGATAGTGCGTGGTTTTGGGCTGATAACCACGTTTCAGGCTTTTCACTACTTTCTATGCTTGTGTTGTGTTGTCGCTCGCTAAGCTTACATCAATACTTCTCAATTGGTGGTCATAGTCTTTTCTTTTCTTAATCCTAATTATCTTATTCGCTACTCTTCTGAGATTTTCATAGTGTCCTCTCTTCGTCCTAGTTTTCTTACGTACATATTCTTTGTACGCCTGATTCTTTTTATCTAACGCATTCTGGCACTCATCATCGAACCAATCATTCCTCTTGCGCCGGACTTGATGTCCGATCATCGGTTCTACCACGGTCCTAATAGTCGCATTCACTTCCACCCAGAGCTCGTTGCTCGTCTTTAACGATGTGTCTGATAAGATGAGAGTCAGCTGGTTATCGAGGGTCTCCGTGAAATGTTTGACCACGAACGCCGCTTGGAGCCTTTCGATGTCAAATTTGTGTAGTGGTCTGGTCTTTGCTGAATATGCCTTTGACATACGACATCGATAGGTTGATTTGATCAAGTAATGATCTGAGTTACAATTGGCTTCTCGGTATGTACGGACGTCAAGTATGCTCTAGTCCCAACGTTGTTGGATCAGAACATGATCGATCTGGTTTTTTATGTTGCCATCCGGTGATACCCAGATCATTTTATGAATGCGTCGATGTGGGAATCAATTCCAACGTATGACTAGATTTCCGCTCTATGCAAAGTCAATCAGGTGCTGGTCGTTGTCATTTGTTTCTTTGTGGAGGCAAAATCCTCCAATCATTCCCCAATAAGATAGCTCATTGCCAAGCTTAGCGTTGAAATCATCCAGAATTTTTTTTTGTGTCTTTTGGAGGCAATGAGTCGACCAGTCATTCCAGGTGATTTGTAGAATGTTTCCTTTGTTTCTTCATCCTTTTCTGAACATTTATCAGCCAGATTTTGAAGAATTTCGCTCTAATGCGGATCAAACACAACCGTTTGTTTATTGCCTTGGAATCAATAACTTGCGATTTGAACTCCCTATCCACAATGAAGGCCACTCCGAATTCTCGTTTTCCAGTAGGCTTGCCACTTTTGAATATTGTGTGCGATCTCATGTCTTGAATATCATTACCAGTCCAGTTCGTTTCCTGGATTGCCAGTATTTTTAATTGATATTGACTGGCCTGATGTAAAAGGTCCTTAACAGCTCCAGGGTAATTGAGTGATCTGACATTCGAGGATCCAATGCCATAGTCCATAGCAGTACTTATGGTTTCGCTGAACTCATCGATTATTGCTTCTTTTGTTTTTTTATAACTTGGAATTTCTCTTATACATGAAGTTTGGCCAATCCTCTCAGCTTTTTTTGGCAAAAACCCATACTAAATTTTAAATTCCCTGGCAATCATCATATTTTCTTTTAAATCCGTCGTTTTACCCGTAAGAGCTGCGAAGATGTTGCCATCAAGGAAGTATTATTAAAATTCAAAATCAAAGCCCTATTAACACCCTAACCAGTAGACAAGTTGCTCTACTGTTCGTATACTCGTACTTGGTAATAATGATATGAAATCAAAATAAATCACCTTTTTTCATAATTATCTAGTCTCTGAGTTAAAAAGTTGTCCAATTACCGAAATATTTGTGGGTTCTGAATACTTGCACCCACTTCTACAAATGAAGTTATTACCAGAGACCATGAGGAGCCATCACTTCATTTTTCTTCCTACCTTAATCTTTTATTCAATTCAAAAGAGTGCAGGAATACACAGCAATAACAATTACGATTGAGGATGCTTTCATTGCTCCTTAAATTAATTAATGCGCCATGGCCAAGGTTGCAATTATAAGTCCAGTTCGCCATTCCCTACTTTTTCTTGACATCTCGGGGATATACAAGGTCATGTTCCCTATTTACAGGATAACTTAACGTGAAAGCATTTTCCTTTACCACACTTGTCCTTAATTTATTTAAACCCCACAATCTCAACATAGAACGGTTTCCTTTGTCTTGACTTTTTCAAGCCGAAAAAAAGGATGAACGGCAGAAGGAAGTGCTTGCTAACACAACAATAATTCGCTTATGCAAGCATTCAAGCTTTCTTTTGTAAAAGGGTGCGAAAAATACAGCGATAAAACGCCACTCAAGGAAAATGTCTTTTGTTACAGGACCAACTAAGGCAGCAGGCCTGCTGCTTTGTTGCTCTTCTAGTTATCTTGTTCAACTCCCGCCAGTAGAGTGGAAGCCACTTCCCGCGTTTGACCGTAATTGTCATTTGTCTAACCCGACAACAGTTGCCTATGCTCATCTTGTACAAAACCAGCAGAACTTCACTCCATAAAGCTCAATGAATGTACAGAGAGGATCAGAATCATTGGGCAACTGAGAAGGCTGAAAATGGAAAAATGGTGGAGAACAAAAAGTCGGAACATTTTGTTGGAACAAGAGCTCCAATTAGTGTCTGCCGGTGAATGAACAACTCAATGCAGTACAATGAAAGTGAGCTATCTGGCTATCAAGTTTTGGAATGATAGTCAGATGGGTGTTGTGTGCATAAGTAATGAATGGAAGTGGAAACGTTTGATAACGAGATTGTGGGGCACTCACAAAAAATTGTGTTTTCAAAAATATTTCTCAGGCAAATTAGAAGAAGATACTAGGTGCACCTCTTTGAACATCTTGGAACCATAAAGTTATACAGATAGATCTTGAATCATTATTACACTTAATAGTGGTTTCCCGTTGTTTCCTCTTTTTCTTTCCACTTGAGGCTACCTTTTAAAACATTATATTTTTTGCGCGTACTCGTATGCTGATATAATGTCCATCAGCTTCACCAATCATAAAACTCACCAACATTCCCTAAATTTTAAGCGAACTTCAAAATCAAGAACAGTAAGGAAGTACGAAACGACTGTCTGATAAGCACGTGGGAATCATTATCACACTTTCAGCACAAACGAGCGAAATTCAATAGCGACAAATCATCGCATTGAAGACATAGTCGTAAAACTTTCACTACTGGGCTATTCTCTCACGTTGTAACACCAGCCATTCAAGTGGAATTAAGTGAGCTCCATTCCAACAATAAACCACGAATAAAGTTCCGACTCGGAAAACATGAAAATGAACTCTCAAAGGAGTTATGGCTTTAAAATGTGTCTGTCTGATGCCACTAACTTTTCACTTTACAGCCAATGCAACCCACAAACAACTAACTCCACGGTGAATAAAGTCATCGAATTCGCAAGGATCAAGGATATAGTATTGTACTCTTTTCAAAGCATGTAAATCACAAGGAGGTTAGTATACCGTCAACATGAAAAATGTGGGAACAGAGTGCGGAAAATATGTTTTCGTGAATGTAAATTATGCATATTTGAATGTATGAAGTAAAATTGGTCAGTGAAGTTCCTTCAACAATTCAGTTGAATACAATTTTCTCACATGTTTTTAGAACGAGTACAATGTTGCATAGGAAAAAACTTTAAATTTTTTTATTCAGCCTGTCAAGCGTTAATTTCTGACCGGGTTCAAAGGCGGATACACAACCGGCCATTTGGTATTATGTAAACTAAAATGACATCAAATAAAAACAAGTTGAGTAAGCGAGAGTGTGGCTCTTACCAGACAGTCTTTGTAACCATCCTAGGGTTAGACACAAATTTTCTAATAACGAGAATCAGTGACTTGAATTTTTCATCCAATACTTGGATAAGAACTCGTTCAAATTCATGCAAAAGATGCAGAATTTCTTTCATAAGGACATTGCAGCCGCCATTTTGACCCAGCTTGTATAATTTTTCTGAATGCTCGGCTGACTAAAAACATTGAAATCAAACACAATTCCTTAAATTTCCATGAAAATTGGAAGAAAATAAAACTGCCTATGTCAACATGGACTCCACCGTAAACGATTCCAAGCCCGCCCGAGAAAGGAGAAGGGAACTCCTGGTTTCCCAAACCCACAGCTTCCATGATTCCTCATCCTAACACCCCCCCCCCCCCCCCCCCCTTCAAATGGTAGTAAATGTTTTCGAGGTCGCACATTGGGTTCACTGGTTCCCCAATGATGGGGCACTAAATGCCGAGAAATGCTAACATCTACAAAAACATCTGGAGCTCTGCTAGTAAATCCTACTTACACCTTCTTTGTGGGGACGTAAGAAGATGAAGGCGAGTCTTCTGCGCTTGATAAAGGGAATCGAAGTAATAACCATGCCGCTGGAATGGAGGTTGGATAACGGGCTAGCTCCCCATCCCTGGAAAACCGTACAATGTTTCGTAAGCAACTTTCATACCGTCTCCATTCCGGTAAAACCTTGGCAGGCCTCGGAGTACGTTCGAAGTTCGCACCATTGGGTTGGTGGTGTAGGTTCGGTTGAGACGGACTCCCGACTAGCGCTGGTCTGGCTCTGAGCACTTGTCCCCATAAGGGCTTGTGCCAACCCTCGCATGGCCTCCCTGCTCTGCAAAGATAACCATGGGACCAAAAAGGCAACTACACACACGAACGGAAATAGCGGCTCCGAGGGGAGACCCAACAAAATAACTACGACGATGCGGTTGCAGCCACAATATTAACAGTACATCGAAAGCGGTACTAACTATGACAAAACGAAGAATAACACAATGATAGTGAAGACAGATTGAAAACGGAGAATAGCAGACAGTCTGGTTCAGACTGAGATTCCTGCGGCGTTCGGGCGCAGCAAAAAAATGATGCGAACGCCAGAGCGTCCTATTAAGGAAAAGAGGGAAACTCTGCAGGACGCTTCAGGTGTTCAAGCGGTGGAAGATAACATAAAGAGCACCAAAATTTCGATTATCACTGCTGTGATCATTATTGAAGCGGCCGATGCAAGGGTCACAAATCTCGACATTGCAGCAAAAAATCCAGAAACCAACGAGGAGATGATGGCACGAAAAGCAACGAGTGAACAGACACTGCGTGATTGCACTGCCAATGTCGAAAATGTAGCGGAAGTACTGCACTTGGAAACAGAACGCGATAACCTCTCCCAAGGATGGTTGCAAGGTACAATTGCGGCCCAGCGAAAAGAAGAAGAAAGGCTACTCCGGAAAGCGGGAGATGTTCTGAAAAGAATACAATCTGCATGCGACTCCCCAAAAATCAGCGAAGCAGCAAAGGTGGAGCTCCTTGAACTGGAGGAGCACTATCGGAGGAGCTGGTTAAGGGCCGAAGATGAACAGATGGCTGAAGAGGCTCTTGGGGCGAAATCTAAAGGTGACATGCAGATAGCTCCACCATTAAAAGTCAATAAAAGGATGGCGCCCAGCCCCATCGAAGGAGATTGGGATAAAAGAAGGAAGGAAGAGGCACTTGATGGGCGTGGAGCACCAGATCATGGGTTCCAGACAGTGCTTTTAAAAAGAGCGAAGAAAGCCGCAAAGAAACTACTTCAAAAAAAGCCAGGAAGTAAAGTTCGCACGCACGCCCAATGAGAAAAAGGACCTGTTGCAAAACAGGAGAGGCAGAAGTCCCGATGAAGACCCCGGCAACAGGCATTGCTTGTAAAGCCCCAAGATGGCCGATCCTACGCGGAAGTACTGCGGGACATCAGGGGAAACGTAAGGCCCGAATACACCAATACTACCATTAAAGTAGTACGACCAACGCGGTCGGGCCACATACTGGACGAATTTGGAACAGAGGCCGGCAATAAGGAAGCATTCTGTGACGCAGTAAAGAAAGTCCTCGGCAAAAGCGCAACTATAGCCCCGCTCGAGCCGATGGCAACGATCGAAATACGAGACATTGGCTGCGTGACGGATCTGGCCGAGGTAGAAGAGGCCATCAAAAGGGAGTTCCTTAGCGTGGGAAGGATCAAAGCGAGACTGACACAAGAAAACAACAGGTGACAACGCATGGCCATAGTTGACTTGACCGAAAAGGACGCCGAACAATTCCTGAACAAGGGCAAAGTACGAATAGGGTGGGTTGTCTGTAGGATACGGCGAAGAGCAACGCCTCTTCAATGTTTCAAATGCCTTGGCTATGGTCACACCACACAAGTATGCAAAGGACCCGATAGGAGTTCCTTATGTTACAAATGTGGTGAAATGGGACATAAAAGAAAAGAGTGTACGAAGGAGGCACACTGTATTATTTGCAAGGATGCTGATCCAAAACCTGATTACGGACACGTCTTGGGATCAGGAAAATGCCGGGTGTTCCAGGAAGCCCTAGCCAAGGCAAAATCAGAACTACGATGACCCGCATCCTGCAGCTAAGCCTACACCGCAGTTCAACCGCCGAAAATCTGCTTGAGCAGTTTTTTTTTGTGGTAGGGAGGTGAAGGCATTTACGCCCGCACCTCCCTACCACAAAAAAAACAAAAAAAACTGCTCACGCAGATTTTGGGCGGTTGAACTGCGGTGTAGGCTTAGCTTGAGCAGTTTGCGAGGGACATGAAAGCCGACTTCTTGCTGCTGAGTGAGCAACTCCATGATAAAAGTCCTGCATTATGGTATTCTGATGAAACTGGTACTGCCGCCATGTGGGTTCGGAACAGTGACTTTCAAGCGGTGAGTTGTGGACGGGGGGATGGTTTCGTGTGGGTTCGGTGCTCAGGGACCACCTTCTTTAGTGTGTACCTAACGCCTAACGAATCGATATCGTCTTTTCAAGCCAAGCTTAATGCTTTGAAGGGCGCTGTCTCGAACGCAGAGGGCAAAATGCTTGTTGGGGGCGACGTCAACGCTAAAGCAATCGAATGGGGCATGCCTCAGATGGATCCGCGGGGAAAACGAATCCTGGAAATGGCAGCCAGGATGGCCATCCGTACTAAACTCTGAAAATACGCCGACCTTCCGCGGTATTGGCTGTAAGGGAACCATACCGGATGTGACATTTGCCTCGGAGTCCTTAGTACGGAGGATACACAATTGGAAAGTATTAGAGGACTACTCAGCCAGTGATCATCAGTGCATTTTGCTTGAGATAAGTGATGCTGTCTCCCGACGTCTCTGCTCTCGGCATTCTACAACTGGATGGAACATTGGAAGGATGCACGTTGAGAGGTTCGTCCAGGTGCTCACAACAGGTGAGCCAATGCAGCGAGCTTTAGAAGGGACGGAAGAACTTGCAGCTCAAGAAGTGGTGAACTCTACTATGAGCATAATTACGACTGCTTGCTGCACTTCTATGCCCTGTCGAAGACCCCTGCATGGCAGGCCCCCAGTGTACTGGTGGTCTACTGAAATCGCTGAAAAGCGAAGAGAGTGTCACAAGCTTCGGCGTGAGGCTCAACGGGCGCGGAACCGTGATGAGGCATGCAACCAGGTGGCAGCATATAAGTCGGCCAGGAAATGCCTTCGCAAACTGATCAACAGTAGCAAGGCTCGCTTCTGGCAAGACCTAGTGGACAATGTGAACAAGGACCCGTGGGGCCTTGGCTACAAGCTGGTCATGCGGAAGCTTGATGCCCTACGGAAGCCTTGTATACATGACACGGAAAAGATGAACGCGATAGCGCGGGGACTCTTCCCCGCCCATCTCGTCCGTGTTGATGCTGTCCATGGTGAAACAGCAGTCGAGTGCCTACTCTTCACACAGCCGGAACTGGAGGAGGCAGTCCTCTCATTGAAAGCGAGGAAGGCTCCAGGTTCAGATGGTGTTCCGACTGAGGTATTGCAGCTCGTCTATCACCATTGTCCTAACTTGCTGCTCAACACATTCAACACTTGCCTACGGGACGGGGTTTTTCCGGTACGATGGGAGGTGGCGAGGCTCGCGTCCGTTATGCACGCTAGACACGGCTGGGAAAGTGCTAGAGAAACTCATCAAGGGAAGACTCACTGACGCGATTCGTGCTGCTGGGGATCTATCTCCTCGGCAGTACGGCTTTAAAGCAGGACTTTCTACCATTGATGCGATTGCAGAGGTGGTGAACGCGGTCCAAAGAGCAGAGCCATATAGTCACAACAAACGACGGATCGTCCTGTTGGTGACACTCGACGTCAGAAATGCATTCAACTCCGCTAGATGGGTGGATATTCTGGACACGCTGGAAAACTCTTTTCAAGTTCCAGAGTATCTAATGCGGCTTTTGAGGAACCACCTAAAGGACCGGAGCCTGCTCTACGACACGACACAGGGCCAACGAAGGATGGAAATTACACCGGGTGGTGCCCAGGGATCTATCCTTGGTCCGGACCTATGGAACGTCTCTTACGACGGGCTACTGAGACTTGAGATGCCAGATGAGTCGCGCCTCGTCGGCTATGCGGATGATGTTGTGGCTCTGGTCACTGGACGCACCGTTGAACAAGTGCAACTTAGGCTAGGTATGCTAATGCGCCGAGTGAGGGACTGGATGACTGCTCGTGGGCTCAGTTTAGCACTGGAGAAAACCGAAGTGGTCATCTTGACAAAAAAGAGAATCTCTAGAGTAAGCATGATCACTATTGGTGACTTACGAATCGAATCGAAGCCAGCGGGGAAGTACCTGGGGCTACTGATCGACTCGAAGATGAGTTTCTCTGCACAAATCAGGGTAACGGCTGAGAAGGCTTCTTCGGGAATATCGGCTCTGAGTCGACTTATGGCCAACGTAGGGGGACCCAGCCCATCAAGAAGACGCCTCTTGATGAGTGCTGTATGGTCAGTGCTACTGTACGGAGCAGAAGTATGGGGCGACGCTCTCAGCAAGGAAGTATACCGAAAACGTTTGGCACAGGTACAGAGAAGAGGAGCACTGAGAATTGCATCTTCGTATCCAACAGTCTCTGACTCGGCGGTGAGAGTGATTGCAGGCGTGATACCTGTCGCCCTCCTTGCTAGAGAGCGCCGCGCTATTTACCTGTACCGAAACGAGGATGCAAGGGAGATGGTTGTCCGCGAGGAGAGGCATCGCTCGCTCAACGATTGGCAGCAGTCTTGGGTGAATTGCACGAAAGGAAGGTGGACTGCGTGCCTTATCCCGGATGTGAGACCGTGGCTAAATCGAAGGTATGGTGAGACTGACTTCTATCTGACCCAGCTTTTGAGTGGGCATGGGTGTTTTCAGTCTTACCTGCATAAGATCGGTAAATCACGGTTCCCCGATTGTCGGTTTTGCCCAGGAGAGGAGGACAATGCCTGTCATACATTTATTTGAACGTGGAAAGCCTACTGGAAAACAAGAATTCGAAGTAGCTTTTATTGTGGATAGGGTGTTCAAACCACAGGTTATTGATTTATAAAAGCGAAATTCTTCAAAATCTGGCTAATAAATATCCACGCCCCGACTGAAGGAAAGGACGAAGAAATGAAGGAAACGTTCTACAATCACCTATAATGACCAGTTGACTCATTACCAACAAACGACACAAAAATAATTCTGGGTGATTTCAACGCTAAGCTTAGCAATGACACAAATGGCAACGGCCAGCGCCTGAGTGACTTTGCAGATAGCAGAAATCTGGTGGTATGTTCAAATTGATGCATTTTTAAAATGACCTGGGTGTCACCGGATGGCAACACATAAAACCAGATTGAAGATGAGCATCATTTTTCAAGAATCTCCTTAGTCCTCCGCACTGCTCCAAAACATCCGAGCCTATAGACGTTTGCAGAGAACTTCCATTTATCCCACAAACTCTGAATGAAGTTTGCTCCACCATCAAACCCCAAAAGAATAAAATGCGAGCATTGATGAGATTCCAATTGGAGCTCATCAAATGCGGTGGCAGCAGTGTTCATAAACCCATTCACGAAGTTATGCAGCAAATTTGGCAACAATAACATATGCCGAAAGATTGGAGCCAATCAATTATATTTCCTATCCACACAACAGGTGACAAGCTACAGTGCGAAAATTAGAGAGGCATATCAATACTTTGTACGGCGTACAAAATTTTAGATTAGATATTAGTAGTCTGACAAAAGTAAACTGACAATAGACAAATTGTTCACAGTCAAGCAGGTACTTGAAAAGTGCTGGGAGTTCAACATACACGTACACCAAAGCAGGCAAGCATACAAGACAGTCTTGATCGTAACATACTGTACCAAATAAAATTTTGCTTTTTTATTCCAACCAAATTAGTTCGTCTTACCGAAATGACAATAGCGTCAGCGGCCTTCCAAGTCCGCATCAATAACCAACTCACCAATGCCTTAGACACAAATATCGGACTAAAACAGAGAGATGGGCTGGCCCATTGCTATTCAATTTGGCTCTAGAATACGTCATAAGGAAGCTACCTGTGGATACACGAGGTACATTACTATACAAGTAGTAGCCTATGTAGACGACATCAACATTTTGTCATGGTTATTAACAACTGCCAAAGAACTCTTCCTGAAACTTGACAGCGAAGCAAAACTATTAGGGCCACAAATCAATGAAAATAAAACAAAGCTCATGACGCAGTCAAGGAAAAATACGTCAAATACACAAAGCATCACACTGGGCGAATACAATATCGAAAATGTGAGCAAAGTTGTGTATTAAGGTTTCAAAAAATGAGACCCAGTAATGAAAGTGACAAAATACGTCGAGGAATACACCTTGCAAATAAAATATTTTATTCAGTTTTGACGATCTTGAAGGCCATCTGCATACACTGGAAAATAAATTTTCAAGCAAACAAATCTGTGATAAAACCATGTTATCCTACGGGTGTGAAATAATTTATTGAACGCGTTTGAGCGATGCAATCATGAGTCGCATGATATTTTCGACGAGCTGGAGGTCTCAACGATTGTGAAACTGCGGAAGCTGCAATCGGCTGGTCACATGAATTGTATGCACGGACAACGGATACCCAAAAAGGTACTCGTTGGGAGAACTGAAGGCTGGAGACTTGTGGGGAAACCGAGAAAACGCTGGTCTGACTTGGTCCGCGAAGACAGTTCATCACTGCTCCATACATTTTGTGAGTCATTTCCAGAAAGTGCGAATCAATAGTTTACTCACTGTGCGGTCAGTTATTTCGATCAAAAGTGTGCAGTGTGCAAAAGTGCTTGCATGAAGTAAAAGTGGATTATTTTGTAATTTTCTTTATTCTTGGATATCTTGGATTTCCAAAGCATAGTTTGTTTACTTTCTACATTTGTAGTGACGAACGTTTAAGGAATTGTTGCGAGAACGACGCCAATCACATACATCGAACACATTATCTGGCAGCCAGGCCGTCAACGTACAATGCGATGCAGCCCACTCAGTCGATCATTACTAGTTCAACGAGTAAGACAACGAGAAACGAATACGACAACCGCGAAGCGAATCTTTTGTTACTCTTGTATAGTTAAAAGGAAATAAACGATAGTTAACTCTAATCTAGCCATACTTGCATCATTTTCTAAATTGGTGACCCAACGATGCCAGACACATTACTCAACGTAAATGGAAGTGAAGTGCAAAGCCCCAGCACGTCTGTAGCAGCGGAAAATGACGCGCAAGTTAGTGCAGCTACATTCAAATTGCCACCCTTCTGGTATAGCAAACCAGACCTTTGGTTCGTGCGCATCCAAGCCCATTTTCGCCTACACAATATAAATACCGACGCGACCCGGTTCGACAGGGTGATTGCAGAATCGGAATGGCAGACATTACTACATGTCACCGATATTATTGAATCGCCATCTAAATCCGCCAAATATGACGCGTTAGAGAAAAGGCTTTTGGCTACGTTCGGAGTTTTGGATGATGAAAGAACGCGCCAGGTGCTGTTTAATTCATAAAATGATTTTTTCATTTCAGATTCTTAAAGTTCTAATCAAGATACCCCACTTGACCACCTTTGGTTTAAAAAATTTTTTAAGGGTTCATTCATTTTTAGGGGGGGCATCCTTAAAAAATTTTTAAATTATTGTTAAGACCTTAACTTTTGAGATATCATCACTTCTGACCTTTTCACAAAGTTTGAAAATTGTAGCTTCTATGGTTTCTGAGGAAACTAGCTGTGACGGACGGACAGATGGACGGACAGACAGGTCGCGAATTTGCCATTTTTAGGTCTTTGCAAAAATTTTTTTTACAAAGACCTAAAAATGGCAAATTTTTAGATCCCAGTAAGAACGCCTCTGCTAAAGGATAAGTCAAGGAATACAACCACAAAGAGATTTCTACCGTGAATGCAACTTTAACGTATGCCTCACTCCACAGAGAGTTTCCGGGACTCACTAACCCTGCAGTAGCTACACATGCTCCGACTCATGGCATGAAGCGTTATATTACAATGACAGGCCCCCTAGTTGCAGGAAAAGCATGGTATTTTTCAAAGATCGATTTGTTCCGAGCATTTCATCAGATTCCGATAGCTGAAGAGGATATTCCAAAAACTGCAATCACTACGCCATACAGCCTGTATGAATTCATAGCAATGACACTTGGCCTTCGAAACGCTGCGCAGACGTTACAGCGATTCATGGACGAAGTGCTTCGTGGAATAGATTTTTGCGTGTGCTATGTCGATGATTTATTAATCGCATCAAAAATGAAGGAAGAGCATGTTCAGCACCTACAACTTGTATTTCAGCGTCTATCAAAATACGGAATTGTTATCAATTTAGCCAAATGTGAGCTGGGAATCAGCCGGTTAGAGTATTTGGGGCACGTTATCGACGAAAAAGGTATAATTTCCCCAAAATCATGTGTGGACGCCATTCGAAACGTTAAGGAACTTCGGCGGTTTTTAGAAACAATAAATTTCTACAGGCGGTTCGTTCGCAATGCTGCGATACTACAGGCTTCGCTCAACGACTTGTGTGTTGGACTGAAAAAGAATGACAAAACCGTCATCGAATGGACCCCAGAAACT
Source organism: Odontomyia ornata (assembly GCA_963969285.1). Classification (NCBI taxonomy): domain Eukaryota; kingdom Metazoa; phylum Arthropoda; class Insecta; order Diptera; family Stratiomyidae; genus Odontomyia; species Odontomyia ornata. The sequence goes on along the minus strand of OZ017742.1, from coordinate 106,281,736 downwards.
TGTGATGCATTTATAAACTGTAAAAACAGTCTCACTAATGCTGCTCTATTAGTCCATTTTCGAGTCAATGAGCCTCTCAGACACACAACTGATGCATCTGACCTTGCAGTAGGCGCCATTTTAGAGCAGAAGCAGAATAATAGTTAGCTACCATTGGCGTTTTTCCAGAAAAAGTTGTCCGCTCCCGAAAATAGATATAGTGTATATGAGCGCGAACTTTCAGCTATGTATTCCAGCATCAGACATTTTCAGCACTATTTAGAAGGCTCTAGTTTCTACATCCTCACGAATAACACCCGCTAACGTATGCATCCGCTCAATCTGCAAGCAAAACGGCATTACATCTCGCAGTTTTCAACAGAAATCTGCTTTATCGCGGGTGCAAGTAATGATGTCGCCGATGACCTCTCGTGGCTGGAAAAGACTACGATGCCCACAGTAATCGACGGATATGAACTGTGAAAGAGCAAGAACGAGATGTTGAGCTGCAAGAACTACTTCGTTCTAACACTACATCTCTAAAGCTTGTCCACCACCCTATAGGCTCAAGTAATGGAATAGTATACGACAAGTCACTGCAACGATTAAGGCCCTTCGTTCCACTGACGTTATGAAGGAAAATATTTAACATGTTTCATTAGCAAGCGCATCCCAGTGGACGTGCCACAGGCAAGGCCATAGCTCGGAGATACGTGTGGGCAAACATGGAGAAAGGCATCTGCGTTTGGGCTCATTCATGCGTTCCATGCCAGTGCTCCAAAGTTGCTCGCCATCAAAAGAACCCAGCACAGTCTTTTCCGATGCCCACTTTTAAAATATTCGCGTCGATATCGTAGGGCCGCTTGTTCCCTCGCAGGTTTGTAAATATTGCTTGACAGTCATTGGATAATTCTCTAGGTGGCCAGAAGCATTCCCCATTGCAGATCAGACCGCAGCCACCGTCGCAAAAACATTGTTTAACAATTGAGTTGCTCGTTTTGGCACGCCTCAAACAATCACCACCGATCAAGGTACTCAGTTTGAATCGGCACTGTTCAAAGCCCTGGCTGCGTTTATCGGAAGTATGAAAAACAGGACATCACCATATCACCCGGCGTCTAGTGGATTAGTTGAGCTCTGGCATCGGACACTGAAAGCTGCGATTATGTGTCACTCTAACAATTCTTCCTGGCCCAATATCCTTCCCACTGTGTTACTGGGATTGCGCACCAGCTTTAAGGAAGAGCTACAGTTTTTGAGCGGGTACGGGTGTTTTCAGTCTTACCTGCACAAGATCGGTAAGTCACGGTCTCCCGATTGTCGGTTTTGCCCAGGAGAGGAGGACAATGCCTGTCACACATTTTTGTGTGTACAAAATGGGTCAGGCTGCGAAGGGAACTCTACAGGGAGACGGGAGAGCTCACCCCGGATAATATAGTTGCGGTGATGCTCGAATCGGTTGACAAATGGAACCAGGTGGAACATTATGCTCGGGCAGTCCTAAAATATAAAAGGGACTCACAGCAGCTGGAGGCGCTGGGGCTGGGGGATCGCTCTTCTGGCATTTCCTCTTCCCCTCTCCCCTCCTGCTAGGAAAGGGACTCCCCAGCTTGAAGGCGCCCCACGGCGTAACAAAACGAGACCTGGCCCGAAGTAATGTGTCAAACGGTTCCAGGCTAGATTCTCAGATTAACAGGGGAGGTGTTTAGTGGGTAGTCCAAGGGTATCCTCCATGGGAGTCCCACACTGCCAGACTCGGCGGGCGTAAATGACTTCACCTCCCTACCACAAAAAAAAAAACAAAAAAAAAGAAAGAGTTACAGGCCTTATGTGCAGAGTTACTTTACGGAGCTACACTGTCTATTCCGGGAGAATTCGTCAGCCCTAGCAATTCCTCCGTCAGCCAGCATGATTTGATTATTCACCTTCGGGACGTCATGTCATCAATCAGGCCCGCGCACACACATCGTCATGGCGACAGACCAGTTTTCATCAACAAAAAGCTGAGGACATGCACACATGTTTTTATTTGCATCAATGCCATTTGCAAGCCAATTTTGCCACCGTATACGGGACCACATCTAATAGTGCATCGCCTGTCAAACGTCATTTACACGATCGAAGTTAATGGCTGACAAGTCAACGTTTCAATGCAGCGCCTCAAACTCGCATTCATTGAAGCTTCAACAGACAAATATTCTCGCGATCATACATCGGAGCCGATAAGCGTAAATTCAACACCGTATACGTCAGTAGCTAGGTAGCCAGGCGACAACCAACCAGGTTATTCCTCCTCATAAATACTTGCAACTAACCTCACAACTATCGCCTCGTGTGTATATAAAGCATCACCGAACACCAATCAATGCACCACGCGCAGGAACAAGAACATACCCACCAAACAAAAAGCACGTATAGTATGTTGGGTGCACCATACAGATCATGACATTTTTACTACCTCACCAATGTCACTCGGGAGGGAGTAGCGTGGCGACGAACGTTTTAGGAGTCGTTGGGAGAACGACGCCAACCACACACATCGAAACACATTGTATGGCGGCCAGGCCGTCTACGTACAATGCGACACAGCACGTTCAGTCGATCACTACTTCAACGAGTAAGACGACGAGAAACGAATACGACAAACGTGCAGCGAATCGTTTGTTACTCTTGTATAGTTAATAGGAAATAACCGATAGTAAACTCTAATCTAACCGTACCTGCATGATTTCCTAAACATTCATGATTGTTAGGGATTAAAGTGCCATCTTCCTTTATTTAGACTTTACCTTTTTGGACTTTACGGAGTTAGCTGAGACATACACATACTTTATATTTTTTCCTTCATTTTCTGCCAATTGGCTCTAGTGGAATACACTCTCGATCTTTTATTGTAGTTTGCACTTCTCCCTATAAACGCTAAGCTAACATCCCAACCTGAGAGTTTATTTTTGTTTGATAAAAGTTACTATTAGCAATGGCATATTGTGCAGCTAAAGAATGCAATATTAAGGCTAATAAAAAGCCCTCAATAACATGTTTTGGCTTCTGTGGGCTGCCTTTTCATGTCAAATGTATAAGCCTTTCTGTACCAGTGGAAGATTTTGTAACGAAGGTCGATTCCGGCTTCATTGGTTCTGCGAGACTTACCGAAATCACTCTATTTCTAGATACGTTAATAAACAGCGTGTTGTCAAATCGACCAAAAGCTCTGGACGACAATCTTCATAGAAAGCTGGAGGTTGCCAATTCTGATACTTTCAAGCTACTTAAAGTAATTGCCTTCTGTACGTGATACCACTCCTGCTCGTGCAATGATTACCACAAGAAGTATGGCTTCCATTTAAACTGAGCGTCAGACATTTCATCAAAATCAATCTTCTCTATTGCTATACGAGCCTCAACAAAATAAAAGTTCAACTGATTCTATACAAGAGAGACAGTGCAAATCTACTGATGACGAGGATCCTCTCTTAATTGTGTCACCGACCATTCGAGATTTTGTCTCGCGTTTTGGCCCTTCAACTTCTATTGACAAAAATTAAACTTTATTCGTCGAAAGCTGCGTAGAACTCCATCTATTTTCATTTGTAGGTATTTATCTTCTTATAAAATTGACTTCTCTGTCATCGTGAAATCGGAGTTCAGGCCCAGTGGACTCTTTGTCAAGGAGTTTGTCCCTGATAAAAGAAAATTTCGTAAGTGAAGACAACAGACACTTTCGATCGATGATTAGTTTTGAGAATATTAACCATTTGAAATGCTTCTACCGGAATGTTAGAGGACTTCCAACCAAGCTTCCAGGTTTTTAAATGGCTTTTTTTCTTGTAGATGATGACATTTGTTGTATTTCAGAATTCTGGCTGAATGATTTGGTGAGTGACCTTAATTTATCTGCTGTCAAAGTATCTATCATCGTGCTCACGATTCTAGTGTGCCTTCTATGTCAGACGGTGGTGGGGTTTTTATTGTTGTCAAGCGTTGTTTTTATTCTACAGTATGTTGTGACTTTCTGCCCTCACGCCCGATTGAATGTATCATAGTAAGAATTTCCCTTAACCCTGGCTCTTACTTGTTCGTGTCCTCTATTTACATTCCTTACAATTCTCCATTGAACATATGTCACCTCCCGATTCCCCATTGAACATATGTCACCTTTTTAATTGAACTGTCCAGCTTTATTCTAACCAGGGTCCCTCAAGACTATCTTCTTTTATGCGGTGATTTTAATGCACCAGTCATTACTTGGAGCCTCTTGAATTACTAAATATTATGTCAAATAGTCAACTCTCTAGTTCTTTTGCGTCATTTCTGTCTTACTGCTCCCTCACTCAAATAAATTGTTTTCTTAATATAAATAAACAGTTACTTGATCTTTTCTTCATTAGCTCTTCCCTTTCAAATAATATATCTATTTCTTCCATTGAACCATATGTTTCGTATGACTCCCATCATCCTGCTTTGAGTTTTGAGTTGTATTTTTCCAATATTTGTTGCGAAAAATCGTCTCTCCCACTGTCTTTTAATTTTAAAAAAAGCTAACTGTCAAGCCTTATCTGATGCCCTCAACTCTGTAATTTGGTCTGATTTTTTCTCTCGCCTATCCTGTGATGATACTGTTTTCAACTTTTGCACGTCTACTGAATCAGTTAGTAACGGATTTTACATCGGTCTGTCGTCAAAAAAAACAGTCAGATGCTCCTTGGCTAACTTCTGAGGCTTGTCGTGCTATTAAAAGCAAAGAGAGAGCCAGAATGCAGTTTGAGTTAGGCACGTCTACCGGAGCTCACGGTGATTATTGTAAATTACGCTCCATGACCAAAACATAAAAATCTATGTTTTGGCTTCATAGTTATCATGCTTCAATCGAGCGATCTGTTTGCTCCAATCAACCAAAACCATTCTAGACTTACATTCGCTCTCTTAAGTCCTCCCCCTGTATACCTTACAATGTTTTCTTCGGCAACTTAACTGGCTCCACTGCAAAGTCTGTTCTTCAACTGTTTGCTAACTTCTTCTTTTCTTCATTTAATACTCCACCAGCTGTGTCTAACTTTTTCCGAACTTTTCCTATCCTAATATTCTGTCCAGCTTTTACATACGTCCGTGTGAAACCGAAACGGTCATCAACAGTTTAACTGGTGCATTGACCTTGGCTCTAATGGAACTCCCTGCTTTTTGATTAAATCCCTTTCCTCTGAATTGTTTCTTCCCCATTCCATTTTGTTCAACTTAAGATTATTTTCGAACGAATTTCCTGCATGTTGGAAAGAAGCATATATCACCCCAATTTTAAAGTCCGGTGATCCCCGTGATGTTTCCAATATACCCCTATATCAATACTTTCTGGCTTTCCCAAAATCCTTGAAAGAATTTTGCACGCCAAACTTTTTCCTACTTTATCTCCTTTACTTTGTAGTCAGCAACATGGTTTTATTCCAGAAAAATCAACCACTACTAACTTATTCGAGTTCTCGGATTTTGTTGCCATAGCGCTTGACTCTCATGCTCAAACGGACGTCTTATATACTGATTTTTGCAAGGCTTTTGATACAGTTCCACAGAATATACTACTAGTTAAGCTGAAATATTATGGTTTCTCTGAAAGTTTGCTTTCCTGGCTCGAGTTTTACTTAACTTCAGGACCCGTCGCTCAAAGGAGTTCAATATATTTGCGGATGCTTGGTTTAAGGTCCATGTTTCACACCCATAGCATAACACAGGTCTTATCACAGATTTGTATACTTGGAGGTTTGTTTTCCTGTGTATGAAGCTGGTCTTCAAGACATAGAATATTTTATTTGCATACTGTATTCTTCGGCGTATTTCATCTCTTTCATGGCCCGTTTTCGTTATTTTGGCGCCTAAATTTACAAATTCGCTAAAATTCTCGATACTGTATTCGCCAAGTGTGATATTTTGGGTATTTGAAGTATTTTTCCTTGACTGCGTCATGAACTTTGTTTTATTTTCGTTGATTTGTAGCCCTACTAGTTTTGCTTCGCTGTCGAGTTTCAGGAAGAGTTCTTTGGCAGTTGTTAATGATCGTGACCGAATATTTATGTCATCCGCAAAGACCACTACTTGGCTCGACTTGTATAGTAACGTACCTCGCGTATCGACAGGTAGCTTCCGTATGACGTACTCCAGAGCCAAATTGAATAGCAATCGGGCCAGCCCATCTCCCTACTTAAGTCCGATATTTGTGTCGAAGGCATCGGTGAGTTGGTTATTGATGCGGGCTTGGAAGGTTGTCGACGTCATTGTCATTTTGGTAAGACGAACTAATTTGGCTGGGATGCCAAAACCAAGGATTCTTTGGTACAGTACGTTACGATCAATACTGTCGTATGCCTGCTTGAAGTCAACGAAAATTTGGTGTACGTCTATGTTGAATTTCCAGCATTTTTTAAGTACCTGCTTGACTGTGAACAATTGGTCTGTTGTTGATCTACCTGCTCTGAAACCACATTGATACTCCCCAATAATACTGCTGGCGTATGATCCGATTTTATTTCCTAAGATTTTTGAAAATATTTTGTACGCCATACAAAGTAGTGATACGCCTCTATAATTTTCACACCGTAACTTGTCACCTTTTTTGTGCATAGGGAATTTAATTGATTGCCTCCACTCTTACAGCATATGTTCTTATTGCGAAATGTGCTGGATGACTTTGTGAATAGTTTGATGAACACTACTGCCACCATATTTGATGAGCTCCGCTGGAATCTCATGTATGCCCGGCGCTTTATTATTCTTTTGGGGTTAAATGCTGGAACAAACTTCATCCAGAGTTGATTGGGTCAATGGAAGCTCTTGGCAAACATCTATAGGCTCCGATGCTCTGGAGCTGCGCGGAAGATTAAGGAGGTTCTTGAAATATGATGCCCAACTTTCCCTAATCTTGCTTTCATCAGCGATAATGTTGCCGATGTCATCGCGACAGAGCGTGGTTTTGGGCTAATAACCACGTTTCAGGCTTTTCACTACTTTGTATGCTTGTCTTGTGTTATTGCTCGATAAACTTACATCTATACTTCTCAGTTGGTCGTCATAGTATTTTCTTTTCTTAACCCTAATTATCTTATTCGCTACTCTTCTGAGATTTTCATTGTGTTTTCTCTTCGTCCTGGTTTTCCTATCTACATATTCTTTGTACGCCTGATTCTTCTTGTCTAACGCATTCTGGCACTCGTCATCGAACAAATCATTCCTCTTGCGCCGGGCTTGATGTCCGATCGTCTGTTCTGCCACGATCCTGATAGCCACTTTTACTTCCGTCCAGAGCTCGTTGCTCGTCTTTAACGATGCGTTTGTAAAATGGGAGCCAGCTGGTTGTCGAGGGTCTCCGTGAAATTTTCGGCCACAGACGCCGTTTGGAGCCTTTCGATATCAAATTTTTTCCAGCGGTCTGGTCTTCGCCGAATATACCTTTGACATACGACATCGATAAGTTAATTTAATCAAGTAATGATCTGAGTTACAATTGGCTCCTCTGTATGTACGGACATCAAGTATGCTCGAGGCCCAACGTTGTTGTATCAAAACATGATCGATCTGGTTTTGTGTGTTGCTATCCGGTGGTACTCAGGTAATTTTATGAATGCGTCGATGTGGGAAGCAAGTCAAACGTATGACTAGATTTCTGCTACATACAAAGTCAATCAGACGCTGGCCATTGTCGTTTGTTTCATCGTGGAGGCTATATCCTGCAGTCACTCCCCGATGAGATAGCTTATTGCCAACCTTAGCGTTGAAATCACCCAGAATAATTTTTGTGTCGTTTGTGGGCAATGAGTCGACCAGTCTTTCCAGGTGATTTTAAAACGATTCCTTCGTTTCTTCGTCCTTTTCTTCGGTTGGGGCGTGAACATTTATCAGCCAGATTTAAATAATTTCGCTTTTATACGGATCGCACACAACCGTTCATTGACTGCCTTAAAACCAATAACGTGCGATTTGAACTCCCTATCCACAATGAAGGCCACGCTGAATTCTCTTTTTCCAGTAGGCTTCCCACTTTTGAATATTGGGTGCGATCTCATGTCTTGAATGTCGGTTGCAGTCCAATCCGTCTTCTGGACTGCCAGAATTTTTAATTAATATTGACTGGCCTGTTGTAAAAGGTGCTTAACAGCACCAGGGTAATTGATTGATCTGACATTCCAGGATCCAATGCCATAGTCCTTTTTTCGTTTTCGAGGTCGTTACCGTGAGTTCAATCCATTCCGAGGCCTATCTGCAGGTTTTGAAACAATTAAAAGTTTTCCAGGGACGGGGAGTTAGCCCGTCGCTCAACCTCCACTCCAGCGGCATGGTTATTACGTCGATTCCGTTATCAGGCGCGCAAGATTCGCCTTCACTCTCTTATGTCCTCACAAAGGAGGTGTAAGTAGGACTTAGAGCAGAGCTGTAGATGTATTTACAGTTATTAGCATTTCTCGACATTTAATGTTACATTATTGGGGAACCAGTAAACCCAATGTGCACCCCAAGATCATTTACTTCCATTTAATTGGGGGGTTTGGGATGAGGAATCATGGAAGCTATGGGTTGGGGAAACAAGGGGTTCCCTCCTACTTTCTCAAACGGGCTTGGGACCGTCTATGGCGGAGTTGACTTAAACATCTCTAAATGTTTAGGTATGTCTTTTACATTGAAACGTTGTCCCCTTTTATTTAACTATTCTATTAATGACTTGCCCCTTTCTCGTGTTACTCAAACAAATAAAGGATTGAGGATGTCTGGCTTCATTCTTCGACATGTACACATATCTCACGGTGTTCATTCCGCTACGATACTGTACATCTTCCTTGTTCGTAATATTTTAGAATATGCTTCCCAAATCTGGACTCCTCATCAAGAATATCTTATTTCTCCTCTTGAAACAGTCCAGGGGAAATTTACGAAATTTTTGTCTTTAAATTCAATTTTCCTTATCATTTCTATCCTGATGGACTCTCCATTCTTAACTTATCCACTTTGTGTTCACGTTGTATGTATTAAGATGAGTGTTTTCTATTTAAACTTCATCCCTGCTGGATTAAGTCACAGCTAGCATACAATATTCTATGGCGAATCCCAGCTAGGAATCCTCGGACCAGCCAGGTATTAACTACCCCTTTCGCACGAACTAACATTTATTTTCACTCGGTGCGTCTTCCCATTGTCCAAAACAATCTGAAGCTTGGTTCATTTCCTCACTAAATTTTCAACTTATAATACTTTTCAAATCTTTCAAATTTTTTTTTATCGGTTTAACATTGTGCATTTTTCTAAATTTTTCTTTTGTCTTTTCCCACTCTGTTTTAAATTTTAAACCTTGTACTCGTAAGCGGGCCTTTGGTCTGTAAGGTTTGTTTTCGTAAATAAATAAATGAAATAAAAAATAAAATAAATAACTTACTCCGTAAGAAGTCTCTAGTGAAGGTATTGAATCTTGAAGTCGTTAGTGATGAGATAAATCTTCTCGATAGGGCTGGTATAGAAATTGATAGTACGACTCCGGATAGGAATGCAAACAGGATTATATTTGATGGATTGCAGAAACTTGTCCTGATTGGAATACATGTTAAACTGATTCATCTACCGAACCCTGAGAGAGGGAATCAAATATTTTCAGAAGTCGTTGAAGCAAAAGTTTCTGACTTCAAATCTATGCTTAACGGCGAACCTCTTGTTCATTTCAATGAAACATTAACATCTAACCTCATACCGAGCTTAAATCTTATTGATTATTCTGTCAGCTATGATGAATTGCGTTTCATATTTGACAGGATATACAACAGGAAATCATGCCGTATTGACGGTATTCCAAATATAATTCTCCGAAATTTGCCTGAAGTCGCTATTATGAATGATTGCATGTTATCCAACAATCTGTCGAGCAATTCATATTTCCCAAATCAGTGGAAAAAGACTAAGTTATTCCCAATCTTGAAGAAAGGAAAAGAATCTTCATACCCTAAAAGCGATCACCCAATTAGTTTGCTGCCAAATATCAGCAAAGTGTTTTCAGTGATACGAAACAAAGCATTAAACGTCCACATTGAGAAATATGAGTTGATGCCATATTGCTAATTTCTTTTTCGTATCAGGCATTCGACCAAACATGCCATACCGAAAGTAACATCAGATATCTGTTGGAAACTAAACAACAAAGAGTGTGTTGGAGCATGTTTCATTGATATGGAAAAAACCTTCGATATGGTATAGTTAGATGGACTGATTCCTTGAGGACACCTCAGACACCTTGCCACCAAGATGTGCAATATGTTATATGGGAAATCATTTGTTGTAACTGATGGAAATCTGACGAAGATGCATGCCTTCAATATCTTGAATGGTCTACAGCAGGGAATTTTTTTTATCTCTGAGAGCTGATCATAATTTTTTGGACTAGATGTTCACGAAAAGGACTGGTTCACATTATATTGTGTGTCCCCTTATACCGATGTGTTAAACATTGTCCGGGTGGCACAAAGGACCAAGCAGCGTAATGCGAATGCAGATCGCAGGAGCGTTGTGAAGAAAGAATGATGGAGAATGGAGAGAGTGGTAGGGAATGGAGGTATTTAAAAAAAATAAATAAATAAATATGTATATATATATATATATATATATATATATATATATATATATATACATATATATATATGTATATATATATATATATATATATATATATATATATATATATATATATATTGTCGGGTGTTATTGGTTCGCGGCCTATAATTTTAACGTTCCGGGAAAGTGAAAACGCAATGTCTTTTAATTTGAGTTTAAAGAGTTTATTTAATAAAATGCACAATAATCGGTTAACACTTTCACTAATTTTAATTTTCACTATTAAGATTCTCACACGTCCATAAATTTATTATCGCAATTGTCTTCTAAATCACTTCACTATTACGAAACACACTTTTCTTTCGCACTTCTTGTCGCGGTTGAATGAATGATTCCCCCCATTCATTCAGCTCGCCTTTATATAGGGTCTCTACTTATTCACCCATTTCTCGTACATTGGCGAATGTTCTACCTGGTAGGTTCGAGCAAGTTCATGAATGGAGTGACGTCACTTGCAGATGTTGATCATGCTTGTTGGGTTCGCGTGGGTTCGAGTAAATTCATTCGTTGACGTTCTTAATGATGATGAAAACAATTGCGACAGTAGCTCGCAGAATTATTTGTACATGTAATTATTTTTACATGTAACACTGCCCCCACCTCAGTTCTTTTCGCCCCGAAAAGATGTGTCGCTATTTGTAGTCAATTCTCCCTGGGTGTAATATGGGGCAAGACGGTCCAGATGCACGATTTTCATTTTAGCTCTCGGCTTACGATGTTCCTGTATTCGGTATACGACGTCATTGATTCGCTTTGTAGCTCGGTATGGTCCCTCCCAATTATGTTGCAACTTTGGAGACCTACCCTTTCGCCGTTGCGGGTTATAAAGCCACACCAAGTCATCTTGCTGGAAGCCAGTAGAATTAGCCTTTAGATCATACCTGGTCTTCATGCGGTCAGTAGCCGATTCGAGGTGTTTTCGCACTGTCCGATGTATCTGGTTCAACCGTTGTCTTAGATCACTTGCGTACTCCGAGATCGTTTGGGGTTTCTCAGGGGGTGTTCCGAACTTTATATCGGCTGGCAAACGAATAGTCTTTCCAAAAATGACTTTGGCTGGGGCTTGGCCCGTCGATGCATGTTCAGCGGCTCTATACGCCATTAAAAATAGTGGGATATGTCGGTCCCAGTCCCTTTGGTTCTCGTCAACCATTTTGGCAAGGTGTTTATTGAGCGTGCCGTTGAAACGTTCGACCATTCCATCGGATTGGGGATGCAGCGGTGTTGTCCTCGTTTTCCGTATTCCCAGCTGCTCGCACATTTCGCTAAAAACTAGTGACTCATAGTTTCGGCCTTGATCCGAATGTAGTTCACAAGGCACGCCGTACCTGCTGACCCAATTTAACACTAGCTGTTCGGCTACAGTAGTTGCTTCCTGGTTGGGAATGGGGTAGACCTCGGGCCACTTGCTAAAATAATCAGCTACAACCAGCGTGTATCGATTTCCCCATTCAGATTCAGGAAAGGGTCCAGCGATGTCAACAGCAATCCTTTCGAATGGCACGCCTACGTTATAGGTTTGCATTTGTCCTCTCAGTCGTCGCTTTGGGCCTTTGACGGAAGCGCAAATTGTGCATCTGCGACACCAGTCCTCTACGTCTTCTCGAGCGTGGAGCCAGTAGAATCTTTCCCGCAATTTCGCTAAGGTTTCGTTAACACCAAGATAGCCTCCCGAGGATCCTTCATGCATTTCCTTAACCACATCGTGGATTCGGCTTTTGGGTAGTATAGCTTGCATCCTATAGGAGCTGCCATCCGCCGTTTCCCATTTCCGCTTGAGTACGCCACCCTCCACCTGTAGGGAATTCCATTGTGCCCAATAGCTTTTCAGGGTTGCGCCATGCATCGAAACGTCCTTCCACTCCGGTCGCCCAGTTGTCTCCTTCCATACGAGCAATCGTCCGATATCTTCATCGGCTAACTGGGCATTTCGAATCTCCTCCGATGACCTACCTTCATCGAATTCGGCCGTTATCACTCGCAGATCAACGGGCGGCTCCTTTTCCTCAATCCGTTGGCAATGTTTGCAGTTAGCTGGACATGGATGACGAGATAGGGCGTCAGCAATTCCATGAACTCTGCCCTTGTGGAGCAGTTGGGGCCTCACTAGGTCTGGTCGGATCGTCGATCGGGTTGCACCAGTGTCGTTTGTTAGGGTGCATTGTTCTTCATCAACTTGACCAGGAAGGCATCTGTCTGCTTCTCCACGATGTTGCCTTGGCACGGTGCTGGGGATGTCGATACTCATGGCCAACGTTCGCCCCACGAAGTTGGCCCTTGCAGTTTGATGGGCCTCCATTCTAGGCTCCTGACACGGTCTGGATCTCCACCACCCTGGACAATAGCTCGGTCTTCTCCCCTTCTTGCAGTCTCTTTGCAGGTGCCCTTTTTCCCCGCAATTCCAGCATCTAGGCGCACCATTCACCTGCAGCTCTCGCTCATTTCCCACGCGCTCACACCTGGATTTATCTGTCACTACCTCGCGAACCCGGACAGTGGTGCGGGTCACATTTTTGGCTGCCTCAAAATTTAAACTATAAGCCAATGCTTCCTTGACTGTTTGCTTTTGAGCTAACCGCACGGCTTGTTGCAATTCCTTGTCCTTTAAGGCGCTGATGAATGCTTCTGCTGCTACGTCATCTCGATGTTCTGGGTCGTACGCTGGGTAAGCCAAAAGTGCCAATCGCTCAATGTCTTGTGCTAGCTGCTGCAAGGTTTCGCCAGACTTCTGCATCCGATGCCGTAGCTGCGCCCGGTAAATCTGCTTCAGATGATCGTCTCCATAGCGCATGTCCAGCGCATTCATTATAGCAGCCGGGTTTGAATGCAGCTCAACGGGGATAGTCTGCAAAAGCTCGGCAGCTGGGCCTCTTAGAGTCAGAATTAACGCAGTTGCTCGTTCCTGCTCATTCCAGTGATTTATCCTAGCGGCGGCTTCAAACTAGATTTTGTAAATACTCTAGACCGTTTGCCCATCGAATATTGGTGCTTGCACATTTCTGGATGTGCTTTGCGCTGCGGTTATAAGCGGGGCTGGTGAGGTGGTTACTACTGCCTTCGCTGCTTCCAATTCTTTTTTCACTTTTTCCATCTCATGGTTCATTCTCTCTTCAACCTGGCTGATCTCATAGTTGATTTTCTCCTCAACTTGGCTGACCTTCTCCTCGACCTGGTAAACCTTTTCCTCGACGCATTTAATTTGATTGTTCAGGCTACCGAGCTCCACTTTTATTTCGGTTGACTGTTTTTGCACTTCCTTGATTACGATCGCTTGTTGGTCCATCTTCGCCGATTGTTCATTTAACTTCGCTGATTGTTCATTTAACTTCGCTGATTGTTCATCTAGCTTCGTCGTTAAATTGGATGACTGTTGTCGCTGCTCTTGCTGCATCAGCGTCAACATTTGCATCAGCACATTTTCTGGTTTCTTTGGCTTTGCTGTTTCAGCTTCACCACCTTCTGCGCCTTTTTCTGCATCTGTAGGCTCACCCGAATCTAGATACGCACCTTCCGACTCGATCGCATCACGCAAGCGTGCAATCAGTATGGCCTTTGTACCTTGTGTAGCCAGATTTCGTTATTCCAACTCCTCTTTGAGCTCCGATATGCTCAATTGATTAATTTTTAGATTTAAATTTCCTGGCATTTTTATTGTTTCGGCTATTTTTCAACGTTAACTTCCACAATTGTGCACTTCAAAAATGTTTAATCGTTTTCACTTCCAAAATTTTCTTTCTCACTTCTGACACCATTGTCGGGTGTTATTGGTTCGCGGCCTATAATTTTAACGTTCCGGGAAAGGGAAAACGCAATGTCTTTTAGTTTGAGTTAAAAGAGTTTATTTAATAAAATGCACAATAATCGGTTAACACTTTCACTAATTTTAATTTTCACTATTAAGATTCTCACACTTGTCCATAAATTTATTATGGCAATTGTCTTCTAAATCACTTCACTATTACGAAACACACTTTTCTTTCGCACTTCTTGTCGCGGTTGAATGAATGATTCCCCCCATTCATTCAGCTCGCCTTTATATAGGGTCTCTACCTATTCACCCATTTCTCGTACATTGGCGAATGTTCTACCTGGTAGGTTCGAGCAAGTTCATGAATGGAGTGACGTCACTTGCAGATGTTGATCATGCTTGTTGGGTTCGCGTGGGTTCGAGTAAATTCATTCGTTGACGTTCTTAATGATGATGAAAACAATTGCGACAGTAGCTCGCAGAATTATTTGTACATGTAATTATTTGTACATGTAACAATATGTATATATGTAATCTGCGGATCTTCGTCAAAATAACGAAAATGGGTAATGAAAGAGACGAAATATGCCAACGAATACAGTTCGCAAATAAAAATTTTTTTTCAGTGCTGACAATCTTGAATACCCGTTACATACACAGAAAAGCAAAGGTCCAAGTATACAAATCAGTGGTAAGACCTGTGCTATGCTATGGGTGTGAAGCATGAACCCCTAACCCAAGCATCCGCAAATACATTGAACGCCTGAGGTGAATAATCGGAGCGAGGCTAGACGGTGTCCAATGACGAATTCGATACAACCACGAGAAATTTTTAACAAGGCGGAGTTTTCAGCGATTGTCAGACTGCGGAAGCTGCAATGGGCTGGCCACATGAATCGTTTGGACGATCAACGGATACCCAAAAAGGTATTTGCTGGGAGAACTGAAGGCCGGAGACCAGTGGGGAAATCAAGGAAATGCTGGTCTGACCCGATCGACGAAGACAGTTCATCGCTGCTCGGATCTCGAAATTGGAGGACGCGGTCAATAGACCGAGACAGTTGGAGGCGCTATTTGCTGGAAGCGAAGGCCTGAGAGGGGCTGTAGTGCTGCGAAGAAGAAGAAAGTTATAACATATTACGTATACGATTAAAGTTTACTATTGTGTTGTAATTATAAATAATTTTTGAATAGCGTTTGTTGGTTTTTTTCCTTTTTCCAATTGACTAATTGTTTTGATTGAATATTGTTTAAATTAAGAGTGCCATATGGGCCATTAAGTTTTTGAGTACTTTAATGCTTTAGAATTTGCCTTAAATTTTTACAAACTTTCCAACGATTGAATCAATAAAGCGCATTTGAACTTGAATTTCTCGCCTACCCAACATTTCATGAAAACTGATTTGAGTTATGTGAAAATTCTCCTAGTAATCACATTTTTGAACGACTTAAATATCGATGATAATCGTTTCAAAAAAGTTCTAATTCAAATAAGACTCTTACTTTTATCTGTTACGTCCGCATGGAAGGAAATTCATTGTATGGTAGCCTAAAATGAAATCAATTGCTGTTCTAATCCGCAAAATTCAAGACTTAGCTCTTTAATGTTCAAAGTCTCTGCTTTAAAAAAGCGTTTCTTTAAATTCAACTCTATCTTAATATATATTCATGTTATTTTAAGTCTAACTACTCAACAAACGTGACAAAACCTTTAACAACTTTAATTCTCAAAAATACACCAATTGCCTTGACTTAAAATTAATCAAATTGTAACAAAGGATATTGTTGCCCTGAATGCTTCCTTGTTACTCGTACAATTTGTACACATTCCATTCTATGTTAGCTTTTATAAACACCCTTGTTTGCAGATATATAATTGGTTGTAAGGCGTCGTGAGCTGATGTATAGCATATATAGTATATATTCCTTGAAAATATTCGGCGTCTTTCTGCCAGCAATGTTTTGTACATGTTTTCGATGACTAATTAATGAATGTCTGATTATCTACTCGTCTTTGTAAACTAAAATATTTATTATTCATGAGTGTATTTGACTTTATAGCCTAATTCAATATTAAATTACCAATTTCGTTTTGCATCTATTTTCCTTAAGTGAATTACATATGCGATGAAATAAAGCGTGAAAGGAATTACAATAAGAATCGAGCAGATTAGTTCCTATTGAATTTGTAGACTTGATTTTTCTTTTTTGGACATGTTTAATAATTTCAATTTATTTATTTATTTCTTTTTTTATAAAATAATTTCAATTACAAAAAAAATAAGCAATAGCACAGCTAGGAGAAACAAGGAAAAAGAAAAATAAAAGCATGCAAATAGCAAGACAAAAGTAATATAAGCAAAAGAAAACGAAAGTAAAAAAAATTACTAAGAATTAAGAAGAAGAGAGTTGACATATTTTTTTCGTAAACTAAATATGCGAGCAGGAAAGGCCCAAGCTGAAGTTCATCAAGATTATGTGGTATTCTAAGCATGGGTGAGTGAAAATACACCAAGCGTATGGAACATCAAAAATAATAGACAATCTTGTAGAACGCGTAACGCGCCTCACTGGAACCTGAGTAGCTAGAGAATGTACGTTCTAAATCAAATTTTCGATACAAATTTCAAATGTGGTCTAGGGTGTGTGTGTTGGATGTCCGTTTGTTCCGTTTCATTTCGTTCCTATTTAGGGTGGCATAAGTGGGTGCCTGGATGGGTCTCTTGGGTAATTGCCAGGGGAGGGTGTGGATCTTACGTATATGGGTATGTGTATCAGTTTGGTATAGGTGAGTGCCTGGGATGAGTATTTATGAGCCTTAGATAAGTATAGATCATAGAGATAATAAAGAGAGAGATAATAAAGAGATAATAAAATTTAACCACAAGTACTAATAGCCTTTCCCTAACATGGAAAATATTAACTCACTCCATATCACGTGTGAAAAAACATCTTCAAGAATATGTCACATATGGATGCATGCGAGTGCATGCGATAAGAAAAAACGATGCGGG
The DNA here is from genome assembly GCA_963969285.1 of Odontomyia ornata. NCBI lineage: Eukaryota > Metazoa > Arthropoda > Insecta > Diptera > Stratiomyidae > Odontomyia > Odontomyia ornata. The sequence goes on along the minus strand of OZ017742.1, from coordinate 106,264,363 downwards.
AGGTACTTGAGATTGTAAAGGATCGTCTGTAGAATATAGACAGCCATGTAAATGATTTATGGGTTCATGTATCTTGACCTTTTTACCACATGGACTTGGGAAATTGATAAAAAAAATATCATGGCAATATTTAGGAATTGATATCCGTATTCTCTTTGTTATGAGAAAAATTTATATAATTAATGAGAAAAATTCATATTATAAATAAATTTTATATGTAAGCTTATTTCAACTAAGACATGACCAGGAGCAATGAATATATGGGAAATCCTTCCAGATGAATAAAAAAACATGGATAGTATAATTTTATATCGTTAAAAGCGTCAAAGGCTTAAACACATATATTAACGCTATGTAAACACACGCTGAGAAATCTAGGTCTTTAATCTACACGTATTAATTGAAATACTTAGGACTATCCTAGACATGAATCAATTTTTTACTTTGTACGGGAGACTAGGAACCAACCACACCTTATCGGGAAATGGATCTATACTTATCTAAGGCTCATAAATACTCATCCCAGGCACTCACCTATACCAAACTGATACACATACCCATATACCTAAGATCCACACCCTCCCCTGGCAATTACCCAAGAGACCCATCCAGGCACCCACTTATGCCACCCTAAATAGGAACGAAATGAAACGGAACAAACGGACATCCAAGACACACACCCTAGACCACATTTGAAATTTGTATGGATAATTTGATTTAGAACGTACATTCTCTACCTACTAACCTGGTTGTCTAAGCGAGCATTGAGCAAATCACGGCGAAGAATGTAAAGGAAATATTCATTAAGCTAGGATCGGTGCTTTTCCAGCAAAACTATTGCCAACCGCATACGAAAGTAAAACAATTTGGGTAGACAGACCTACGCTCATGTCAAAAGGGTTTTGTACTCAATGTCTCAGAAATGCTGTCACCAGCAACGAATAAAGTCAAGAAATATGTCAAAGAGATGTGCACGTTTAATAGAAAATCCATTGTTTTTCTACTTTCAACGGCCGCCATTTTGCTGCAAACTACCAAAAATCACTCGAATCCTGAATTCCTAATAATATTAATGTTATTGACCTTATTATTAACAAATCAAAACTGCAGTGACTGATTCGATAGAAAGTCCATAAAATATCAAAATCATGTGTTATTGTTGGTGCAATTGGAGAAATTTCAAATGGCTATAACTTCCGTGCATATCATTCAATTTTCATCAAACTTACAAAGTTTAAGGACCTTCTATAGGACTACTTAAGTATCGAATTTCGTTTAGTTTAAGGGTACATATACGATTTTATTGGGGAAATTGTGAAATTCGAATATCATTCTATTATTAACAAAGTTTAGCGAATTTTGACATCAGAGGTATTTTTTGTTATTGTACTCATAAACACCCACCTCCATAATTTTTTTCAGATCAACTCTGCAACCTTTGAGCATGAGACTATTCTCCAAAAACTTTCGAACTCCAGCGGCGCTAATATTTGTTGGCGCTATTCGTAGGAAGAATGATTCATAATTTGCTTCAGTAGCTATTTCGGCGTTAACTGCTTCTAACTTTTGGAGCAATGCATTCCATTCATCCACTGACCACAACGTGCCTAGCTTGAAGATGCGTTTTACGACTTCTGGAGCTTGAATTGATGGTTTCGTTCCTGGACGTCTCAAATTTAGACCGTTTGCATCACTCTCTACTGGAAATGTGTGGTGTACTTCACGCTGCCCCTGTAATTTATTTTCTAGTGAATCACACTTTTTCTCAATATTTGCCAGTTTTGTTAACATTTCAGATTGCTGCAATGAATCTTTCTGCTCGGATAGTTTTTTAGTGATGTTTGTTAACATATCTCTCAACATTTCTCTATGATAATCTTCTTTACGGTAGTAACGTGTACTTACAACAAGACGGCGGCGTTACGTGCCATAAAAGCAACGAAACCATTGATCTTCTACGGGAAAAGTTTCCGGACCGTGCTATCTCTCGAAGAGGTGATCACAATTGGCCAGCAAGATCTTGTGACTTAACACCTTGTGACTTCTTCCTCTGGGGCCACGTGAAAGAGAAGGTCTATGCCAACAGCCCAGTGTCGATGGAATTCGTGAGCCTATCGAGGACATAGGGCAGCCACTTTGCGAATTGGTTACGGAAAATTTCATGAAAAGGATATGGTCCTATAAGCGTGGTCATGGTGGTCATTTGCCTAATGTTATTTTTTTTAATATTAACGACATAAAAAATGGCATCCCTTATTGTAAAACTTTGTAAATAGAAAATTGACTGTTAAGAGCACTATTGTGAATGTTTTTAGGAAGAACTAATGTTACAGCATTAGTAGGGAGCTCGGTAGAACACGAAAATTTTTTTCCTTGAAGTTATAAATGATTTGACAAGCACTCCAGACGGTGAGCAATAAGAGTTTAAGATGAAATCACACGATGCCGGTTTGAAAGAAGCTATAACTCTGTTGATCAAGTTATCCCTCGTCATCCTCTGGCAACTAATTATTTTACCAGATGAGCAAAATTTCTTACCTACGAAATCTAAAATTTCTTCGGTGGATGCATTATACGCAAGTCTTTATATAAAGAATTAGAATGCAATTATTGATACAGTTTCAATAGAAAAGTTAAAATAGTCTGGTAAAATGATTTAATGGCTACAACACTGTCCCTCTTCATTATTTTTTAGTCCCCTCATTAAATTTATGTTACTTCTATTACCACAATAAATTGTGGGAAATCGTCTGATTTAGAGAATATCAACTTTTTTGCGCAAATCGTTGTAAAATCCTGCACGTTTACTTTTCCAACAGGTGTTTAACTCTTAAAATTTTTTTAAGGATATTATACAAGGAGTGTTCCAAAATAAACGAGACTGAGCTAAAATAGAAACGACAGGAGCATTGGTCTGATAAATGCAGGTTTATTTATTCAAAATAGCCTCTTCCGGCCTCGATACACTGTTTTGCGCGATCCAAAAGCTCTTCGAAAGAGCGTTTCAGGTCATTGACCGGAATTCCCTTCAGGATATGGGTTCAAGCCTTTTGGATGCCTTCTGCGGACGCAAAGCGTTTTCCTTTCATGGCCAAATGCAATTTTCCGAATAGGTAGAAGTTGCAGGGAGCCATATCAGGCGAATACGATGAGTGATTGATGGTTAAAATGGGATTTCTAGTCAAAAAATCAGTCACAAGATTGGATTTTTATGACAAAAGTCTCGTTTATTTTCAAATAATACGTGCACAGACCTTTCGTAAGCCCAAATGATCGGCTTAAATGCAATAAATCGATGTTTTGGAGATATCAACTTCGATTCCATGCATTTCAACGATGATTTCGGCTCATTTTTGATAAATTCACGCACAATTTCAATACAGTTTTCGGTGACCACTGATTTTGGGCGGCCCGTATGTTCATCGTCATTTATGTCCTCACGACCATCTCTGAAAAGTGTAAACCATTCATGAACTCTGGCACGAGATAGGCAATCATCGCCATAAAACTTTTTCATTGTTTCGGTAAATGTTTTACTGATTTTAAAACAAAATTCGATATTAGCTCTTTGTTTGAATCTCATTTTTGTACCGGTGATACAAACATACAGTCACTTTACACGGAATAACTTCGCTTCCGCTGAACCAAATGTCGCCAAGCTTTCACTGGAAGTCATGGAGGGATGTAACTTTCCGGCGGAGTCATTGGACGCCACCAAAAAAAATGTTATGACAAAAGTACTTAATTCTAAGCTGAAAGCTTTCAGAGTTCACTAAATAATGTAGTAATTTTATTTTAAAATTTCTCTTTCAACCGTTACCATCAATTTTCTTCTACCTTTCAAAATAACATCATAGCTATGGAAGTTCCAAAACATGTTTTCAGAAAAAGTTTATCGAATTTAATCACCACATATTTAATTGGTACTTCCCTAAACTTACACCATTCGCTAGACAATCTATGAAAGACTCAACATATTCTTCAAATGAAGAAAGTTTGAAGTAAGCATGAGTATATCAGGAACTTGGTAGATATTAACGAATTACATACAAAAAGTTTGTCTGAATCGAAAACATGTTATCAACACGTCAAATTTTAATGTAGATATAAACTTTTAATGCACACGTAAGTCATGTCGGGCATGACTGTCGATTGAAAGGACGAGCCAGTGATAAAGTGGAGAGAAATAACGTTAAAGTAATTATAATTTACTTTTGAAAGTAGATATAAATTTATCGAAAAAAAATTTCGATTACATGATATATAAAGAATTTTTGCAGAACTTCTTGCATTTCAGGAATAATATTGCCCTGCTTCCTGCAACTTTTCATCCTTCCGAGTACATTGCTAGATTTTATGACTATACAAAAACATAGAAAAAGTGACTAAGCTAGGAAATGATATCCTGCAGAAAAATTGAATTTTTTATTAAGTAAAGTTATTTTCTTATATTTTTTCAAATCTTTGCAAACTTTCCAGACAAAGACATCCTAATCTGCTACCAGAACTTTTCCACAATGGTATTTGAAAGTACTCAACGTGCTACAAGTTTGTCCAAAGGACATAATCGTTGATCGATGGCTAGTGCATACATACCAGGGGTAATAACTTCCTAAACACTATTTAGGCTGAGGAGAAAAAAAAGGACTCATGTAGCCCGAGTACATGCAAACTAGATTCAAAATATTTATGGGTGATTTAAGGGCACCATTTTGAGAAAGGGTGAAGGGTATAATATTGAAAAATATTAAGGAGAATTCTATTCAAAATATAAAATTTAATATTACTAGCCTCTATTATAATGAGAGCAAATTTATTTATTTTATTTACTTATTTAGTTACAAAGCCAAACAAGGCAATTACAAGAGGCCAAAGCCAAACAAGGCAATTATTAAGAGGTGTTATTTTGACATTAAAAGAAAAATGTCATTTTTTAATATAAATGATCTGATGTTTATTTCATTATAAAGAGGAAGGTATGCCGTTAATAGTGAAAAATAACATCAGGCAAATGACTACCACGACCACGCTTACAGAACCATATCCTTTTCATGAAATTTTCCATAACCAAATCGCAAAATGGCTGCCCTATGTCTTCGATAGCCTCACGAATTCCATCTGTGAGGTCTTGAATTGCCGCTGGACTATTGGCGTAGACCTTTTCTTCCACGTGGCCCCAAAGGAAGGAGTCGCAAGGTGTTAAATCACAAGATCTTGATGGCCAATTGTGATAACCTCTTCGAGAGATAACACGGTCCGGAAACTTTTCCCGTAAATGATCAATGGTTTCATTGCTTGTGTGGCACGTAGCGCCGTCTTGTTGAAAGTAAACGTTGTCCAGGTCAATACCATCCAACTCCGGCCATAAAAAATCATTAATCATCTCTCGATTGCGCAATCCATTCACCCTGACTGTTGCTCCAGCCTCATTTTCGAAAAGGCAAGGTCCAATGACCCCGCTGGTCCATAAACTGCACCAAACAGTCACACGTTGTGGATAGAGAGGCTTTTCAATAATAACTTTTGGGTTTTCCGAGCCCCAAATGCGACAATTTTGCTTGTTGGCGAAACCACCAAGATGGAATTTTGGATCATTTGCATGCATTTCAAGGACCCAATTAGCAAAGACACGACGTTGTTGATGATCGACCGGCTTGAGTTCTTGTGTTAACTGAACTTGATAAGCCTTAAGACCCAATTCTTTGTGCAAAGTACGGTGTAATGACGTTTGTGGAATGCCTAATTCCAAAGAACGACGAGGAATGGACAAACCTGGGTTTTCTTCAACACTTTCGGCTACAGCAGCAATATTCTCGGCTGTTCTTGAGTGACGAACACGGGTTTTATTCTTCACATCACTAAGTTGTCCCAACAGCTCGAATTTTTCCACCAATTTCTGTATTGCCGTCCGACCAGGTGCTTCACGACGACCCAAAAATGTTCGAGTTTAACGAACCGTCCCTGCCAAACTTTCACCATTTTTATAGTGAATTTTAATAATTTCAATGCGTTGTTGAAGCGTGTATCGTTCCATTTTTATTAATGACGAAGTTTTTGCTTGTCAAATGTCAAAAAATGACAGCTTCAAAAGTGACATCTACCGAAATAGCGGGCCATTCTGGAAACTGGAAACAGTTTATCTTTTCCAATTTTATTTCTTCTCTACACTTATGTCATTTTTTTTTATTGGGGACTCTACGTTTAGCAGTCGTTGCAAATAGACTTGTTTTTAATTCGTTCCTGTCAATTTTTCGAAAAATTAAATATTTTTTTTAAAAGTCAATCCAAGGCAAATGTTGGCTTGGAAAAAGCATTTATCGTCGAAGGAATTGACCCACGAAATCATATCGAACATTATTTTACTTCGATGAATCAAGAAAAGCAAATAATCCGAAGACTTACTCGCGACTGCTGGTATGGAGGAGCCCGATGGCTTCCCACCATTGAAGGACAACGGGGAGACAAGCAGTATAAAATTGGCGGCAATTGTCAATTAAAGGAGACAAACGAGTAACCAGGAAAGCTCCACAGATGGCGGATGTAAAACTCAAATAGTTGAAAACCAACAAAAAGTGCTTCGACTTCGCCTTGAAAATCAAGAATTGAGACTACAACTAAAATCCCTCCAAGATATGTTGAAGAGAGGGATGAAAACTCAAGATGCAGAACCGCTATAGTAAATCAATAAGGAAACTAAGGCGAAGAAAGCTGTAAAACAAGCTATCCCAGAAGAAATACTAAGTGCTGGGGGCGCTAACAACAGCCAAAACTATTATCCAGCGCTAGACGGACTACAACAACAAATGGACTTTGAAGAATGTATTGAAGGTAATTCTTATCAAGATAACGATGTTAATACAGTACTTAAAAAATAAAAATAAGAAACCAGCTTGCAGTTCTGCTGGTCCCTCTCAAAATGTTTCCAAAAACACAGAAAACCGGAAAAGATATGGTTCGGCTATTGGTAGCCGAAAATAAATTAACCAATTTCGAGATTGAAAGAGTTAATGCTGAGAAATTAACGATTAGAACGAAATCACTGGTTAATTTGAAATTAGCTGAAAATGCACTCAGCTCTGGGGAGATTTCACATTTCACCTATAGCCCAAAAAGTGAGAAGAATCAGATCTTTTTGTTGAAGGGCTTGGACTGCGGAGAGGATACCGTCGATCTTCTTCAGGTGCTCAAGGAAGCTGTACCTGAAATTGAATTTATTTCCGTTAAATCCTTCGCGACAAGAAGATCGACGCTAGTGAAGAAGAACTTACCACTTTACTTGGTACAGATTTCAAATAAGAGCAGTCCAAGTGCTCTTCAACGAATAAGGTACTTAAATTCCTAAGTGGTGAGGTGGATACGCCTCCAGAAAAGAAAAGCGAACCAGTATTATCGGTGTTAAAGATTGGGATATTCGGCCACTAACTGCGCCATGCATTAACGTCGTGTTAAATGCAAAGACGTTCATGCTCCCGGTGATTGCAAATTGGCTCAGACGGAGCCAAAAGAGAAATTATACTGTGTTAACTGCGGTGTTCTTGGTCATCCGGTATCATATTAAGGATGCTCCAAATATCAAGATGCGAGAGTAAAATCTGTCCCAAAGCAAACCCAATTAGACCGCAGCGTCTTCGCTCCGAACTTCGTCAAGCCCAGAGTATCATTTGCACTTGCTGCTAGAAGACCAGCGCAAATACTGTAAATAATGTAAGTGGCAATACTGAGCTGCTTTTGAAAATTTACCAGCAACTTAATTCTTTATAGAAGAGAATCGATAAACAAAATACAAAGATTAATTTTGTTTTTCAGTGTTTAGGGCTTTCAAATGCCTCAAAATAACTTGTCATCCAGTCACATTTCCATGGATAGGACTCATCTCACCTCAATCAACGTCAACTCCATTGTTACTCTACATCGACCTGATTATCTCCTTGAACTCATTACTAAGCAAAAGTTGACATCATGCTTCTCACTGAAACCCACCCAAGTTCATGGCACTCCGTGACATTCAAGGATTTTGAATTTGTGGGAAACGATAGGGTAATAGGTGATGGGGGAGGTGGCACCGGGATATTGGCTCGAAGACCCTATTGTTTCCAAAATATTTATAAAGCCAAATTCAAAAGCTTTGAATCTCTTGAAGTGTCCGTTATCAAAATTTCACTGTCAGGTGGGGATAACCTTTTCATTACCTCTACCTATGCAACTGGTCGAAATGTTCTCAAGTTCAAGGAGGAGCTCAATTCCTTGCTTCAAATACTCGAATTGAAAACCTGAACGCCAAGTATACATCATGGCTGAACGCCACCAATAATTCAAGAAGTGTATTCCTGAAATCATGGATAACAGAGAATCAAACTAAATATAGGTTCAATCCATAAGACAAATTCATATTTGGACCTATGCATTGCTGACACAAGGCTTGAATTCAACTTTAATAGCCCTCAACGGAAACTGCAGATGCTTCCTTATGATAGCGACCATAACGCAATCGTAATGGAAATCAATCATCAAAGGGATGAACTTTCCTGCATTCTAGTTCAACATGAAAATCATCAGTTGAATTTCAAACAAACAGCCTGGGGAAAGTTTCAAAAAAGTTTAATCGGCATTACCAGAAGCAATATCCTCCTTCTGATGATGCCAACTCTTGCTCTTTGGTCCATTCTGATAGGAATCTAACTAACGATGAAAAAGATCTCTATTTGTCGAAGTTAGAGAAGCTGACGTTAGAAACGATTCAGAAAGTAGTTCCCAAGATTAAACATCGAAACAATATAGAAGGACATGAAACACCAACCATTGCAAGGTTGGAAAGATTGAAAAGCCTTCTTCTCACATGCGTCAACAATATCTACCAGCAGTTTTTGGACTACAGCCACCCCTCGTTGGCCTTATTGAAATTACACCAGAAGAATGTCCGGACCCTGATCCGTTCATACTGCAGGAGTGAAGTCAGCAATCAATGGGCCGAAAAACTGAGGGTTACTAGACCACAGGACCCAGATAGCGTTTTCACGAAATCAACCAGCATATTCCGTAAGAAGTCTCGAGTGAAGGTATCTAGTCTTGAATTCACTAATGATGAGATAAATCTTCTCGACAGTGCTGGTATCGAAATTGATAGTACGACTCCGTATAGAAATGGAAACAGGATAATATGTAATAGTTTGAATAAACTTGCCCTGATTGGAACAGATTTTGAGTTGATTCATCTACCAAACCCTGAGATAGGGAATGAAATATTTTCAAAGTCAGAGCAAAAGTTTCCGACTTCAAATCTACCCTGAACAGCGAACCAGTTCTTCATTCCAATGAAACTTTAACAGCTGACCTCATACCGAGCTTAAATCTTATTGATTATTTTATCAGCTATGAAGACTTGTATTTCATATTTGGCAAGATAAATAACACGAATCATGGGGTATCGACGGTGTTCCAAATATAGTTCTCAGATATTTGCCTGAGGTTGGTACTAGTAATTATTGCATAGTCTTTAACGACATGTTGAGCAATTCATATTTCCCAAATGAGTGAAAAAAGGCTAAGATATTTCCGATCTTGAAGAAAGGAAAAGAATCTTCATGCCCCAAAAGCTATCGCCCAATCAGCTTGCTGCCTAACATCAGCAAGGTGTTTAAAGTGATACCAAACAAAACGTTAAACATCCACATTGAGAAATATGAGTTAATGCCGAATTGCCATTTTCGTTTTCGTGCCAGGCACTCGACCATACACTCGATAACGAAAGTAGCCCCAGACATCGATTGGAAACTAAACAACAGAGAATGTGTTTGAGCGTGTCTCATTGATATGGAGATAGCCTACGATATGGTGTGGTTAGATGGACTAATTTTTAAATTACCTTTAGGACAGGTTTTTTGCTGTTACTGATGGAAATCTGACGACAAAACGCAACTTCAAGGTTTCGAATGGTCTACAGCAGGGAACAGTTACTGCGCCTCTGTTTTTCTCAATATTCATTCGCAAGCTATCGAACGGCTTTGATTTTAACGTCTTGCCAACGTGATCACTGGTAGCGTTTGCTGATGCTGTGATCACCTTTACGGCAGACCGAAAAGCTCCAATGGTTCAGAGCACTCTCCAAAAAATGTTCAATGAGGTGCAGCTCTACACCGACAATTGGGGAATGAAAATCAATGCGCAGAAGTGCGAATAAATTTTTTTCCAGGCAAAGCTGGAGGGGGTCAGTAAAGGCCTGAAACGTAACTGGAAGGTTTTTCACATTAAGGCTGGTGAGAGCAGTTCAGAACGGATTCCACATAAATCCTGTGTTCGAAACCTCGGCGTTCATCTCGATGAGTATCTGTACTATACTGAACATTTCAATATCATGCTCAGCAAAGCACAAAAAGTATTCATGGCCCTACGAAGACACTTTCATTCCATATGCATTGATCAAAAGGTCAAAACTATCTGTCACAAGACCCTGGTTGGACCACTTTTGATATATGAATGTCAGATCTGGTACAAACAGAAAGGAAATGTCTTTATGCATGTACTGGTTTGTACAGAAAGCCTGAGATGGATTGGAAGCATTTTATGTTGAATAGAAGAATTAATCAAACTACTGAAGTAACGAGAGTCGATACCTTCATGTTGAAATTTCTTTGGGATCATATCGCAAGATCTATAACTGTGAGTGAAAACCCTTGGATTTAACAGCCGTTATACCCTACAGACGGGTATTTTGCGACTTGCCTCGCTACTGGCTTCGTTTCTCCAGAAACATTCATATATTTGGACAAGAATCGATTTGTTTTAGATTTTGATGGCGTCCCAGTCATACTATGTATCACATATATAGACGGACCACCGATAAAAAGATAAAATATCCTCCGAATTTGAGTACATGAGACCAACAATTCCATTGCATTTGCTAGATTTATTGAAGCTGTTCGAGCTTAGAAGGAGCAATCTAGATATTGGTGGCTGAATGACAATGTTGAAATTACCCGTGTTCATTTTCAGTTTTTGTGTTTTTCGTTACTTAGTTTTTAGGCTGTAACATATTAGGTGTAGGATAAAAGTTCACTGTTGTTTTATAATTATAAATAATTTTGGAATAGTGTTGGTTGGTTCTTCTCCTTTTTCCAATCAAATCATAAAATATGTGATAATCTTAATTAATGTGAATTTGCTATAGTTTGTTTTTTTTTGCTCAAATATGTTTAACTGATAACAGATAAATTTCATTAAATTTTTGTATTTTTCTTGTTCGGAATTTGTTTAGCGCTTTTGACTTTGACCTTGGCTTTTCATTTTTATTGGCTTAACCATTTCATTATTTCATCCCTGTTTTTCTTATTTCAGTATTTTACAACAATTATTCTGCTTTTTTTCATAATCGCGAAGTCTAGTATGTAACCCGCAACAATAAAAGATACTTCTTATTTCCTTCAGTCTCCTTTTGAAACCTGGGCAGACTTTTCTCTTTTTAAATATCAATACATTTTTTTTTAAATTGCTTTATAACAAAGATCCTTTTCGGCATTTGATTCGGGGGTATGCTCTTAAATACATTATTAATTTAAAATTCAGTTTAGGATAATTACTCCGAGGAACTTGTCATCGCATGTGAAATTATAAAATTACTTTGTATTCTAAGTCTATTCTATTGAAATTAAAGTATTCTTTGCATCCCGCAATCTAATAAAGATTAGAAATTTCATCCTTCTATATGCTCTCATTCTCTAACTCCTGCCAGAAGCGGTGCTTATTACAATCGGTGGAGCGACACAGCCACTGTTCCACTGCGAGGCACTTGAAATTTCATCACCGCTTGTGAACTCATAATGTTTTGCGAATCGTGACGGCCAAACGCAAAGTATAAGCAACGCTGTCAAGACAAACCCCCTCATGTAAGTTGCACTGATCACCGCTCTCCTCGCCAAGGAAAATACTTTCATGTCACCTAGCATCCGCCTTAGCCAATCACTTCCGTACTAATAAAAGCAACGTGAGGCGGCGGCCATTCGGTATGTTTTAGAATCAATGGAGACGATAGTTAACTGCACTGTTACTATTTTTGCAAGCAACCCAAAAACTTACTAGCATAGGGGAACACAAATTTCTTGCATCCGGGGATTCGCAAATATTTCCAGTGATCACAATCAGGGCGTTGTTGAAAATTTAACTATTTTACCCGAATTACTTTGCACAAGATAGACTTTCTATTTAAATACAAATTGGACTTTGTACGGTTCTAGCATGACTCACATCCGAACACATTTTCTATCGACCACCGTTATTCACTCCTCGCTGACGTCGAGTCCCGGTTCAGTAGCAAAGATCTGTCATTCAACCTTATCAGCTGGTTGGGAAATTATTACAGAGGCGGAATATCGATCCGCGGGATTGGCGGTTATTGCAAAATGCAATTTCCAGCACTGACATGCATGTGGGCGTTACTGAGCTAGCATTTGGCTTGTATATCTTGCCCCTTCGGGTAGCTGATCTTCTTTGTTTACAGCTCTTGGAGGTGCCGTAAAGGAACTTCGGATCTTAAGCTTCAACGTATGTATAATTTGGTCAATAAATTACATATCATACGAATAGATTGGTAATTAGCAATTTTGAAAACATAAACATCGAACTCTAAAGTGCACACGTCCTGCCATCCAGATAAAGAGGGTGCAGGGCACGACGTGCACAATGTTTTAAATAGTTGAAATGCTCCCGTATTCTCACCAATAATTATTATACGAGTATAGATGAATTTTTTCCTAAAGCTCCATTTAGACTTTAACGGATTTTCTAACGAATATAAGTAGTGCATTTATGGGTCATTCACTAGTATATGGTTTACTGGGTATATTCATAAAACCCAAGATGGATATATTAGCATAAACTAAAGATGTTCACCGTGATTAAATCATAATTATGGATTTTCAAGCTTATTTCTTTTCTTACAGACATTGGACAACTATATTACAACACTACAGGCGAAAACAAATTTTGAAACCAGACGTCTAAATTTCTAGAAAACGTATCATCTGGAAGTTAAAAGGAAAGGAACTAATGGAGGTTGGTGCACTGATGAATCTCATATAATTTTTATACATCCCCAGGAAGTGCATATCAAATATTATATTTTAAGCTTATATTTCCTATCCACAAAAAAAAACGAGATAAGCTACAGAGCAAAACTATGCAAGCATACCTTTGTATAGCCCACAAATTATTCACCAAAATACAAGAAGATTGAATCAGACTATGCGCTGAAAATTTTTTGGCGAATGTCAAAATGGCTTCAGGGCTTGAAGATAATCGATGGACCAATTGTTGACTGTCAATTTGATGTTGAAAAATCTTGGGAATTTTCGGATTTTTAACGGAACTTTGCTCGTGGTAGAAGGGTTTTGTTACTCAACTCACGATATGCAGAGACCAATAATGAGCAAACTCTAGAAAAACTTTAACAATATCTAACGATTGTTTTCCCATTTCAACCAGCCACCATTTTATTCCAGTATTACTAGCAACTTTAACTGAATAAAATCTTTATGGTGTTTTCTTATTCATTTTATCTCGAAATTCGGTGATGATCCAATCAAAAGTGTGATGTCTGGTTCGATGGAAAGCCCAAATGGTACTGACGTTACTCTTATTATTAAAATGGCTGCAATTTTGTTTTGAGACTACTGAATGACGTTGAATGAATTTTCAAAAATATGTATGATATATATCCATCCATCCATAGTTCGCGTGGCTTAGTAGGTAGAACACTAAGCCCGTAAACCGACTATAAGCCTGTTCAGTTATGATACGTGCTAGTTTAAAAGTCAGAACGTATCGCAGCTGGGCGGACGGACACACGGCCAAAGCGTGATAACGATCATATTACTTGTGGGGTGCCGATGCATTTGATCATGATAATAAGATACTCTAACTATCTCTAAGCAAAGGCCCGAAAGGGGCTGTAGGGCTACAAAGAAGAAGAAGAAGATATCCATCATGAAACTTTTGTGTAAATCCTAGCAAGCCCATACTGTCTACTTGATTGGAAGTACATGTTGTTCCACAGTCATGTATTGAATTTAAGGGTACCCTCACAATTTCGTTCAAGAAAGTATTAAATGTTACTAATCATTCTATTATTTACAAAGCTTAGCGAACTCTGGAGTATGTTTCGTTGTTGTACTCATAACGAGCCACTTCCATGATTTTATCCATATTTTTCGGTCCGCAGGTGACCACGCGCGAGGGGGGAGACACAATTTTCTCGTATTCTACGCATCGCCTGTCTACCCCACTATCGGCGGATATTCAAGGATTTCAGCAAAACCGTTCATTTGATACCCTATTCGACTACGTTCAGTGAAAAAAAAATTTATGGAATCACACCCCTGTATGAGGAGACCCCCTTAAAATCATTTCAAATTTTTTTTTATACTAACAAACCTTCATTAACCAGAAACTTCTCTTCATTAAACAGAAACTTCTGAGCTGCTCACAGGATTTAATGCTTTTAGCTTCTCTAGCTCCTAAGAAATCTTCCTATGATGCACTGACGGACAGACGGACGGACAGATTGGTACCGATATTAATAGGGTATTGTTGAAAAAATTATTTTTTTGCTATAACCTAAAAACGAGAAGTCAGTCAGTGAGTTAACTCATTCCTTTTTTGCCCAATTTCGCTTCGATTTGCATCAAATTTTCAGTAAAAATATCTCAGGATAAAATCTCAGTTAAGGTAATTTTCCAGCTAAATCGGTGCCGCAACAATAAAATGGTGGCCATGCTTGACCTCTGCTTTGAAAAATTTGAGCTCCGATTTGGACGAAGTTTGCCTCAAGTTTATTGATCTGTATATATGAAATCCACACTAAAAATTTAAATTTAATTCATCTGGAACAAAATTATGGTCATTCTAAGGTAAAAAACATGTACAAAAATGTATTGTTCTAGTTGATGCCCTGCTGCAGTACCGATTATGTGGGAGGGATTATGAATATCTAGGTCACAAAGTGGACGTTTTCGAGGTTTTTTTTCTAATTTCAACAGGGGTGGCTGATCAAAATTCGGATGTTTGAAAGTCTTTTAAAGTCTCCATTTCTCTTTTATTTTCACGAATTAGAAAATTTAGTAAAATGCTTACTAGATATACTAATAATGAAATTTTGGTCCTCATATAACAGCAGGTTTCAAAATGGTGGCAGTTTAAAAATTCTGTTTTCTCGGACCTAGCTGCCCCACTCGTGGCCAAGTTGTTCAAAAGATTCTGACAAAATTTGGTATTAAAGCATTTTGCGAAATTTTTCCAAAATCCAAAAATGGTGAAAATCGGATAGTAAATAAGAAATTCAAAACCCTAAGGTAGAGCCCCTACAGTTATTAAGGTTACGCGATTAAAAATCTCACCTTAACCTGCATGGCGACCACTAGTCGTGAAGTTGTTTGACCATCTCAAGTATGCAATGGTCTCATTTGATAGTGAATGATGGAGTCCAGACACTGCAACTAACAGGTTTGAGACGTATGTCAACTAATCACTTAACTGAACCCTTTTTCAAGGGGATATGGCCCAACATTGCTCTTTCTATACGATACATATTTTGTCAATGCATATCAGTGGATCTATTTCATTGCTGGCAATCGGCAAGTTGACATGAGCAAAGTAAAGGAGATGTACATCATAACCGGTTTCTTCCAGAGACCAAGAACGCATTTCGAATCTTCCTTATCCGATTTCTTCCCTAGAGCTATCGATAGATGGATGATTGTCTGAAGACTTAGAAAAATTTCTGAGGCTAAGCTGATGGATATGTACGAGTATTTGTTGCAGTGCGTGCGGCCAACTTGTTAAAGAACTTTTGTGTCTACTTCTTGTTATGTCTTTTTATCTAAAAAAACGCTAGATTTTCCCGATTGAAGGAGGTAGCAGGCTGGTGCGTGTGAACTAACCCACTTAATTGCAGCATGTTTTCTAGCTGTTTTTGTGTGCAAAGCGCTATATTCAATATTAAAAGCGCTACATTTAATATCAATCGCTATAAATTCCCAAAGAATGTAAAACAAACTCCCAACAAATAAATAGTAAAAACTTAATAGCCTAAATAGCTCTCTAAATTTATACATTACTAATCAAAAAACATTTAATCGAAAAACAACACCAAATACAAATTAACTAAAATTTTTATATATTTTATGATTCTCTTGCAAAAAGGAAGAAAAAGCAACCAACACTTTTCAAAAATTAATTCTAATTTTAACAAAACAGAACAGTGAACTTTTTTCCTACATACTCGTATAGTAAGTTATAACATAATTCTAATCAAAACTAACCAAAAACTTTATCTTATCCTAATAATATGCTATCACAATATTCCTAACCTCCAGGTTAACAAATAATAAAGCGCCGGGCATCGATGAGATTCCAGTGGAGCTCAATAAATCTGGTAGCAGTGGTGTTATCCAGCACACATTCGGCTAAAAGAACATATGCCGAACGAGAAATTCGGGAGTTCAACATGGACGTACACCAAATTTCCGCTGACTTTAACCAAGTATACGACAGTATTGATCGTAATATATAATATAATACTTTGCTTTGGTATCCCAGCCGAATTAGTCACCAACATTTTGTCACGGTGGTCAATAACCACCTTGAACTTTTCCTAAAACTCGACAGTGAAACAAAACTAATAGAGCTACAATTCAGTGAGAATAAAACAAACCTAATGACGCAGTTAAGGAAAAATACCTCAAATATCACTTTTGGTGAATATAGTATCGAGTATGTGGGTGAATTTATGCCAGCTGCATACACAGGAAAACAAAGCTCCAAGCATACAAATCGGTGACAAAACCAGTGAAACGCTATGAATATGAAACATGGACCCTAACCCAAGTATTCGCAAATATATTGAGCACCTTCGAGAGACGGGCCCTGAGGCATATAATTGAAGCGAAGCTAGACGGGGACCAATGGCGAACTCGATACAACCATGAACTGTATGAAATTTTTGACGAGCCGGATATCTCAACTATTGTTAGACTACGGAAGCTGCAATGAGATGGCCATGGAAACCGTATAGACGAACAAAACATATGAAAAAACTGAAGGGCGGAGACCCGTTGGGAAACCGAGAAAATGCTGGTCTGCCTTGCTCGACGAAGACAGTTCATCGCTGCCTGGATAACAAAATTGTCGGACGTGGTCAATGAACCAAGAGAGTTAGAAGTGCTTGCTACAGGAAGCGTAGGCCCATGAGGGGCCATCGTGAAGCAAAGAAGAAGAAACCTTAGACGTTATCTCAAAACCTATTATAAGAAACATCACGTAGCCCAAATAATCAAACCTATCCCTAATTTCAAACCTAAGCAAAAAACATTAAATGAAGCAATAGTGAGCTGAAACTCAAAACGAAGCAACGCAAAACACAAAAAAATAACACGAATAAGTTAGATATTATCATTCAGCCACCAATACCGAGTTTGCTCTATCCCAGCTTGACCAGCCTCACCGAATCTAACAAATGAGTATCTCTATTGGAATTTTTGGTCTTGTGAACATAATTCCGAAGGATTTTTTATCTTCTGGCTTTTCTATTTATAAGATATTTTGTATGATTGAGACACCGTTTGAATGAAAAACATATCGATTCATGTCCAAATACGCGAATGCTTCAGGAGGAACGAGGCTACGGGTATATTGTAACGATTTATTGGGTGGAACGATAGTGAAATCCGGGGGTTTTTGCTAACAGTTACAGATCTTGCGATATGATTCCGAAGAAGTTTCAATATGAAGATATCAATTTTTGTCACCACAGTAGTTTGATAAATTCTTTTACTCAACATATAGTGTTTTTGATCCATCTCAGGCTTTCTGTACAAACCAGTACATGCATGAAGACATTTCCTTTCGAAAACTCTGAATCTTTTCATTGCACTAGCACTCTGGTTGTACCAGATCTCACATCTGTATGTCAAAACTGGTCTAACCAGGGCCTTGCAACAAGTCACATTGACCTTTTGATCAATGTATCTGGAATGAAAGAGTCGTCGAAGGGCCATGACTCCTTTTTGTGCTTTACTGAGCATGATTTTGACATGATTGAGATGATCACCGAGGTATTGAATACGGAATTTATGTGGAACCTGTTCTGAACTACACCCACCGGCCATAATGTGGAAATCCTTCCAGCTACGCTTCAAGTCTTGACTTGCCAACTGTAGTGTTGTCTGTAACGCTTTTATTTAATATTTCTGCGCCTTGATTTTCATTCGCTAATTGTCAGTGTAGAGCAACACGCCATTCAACATTTTTTGACGATTGCTTTACACTATTGTAGCTGTTCAGTTAGCCACACTAATGATCAGATCATCAGCAAAAGCTAGCAATGATCGCGTTGGCAAGACGTTTGAATGGATATTCAGAAAAGCAATGGGACATCAACTATTCCCCCTATTCAAGACGTCGAAGGCGCACATTGTCTTTTGCTTTCCATCGGTAACAAGAGATGATTTCCCGCATAACATATTGCACATTTAGGTAACAAGGCATCTGGGGAACTTGTCCAGTAGGATTTCAAAAATTTGTCCATCTAACCATGCCGTATCGTATTCTTTCTCCATATCAATGAATCTACTCCAACGTATTCTGTATTATTTAGTTTCCAACAGATGTTTGAGGTTACTTTCGCTATCGCATGTATGCATGTATGCCAAATTGGCAAAACGCCATCTAGGTCCTGTGGGCTAACAACCCCTCAGTTTTTCCGCCCATTGATTACTGACCTCACTCCTGAAGTATGAACGGATCAGAGTCCGGACATTCTTCAGGTGTAATTTCAACAAAGCCAACGAGGGATGGTTGTAGTTCCAAAATCGCCAATAAATATTGTTGACACGTGGGAAAAGAAGGCTTTTCAATCTTTTTAACCTTACAATGGTTGTTGTTTCATATCCTTCCATATTGTTTCGATGTTTAATCTTGGGAACTACTTTCTCAATCGATTCCAACGTCAGCTTCTCTAACTTCGACAAATAGAGATCTACTCGTATTTCATCGTTAGTTAGATTCCTGTCATTAGGAACCATTGAGCAAGCGCTGCCATCATCAGAAGGAGGACTATGCTTCTGGTACTTTCGATTAAACTTCCTTTGAAACTTTTCCCAGTCTGTTGACTGGAATTAGGGATGAGCAAGAGATCGTCTCTTTGTTGATTGATTTCCATTACGATTGCGTTATGGTCGCTATCATAAGGAAGTACCTGCCGTTTCTGCTGAGGACTATTAAATCTGAATTCAAGTCTTGCGTCAGCAATGTAGAGGTCCAAATATGAATTTGCCCTAGGGTATATGGGGAACTTTGGTTCTCTGTTATCCACGACTTCAGGAATACATCTCTTGGATTATTGGTGGCGTTCAGCCATGATGTATACTTGGCGTTCAGGTCACCAGCAAGAATACTCGTATAATAATTATGCAGCCTGTTCAATTCAAGTATTTCAAACAAGGAATTGATCTCCTCCTTAAGTTTGAGAACAGTTCCACCATTTGCATAGGCAGAGATAGCGAAGTGGTTATCCCCACCTGGCAGTGAGGTTTTGGTAACGGACACTTCAAGAGATTCAAAGCTTTTGACTTCGACTTTTTCAATATTTTGGAAACCATAGGATCTTCGAACCAATATCGCGGTGTCACCTCCCTCATAACCTATAACCCTATCGTTTCTTATGAATTCAAAATCCTTGAATGTCTTGGAGTGCCATGAATTGTGATGGGTTTCAGTGAGAAGCATGATGTCAGGCTTTTGCTTAACAATGAATTCAAGGAGTTCATCACGTCGATGTATAGTAACAATGGAGTTAACGTTGGTCGAGATGAGATGAATCCTATCATTGGAAATGTGAATGGATGACAAATACTTTTGAGGCATTTGGAAGCCCTAAATGATGACAAACAAGATAAATGTTCTCATATCTTGTTTATTATATTTTAGTTTCTGGTAAATTTGAGAAGCAGCTCATTATTGCCACTGATATTATTTACATTATTTGCCGTATTTTCTGCTGGTCCTCTAGCGGCGAGTGCAAATTATACTCCGGGCTTGACGAAGTTTGGAGCTAAGACACTGCGGTTCAATTGTGTTAGCTTTGGGACAAATTTTACTCTCGCATCTTGGTATCGGGAGCATCCTCGAGATGATGCCGGGTGACCAAAAACACCGCAGTTAACACAGTATAATGTTTCTTTTGGCCCCGGCTGAGCCAATTTGTGCTCAACGGGAGCATGCACGTCCTTGCATTTGACCCATCGATAATGCCTAGCGCAGTTGGCAGCCGAAAGTCAAAATCGTTGACACCAAAACATTGGTTGTCTCCTCTTTTCTGGAGGCATTTCCACCTCACCACTCGGAAGTTCAAGTATCTTACTTGTTGAAGACCACTTCGACTATTTGAAATCTGCACTAAATAAAGTGGTAACTTTGTTTTTCTACTGTCGACCTTCTTGACATGAATGTTTTAACGGAGATAAATTCAATTCCTGGTGCTGCATCCTTCCTTCCTCTCCGCAGCCCAAGCCCTTCAACAAAAAAGTCTGGTTCTTCTCACTTTTCGGGGTATATGTGAAGTGTGGAACCTCCCCGGAATTCGGAGAATTTTTGCCTGATTTTAAATCAACCAGTGATATCGTTCTGATAGTTAATTTTTCGGCATTGATTCTTTTAATCTCGAAATTAGTTAATTTATTTTCGGCGGCCAATGGCCGAACCATATCCTTTCCGCTTTGACCGAACACATTAATTGGCGGAACTTTCTCTGTATTTTTGGCACCTTTTCGAGAAGGACCCATCAGAACTGCCAGCCGGTTTTAGGTAAAGAATAAAATTATCTTTATTATCTTGACTAACATTACCTTCAATACTTTCGTCACCGTCCGTTTCATGCTGGAGTCCGTCCAGCGCTGCATAGTAGTTTTGGCTGTCATTTGCGCCTCCAACACTCAGTATTTCTTCTGGGATGACTTGTTTGACAGCTTTTTTTGCCTTAGTTTCTGTATTTATTGGCCTTACTGGCTCTGCATCCCGAGTTTTCTTCCCTCTTTTGTACATATCTTCGAAGGTTATGAGCCGTAGTTTCAATTCCTGAATTTGAGCTTGAAGTCGAGTCACTTCTTGTTTGTCTTCGACTACTTGAGTCTTATGCCCGCCATCTGCGGAGTCCTAGTTACTCGTGTGTTCTTTTATTGACACTTGCCGTCAATTTCGCATTGCTACTCTCTCCGGTGCCCCCCAACGGAGGGAAGTCGTCGGGCTCCTCCATACAGCAGTCCCGAGTTAGTCTTTGGCTTATTTATTGATTCCCTGAGGTCGATTCCTTTGACGATAAATGCTTTTTTCAATGAAAATCAAAATTTGGTTTTGTTTGACTGACAAAAAATTGATTTAATTTTTGAAACTAACTTTTGTGAAAAATTAACTAATTTTTAAAATTAATGACAGGAGCGTTTAAGAACACGTCGGCACGCGAATTGTGCTAGACGTAGAATTTTAAAAACACGTCAATACGTAACGAATGCTAGACGTAGAATTCCGATTTTGACGAAGTTTGCTACAGATATTTACTACTCATAATCTGTATTATGAAGCTTACAATAATAAATCCAATGTCGAACCGTCTGAAACAAAATGGCAACCGCACAAAACTCTGACATGTGTGAAAGTTTGTTATCGCACTCGTGACCAAGATGGCTGCGTGGTAAAGAATGTAAATATCAAGTAATCAGTTAAAGCCAAATTCAAATTCGAAAATGGCGACTAATGAAATATTGAAATTTTAAAACTTCTAAATGCCACCGTTTTTATTGATTTTTTGCAAAATTTGGTATTTAGGTAGACATTGATAAGAGACTAGTTAGATATTGATAAGATCATCTAGCGGCAGGCTTCAAAATTACAGCGGTTCGAATATATGAATTTTTCAGATATGTAATGGCGCTCTATTGGCCATGTTTTTCAACGTATTTTGATGAATTTTTAAATTATAGATTATTGTAACAAGCTCTTTCATTAATGAAAAAGTCTAGAACATATAACTTGAATATTTATGTTCTACCCAGAGTAAAACTCTGGCTTCAAGATAAAAAAAATAGTCCAAAATCAAATGCAGAAACTCTAAATGCTTGGACAAAAAGTTCAGAAAATAAACAAACTTAAGTTAAAGGTTGAACTTTTCAGATGGGATTTGAAATGGTTTAGCAAGGCTAACCAAAGGTGTCTACTTTGCGGAGACCTGAACGCTCTCCTCTTCCTGTAATATTTTCCTTAGAAACGTCGAGAGGTAATTGTAATGTACCAAAAACATACTACTGTTATAAAAAGCAAAATGGTCAGAATTTCGCAGTTGTATTAATGATAGAGTGAGCTTAACATTAAGAACCAACACTCCCTCAGTATGTGAAGAGCATATTGATGAATTCACAAACACTATCTGCCAAGCTTTTGAGAGTAGTATCCCAAAACAATCAAAAGCTTCTTATAATTTAGAATTTGACGAAAAAAACCTACTATTCAGTGAGAAAACAAAATTCATTAGGACTCTTAAAATTGTTGTTAATAACCTCACTCTAGCAATTAGGAACAGAATTAAGGAGTTCCGGAATTTCCGATGGAACAACATGCTAATAAATCTGGACTACAGCTCACGAAAAATCGGGTTTTAAATTGAATTTTTTAACGAAAGTATCATATATTACCATGTTTGATAATAAATAACAACGAAGAGCATATTAACTCCAATTAAGGAAAATCAGATATACTTGCAGATAAATTCAACCAGATCCATAATATTTCCTATAGTTTCTGCAACAATCTAGCACAAATGATGGTGGCTAAAGCTTTGGAACACCCACCTAACCAAACATTTATACCTCCTGGTGCATTAACAAAAACCAGAAAACAAGTATGTTTACTCAAAAAAGTTAACAACGGTGAAGCTCCAGGTATCGATGACCTGCCGAATATAGTTCTTGAAAATTTATCCAAAAAAGGAATAGTCTTCACATGCCTCCTATTCAAAGCTTGCCTTAGGCTCTCTTTCTTTCGATCCATCTGGAATCAAGCTCTAGTTATACCTATCCTAAAGCCTGGAAACAATCTGCACTCTCCCGACAACTACAGGCCTATAGAATACTACCAGGCTTAGGTAAGCTCTTTGAAAGAGTAATCCTAAAGTGATCAAACCATTTAATGGCTAACAATGATATCTTACCTGATTTTCAATTCGGCTTCAGAAACAGATATTCGACAGAGCATCAGCTTTTCCGTATTAGGGAGGGCGTGAAAGCACCGATGTACAATAAATTGTCTGTAGGTTTGGTGACGCTGGATATAGGAAAAGCCATCGAAACAGTCTGGCATGATGCTCTTGTCTATAAATCTTAGAATAATAACACACCCCCATACTTGTTGAACCTTTAACAAGCATTTTTAACTTAGAGAAAGTTCCAGGTCAAAGTCGGGGAAAGCACTTCCTCAGTGAAAAGTATTACTGCCAGTGTTCCGCAAGGCTCCTGCCTAAGCCCGTCACTATATAGCATCTATACGTCTGACTTCTCTGTCTTACCAAACTGCCAAACTGAGTAGACCCAAATTATATTATTGTTAGTCTTGAAGCAGCGTGAGAGCTTACATATCAATGCTACCGTAGATCAATGTGGTTAAAAATTAAGTTAATATTCTTCACCAGGAAGCGTAAGCCTGTTCACCTACCCAAGCGACAAATAAATTTTTTGGGGCAAATTATGCCCTGGAGTGAAGATTTCCATTATCTTGGGTTATATTCGACAAAAAACTAACCTTCAGAAGTCATATCGAGCATATTAGCTCCAAAGCGTTTAAGGCCGTGCTCTCGCTACACCCCCTTCTTAATCGTGATTCGCATCTCAACACCAGAAACAAAGTCCTCATCATCAAAACGGCAATCCAACCGATCATTTGCTATGGCTCACCTAGCTGGATCTAATGTGCTAATTATCTAGTAACAAAGCTTCAGATCGCCCAAAATAGATACCTGAAAATGGTACTTAATAAACCGTTTTACTTCTCTTCTGAAAAGCTACACAGCCTTGCTGGCGTTAGTCCAATTCGTAAGCTCGCTGCATCGCGCCGTGACAAATTAATCGCGAAAGCAAATGACTCGCCCAATCCGCTAATTCATGCCCTGGCGAATTGAAAATCAGCCGTTGCTACCACCTATCTTCTGGCCGTAACCTAGCCTCATAGATTTTAGCTAGTTATAAGTAGATAGTTAAGTTATGTTAAGCTGGTATAAGTTCAGTAGAGGTTTTTGCCTAAAGTTTCCTCTAGCTAATTGTAATAATCACATAGAAATACGATAATATGACTTTATCAGAACACCTACTATATTATAAGGCCTCTGTACCGCATACATTCTAATAAAGAAAATTATATAAATATTTTAATGGCAATGAAAGTATTGAATATATTTTGATTGAAATATTTAAAGTGGCTTACGTTAGAAGCACATATAAGCCATAAAAAGTCTTTGAAAAGTGTTTGACAAAAATTCAATTCTATTTACTTATTGAAACGAACGGTGTTTACAAGAAATTCGCTTTTGCGACTGGTAATACCAACCAGAATTTTTAAACGAGTATGTAAATTTCATTGAATTGTTTCTTGAGTATGGTGTTTGCATATCGTTGGCTAAGTACGAAACCCTTCTAACAGGAGCATACTCCTGTCTATCACAGATGTATGTGATGAATATCACAATAAAAAATCCAAAGTAGGCCTGTCTGAGACAAAATGGCGGCCGCTCAAAGGTAGAAAAACATACAAAATTGTGTTGTTGTAGTTGTGGCCAAAGCTTTCCGCTAATGTTAATAAAATTCGGTAGTTTGATAAAAGCCATAAATAGCTACAGAATCATATAAAAAACCTTGAGGTCAGGTCGCAAAAACAAAATGGCAGCCAGTTGAAGCTCAAAACTTCAAAGGCTTCTAAAAGTCGCAATTTTGATCCGACTTATATGAAGGATAGAAATTGTTTGGATTTAGAGATTTTCGGTGATCATGCATTAGCAAATTTTAAAATGGCGGCGGATTAAATATGCGTTTTTTCAGGCTTTCGTGGCCCTCTAGCGGTCACATTTTTCCGCGGATTTTGATGAAACTTGAGATTATGGATCTCTGTACTAAGTTCTTGCATTATGCAAATCGAATGAAAAATAACAAGTAGGGTGAACAGACCTAAGCTCATGTCAGAAGGGTTTTGTATTCAATTTCCAAAATGCAGTCACCAGATAGAATAAAATCAAGAAACATGTCAATGACAATTTTATTGGAGAAAATATGAAATTCGAAGATCATACTATTATTAACAAAGTTGAACGAATTTTGACTTCTGAGGTTTTTGTTATTTGTGTACTCATAAATATCTCCCTTGATAATTATTTCAGATGTCCATTCATGTATTTCCCCCCTGTGCCCCACTGAAGCAAAAACTGACAGTTTAAGGACTGTTTTGAAAAGCTCCCATGAAAACTTTCATTCCATACTCATATCGGCTACGTTTGATGAATTTTTTTTTTCAGGGGCTACTCTCCTGTACTGTTATCATCGATTAATGGCCAGTTTTTTCGAATCCTAGAGTTGTTACAAAGCCCTTTTGCTAGGAGCTCTCTCCCACCTCCTTGACTTGTTTCACTTATGAGTATTAATTGTAGGTACTCACCTTCAGGCATTCATTAAATTGAATCAAGTGTTCAAAGCATGCACCTTAAACGTTGAAGTGGGGAAAAATAACTCAAAATTATTCAATCTCCGCATTTAAAACAGCCACTATTTTGTTTTACCATTACTGATACCACTAGCTGAACCGATTCTTAAAGATATTCATGACACCTATCATTCCTGAAATTTTCATGCAAATCCTAGCAAAACTGTTGTGGCTGAGTCAGTAAAAAGCGCATGTTGTTCCATAGCCATATGTTGCCATAGTAATAAATGCAGCGCATATTGTTCCATAGTAATACAGGTAAATTCAAACCGCTATAACTTCGCTAAATATTAAGATTAAGATTTTATTCAAGAAAACATAAAATCGATAAATCATACTATTACTAACAAAGTTGAGTGAATTTCGACTTCTCATGTATTTTTTGTTGTTGTACTCATTAAGGCCTACATTCATGATTTTTTTCAGATTTTTCGGATCACAGGTATTCAATCGCGAGGGGGGGACACACAAATTTTTCTTGTATTTCCCCTCCCTGTGCACCAGTCGAAGCAAACTTTGCCAAACTAAGACCTGTTTTGAAAAGTGCTCATCAAGACCTTTCATTTGATACCCATATCGCCTACCTTCAATGAAATTTTTTTTCGGGGGGTCACTCCCCTATATGGGGACACCCCCCTTAAATACCTTATACAATTTTTTTCATAATTGAACTTTGAAGAAAGCACCACTTTACACCTACCTGAAAAATTTGATGCTTCTAGCTGAAGTAGTTTGCGAGAAAAAGTGCTGTGACCCACGGACGGACGGACGGACAGACGGACAGACAGGTCGCGAAACTAGTAGGGTTTTGTAAAATTATTTTACAAAACCCTAAAAAGTCCAAAATTTAAACCATAATATTTTTAAGCTGCCATTTTCACTAAAAATTGAATACTTTTGCCCTGTCTAGAGTGAAACTCCGATTTGAACGAGATTTGGCACATTGATTGATGAGGCCTTAGCACACAAAGATTTAAAATAATCCAAAATCAAATGCATGCATTCAAAATGGCAGCCCCCAACGGTCAGAAGGTAAGCGCAATGCGCTATTTTAGTTGAAATAATGAATATTTTTCATGGAAACGTTTTAAATGACTTAACTTGGAAGTATCTATAAAGCAGACCATTTTTAGACCATTTCGAATATGAAATCGCGACTTGTCTGTCTGTCCGGCCGTTTGTTCGTGCGTCACAACAAGTTATCTCGCAAACCACATTAGCTAGAATGAGGGAATTTTCTACGTAGCTCAAAAGTGAGACCTCTCGAAATTTGCAGAACAAGAAAATATTTTTTCAGGTCTTCAAGGGGGGTCTCCCCATACAGGAGGTCACTTAAATTTTTTTTTATTTCTGTAGCCCTCTAGCAGCCAAGATTCTCAACAGATTTCAATGAAACTTGAAATTATAAGTTATTAATTCATTTAACCTGCGAATCGGATGACAAATGAAAAAGTCGAAAATTCACAGCTCAATATTTTTAGCAGCCGTTTTCAATAAAAATTCAAAAGGAAGGCTCCTGATGGTTCAGAAGAGAATTGAAAATGTGTATATTAATGGCAAAGCAAGTGCTGATTAAACTTTTATTGAAATCTTTTGAAATTAACTATTTGAGCTATTTAAGCCGACAAGCTATCACCTTTGTGTGGTAACCACTGTGAAATGTGTAAACAGCAAATGTGAGAAGGACAAAACCTGTACTTTTATGTTTATAACAATTTTCTATCCACCGATTATCAATATGTGATCCATACATGTGCAAGTCAATTTAATAAGCAAAATATTTGCGCCTCTATAAGGGTATCTAAATACGAACGTTGGCAGATTCTTTTTATGTTAATAAATACACACGTGGTGCTACAAAAATCGCAATAAGAAGTCTAGTAGTAGGCAAGCCAAATTATTTTTCGGCAGTCTGTACCCAGCGCTTCTGTTGAACGGTTTGCTTTCGGTCAAGTTAGTTATTGTTCGCAGCGAAAAGTTCTGGTGTAGAGTGCTATCTGGTTCCCCCTGTTTTCCTACTTCCAGTGTGATTCTGTGCACAGTTTTTAACTAATACCGTGTTTGACTGGCCTTTTTTAACCATGGCCTCCGACTCCGGAGGAAAGCGAAAACAAAACTACTATTCGATTCTGGACTCCGTAAATAAAATCACTAAAAGCCCCCCACATAAAAAAGAAAAACAACGTGAAACACCCTCCCATCATGTTTTTAACTTCCCCGAGCTACAGAGCGCGGCGCCCCATAAGAGTGATTCTCCAAAGTTTGTCTTAATTAAAAGCAAAATTCCAAATAAGAATCTAAAAACCCATAACATATTTCTTCTTTCTAAATCTCTAAATTCCGTTATTTCAAATCCACTCAGCATCAATTCCACAAGAGACGGTGATATTCTCCTGCTTACGAAAAATGAGCTACAAGCAGCTAAGCTTTGCAAAGTAGAAGCCATACCTGGTATTTGTGATGTATCCATCGACCTTCACCAAAAATTGAATACAACAAAAGGTGTTATTTATGCACCCATACTAACAGACTTAGATGAAAAATGTATAGTTGAGGGTCTAAGCCAGCAAAAGGTAATCGAATGCCAAAAGATTACAAAATTTTCCAATGGAAGATCCCAAAATACTCCGTTACATATTCTTTTGTTCAACGAATACAGCCTTCCAAAAGAAATCAAAGTCGGCTTCAGTAACGTGAAAGTCAAACCATTCATTCCAAAGCCATTACAATGCAAAAATTGCTTCAAATTCGGACACACCAAGAAACACTGCCAAAGCCCCTCATCTTGCGATATCTGCACCTTGCCAATACATGATCCAATCCCATGCAATAGTATTCAGTGTATCAACTGCAAACAACAACACTCCGCTCTTAATAAAGCATGTCCAACATACACAAAAAAACAACGCATACTAGAGTACAAAACATTGAACAAATGCTCGTTTCGGGTAGCTACAGAAAATATTAACAAAACTGCAAATAATAATTTTCCCACAATTACCACCACAATCACAGAACCCCTAGGTTTAGCAATTCAAAATAGAAAATTAAGACTCAATAGAGGGTCACCACAGCCTCTCATTAACATCAATAATACAACTACATCTATAGTACATAACTCCGAAACTACCCCTCCTCCACGCAAATCAAATTCTAACACAAGTGAAAATATTCATAACCCCAGAGATATAAGTTCATCAAATCCGCAAAGTATTTCAACACACCTAATCGAAACTGCAACACAATTAATGCAAACAACTACAAATGAACCAAAAGCTACAGTTCCGGATAAACTAAACCCAAATACAATCACAATTCGCTTTGAAGAGCAAAATTCACCTAACATATTTATTGACAAATAAATAATGTTTAAATCAAGTGCAGCCCCTCATTTTTCTAATGGTCCTTAAGATACTTCAGTGGAATCTTAACGGTTACCTAAATAATTTATATGCTCTGCAACTATTAATTAAAGATTTATCTCCAGACATCATTGCACTACAAGAGACACACGTAAAACACAACGAACAAATCTTCCCACCGATGCAATATAAAGCTTACTTCCACGATTCGCCCCTTAATACACACGGCAAACATGGTGTTGCCTTACTCATCAAAAAAACCATACAACACGAAATTATAAATACCAACGAGCGTAATCAAGTTCAATTAATAGCAGCAACAATCGTAGCATCAGAAAAATTTACGGTGTGCTCCATTTATATTCCCCCCAACGTTAATTTGCATTCTGATGATTTAACAAACCTATACAATTAACTCCAATCACCAATGCTAATTCTAGGTGACTTCAATGGCTGGAGCCCTCTATGGGGCTCAACCTCTGTAAACACTAGAGGTAAACAAATCGAACATTTTCTCTTAAATTCGAATCTTTCCATTCTTAATAATGGACTGCCTACTCATCTTTCTACTCACAACTCCTTCACACATGTTTATATCTCCTTATGCACTTCCAATTTGCTTTCTAAAATCACTTGGCATAGAATTAATGATCTTCATGGGAGCGATCACTTTCCACTATCCCTATCCTTTGGAACGGTATCTCAAAAGCAACCACATAAATTCAGATCCAAATTCAAAACGAAATTAGCCAATTGGCCAAAATTTGAAAATAATCTGATACTACATTTAGCAGATGTTCCCATTAGCAACAATATCAATAAAGAAGCTTCGAATTTGATTAAATCCATTAAATATTGTGCAAACAGCTCCATTCCATCTACATCTCCAAAATACTGCACAAAATATACCCCTTGGTGGTCTAATGAACTGGCAACACTCCGCGAAATGAAACAGGAAGCTTTTAGCATGTTTACAAACCAACCATCATTAAAAAACATGTTAGAATACAAAAAACTGAATAGCAAATTCAAATGGAACTGCAAGCAAGCTAAGATCCAACACTGTCAAACCTTAACAAATACAATCAACCCAAACACACCAAGCCAACTTATTTGGCGGAGCATTAAAAAACTTCAAAGGCAGCCAACACAATTCAATATTAAATATCTATCAGATTCCACAGAGAAAGTTATAGAAGATCCAAGAGAAATGGCAAACCTTTTAGCTATGACATGGTCCAGCTACTCAAGCGAATCAAATTTTGACCCAACATTTCACCTTTGTAAACTAAACACAATTAACAAAACCTACAATCTATCATCTCTTACACCATCAGCAAGAATGATAGAAAGCCCCATAACGATGCTAGAACTAAATTCATGCCTCTCATTGCTAACAGGTGATACACCAGGTGTTGACAAAATAACATATTGCATATTAAGCAAATCACCAATTCAATTTAAAACCAGATTACTCGCACTTTACAACACAATATTCCAAAACGGTCTCATTCCACAGCAATGGAAGACCGCTATGATTTTTCCACTTCATAAGCCACATCAACCAGTCAACCAAGTTCCAGGGTACAGACCGATCTCCCATCTCCCGTGTATTTCAAAAGTACTAGAAAAGATAATTTCACTTCGTCTTTCTTGGTTTCTTAACAAAAATAATTTCCTTTCCAATAATCAAGTAGCATTTAAAAGAGGAAAAAGTACATTAGATATCCTACTTCATTTAGATCAGTTTATTGCTAACACCCTCTCAACTCGTAACCACACATCAATCATTAATATCGACTTTGAAAAAGCTTTCGATAGAATTGGTGGACATATGATTTTGGAAAAATTTATGCTATGGAAAGTGGGGTTAAAAACATACAACTACGTTAAAAACTTCCTCACCAATAGAAAAATCCAAGTAAGGGTAAACAGCTATCTATCAGAAACATTTCCCCTTAAAAATGGCATCCCCCAAGGTTCTCCGCTTTCCGTTATTCTGTTTCTGATAGCCTTTGAAGACTTGAACAGTTTAATAAAACTGGAAAAAATCTTCAAACACTGCATCTACGCAGACGACTTATTCATTTACGCAAAGCTAACTGATTAATACTCTTCCAACACAAATTTAACTCCATAATATTAAAGATTTCAGAATGGTGTCGTAAATCAGGTGCGAAAATGTCACCAACTAAATCCAAACACATACACATCGGTAACAAATACAATTGTTCGCCTTTACATCTCACTCATGAGAACTAATACAAATAATCTTAAGATACTAGGCTTAACGTTTACTAATAAGTACTCTTGGTCTCAGCACATAGCCATCTTGCGAAAATCCCTAGATAAAAAATTAAATTTAATAAAATGTTTGAGTAGTTTTAAGTCAGAAGCTCACCCACACTGCATAATCCAAATAATAAAGTCAATAATGCTATCAAGAATTGATTATGCACTTTCAATTTATGGACACACCTGCAAAACACAACTTCAAAAAATTAAAACGGTATATCACTCAGTAGCAAGGATAGCGATTGGAGCATTTCGGACGACACCTATTCGATTTATATTAGCGAAAACTGGTCTACCATCAATTGAAAACAGGCGAAATCAACTTACAGGAAGACTTATCTCAAAACTCCTCGAATCAAAAAACTCTATTCTTCAAAATGACGTCAGCTCGGCTCTTTCAAGGAAATCAGAACCAAGGCGGCAATCATCAATTTTACGTTCCTTAAACATGATAAAGCAGTTAGGAGTTTTAATTATTTTCCCAGCGCAAGCCAAACCCAACCCTCCACCATGGACGTTTCCAACACATTGCATTATAAACAACCTAAGCGTTTACAATAAAAAAACAACGAACCATTTAATATACCAACAATCGTTCAATGAAATTGTACAGCCATTTAAAACCAAAGGTTGGAAACTCATTTTCACAGATGGTTCTAAAACTGAGTTTAACACAACTTTCGCAGTTACAACGGAAGACGGGAAGATAATTAAATTAACACGGCTGGAAACTTACAACTCCATCTTCACTGCTGAGCTAGAGGCAATATGCACTGCAACACTGTTCGCTGCAAAATCACCTGGTAAATACATAATCTGCACAGACAGCCATTCCTGCATAGATGCTCTTCTGAACCCGAGCAACTTAAACCCAACAATCAGCATAATAAAAAACACCATCTCTTACAAAAAAAAAAATATTGAAAATTATGTGGATACCAAGCCATTCGAAGATAGAGGGGAACGAATATGCTGATAGCGCAGCAAAATACGCACAAAACGCTCCCATCCTCACCACGATAACTTACAACAAAAGAGATTTATATAAATTGATAGATGACCATATAAACGAACTCACATCCGTGGAATGGAGCAATATTATCCACCACTACAAAACAGTCAACCCCCTGCGGCAACCCGCGTCCTATCCAAACAACATTCCATCGCATCAACTTCGTAACTTCATAAGACTAAGGCTAGGACACACAAAACTAACTCATGAACACATCCTGCAGAAAAAGCAACCAGAACCATGTCCACTGTGCAATCATCATCTCATCTCTGTCCAGCATCTGCTAGCTGAAAGCGAAATTGTAATATCATCCAAAACTCGCTGTAATGTAGAAAATGATTTGATGATATACATATCAACAACCTCTGAAGCCAACATAAAGAACATAAATACATTACTCAATCTATTAAAAATTACATTATAACTTAATTTACTACCAATTATAAATAATATCTCCCATTAAATTCAATTAAAAAAAAAACTATATCTATGTAAGCCTAAGGCCTTTGTTGCTAGCGCTTAAGACGTTTGTTATATTGTAATTTTAATTACTTTGTAACTTTTATTAATAATAATAATAATTTTTCGAGACCTTACGCTACATACGAGAAATTTACCTTTCCGGCTGGTGCTGCCAACGGGGATTTTTTGTTTGTGACAGGAGTGAAGGTCTAAAGCATCGCTTCATAAAAATTGCAAATTGTTTGCATAACTGTTATTGATGAGTATCTTTTTACATAGTATACTTACATTCATTTTAAAAATTCGACTTTTTATTCGAAATAGCGAGCAGCTTTTTCGTAGATGCATAGCATACCATTCTCCATTCCAATACTTTTCAATTACGACTTCTGTATTTTAAGCCTATATAATGTATGCATTCCTTTTAAATTTCATCACTCAACTTGATTCAGCTCACATTTTACCCAAAATCAAATTAAACTTTGAATATTTGCTTTGACTTACTATGAAGAGAAAAGGGAAATTCATTTCAATTTGAAAATATCTTCGGGCAAATGCTCTTTGACTCCATATTGCCCAAACACCCTTTTCTATAGCCTGACAGTCTTTGACAATGCATCATAAAAGCCGGCTTCTCCCAACACACAAAATGTCATCATCATTGACAACGTGAGCCAGGCAGCATGAAATGCTTTTTGTCCTTGCCTTACGCCACGGTATTTCCTGGAAAAAATCAAATTGGATAAGTTTGATGTAAAAAGTTTTCACGGAACAGAAGAAGGTTTTCATTGTTAATTTGTTCCAATAAAAAGTATTTCCATGTTTCAAAATGCACGTGCTAATACATAAAATATGAGAAAATTCATAAATGGAAAATGATGTATAGTATAGAAAGCATCTACTGAAGTAGAATAGGAGGTCCAGAATCCAAAGTCATGGAGTATTAAATCATAATGAAGTTCCCAGTAACTTAAAGTTATATTATGTTGAAAAAGCTAACAAAGATATTCGGCAAAAAGCGCTTATGGCTATCAAACTTTACTGAAAATAAATAGTCTATAGCCAGTTAAATGTGCCTCTTGTATGCTGATGACTTCAAAGTATTTTTAGTAGTCAAATCTCATTTAAACTGTCAGCTCCTCCAAACTGATCTGAATGCTCTAATTAAATAGTGTGCTTCAAACTATTTATGCCTTAACATTAATTAAATGTCATAAAATGACTTTCATTCTCAAGAACTCTCCTATTAATTTTTATCATATATTAAATGATACTTTGCTCTTTAAAGTGTTCAGTCATAAAGTCCTTGAAATGACTTTTGATCCAAAACTCAAATTTGATGACCATGTTTTAAATGTGATTACTAAGGCGTCTCGAGTTTCTGGGTTTATCCTTAGGCATGTACATAAATTCAATAGCACCTCTTCTTCTATCCGCCTATTTGTTTGTCTTATTCGCCCTTTGCTTGAATACTGTTCTGTTATCTGATCTCCCCTACATTCTTATCTCGTGTCTTCTTTAGAAACTGTCTAAAGAAGGTTTACGCGTTTTCTTTTCCTTAAGCTTAATTTGCCGTATCAGTCCTATGAAAGTCGTTTATCCTTCCTATCACTTCCATCTTTAGTATCCCCATGAACTTATTTAGACCAATGTTTTTTGTATAAACTCTGCTACTATCACGTCCCGTTAAATATTTTTTTCTGTGCTGCGTTTCCGACGAACATTTCGTCAATCTCGGATGAGCTCTTATTTCGCTATCCCATATGCTAGAATGATTTATATTTCCATTCACAAATTTTAAGAATCGTACGAAATCATAATAATCTCGAGCTTGGTCCTTTCCCCTCTTCTTCCATAGCATTTAAGAAAAAACTAAGAGACTAACTACTAGTTTAACTTACAATTATCGTCATCTTATTAATTTTTTTTCATTTAAATATTGCGGTACTTATTCTTTGCGTTCCATTTTGTTATTGGATTATTCAGTCTGCCAAACGGAATAAATAAATAATTATTTACTACTCATAAACTAAAATTTTGCCGCAAAAACTATTTTATTTTAATTCTAGGTACTCTCCTTACAATTTATAACTCAATGTAACCCTTGCTTCAATCACTACTTCAACTCTTCACCTGAATCACGAGCACGCCTTCTTTAACTGCTCTCGTTGTAAATTGATGAATAAGGATGTCTGGACTTGCCATTAACCCGCTCACTAACGCTCCACACGTCAGTCCAGGGGATTTAAATCTGGGATGCTGGGAGGCCAGAAATCTTTGGACCAAAATATGTCCAGATTATCTGAGAGAAAATTTCGCCCTAAATGGCTCGTGCGAACTGCATCTGTCGCACCTTTATTACGTATGACGTGTGCCTCAGGTCCTCTCCGGCAATTTGACACCTTATTTTCACCCAAGATGGCTGCCATTTTTTTGAGTGAGCTCCCATGATCCTCCGAAATGAGGTCTTGGGCCCTTTGAACAACTTCCGGGGAAGTCAATTATTTTGTTTATTTGATATCCGCATGCTCATTCTCTTTTTTCTTAAAAAGAAGTCGGGCCTTACTTGGTTGTGTAAACAGACATATTTCGACTACTAATTGACGACAATACTGCCAGCCAGGCAAAATTGTTGCGATCATTCCACAATCTTAACAAACAGAGTTTAAAAAACAACATTACACCAGCATTTGCAAAAATCGTAGTACACTCAACGCAGCGCAGAAATACTTCGCATTGGAAATGAAATAAGAACACTGTACATAAAAAAAAGGACGAAATCAACCGACAACTACTACTTTCACACTTACAATTAACTAAAATTATACAAACTGAAAACTTTCTACAATTCTACAATAACGTGAGACAAAACATTGATACTCAGCTCAAAACTAAATATGAGACAAAGAAACTTAACGAATTGATGAAAAAACAAAGCACAACCAGCACACCAGCAAACAGAGCCTTCTATCCACGGATTATAAATCTTTCAGATATGCCTTTTACGACACAAGAAATGGAGCCCGTGGATAAGGGATTGAAACATAACTTGTGTAACACAAACCGCAACAAAGACCTAGAACAACTAGTAATCGACACTGAACTAGCCATTAAGAAACTTCTGCAGGAACAAGTGACACATTCAAGACATACTGCAGTAGATATACTACAAAAAATACGCACTAGCATAAGCAAAATGAATTTCCGCGAAGATCATAAGATATTAAGACACATTCTGAAAAAAAACTTAAGGACAAGCTACTAACGGTGACAAAGGCTGACAAAGGACATACAACGGTGATCCTAAAAACAACAGAATACGTACAAAAAACAGAGAACTTGATTAACGCCAACGGATACAAACTGGTAAACAAACAGCCCACTAATAAGTTCCAAGCTGACTTTTATACAATCCCCACTAATCATTCCTCCTAATACTAAGCACCGCTACATAAACCCAAATTCATCCACACCACCTCTTAAAGCATAACCTAAGCTCCACAAACCCGAGTGTTTCGGCTCTCAGCCGACTAATGGCCAACATAGGGGGTCCCACTTCATCAAGAAGGAGACTTCTGATGAGTGCAGGACAATCTGTGCTGTTGTACGGATCGGAGATATGGTCTGAGGCTCTCAACAAGGAGCTGTATCGAAAGCGCTTAGCACAGGTGGTGCAGCGACGAGGAGCGCTGTGGGTTGCATCCGCATATCGGACTGTCCGGAGTCGGCAGTGCTGGTCATCGCAGGAGTGATACCCATTGCCCTCCTTGCCAAGGAGCGCCGCAGAATCTACCTGCGGAGAAACGAATGCGACAGAGATGCTGTCGCCCACGAAGAACGAGAACGCTCACTCAGCAATTGGCAACAGTCCTGGGTGAGCGATACAAAAGGTAGGTGGACCGCACGCCTTATTGGTGAACTGAGGCCGTGGCTCAATCGAAGGCATGGTGAGACTGACTTCTATCTAACTCAGCTACTGAGTGGACATGGATACTTTCGGTCTTGCCTGCACAAGATTGGTAAGTCACGGTCTCCTGACTGCATATTCTGTGCTGGAGAGGTCGATGATGCCTACCACACATTTTTTGTATGCAAGAGGTGGGAAAGGTAGCGCGGTGACCTCATCGAAGAAATGGGAGATCTCTCTCCAGATGAACTCACTGGAGAGATGCTCACATCCGTTGACAAATGGAACTGTGTGGCACATTACGCTCGGGCAGTCCTTAAGATAAAAAGGAACATATTTGAGCGCCTGGAGGCGTCCAGGGCGGAGGAGTCTCTTTTCTAGAAATCCCTCTCCCTTCCCCTCCTTCCACTGGAAAAGGGATCCCTGTAGCCTGGTGGCGCCTAAACGCGTAGAGAAATGAGGCTTAGCCCGAAGTAATGTGTCAAACGGTTCCAGGCTAGGTTCTCAGATTGTCAGGGGAGGTGTTTAGCGGGTAGTCCAAGGGTATCCTCCATGGGAGTCCCACACTGCCAGACTCGGCGGGCGTAAATGCCTTCACTTCCCTACCACAAAAAAAAAGCTCCACAAACCCAACATCCCTATCCGGTCTGTCGTCAAGTACCGCCCAGCTCCTGCTGCCAATTAGCACGGTACTTGGCAACGATTAAGGCTGATGTCATGCACCCTGATGACAAAAATTTACATTAAAGAACAGCCGTGATCTAGAGTATTCTGCCACCTCTTTAACATTGACTGCAGATTTTTGACTTTTATCACTATACTTCACCAACCTATATATGTATATACCCGTCGATGCAACACTGACTATGCTACAAGAAAAACTTTCATTCAACAACAGCCGACGATTCACAGATCAACTACTCAATCTTACAAAGACCACAACCAAGCAAAATTATTTTAGGTTCAATAACAACACATACATTGTCAAGGATGGTCTTGATATGGGGCATTCAATGTCCTCAATAATGTCAGAAATATTCTTACAATCTTTGGAAAAAGCCTTTATATCCAAAATTGTCAAAAGATTCAATTTAATACTTTACAGACTTTATATGGTTTACTGTTTCATCGTTATTGACTCACATAAAAATAAACAAGACGAACTACTTACCTATATGAATGAAATACACCTGAATATAAATTTCACTATAGAAAAAGAAATAAACGGACAACTCAACTATATAGACCAAACCATGACATGCGAACAAACACGATTAGATCATAGAATATACAGAAAACCAACTACAACTGACCATACCATACATGTAATATCTAATCACCCCACACAACATAAACTAGCAGCGTACAAATCAATGGTACAAAGACTCCACCCCATCCCCATTACTCCCACTAAATACTACAACGAACTAAACAACATTCACAGAAAAGCTAGTAATAATGGATACAAACAACGTGACATTGACAAACTTGTTAAATAGTACAAACATCAACAGGAACGCCAACTGACTGTAACTCATAAGAAAGACCAACGGTGGGTTTTGTTAACATACGTAGGCAAAAAGACGTACAAACTATCAAACTTCCACAGAAAATACAAACTGCAAACTGCATTAAAAACTAACAACGATATCGGAAACAAACTGAAACCAAAACTGAATGATACATCGATATACGAGAACAGTGGCATATACAAACTGACAGTAGTGTACCCGAGGTTTCAACTGATGTTTTCCTGATGATGTATTAAAAAGCATTGGGGCAGGTTCATCCGCTTATTTTAAGCCTGATTACAACATAAAGTGGTCCATTAGATCAGGGCTTCTTAAACTTTTTTATATAGCAACCCCCTTCAAGCTTAGGAAATTTTAAACGACCCCCTCCTCCATATAATGAAATATATATTTACCGTAGATGTAGATGTAATATCGCACAATTTTACAATGTAAATAAAATAAGGATTAAAGAATACGTACCCATTCATTTCACATATATATAATTGGAAACGTTGACGGGATATCGGTCGTAATAACCCACAATAAATAGAATGACATAAAACTATATATATATTTATTCAATAGAAAAAATAAACTTTTGTAACAATTTTTTCATAAGAAAACATAAAACTATATCTATGTATATATTCAATAGAAAAATAAAATAAACTTTTGTAACAATTTTTTAATAAAAACATATTATTAACATCCAACAATATCAATGTGACGGATGTGATTGTTTATTTTTACACAAATAATTAAATCTTGGCTCAATTAGAGTTAGTGTAGATCGTAATAAATTTTCAACGTTTATTAAAGTTGAACGGTATTTTGATTTTATGTAAGTTAATGTGGAAAAGGCTGATTCACATAAATATGTTGTACAAAATGGCAGTAATTTGTTCATTGCCATTTCCGATAGTAGGGGATATTCTGATTTGATTTCTATCCAAAATTCATGCACAGACACTTGAGAAAAACTGAGTCGCAAGGTAGTATCACTTGTTAATTCGGCAAATTCTTCTTGTGCTTTTAAGTTTAAAAAATTAATTTAACGCATTGATAAATTCATATCATTGATTTTATCAAAAATATCTGCCAAATAGCATAGCTTGAGAAGCCATAAATTATCGTGAAAATAATCGGCCAAATTAGAATTTTGCTGTATTAGAAATATAAGAACTTCATCTTTTAAAGTTAATAATCGTTTCAAACTTCGACCTCTTGATAGCCACCTAACTTCAGCATGTAGCAATAAACTTGTATAATCCGAATCCATATCAATGCACAAATTTTTAAACAATCGACTATTAAGTGCTCGACTTTTAATAAAGTTAATGATTTTGACTGCATCAAAAAACACAGTGTTTAATTCTGGTGCAATTTTTTTAACAACAAGTGCCTCTCGGTGAATCATACAATGTGTAAATGTAATATGATTATTTCCAGCTTTAACAAATGCTGTAAAACCAAGATCTTGTCCGGTCATTGCTGCAGCACCGTCCGTGCACACACCAACACAATTTTTCCAATTTAATCCTTCTTTTTCAAAAAACTCATTTACTTTTTTATATATATCTTTTCCACGAGTATGACCTTCCAGAGGACGACAAAACAGTATATCTTCATGAATGCTTCCCTCATAAATATATCTTACAAAAATTAACAACTGTGCCATTTTTGAAATGTCTGTCGACTCGTCCAGTTGTATTGCCAACTTTGAGCTGTCTTTAAGCCTCATAAGAAGCTGTTGAAATTGATCATTGCTAATGTCTGAAATTCTTTTGGACACAGTGTCATTTGATAATGGAATTTTACTAATTTCAGCAGCATACTGTTTTCCATGAACAATTTCAGACATTCTTATAGCTGCAGGTAGTAAAAGTTGCTCTCCAATAGTAAATGGCTTTTACGTTTTTGCTATCAAATACGAAACTTCATACGATGTTGCTCTCCAATAGTAAAAGGCTTTTACGTTTTTGCTATCAAATACGAAACTTCATACGATGCCAATAAATCAAAGTAACATACTTCTCCAAAGTGTTCTTTTCTTTATTTGATGTTTGCAAAAGACGCTCAAAATATTCTATTGGCTTTTTTGATAACGTTGCATGCTTAGTATTCAAATGTCGTTGAAGTTTTGACGGTTTCATGCTTTCTGCAGACAAAACTTCTTTACAAATTAAGCACACTGCACTGCAACTTGGTTGTGACGGCGTGGCAGACTTATTAGTTGGAATTTTAATTAGCCATTTATCCATGATAGTTAAATAATAAGAAATAATTAAACAAAATGCAGTTGAACTTTAACGTAATAATTAAAAACACCAACTGAAAATTACACAGTAAATACACACATGTCACTACGAAGACAAAGCTGAGTCCAAACTGAAGTACAAACAGAAAAATAACTACACTCGAATCTTTACCAATGCAATGACAACAAATTACGATCAGATCAATCCCGACGCATGGCGTGTTCGAAGTGTGCAGCGCACAAAGGCGACGCGGCGTCTGGGTACTTATAATCACTAAGTTATCTTGCAAACACGCACGCCGGCGGCCAGACATCAATGTCGAACGTTCAGTTGAAAATCGAGGAGCGCGTTGTATTTATTATTTTAAATGCTACTTCCATATTTTCATTTATAGGCCCTACATAACAGTTTTGCATTGCCACTTTTTTCAAAAAATAGTTATAATAAAACTACAATAGTATTTTGTATGATTTTTATTTGTATTTATATTTGTACGTAGTGTGTATACTAATTTTAAAATTTTATTTATAATGATTCAAAAGTATCAGATCTTTGCGACCCCCTTTCAGTAGCCTCGCGACCACCCTGGGGGTCGCGACCCACAGTTTAAGAAGCCCTGATCTAAAGGTTCATAAATAAATTAATTTGTACTTAATTTCAAAATATATATTAATTGATATACATATTCATTACAGGTTATTAGTCTACTGCTTGGGATGCAATCTGGATTTACAAAATGTTGTTGTTTTTGTGTCTGTGCCGTGCAATTGTTCATCATTAATCATGTTCATATAAACAAACTGGTTGACAGATCGCGCTCATATTTGGCACAGTAATTAAGGACAGTCCTATCAACTTAACAAAATACATTTTATTGAAATATCATTTACATGAGGAATTTAAATTACAATTTCCGGATACTTCTTTGTCACAGTGTATACCTCTATAAAACTTTCTATATGGGAACACATTGGTTTAGAAACCGCGAAAACATCTGCCAAAATATTAGCACAATTCACGTAAATATTTATTTCTTATTGCTGCCTTCCCTTCTTAGGGCACACGCCGTACACAATATTTTCCAGCTTTCTGAAAAAGAAGACACCACAGATAACTGAAAATCATGTATTCCCTTTTGGCATAAATTTACTATACAGCAGATTCAGAAAAATTCAAATCTTTAAATATGCATTTGTAAAAAAGGAAATAAATCTAATTTACATATTCCGACAAATTGTTGTAAGCGTAAAGGTGCATGCTAATGCATGGAATATGACATAAGAATTGTGACCGTGTGGCAGTGGATTCATTCATTACTTAATAGCACTGAGTTGTATTAAAAATTGCAGACAATACTGTACGTGAGAAGCTACACTGAATTTGAATTTAATAGCCGTTTTTCGAAAATATTTTGCGCAATGTAAAGCACATGTGGGTCTCAATATACTAAACATTTCTAATCTATTGTTCATAGAGATAGTGTTTATAAGAATTCAAAAACTGAATAATTAGGTTCTTACAATAACATCAATCTGGTCTGGAGTAATGAAAGACTAATAAATGCAGGACATCCATTTAACGAAACGGGCGTAAATTACGAGGGCAGTCCGATAGGTAAGTAGTTTTGTTTTAACCGCGTGTGGAAGCGGGCGTGTCCGCTTATCTTAGAAAAATCGAGAACGAGAAATGTCTCTCTTCTGCCAGACTATCGCGAACAACAGCAATGTTTTTCGCAGAACAAACTAGGCGAGCATGCATAGGTGATTTCGCATTTCCTACAGACCCCGGTTTGCTGAAATTTGCGCACAATTCTCCCGGTTGTGGAGACATTTGGTCGATTCCGCTGACCAAAAAAATCACGAATCGCACGAAATGCATTTTGATTTGAACGCCCATTTTCATAAAAGACTTCAACAACCTTAACGCATTGCTGAACTGTGTACCTCTCCATGGTTGAATTTGTCAAACACTGAAACAAAGAAAAGTCAAATTAAATTGGGCGAAAAACTTGACGTTAAGGTCTGACTCACAATTAACATTATGTATTATGGTTGGACCACCCTTTAAATGCTAAGAATATTGGGCAAATGTTTGGACATCAACTTTACCACTTGTCTTGGACATTATCTGGCATTAAAAATAGTTTTTTTTATACTGACGCTTTTCACGCCCACCAATTGTAATACATATGTCACAATAAAATTTTGAAGGAATGTCAGCTGTCATTACTAATAGTTTTGGTGATAAATATATCATGTATTGTAAGTATTTAACCAAAAGTACAGTTTTTATTGAAATTTTCATAGGACATTAAACATTCCTGTAAACAAATACGATTTGCAATTAACTGGAAATTTCTTGTATGCATAGCCAAATAACAATGTACCAATTTAATCAAAACTGTATAATTTTATAATTGTTCAAATACCACAATGTCTACTCTGATACAACCATTGCGGGCTTACGAAATTAACACAATGTTTCAAACATGACCAATTCATTGACTCATTCCAGGACACTTTATAGAACAATTATCGTAAATTACAGGCTAAATACTCGCAGCAAACCCTTATCCCTTCCAAATCACCCTAATTGAATGCATAGCTAGAAAGATATGCGGTGACAGGTGACTGAAACAAGCTCGTTGAATTTGTATTTATTCAGTGAAACTCGCAGCCACAAAGCAGCATTTTATGAACTTTTGATAATGGGAATTTTAATAGGAATCTAATGGAAACGCGTTTGCATTAACATATTTTGTTGATGCACATTAAGTGGATAAAGGAATGCTAGCTGAATATTTATTATGGAATAAAAGAGGAGTGGAATATAATTGGGTTTGTCCAATGCTAATATTCAGGAATAAGAAATCTTTCAAGTAAGACCATCCTGTCTTATTTCATTTCTTAAGGAGTGCACAACTTTATAGTATGTTGCATTTGTAATCAAATTTTAGTTTTGTGGTCAGAGTCAAATGCGCTTTATTTCATCAGACATTATAAAATTAATAAAACATACAACCACAAGTAAATTTCGAAACGTTAAAAATAATTAAGGACCCACTGGGTAATAAAGAAATTTAAAAAGTTAGTCAAAAAGAACAATATCGCATCCGCGTCAAATTAGAATTATAAAATATTATCAATAAATTGGAAAGAAGGAGAGAAGAAGAAGAAGTCAAGTGTCAAAGTGCTACTTTGTTTTCATCCAAAGTAAAATCAAATTTTAAAGCATTTTTGAAGAAATTTTAGTAATTATTCCTGTAAAAGTGGATTTTCTGTGAAAGCGGATTAGTATCCTATAGAAGGAATTGAAAACTGAGTATACTATTTTAGATTTTATTGAATCTTGATTTTCATAACCTCAACAGGTGTGTGAAAAATTATTGATTTCGCTCCCTTATAATATTTATTTTCACTTGAAATTTATTTACACTTGAAATGTCCAGCAAGTGTGGCTCCTATGGTAAAGCGTTTCGGAACAACGATCCTGCGATAAAGTGTGAAAGAGTGTGTGGCAAGTGGTTTCATACCAGCTGCATTCAGATGCCTGATGAAATCTATGATGCCGTAAAAAATGTTACCAAGTGGGTGCTCTGGGTCTGTCCCAGTGATAAGGCCTCTACGGCAAAGGCAATAAAATGCAAAGTTCCACTTGCGAAAGAAGGCAATAGTGATA
Organism: Odontomyia ornata; assembly: GCA_963969285.1. Classification (NCBI taxonomy): domain Eukaryota; kingdom Metazoa; phylum Arthropoda; class Insecta; order Diptera; family Stratiomyidae; genus Odontomyia; species Odontomyia ornata. Next base: position 106,220,102 of record OZ017742.1, on the reverse strand, counting down.
TTATTGAAAAAATTGCCGAATTAGTCGATTCCAATTCCACACTGAACCACAGAATTATTGATTTGCAAAAGCAAATTTCAGAAAAGAGCCCGTCTCTGCCAATGTCGTATTCAGCTGCTTTGACTAACCCTCCGGCAAAAAGATCGCCCAAATTCAACGGAGGAGCAATAGTCCGTCCAAAATCTAAACAATCTGCTGATCATACAATGCAGCAAATTAAGAAGTTTTTTAAACCTGCTGCTGCTAAAATTCCTATCACATATAAGAAGGAATTTTCAGATGGGGGAATTATTCTCAAGACTGAGAGCTCAATCAATTTAGAGGATCTTGTCGGTTCTTTGCAGGAATGTCTAGGTGAGTCGTACTATGTGGAGCGTACTAAGGAGTTGAACCCTAGGCTTATTGTGCATGGGCTGGAAAGGTCTCTTGACAGTGATGAGCTCCTGGCTGAGATTAAGGCCCTTAATTCGAATATACCTGATGGTATTTTGAAAATTGTTAAATGCTGGAAAAGTAGAAAAAAATGAGAAATTTTCGATGGTATTTGAAGTTCCGGGAGGATTATTTAGGAGACTGGTAGATACATACATAAAGATTGACTTCAACTTTCACTACTGCAGAGGAGAGCTGACGGTCAGAAGATGCTGTAAGTGTCAGAAGTTCGGTCATGCTGCTCTGAGATGTAGAAGTCAAATAGAAGTTTGTGCCAATTGTGCGGAACATCATAGCACAAAAGATTGTAAATCTCAGGTTTCGAATTGCTCGAATTGTCTGCTGGTGAATAATAAGAATGTTTCGCATCCAGCTTCTCATAAAGATTGTCCTGAGCACCTCAAGGCTGTTAAGACTTTCCAGAGGAAGATTAACTACTTATATGAAATATGAGAATTGCCACCAATTTAAGTATATTTTATGCTAATATTCGAAGTTTAAGGAATAAGTTTATAGATCTTGAGGTGTTTTGTAGTTCGCATGAGAATCTGGATGTTATAATTTTAAACGAAACATGGATTTGTAGTAACGAAGTCAATCTGTATAATCTTGATGGTTATGATGCCGTATATAATTGCAGATATCACTCTCAAGGAGGTGGGACTGCGATTTATATCAAGGAAAGAATAAGGCATAAGGTCCTACTGGTTGATAGTTATTGTAACACTTTAGTTATTTCTCTTGAAAGCAATAGAGGAGTATAAATATTTGTACTTTCTATAAGCCCCCAATGAAAATAGTTATGAGCTAATTGAATATTTGGACAGTATATTATAGAATTATGGAAACCTGGTGGTTGTAGCTGACTCTAATATAGATATTTTGGATAAAAATAGCAATTGCAGCATAAACTATTTAGATATGCTACTTATGAATGGAGCAACAGTAATGAATAACCTTCCAACTAGAATAACTGATAATCGTACTTCTCTCCTTGATCATGTTGTCTCTACATTAAGCAGGCAGTTACCAACTTTTAGTATTAAATATAATGATTGGCCGGAACTTAACCATAGCACTTTATTTATTACTTTGGAAGGAATTAAAAAATTGTTATCTTCTATGGTTAAGAAGAAAATTTATAGTTTTGATAAAATTAAATTCATTGAATTGGTTAGAAGCAAATGTACGGCCTATAATGATTATTTATCTATTCCTGAAATAATAAAAATAATGCAAAATGCAAAAGAAGCACCTACTTCCATCAGAATGATTCGAACTAGGAGTAATAATTGGTTGACTGGTGATATTCTTAGGGAAATTAGGAGAAAGAAAGATTTATTTAATAGACTAAAAAATTGCCAGGATGATCCTATATTGAACCAGAAATACAAGGTACAAAAAAATAGGGTTAACTCTTTGATTAGTTCAGCTAAAAAAAATGTATTCAACAATCAGATAAATGCTGCTGAGGGAAATTCAAGAAAAATATGGCAGATTCTAAATGAAGAATTATTCTCCTCTGTCAGGATATTCTGTTGATTCACTTGGACCCCACTTCGGATCTGTTGGAAAAAAATTAGCGAAAGAGCTTGACCAAAGATTCAATCTTTTAAATTTTGATAAAAAGCAAATTCATTATAACTCTAAGTCTATATTCCTTGAGCCTACCAATACTAAAGAAGTAGTGTTATGCATTGACTCTTTAAAGAACTCTTCGGCTGGTAGTGATGGTATTTCGGTAAAACATCTAAAAATCGTCAGTGATATAATAGCTCCACATGTGGTATCCGACTTTAATAATTTCATATCTAATGGGATCTTTCCTACAGACTTTAAGGATGCTATAGTTGTGCCAGTTTTCAAATCAGGCAATGTAAATGACCCTAATAACTATAGACCTATTAGTTTAACTAGTAACCTTACTCAAAGGTATTTGAAAAAATAATTAATAAACGTCTGATTCGCTTTATTGAAGATTCTTTGGGATTTGATGTAAACCAATAAGGCTTTATTGAGAAAGGTAGCACAACATCTGCTATTACTGATGCCTTACAGTTCATCAACAACGAACTAGATGTAGGTGAATATGTTGCAGCAATATTTGTTGACCTAGCGAAGGCCTTCGACACTGTTGATCACTCGATTCTGCTTCAATGCTTAAGTGATCTAGGAATAAGAGGCACTCCTTTGAAATTGTTTGAACGCTTCTTGAAGGACAGAACAATTGCTGTTTGCTTGAATCAGAAATGAGTGATAAATATAAAATCAACATAGGCGTTCCGCAGGGTTCCATATTGGGTCCAACTTTATTTATTTTATACATTTAGAATATTTATTTTTCTAATTTGAAGGGCAAATATATTGTCTATGCTGATGACACATTGCTATTATATTCGGATTTCTCTCCTAGTGCATTAGAACGAAAAGTAAATGACGATTTAAAGGAGTACGGGTCATGGTTGTTAGGGAATAAGTTAACTATAAACATTAAAAAGTCCAAGTTTATGCTATTTAAACAACTAAACAAAGCAGATATTGTGTTGGACATTAAAATGTTCAATGAAAATATTGAGCGTGTAGCATCGTGGAAATACCTAGGTCTTATCATAGATGATAGATTGTCATGGACTCAACAGATTAGTAGTCTGAAATCGAAATTTTTTTTTTTTTTGGATTAGGGTGTTTAGGTGTAAAAATTACTTAGATATTGGTCTCAAAAATTTAATTTATAATGCTCATGTTTTGCCTTTGATTACTTATGGCATTATGAATTGGTGTCATACTTCGAAATCGAACATTGATTCAATTCATAGGATGCTGAATAAGATTGTCAAGGCTATGCATGGCTTGGATAGACTGACCCCTAGTATTACCCTTTATCCACTAACGAAGAAATTTAGTATCAGGCAGATGATATATATGAAAAAAGCTAAATTTATTTTCAGAATACTTAATTCTGAAATGAAATCGGGTGTCCAGCTAATCAAACACTGCGACATTCATTCTTATAATACCAGATGTAATGATTATCTTAAGTTGTCGTTTGCTCGAACTAAAAGAAAACATAGCGACCCTATAAGATTAGCAATGGAAGTATATAACTCATTACCAACTGAGTTGAAAAAGGTTAAAGTCTTTCCAATATTTAAAAGCTACTTAGGGAACACACTGTTGAGGTTTGGAGAAACTGAGAAGTCATGTTTTACGATCCTGATTAAATTTAATTTATGTTGTTTTTTTTTTTATTTAAAAAGCTTTAAGATTTTGAACATTAAATAACTTCCCTTACACCAGCAGCCTTTAGTTGCTGACTGGGAAGTTGCAAAATTTGATAGAAGAGTAAAATTGTTGGAAAATTTAGAAATCAATACGAAAAGAGCTTCTTCTTCTTCTTTTTTGTTCTTGTTTTTAGTTACTAACGTCACATATCCTCTAATTGGTTATATGTGCGTGCTATCCTACAATCCAATAGTTAGATTATGTGTCTTGATCATTGTTAATAATAATTTTACTAACAAAATTAAAAAAATGTATAAAAATGAAAAAAAAAAAATTTAATAATTAATTTGAATATTTGTGTTGTGAGTGTGGTTATGGTACCAATCCATATCCTTTCTCCTTTCGGAACATGATGAAAGAGGATATGAAAGAGATGAAATATTAACACAAACATGTCAGAAGGGTACTCCACTTAAAAAATTCACTCCACTCCACTTAAAAAATTCAAACACCATAATAAATAAAATCAAGAAACATGTCAAAGAGATTTGCTCGATTAAAAGAAGATCTTATCAAAAATTTTTTAAAAGATCAAATCAAAACGACAGGGTCTGGTTCGATGAAAAGTCCATAAAATACCAAAACAGTGTGTTATTGTTGTTGTAATTGAACAAATTTCAAATGGATACAACTTCCTAGAATTTGATACGAATTTCACCAAACTTACAGAGTATTTCTTTTGTGTTTGGGAGGTGAATGCCCATTTACGCACAGAGTGTGGGACTCCCATGCTCACAAGAACGCGACTGGACTGCCCACTAAACACCTCCCCTGTCAACCTGAAAACCCAGCCTGGAACCGTTTGACACATTACTTCGGGCTAGGTCTCGTTTTCTTACGTCGTGAGGCAACTTCAAGCTGGGGACCCCTTTCCTAGCGGGAGAGAAGAGGGAGTGGCAGAAAAGCGATCTCCCAGCCCCAGCGCCCCCGCCTGCTGTGAGTCCCTTTTATATTTTAGGACTGCCCGAGCAAAATGTGCCACCTGTTCCATTTGTCAACCAATTCGAGCATCATTATCCGGGGTGAGATCTCTCGTCTCCCTGTAGGGGTCTCTTCGCAGCCTGATCCATTTTATGCACGCTAAAAATATGTGACAGGCATTGTCCTCCTCTCCTGGGCAATACCGACAGTCGGGGGACCATGACTTACCAATCTTGTGCAGGTAAGACTGAAAACACCCATGCTCGCTCAAAAGCTGGGTCAGATAGAAGTCAGTCTCACCATGCCTTCAATTTAGGTACGGTCTCACATCTGGGATGAGGTGCGCAGTCCACCTTCCCTTCGTGCGATTCACTCAAGACTCCTGCCAATCGTTGAGCGAGCGCTGTCTCTTCTCGTGAAAAACCATCTCCCTCGCATCCTCGTTTTGGCGACGGGAAATAGCGCGGCGATCTCTAGCAAGGAGGACGGCAGGTATCATACCTACAATAACTCTCATCGCCAAATCAGAGACTGTTGGATACGAAGATGCAATTCTCAGTGCTCCTCTTCTCTGTACCTATGCTAAACGTTTTCGGTATACCTCCTTGCTGAGAGCGTCGCCCCATACTTCTGCTCCGTACAGTAGCACTGAGCCTCCAGCACTCATCAAAAGGCGTCTTCTTGGTGGGTTCCCCTACGTTGGCATAAGTCGACTCAGGGCCGATACTCCCGAAGTAGCCTTCTCAGCCGTTACCATGTTTTACTCAGAGAAACTCATCTTTGAGTCGATCAGTTGCCCCAGGTACTTCACCGATGGCTTTGATTTGATTTGCATATCTCCAATACTGACCATCCTTAGTCTAGGGATTCTCTTTTTTGTCAAGATGACCACTTCAGTTTTCTCCAGTGCTAAACTGAGCCCGCGAGCAGTCATCCAGTCCCTCACTCGGTGCATTAGGATACCTAGCCTAAGTTGCGCCTGTTCAACAGTGCGTCCAGCGACCAAAGCTGCAACATCATCCGCATAGCCAACCAAGCGCGACTCATTTGGCATCACGAGTCTCAGTAGCCCGTCGTAAGACACGTTCCACAGGTCCGGACAAAGGATAGATCCCTGGGCAATAGCCGATGTGATTTCCATCCTTCGTTAGCCATGTGTCATATCGCAGAGCAGGCTCCTGTTCTTTAAGTAGTTCCTCAAAAGCTGCGTTAGATATTCTGGAACTTGAAAACTTACAGAGTATTAGTATCTTGTGTAAGGCTACTTAAATTTTGTTGAGTATAAAGGCATCCATACGATTTTATTGGAGAAAATGTGAAATTCGAAGATCATACTGTTATTAACAAACTTGAACGAATTTGAACTTCTGAGGTATTTGTTATTGTTTTCCTTATAAATATCTCCTTTGATAATTATTTCAGATTTTTTAGATCACAGGTGTCCAGTCGTGAGGGGGAAACACATTTTTCGTTTGCTTCTCCTCCTGTGCCCTCACTGAAGCAAAAACTGTCAGTTTCATAACTGTTTTGAAAGGCCCTCATTAAGACCTTTCATTTGATACTCATGTTTTTTCAGGGGCCACTCCCCTGTGCTGTAAACATCGATTCATGGCATCAGAAAATTTTTTGAACCCAAGAATGGTTACAAAGCCTTTCTGTCAGGAGGTCTCTGCAGCCTCCTCGACTTGTTTCACATATGAGTATTAATTGTAGGTACTCATCTTCAGTAATTTATTAAATAGAATCAAGTGTTAAAAGCGTGCACCTTAAACGTTGAAGTCGGGGAAAAATAACTCAAAATTATTCAATCTTTGCCTTTAAAACAGCCACCATTTTGTTTTACGATTACTGATACCAATAGCTGAACCAATTCTCAAAGATTTTCATGATACCTATCATTCCTGAAACTTTCATGCAAATTCTAGCAAGCCTCTAGCGTCTGAGTTTGAACATTGTTGTCAAAAAGTTTCAGTGCTTTGTCACGTACGTATTTTTCAACCATCTCAAGTCTTAGGCCCTTCTTTATGTTAGTGTGGAATTTTTAAGAACTTTTTAATAATTCTTTTTTGGAGGACTCGAGCGCTTTTTTGTTAGTCTTTGTCTAGTAGAAAGCAGAACTACCGTATAGTAGCGTTGGTCATATAATTTGTTTGTAGATGGGAAATCGATTTTTAAGGCTAAGTTTTTTTTGGATTTAATGAGTGGGTATAGAGAGGAGCAAAGTCCAATACAGTGTCCCCGTCTGTTTTGTATGGGTTGTTTCACTGTGAGGCTTCTCTGAAATGTAGGTCCAAGGTATTTAGCCATTGGCGCCTAGTATATTGTTTTATTGTCAACGATGAGTCCCTGTGGAGTTTGTAGTCTTTTTCTTGTGATGAATAGGGCCTGCGTTTTGTCAGAATTAACCTTAGGCTTCCATTTACGAAAGTATTCCAATAAAATGTTTATTGATCGTTGCAAGTTTAAAGTGATGACTCTTGCTTGGAGTGCTGTAATAAATATACAGGTATCATCAGCGTGAAGTGATAGTTTTACTTTTGGAGGCAGAGTTGGAAAGTCTACAGTAAATATATTGTATAGGACCGGCGAGATGGGCGAGCCCTGAGGAACTCCAGCATTAATTGGTCTCAGGCTTGAGAGTTGTTTGTCAATTCTTACACGGAATGTTTTGCATTCCAAGAAGGAACCAATAGTTTGAGTGAGCTGCAGTGGCATATCGAATTTATGCATTTTGAAGATAAGTCCTGCATGCCAGACATTTTCAAAGGCCTGAGCTATATCAAACATAACTAGGCCTGTTGAATTGCGTTGAATAGCTCTAACTAACTGGAGTTCAGTAGAGTGTTTAGCTTTGAATCCCTATTGTTCTTCCAGTACAATATCGTTGTCAGGTACAACCTCATTAACTCGATTCAGAATCATCCTTTCCGCAATTTTCGACAGCGAAGAGAGGGAGACTGGAGGGTCTCCAGTTTTGTGGAAATTGCGGGTCCTTTTGAAGTATTGGGAAAACAATAATAACCGCTGATTTCCACATCTTGGGATACTTTCGCAAACGGAATATTGCATTAATAATGTCAATAAATGTTTGTAAAATATGTATTGTCTAGTAGCCAAAAAATCATTGTGTTTGTAATAGTGTCATGTTCAGGTGCTTCATGTTTGTTAAGTGTCTGTATAATATTTTTGAAATCATCTAAGTCCGTTGGTTCAATTCTGTCTTCATGATGAATGCTATCCATCAGGAGTCTATTGACAGAAGATTCAATTCTTTCCACAGTTTCAAAGTCCTCCTCACCTGAAGAATTTTCACGGAATTGCATTTCTAGGGAATCTGCAAATGCTTCCACCTTACCTGCATCATAGAACTGAATCCCATTCAAACCATGAACAGGCAGTATCACAATTTTACTGTTTGTCCGAAAGTATTTGGACATTCTCCAGAAACTGCCATACTCAGACTCGAGACTCTCCGAAAAGCTCTCCCATTGCTCGTTTCGGAATGCCCTAATCTTATCACTTATTTCAGTTGTCATTCGAGTAGCATTTATGCGTAGCGTAATGTCACCGGTAACTCCACCGTAGACAGTCCCAAGCCCGTTTGAGAAAGGAGGAGGAATCCTTTTGTTTCCCCAACCCATCGCTTCTATAATTCCTCATCTCAAACCCCCCAATTGAATGGTAGTAAATGCTCTCGGGGTTGCACATTGGGTTTACTGGTTCCCTAATAATGGGAAATTAAATGCCGATAAATTTTAATAACTGTAAATACATCTACAGCTCTACCACTAAATCCTACTTACACTTCCTTTGTGGGGACGTAAAAGGTTAAGGTGAATCTTCCACGCCTGATAACGGGATCGACGTAATAACCATGAATAATAAAAAAGGAAAAATAATAAAACCTTCCTTTTTATTTTGCGTGTTTAATTTTATTTTTGTAGTCGATTCGATCGTTACCGTTCGATCTTCTTCAGCTGAAGAAGGTTTTATTTTATTTTTTTTTATTTTTCAGAATTATTTTGCGAAAATGAAATCAATTAGGAACATCGTAATAGCCATACCGCCGGAATGAAGATTGGGCGACGGGCTAACTCCCCGTCCCTGGAAAACCTTAAAAATGTTTTGAAACCCGCAAATGGGCCTCAGAATGGATTGGACTCACAGCAGTGACCTCACAAATGAAAAAAGGACGATGGCATTGCATCCTGGAATGTGAGATCACTTAACTCCTCTGGCGCTGTTAAGGACCTTTTACAACAGGCCAGTCAATATCAATTAAAAATACTGGCAATCTGGGAAACGAATTGGACTGTAAACTACATTCAAGACATGAGTTCACACACAATATTCAAAAATGGGAACCCTACGAAAATTTGGAGTGGAGTGAATAGGGAGTTTAAATCGCACGCTATTGATTTTAAGGCAGTCAATGAACGGTTGTGTGCAATCCGCATAAAAGCGAAATTCTTTAAAATCTGGCTGATTAATGTTCACGCCCCCACCGAAGAAAAGGACGAAGGGACGAAGGAAAAATTCTACAATCACCCGGAAAAACTAGTCAACTCATTGCCTACAAACAACACAAAAACAGTTCTGGGTGATTTCAGCGCTAAAGTTGGGAATGAACTATCTCATCGGGGAACGACTAGGGGATATAGCCTCCACAATGAAACAAATGACAATGGCCAGCGTCTGATTGACTTTGCATTTAGCAGAAATCTGGTCATACGTTCGACTTGCTTCCTACATCGACGCATTCATAAAATTACCTGGATATCACTGGGTAGCAACACATAAAACCAGATCGATCATGTTCTGATCTAACAATGTTGGGCCTCAAGCATACTTGACGTCCATACATACCGAGGAACCAATTGTAACTCAGATCATTACTTGATCAAATTAACATTTCCATGTCGTATGCCAAAGGCACATTCAGCGAAGACCAGCCCGCTACAAAAATTCGACACTGAAAGGCTCCGAGCTACGTATGTGGCCAAAAATTTCATGGAGACCCTCGACAACCAGCTGGCTCCTATCTTATCAGACGCATCGTTAAAGACAAGCAACGAGCTCTGGATGGAAGTGAAATCGGCTATTAGGACCGTGGCAGAACAGATGTTCGAACATCAAGCCCGGCTCAAGAGGAGTGATAGGTTCGATGATGAGTGCCAAAGTGCGTTAGATAAAAGAATCAGGCGTACAAGGATACGTACGAAGGAAAACCAGGACGAAGACAGAACACTATGAAAATCTCAGGAGAGTAGCGAAGAAAATCATTAGGAATAAGAAAAGAAAATACTTTGACGACCAATTGAGAAGCATAGATGTAAGTTTAACGAGCAACAACACAAGAAAGCATACAAAGTACTGAAAAGCCTGAAACGTGGTTGTCAGCCCAAAATCACGCCATCGGCAATATCATCTCTGATGAAACTTAGATCAAGGGAAGATGGGTATCATGTCTCAAGAACCTCTTCAATCCTTCGCACAGCTCCAAAACATCGGAGACTATAAATGTCTGCGGAGAGCTTCCATTGGCCCCACCAACGCTGGACGAAGTTTGTTCCATCATTAAAGCCCAAAAGAATAATAAAGCGCCAGGCATCGATGAGATTACAGTGAAGCTCATCAAATATGGGGGCAGTAGTGTTCATCAAGCTATTCACAAAGTCATCCTGCATATTTGGCAAGAAGAACATTTTCCGAAAGAGTAAACCAATCAATTCTATTCCCTATCTACAAAAAAGGTGACAAGCTACAGTGCGAAAATTATAGAGGCATATCACTACTTTGTACAGCATATAAAATATTTACTAAAAACAATAAAAAATCGGATCATACGCCAAAGGTCTTATTGGGGAGTATCAAGGGGGTTTTAGAGCAGTTAGATCAACAACAGACCAATTCTTCACTGTCAAGCAGGTACTTAAAAAATGCTGTGAGTTCAACGTAGACGTACACCAACTTTTCTTTGACTTTTAGCAAGCATACGACAGTATTGATCGTAATGTACTGTACCAAATAATGGTTTGCTGTGGCGTTCCAGCCAAATAAATCCATCTTACCAAAATGACAATGACGTCAACGACCTCCCAAGTACGCATCAATAAACAACTCACCGAAGTCTTTGACACAAATATCGGACTCAAGCAGGGAGATGGGACCCCATTGCTACTCTATTTGGCTCTGGAGCACGTCATAAGGAAGCTACCTGTCGATACGCGAGGCACATTACTATACAAGTCGAGCCAAGTAGTAGCCTATGCGGACGACATAAATATTTTGTCACGGTCATTAACTACTGCCAAATAACTTTTCCTGAAACTCGACAGCGAAGCAAAACCAGTAGGGCTACAAACCAATGAGAATGAAAGAATGCTCATGACGCAGTCGAGAAAAAATACCTCAAATGCACAAAATATCACGCTTGGCAAATACAGTATCGAAAATATGAGCAAATTTGTATATTTAGCCGCCAAAATAACGAAAACGGGTAATGTAAGAGACGAAATACGCCGAAGAACACAGCTCGCAAATAAAATATTTTATTCAGTTTTGACGATCTTGAAGACCAGCTGCATACACAGGAAAACAAAACTCCAAGTATACAAATCTCTGATAAGACCTGTGTTATGCTATAGGTGTAAAACATGGACCCTAACCCAAGCATCCGCAAATATATTTTACGCCTTGAGCGACGGGTCCTGAGGCGAATAATTGGAGCGAAGCTAACCCGAGACCAATGGTGAATTCGATACAACCATGAGCTGTATGAAATTTTTGACGAACTGGAGGTCTCAACGATTGTAAGACTGCGGAAACGGCAATGCGCTGGCCACATGAATCTTATGGACGAACAACGGCTACCCAAAAAGGTATTCGTTGGTAGAACTGAAGACCGCAGACCAGCGAGAACTTTATATAGTCAGTACAAGGCTTGGCCGTGTGTACAATCATCTGTGATATGTTCTAATATCAAGCCGGTATGTGTGGGGATCAGGAAAAATTTTGATGAGATAATTTTCATAGTTGTTCATATTAATAAATCTAACTGACACAATTGTTTTTGTTGAGATCTTTATTCATACACATAAAAAAACATGAAAATCGTGTCATTTCTCTAAAACAAACTTATTTTTGCAAAGCAAAAACACTAGTTCACTTCAAATTGTGCAAAATAAACTCATCTAGAAGTTTTTCCAGATCAAGCTCGTCAGTCCTTTTCGAATAAATATGTAGATGAGCGACGTTGCTCAGCCGATTTTGTGACATTGTTGACCTAAGATATGTTTTCGGTCGACAAATGACCAAAAAATTGCGTTAATTTGAACGGGATGACCCTGGAATTGTCATTAACAGACGAACAAATGAAGAAACTCTTCAATGAGCCCTCTAGCCTAATCGTATCTTTTCAAAAAATTCACAACTCCCTCCAAATTGCTTGCTTGCTCATTTTGGCTGCGCAAAAGTTGCAAAAACATGTCACGGTCACTCAACAACCTCGCTTTGTCAAAATCGTCTTTATAAAAGTTGGCAATCTTGTCAACATCAGCGGTCTGACCGATAGTGAATTGCTCGAGAAACTCGAAAAATTTTGCTGCCTCTGTTTTGAATTGACTTTTTAACGATCCAATCAACTGATCAAAAACTTCAGAATAAGATTGTCTAAAATAATCCTTGGGTGCTAGAAACTTGAAATTTTCTGTTGAACCTGGATCAAAACGTTTGAGAATTTTAGCTCACGGGGAATTTGAGGTTCTCTGAGTTCAAAATCAATTACAACTTTCACTTTTTTCCCAAATTTCTTCAAATTTGGAATCATGAGACGCATTCAGCATCAGCAACTGCTTTCACTTTTTCATGCAATTTAATAACACAAATGCTTGACTTATGCAATTCATTGTTCAATATTTCAATGGGATCGAAAATTTCAATCATCATTGTTAAATACAATAGAATACACAGTCAAAAGACTCCTTCTAATCGTAAAACCCCAAAGCCCTGGCGGAGCTCGCCCTATCGACTTGGTTGTCCACCGATCGATTATGTAGGAATTTCAGCAATTCGGGGTAATTCGCCTTGATTATCTCAAGAAGCCGCATTCGCATCGCCCATCTGAAAAATATTGATAAAGTTTCAAAATTTGATGCAATATTTGACGAAATTTTCAATCGTAGTTTTTACCTTGTCAGATTGAATGCTTCGATAATAGGTAAATCTTTGTCATTCTTTTACATCGCTGCAGTCTGCAACTCCTTGAACTGTGCAACGTGTTTTGACGAATCTTGGACAAAGTTGATCAAATCTTTGATCGATCCAATGAATTTTCTGGCTGGTAATGCCTTTTCAATTGAACCTTGGAGAACAAGATTCAGGTTACGGGCGTTACAGTGCACAAATAAAGCTCGAGGTTTTTTCTCACGTATACGCACCTGCCATCTTGAGATTTTTTCAGAAATATTTGATGCCCCGTCGTAGCACTGGCCTCTTAGTTTTTGAGAGAAGCAATGAGTTCACGACGAAAATGTTGTCAACAAGTTCGAACAAAGTTTCTGCTTGAGTGTTTGGCGTTGAAAAGAATCCGATGAAATTCTGATTTGCAGCTAAATCATCGGAAACCATTCTAAGGCAAACGGAGACTTACTCTATTCGTAACGCATCTGCGGTTTCATCTAGTAGAATCAAAAAATTCTCCGCTTTTCTTACCTCGTCCAAGAGTTTTGACAAGATTGTAGTTGCCATCAGATCGAGTATTTCATTTTGACTTTCATGGTGGAGCCATCTGTCTCCATCTCTCTGCCACCAGAAATTCAGTTGTGGAACGTCTTCCAAGTGAGCCTTCAATAACGCCATGAAATTGGAATTCTCGTCATTATTGTCTACTCTTAAAGGCAAACCCTGTTTTGCCAATGCTTTCAGGGTGCTGATTATTTTCAGTAACACCGTTCTATTCTCCATCATTTGTTTCGATTGAGACGACAATAACCTTGTACAACGTTTACTTCTCCAAGGTTTGCCAGTGTTTTGGTGCAATTGAAGTGTAGAACACTTAACGAATGGTTCTTCATCCGCTCCAACCCATGCTACCAGTTTGAAAATCCATCATCGACCCAGGCTTGTTTTGATTTCAGAGTATGCGGGTCAAAACTAGCGATCAATTGCGGCCCACACGCATCAGCGCAGACGTTGTTGCAACCGCGGAAGTCACCGCAGTTGCAGGCATTATGTTTCAGCAGAGGGGTGTGTAGCCCGGGGTGGAATACTGAGGCCGGCTAGCGTTCAGTCATGTCATGGGAATTCCGGGACACCCTCTGCTCGTGCTGAGCCACCCTACATAAAAAACACTTACACGGAGGGATAAGGACGGGAAAGGGGGAAATCATTTAAAAAAATGAAAGATAAGGATCTTAACGCGACATGGCCGTTTTATTTAATTCACAAATTATAATCCAAATCAAACTATACGAAGAATAACAATATAAAACAAGTTTTTCGTAGTTGAACTATGAAGACATCATCACTTTACACCTACACACGAAATTTGATGTTTCTAGCTTAAGTAGTTTCCGAGAAAAACTGCTGTGACACACGGACGGACGGACGGACAGAAGGACAGACGGACAGACTGGTCGCGAAACTAGTAGGGTTTTGTAAAATTATTTTACAAAACCCTAAAAAACTGCTAAAATCCCTTTCGAAATTTAGAACAACATAAAAAATAAGGTAAAATATACCAACATATACCAATTCAATATGATAAAGAATATAATAAAAAAACTACTCGAAAATATTATAGTTTATAAAATATTAAAAAAAGAAAAAAACCAAATTGGTACTCACTTCTTACCTTGCAGAACTCCGAGCACCTGATGAAATACAACAAAAGAAGCGTGGAGTCGCTGAAAATTAGATTGTAAAGTTAAAATCAAATTAGTTTTCTTACACCACAATGTGGGTGGTTAGCTAACAAAAATATATTTAAATTTTAATTACTATTTTCTAATATCTTTCTACCTTCACTCCTGATATTTTCCACTGAATTTCAATCCAATTTTAGTACTATTTTTTCTTATTTTTCTATCACTTCCAAACTTCCCTCACTCCAAATTGACAAAAATATTTTTTTCTAAATCACGATTTACTTTTCTTTGCACTCCAAAATCAACAAAATCTTGTTTCAAACTCACAATTTTCTTGTTCCCGCACTCCAAATTGACAAAAATCTTTTTGCCGAGACCGCATAAAATCAATCCCCCTTATTATCAAAGTCCAACACTGACTGCCTTTAAATTCCAGAACCCAATTTTCAATCCCGCAATCGTTTCATTTTTCATTGGCGCTGCCGCATCTGGGTAACGTAATCGAAGTTCATTACACTTCGATTCCGCTACACACACATCTTTTCCGTACCGACAAACACAACAATTTCCATTTTGTATATATGGTGATTTGCATAATCAAAGAAGCGTTTGATTAGATGCAAAGTGTCACATATATACGGAAACTATTGATTTTGCTAATACTCCAAAAAGAGTGCTTGCTTGCGCTCGGGGAACTTGAACCCAGGGTCCAAGCAGACCCCCGGTCGAGGACCCACGACACTACCAACGGAGCTTCCCTCTGTTGATTTCCCATTCATCAAATTAGGAACATAAACTCTTTCTTGATGGGTATGAAATTGAAATTTGTTAGTAGAGAAACGTGAACAAATTTTTTGTTAGTATGAAAAATAAAATTTGTTAATGGGAGCTTATAAACAAAATTAGTTAGTATGAAGGAAGGAATTAGGTTTTGCTAGGGAAAATGTATAGAATGAATTTTTTTTAATGGGAAGTAATGAAAGGAGTGCTGTTAGTGGGAATATTAAAATTATTATATTACTATTTTTTTTGTAGTTGAAAATAAGGGAAAAGGGCAGGATTGTGATAATGTGGAATTAAAAATTATAGGGAAATTGGTACAATTTTAATAAAATTAAATAAATTTATTGAGAAAGAGGGTATAAATTCTCAAAGGAAGGTGGAGATGATATGGCGGTAATTTGAAGTTGCGAATGGGAGAAAGCCGATACGCCAGAATTCACAACAACGTTGCAAATTCCGCAATTGCTTTTGTTAAGTTCGAGTTTTTACTCGGTTTAAAGTTGCTGTTGGCGTTCTTGCTGTTGCTATCTTGATTTGGACTATCATTATCTAAAGCTCGAGAAGACTAGGTTTTCGAGGATCCTGAGACTTTTTTCTCGATCCACTGCTGGTCGTCATCTACGCAAGCCTCTTTTTCCCTTTTCATCAGTCGCACGACGAATCTATCCATCTGTTGTCTTTTTATACTTTGTAGAGCATGCACACTCGTTTCGTTTTTCTCTTGCAATTTCTCACTCAGGAATATACACAAGCACACACGACATGAGCGAATAGAAGAATTAAACGAACACAAACATAAAAAACTCAGGCACATATAGTACACCTACATGGCCGTTTGGTACAGCCGTCGTTGGCATTAATGTGTGTTACATGAGCACGTATACCATGCGCATGGTCCGAGTGTGCTTTTTTCCCGCGTGAAATTTAAAATGTATAAATCAACAAAGTTGACCATCTATGGTATTTGATTATTTCGAGTGGATAGTGCTCCCACTCGGGATTTCTCGAGTGGGTCTAGTTACACACTCAACCCACTACTCCTGCCGGGCCTGCTTAGTTTACAAAAGAAAAACCAAAATTTTGAAAAAGTGGCAATTTATTGTTCAACGTAATCTTTTAGCTCGATAAACTTGACCCAGCGATGCTCCATCTTTATTAACTGGTCTGAAAAATACATTTTCTTGAAGCCTGCAAAGTACCTCCACATTTGACTCAAATTTCTGTCCGGTGAGTGAATTTTGAAAGTTTGGAAACAAAAGGAAGCCACACGGGACCAAATCTGGAGAATGAGGTGGATAGGGTAGCAGTTTGTAGCCCAACTTGGCCATGGCTACGGCGGAGCTATGAACCGGTTCGTTGTCATGGTGGAAAAGCACTTTTTTCGCCAAATGGGGCTTTTCTTTCTACGATTCGGCGTCGAATCAGCCCAATAATTCGGCATAGTAGAGCCTTATAACCGTTTTGCCCTTCTCCAGATAGTTGATGTAGATCAGACTGTAATGATTTTCAACCTTTTTAGGTTTGAACGCGGAACCGACCTCTCATTGGTTCTAGACGTTAAGTCTGAGTAGTGCCAACGGATGGTACCAACAGGTCAACCATTCCGTGCACCGTAACCCATTCACGCGGTGGCTGCTTGTCGGCCAGCTAGTTTGGAGAGGATTTCGGTCGTGGGTCTCCGAATGGGTTACGCTCAATTACAATATTTCAGCCACCTGAACATGCCCGTTTTCCAAAACGCGTTATCAAAACAAACCATACGGAGGAGAAACCTACTTTACGTTACTCCGTATTTCTTCTTATAACCAGTCAAGAATTCAAAATCTAATTTTTAATTCACGTTCCCGAAGTTTCGACGCGGTACCGAAAAGTATACTACTCTAAATCAACCCGACGAAGACTACTCTAAATAAAATAACGAAACAGCAAAGGTACCGCGTACCGCGCGCGACGCGAAACCGACCTCAGCGGATTTGGCGAAACCCTACCCTCGCGACGGCATACCTACCCTGCACTCTCTCTTCCCACTGAAAAAGAAGGACCGCTGAAAAGGAAAGTCGTTGTTCCGTTTAGCAATTCATGTTGTTTATTTGTGAATTTTTATTTTACTGTTCAATAGGATAATTTTATGATGTCATTATTTTGTTTGTTTCACTCTTTTTCTCATTTCTTCTGTTTTATCTACAACATATTCATTTCGTACATAAAATTTTTTTCTCATAAATATTGTATGCTTACTTTTTTGCTATTTTATATATTTATTTGAAGTTAATTTACTAGAAATAAATGTAAAATTAAACTTCCTCTTCAGTTACACATTTTATCGTATGTATATATTTAGGTTTTATTTATATTTTACCTCTCCCGCCATTTACTAACTCGTCAGTTGACATTTTATTTTCATGTTTTATCCTCACTTAATCATTTAATTTAATTTTAATAATTCGCGTTGTCTAGAAAACAAAATAACAAGCAATAACCTAGGTTTTTCATTTCTTTCTTTCTTCATTAATATTAAATTAATTATTAAATAGCATGGTTTGATTCTTACACAAATTTTTGTTTTCATTTACGAAATTGGAAGAAGAGTTAGTTCTTTTGATACAGTTTTTTTTGCTTTTACACATTTTGTTTTTGATGTTTTTCTTTTCCAATTTTTTTTTTATTTACTCCTCTAAATCAATAAATTAAATTTAAAATCGAGGTATTCTGTGTCAATTGTGGTTTTTCTGTGTTCTCGTTTCCGTCATTTCTTTTCGTCACGTCGTTTAAATATATAATTATAATTAAACATATAGTTAAAACAAATTAATGTCTGTCACTCATTTTTCTACTATTTCCTTCTTCCTTTTTTCGTTAATTTTAAAATTAATTCTCTTCGTTTTCTCTATTTTCAACAAGGGCATATTTTCTAGGTTGGCATTTTTGATGCTTTATTTATTTTTAATTAAAAGTTTTTTTTTTCTTTTTTTTAGCAATTTACATATACAGCAAATTCCGGTAGTTGATTTTTGTTTTCTTGATTTGATCGATTTTAAAAATGCTTATTCAATTTATTTTTATTTAACTATTGTTTGTTTAATTTTTTCTCTTTATCTGTAGTTTGTTTGATATTAGAACAAGTACGATAATGTGTGCTACAACGAATTTCAATATAAGACTGTATGCCATGTGGGTAAAGAAAAGTTAAATTATCTTTAAATAAGTTTTAAGCAACATTAAAATCATTACGTTTGTGTCCGCCCGTGCTTCAAACATATTTTGACCAGAAACGTCAAAACTACTGTCACCAAATTTTGCGGAAATTTTGGTATATTTTGCCACCACCTGGACTTTGGCTGCCACGAAGCACCATGAACAACGAACCCACTCTTACCTGTTCTGTTCAAAGCTTGTTCTAGAACAGTGCTATAATCGTTTGCTTTAGATGGAAAAGCATCAATGCCTTGAAGAAACTCTCCTTCCAAACCCAAAATATAATCCTTCGCTTCTAGCTTAATATACATACATGTATACATCCTTCAATCAGGCACATATGAGAACAAGCCTATGCGGGGCAGCAGCAAAAAAGATCCTCGGAGCAATCAAACGCAACGCCACCTGTCAAAGATTCCAACTGTTAAAAACAAACGGACCGTCATTTTTTGTTCGCACCTACGTTTCGCCACGAAGCGCACTCAGCGCTTTCCATTTGAAACTTAACATTACTGATCATTTCAGGAATAGTATAAGTCGAATCACAAGCAATTTTGCGCAGTTTTTCACATTCAAAGGATACTATAGAACCAACTGCTAAAATTAATTCCAGCGAACTAATGAAATGTCGCGGAAAAAAAGTTTTTCACTTTGCACTTTTTCAACTTCTTATGCACACGACCAGATGATGGCAAACACAAATCAGAACGATAAAGAATTTCTCATTCCTCGTGGCGACGAACTGTCAAACCGACAACCGCCGACAAAACAGAGGTGCGGAGTGGAACGCCACATGGCGGCAATGTGCATTTCCATTTGTCGCCAGTGGCATAGTGTTTCGATGGCCACGGTGGAGGGGGGCATTCCCAGATGAATATGCCTCGAAATGTGTCGGGGTTTTGATTAACATTATGTTTCAAATATTTAAATCCACAGATCTAAATATTTGGAGAGAAAGAAAAAAATATTTTCTTCGCAACGATATCCGCACGAAAGATGAAGTCCGCTTGCATTTCGAGGTCATACCCATCTGGCCGGGTGCAAGGGTTCGGGATCGGAATCACTTCGATTCCCGGGCTTAGGCGTCACATTACAAGACCTTGTGAATCCCAGAAAATGGTGGACATCGCCTTTCTGGCCAATAGAGCAGTCTTCGCCTTCTTCGGAGTACGTTCACCGAGTGAAATACACCGTCAAATTGCTCTTAAACAGCGTCAAACATTGGTCTGAAGTGGTCTCACGCTTGCGTTAGTTGCACGGACTAAGTAAACACGGCACCCATTGCGCCGACAGCTTCTTCATCACCAAAATTTCATGCAGGATATGACCCATGCGGTTTTTGAGACGCTTACTGTCTTAGCTATCTCGCGGACTTTCAATCAGTGGTCTGCCAATCCAAGCTCATGGATTTTTGTCACGTTGTCCTCCGTAGGAGCCGTTTTTGGGGCACCTGGGTGTGGCTCATCAAAAACCGACATGCGACCAGCTTGAAACTCGTTAAACCAATTTTCCAGTCACCACTGCAGAAGCAGAGTCACCATACACATCATTTATGCACTAGTAGTTGTCTACAAGAATGTACTAACTCCTGTTACGATAGTGGCGCCATCGGGCGGTGAGGCTAAGTACTTATCGGACCGCCCTCATACTAATCAATATGGTAGAAGGTGCGCACCCACTTATAGATTTCCTAGAACGTTAGATGTGATTACTTAAAAGTGCTTTGGACTGGTTGTTTCAGTTTTAATTATTTCCTCCCGTCACATGTAGCGATATCTATGTAACTACATATTTAAATCAATCAGCATCCACAATCTGATCCCATTCATAAGAATGAAGTAACTTCTGTATCACTAAACTAATAGACAATTCCGAAAATCATTTCACTTACCATAAATTTTTATTTTGCTCCAAACGACCCAATGCCACAGCAAACATTTAAGGACTTGAGCGGTTTATCATCATTTGCATATTATCATTCGCATCACTAGTAAAATAACAAAATAGTGGAGGATATCTTTAGGATTTTCCATTTATTTCCACCAGTCTCGCATTGAATGTTTGGCAGCGTATTCAACATTTACACTCGTATACTCACATTTAGGCGTTTTAAGCACTGGGAACTTTTTAATGCACTCAAAATTGCCGCGCATTTGATATATAATAGAAGTGTGATTGCCACAACTACATTCTTGTACGGCCATGGAAGGAAGTCTTTTATTACAGCTAACTTTCATTAAAATTTGAATTACAGCTCATATTTTTTGATTAGTTGCGGATTCAAGTTGATAATAATAAAAGGACGGAAAATATAAAATGTTCGTCATTTGCCTTCTCGGATTTTTTTCTTCTACTTCGGATTAAGGAGGAGCTTTACGAGTTGGTCTCTTAAATGAAAATTCAAAACGTAACGTTTGTCTGGGAAACTGGAATTTATAAAGCGCAGTTGGATTTTATTTGTAAAGTGCGAGTAAATTTGAAACGTTGGATTATACGTAAATTAAACTTATGTTCAGATTTAATTTCGGCAATTTCCAAAGAAGTCTATTCTTCTATGAGGTTTTCTTGCAAATTTAATTATTTTATCATTTCCTGCTTTTTTGTATAATAATATAAGTAACGCGCAAAAATATTAATAATTAATAACATTGAAGTACTTACAGAAACTCGGTTAGATAATTTTTGTATTTATATTCTTTGGGTTGTTCCACGTTTCCAGAACTTTATAAGGATTTCAAATTAATGAAATATACTTTCTTTTAATGGCATCATTTTTGCAATTATATAAATTACAAACTAAATTCCTTTAGACAGAGTGTCACTTTATATCTTGGGGCTTTTACGTAATTTATATTTCTTTAGTATTTAACCATTATGTATCATAACTGAAAGAGCCTATAATCCGTGCAAGGAATCACTCAAAACAAATCTGCAGGAGTAATTGGTTTCTTGGAGCCACACTTTTGATCCATTCTTGTCTGTGAGCCTTCCTGCACTAACTGTAATCTGGGGCCGTTCACTAGTGATTGTTTAATTAGTAATTGATCTTATGGATGGATATTCAATTTTTTGCCTTATGTCTACAATTTTGAGGCGTTCCATGGTTGTGTTAGGGCGTCTGTCGACTTGGTCAAAGAGTTTCAGTGGTCTGTCATGCATGTATTTTTCTATTGTGTCCAGTCTAAAGTACTTACGAGTATGTATGTCCGCGGGTCTGATATATCATGGAATTGATCCGATCCATCTCAGGGCCCTATTCTGTAGTGTTTGGAGTGCTTTTTTGTTTGTCTTCAATGTCTGGTAAAATGCAATGCTGCCGTAGAGTAGCATTAGTCGTAATATTTGTGTGTATATAAGTCTTCTATTTGTCATGTTAAGTCGGCCGGTGTTAAGAAGGGGACTTAGAGATGCGAGGATGTAGGATCGAAAACTGTGTAGTGCGATTTTAATGCATAACGCTTTAGCCATCGCATACTAGATGGTGGTGTGCGTCTTTAAGAACTCGCCAGCAACTTGTCAATCAAAGAATAATGAGGCTGAGCTATGATCAAATTTTGAGAGTTTTTCTGGTAAAAGAAATCAATTGTGTGCTTAAAAGTGGTTTAATTAAAGATTAAAGTTGCTTGTTTCAACTAGCGATTGAACAAAATAGTACCGAAACCTGGCACTTAAGTGTTCAACAAAAGTGAACTGTGGACTTGCGAAATATTGTGAACTGTTCTGTAAACTTAGAAAAATTCTATCGATTTTGTACTTGCACAATTTTTAGGGTTTTGTACTAAAATACAAAACCCTATTGCAATCACGACCTGTGTCCGTCTGTCCGTCCGTCCGTCCGTCTGTATGTCACAGCACTTTTTCTCCGAAACTATAGAGGCTACAGCCATGAAACTTTGTGGAAAGGTCAGAAATAGTGACCTCTTGAAAGTTCAAGGGTGAAAAATTTTTTCGAAGGGGTTTAAGGGGGGTCTCCCCATATAGGGAGTTGACCCCTCAAAAAAAAATTTTCACCATTGGTAGTCAAGTAGGGTGTCATTGGAAAGGTCTCAATGAGATCTTTTGAAAACAGGTCTTAAAATTGCCTTATGAGTACCGAGGGGGGCAGCGGAAGGGGAAATGTACGAACTTTTCGCGTACCCCCCCCTCGCGATTGGACACCTTCCATCCGAAAAATCTGAAAAAAATCGTGAATGTAGGCCTTAATGAGTACAACAACAACAAATACATGAGAAGTCGAAATTAACTAAACTTTGTTAGTAATAGTATGATTTATTGATTTTATGTTTTCTTGAATAAAATCTAAATGGTACCCTTAAATTCAATAAAATTTGGCAAACAGATGACTATTTATAAGATTGACCTTTTCTGAAAGTTTCATAAAGATCGATCAGTACTTAACGAAGTTATAGCGATTTGAATTTTCCTGTATTACTATGGAACAATGTGCCCTGTATTACTATGGAAACATATGGCTATGGAGCCATATGCGCTTTTTACCGACTTAGACACTACAGCTTTGCTAGGATTTGCATGAAAGTTTCAGGAATGATAGATATCATGAGGATGACTACATACAAGTCGAAGAGGCAGGAGAGAGCTCCTAGCAAAAGGGCTTTGTAGCCATTCTAGGATTCGAAAAAATAGGCCATGAATCGATGCTTACAGTACAGAGGAGTGGCCCCTGAAAAAAATTTAATGAAAGGTAGCCGATATGAGTATCAAATGAAAGTTCTCTATGAGAGCTTTTCAAAACAGTTCTTAAACTGACAGTTTTTGCTTCAGTGGGGGCACAGAGGGGGGGGGGGGGGGGAAATACATGAAAAATGTGTTTTCTCCCTCGCGAATGGACACCCGTGATCTAAAAAAATCTTAAAAAACTATCAAGCGAGATATTTATGGGTATAATTTTAACAAATACCTCAGAATTAAAAAATTCTTTCAACTTAGTTAATAATAGTATGATCCTCGAACATGACGTGTTTCTTAATTTTATTCGTTGTTGGTTCCGGCATTTTGTAAGTTGAGTACAAAACCCTTCTGACATGAGCATAAGTCTGTCTACCCAACTTGTTGAGATTTTATTCTGTGGGCTTGTGAACATTTTGGCTTCATACTACAGTGACTTAGAAATATTTTATGTGTTTTCGGACTTGTAATTTTTTATGAATTCTACAGACATAGAAAAATGGTGAAATATATAGTTTCATAGAGCTTCAACTTTTAAAAATTCGGACTTTGTGAATATTTTAATTGATTTTTGACTGGATTTTATGAGTTTACCGTATATAATAAGCGAAATTGAGAACTTAATTAAATAGTGTTGAAGTAAATCCGAATATATATGTATATATATATATATATATATATATATATATATATATATATATATATATATATATATATATATATGTCTGTTCCTAGAAACGAGAGTAAATTAAGATGGCTACTACTACAGAATCTTTAATACTTACTCCTAAGTCAAAAAAAAACAACCTCATATATTGAGACTAGAATCGAAGCCTTAGAGTCACTATGGAAACAATAGTTTGTGAATTGGAGCAGGATGAACAATCTGACTTATCTTATTTTACCGAAGATAGATATGAACAAGTTGAAGAAACATACATAGAATACAAGGCTCAAATGAAAGATGATTTAAAGGTTCAGTATCAGTAAGCTTACCTTCAGCATCATCGGTATCACCTGGACCCTGTTTACCTAAGTTTTCTAAATGCTACGAAGAATGGCAGCCTTTTCATGACATGTTTCTGTCTCTAATACATACAAATGCGATCCTTAGTGCTGTCAAAAATTACATTACCTAAAGAGTTGTCTTCATGGAGAAGCTGAAATTGTGTTGAAGAATTTTTCTACTTCAATACAAATGAAGTTTTAAAGTGGCTTTTTAGACAAAGAACATTCAACGTCGAGACAGCTAACGCCATAAAACACCTATTGGACACTACTTCAGCATGTTTGAAATCTCTCACAAATTAAAGTATCGATACGAGCTCATGAAACGTTATTATCAATCATCTCGTGGTTTCTTTAGT
This sequence comes from Odontomyia ornata, assembly GCA_963969285.1. Lineage (NCBI taxonomy): Eukaryota > Metazoa > Arthropoda > Insecta > Diptera > Stratiomyidae > Odontomyia > Odontomyia ornata. The sequence goes on along the minus strand of OZ017742.1, from coordinate 106,195,570 downwards.
TAGACCAAGAATCGAGAAAACAATAGGAGCTTCAGCTAACTCAAAAGAGCAGTTTAAGAAATTTATGGGGACTAGATTTAGAACGATAGAGATGTTAGAAAGAACTAAGTTGACAACGCGATAATCAATAAAATCATTTGACACTACAACCGAAGATAAGAAGTCTAATTGTACATGTATAACGTGCAAAGGTCAACGTGTTCTTTACCAGTGCAAACAATTTTCGGAATATACTCCAAAAAGACGCGTAGATTATGCACAAAACAATAAATTATGCTTTAATTGTCTTACACTGACATACACGGTACGGAGATGCCATCAATCGACGAGTTGCCGACGTTGTGGATATCGCCACGATTCATTACTGCCCCTAGAGAGAGAAAAGGAAAAAATCCAAGGGACATAGAAAGGAGATAAAGAAAATTCACAACCACATACACAAGATACGATGACGATATTATCAAACTTTTCTAAAACATTATCATCCTGCGACGTTATATTAGCAACTGCAGTGATTAGGGCACAATCAGCTTGCGGATCTTTTTATGTAATCAGGGCATTAGTTGATCAGAGGTTACAGGCTTCGTTTATTACGGAGGCTACTGAACTTAAGCGTACATCAATCAATGGATTGGTGTCTTGAGTGGGAGAAGGTCACACCCGAATCAAGTATTGCGTATCTTTACGTATTAAATCACGCCATCAACCAGGTAAATCAAACTCAGTAATTTCATATGTGTTAAAACCTACGATAATTCATTCACCTGATTGGCTCAAGGTAGAAAAGTTACCAGTAGCAGAACCAGAATTCACATAACCGAGTAAAATTGATATCTTACTCGGAGCTGAAGGATACGGAGAAATACTGAATAGGGATGTAATCAAAAATCCATCTAGAAATTTAACTGCTCAGGACATCAGTCTAGGCTGGATTGGATCAGGTCAGTTGTCGCCAGATTCAACTTCGGCGAATAGAATTATTAGCATGCACACACAAATCAAAGAAGATGAGTTGTTGAGAAAATTCTGGGAGTTAAAAAAAGAATCAGAAGTACAGCAGAAAATACTAAGCAAAGAAGAGATAAGATGTGAAGAACTTTTTGAATCAACTACTGTAAGAAATGATGACGGTCAGTTTATTGTACGATTGCCGTTCAAATCGGAAGATCCAGAGTGTCAATACGGGCAATCGATGCAAATAGCATCAAGACGGTTCATGTCTATGGAGAAGAGATTGAGACGTATAAAGAGCTTAATTATATGCAACTTGTACCAAAAGAAGACATAATAAGAGCAGTGTACCTACCTCATCATGCCGTAGTACGTGATGACAAGGATACGACTAAGGTTCGTGTCGTATTTGACGCTTCCTGTAAAGGTTTAAATAACGTATTCCTTAATGACGACTTACTAATCGGACCAAAATTGCAGCAAGATATACATCACCTCTTGTTAAGATGGAGGGATCACAAAATCTGTATTATTTCAGACTTGATTAAAATGTTCTGACAAGTACGTGTTAGTAAGGAAGACGTTAATTATCAACTCATCGTGTGGAGAGCTAACGCAAATGAGCCACTGGAATATTATCAGCTGTTGACTTTAGCCTTTGGCACGACTTCTGCTCCGTATTTAGCGGTAAAGTCACTACACAAGCTATCAGAGACTGAGGAGACACAATTCCCTGTGCCGGTAAAACTAATAAAATAGGATTTGTATATGGATGATTTAATGATCGGAGCGGAAAAAGAGAGAGAGAAGCAATCAGAATATTTGAGCAACTAAACAAACTAATGAAGTTAAGTGGATTTACCTTTCAAAAATGAAGTAGCAATTCAAGTTTGGTAGTGAATTATATCGGAAATGAAAAGAGAGAAGATGAAGCAGTAGGAATCAAAACGGATACAATACAAAAAATACTAGGACTGATATGGAATAGAGCGAAGGATACACTGGAATATGAAATTAAGATGTTACCATTAGCGACACCTGTAAAAAAATGTAAGGTGGTTTCCGATATAGCACGGTTGTTCGATCCACTGGGCTTAGTAGCTCCAATAATCATAACAGCGAAAATATTCATACAAAGCCTTTGGCTGTCCGGAATCGAGTGGGATCAAGAGCTAGGAGAACCATTACTAAATGACTGGATTATCTACAGAGAAGAATTACAAGTTCTTTCTGATTTTTCTATAGCCCAATGAACTGGACGTTGCAAATATGATATGCATACTGCATTACAAGGATTTTGCGATGCGTCAAATAAGGCATATGCGGCGGTCATCTATTTGCGAACGATAGACGAGTAAAGTGAAGTACACATTAGTCTTATTGCATCAAAGACCAAGGTCGCGCCTGTTAAACAAGTGTCTGTCCCGCGCTTAGAGTTGTGTGGAGTGGTATTACTACCTAAACTTCTTCTAGATATGTCAAGAGTGCTAGACATAGCCAAAGAAAATATACATGCGCGGACAAGCTCATTGGTTGTTCTCGAATGGTAAAGTAATCACCCCAGCAAGTGGCAGACATTTATTGCGAATAGAGTTTCGCAAAAACTCACCATCATGGACAATAGTGAATGGCCGCATATCCGATCTGAAAAAAATCCAGCGGATTGCGCCTCCAGAGGCATAAAAGCATCGGAAATAGAGATTAAGTTTAGCAAAGGAGATTTTACAACGGTGTTAGAAGAAAAGAAAGCCGAGCAAATGTGTTTTGCAGCAAGCGTTACTGAAGACAATAGCACAGAAATCATAGAGCAATTCTTGTCACTTACTCGAATGGTTAGAGTTGGATCCATTTGCAGAAAATTTCTTGATTTAAAACAGTCAGAAGATGAACGCCCTAAAAGGTCAGAGCTTATTATGGTTGATGAGATAAACTGTACGTTAGTAAAACTAATAGTTTTGGTCGCTGAACATACTTTATTTTGGGAGTAAGCATCCAGGTTAAAAAGATATATAGATTATGCGTTATTTACCAAAAATACTCGTCAGCAAACAGGACACAACTAATGGGACAGATTGAAGCCCAGCAAACCTTTTAAATCAACTGACGTAGATTATGCTGGACCAATCAATGTTAAGTTTTCTCCTGGTAGAGGCTCCAAATCATACAAAGGGTATATTCGCCTTTTTGTATGTATGGTGACACACGCGATGCATTTAGAGGCTGTATCTGATCTCTCATCCAAGAGATTTATTGCAACATTTCGAAGGTTTGCTTCATGACAATGGGACAAATTTTGTTGGGTCCAATAAACAGTTGCTGGAAATGTTAAAACTTGCTAATTCTAGATGGCCCGATGAAGTGGTGCTACTTTTGACACTCAAACCAACCAACTGGCACTTCAACCCTCCCCATGCGCCAAACTTTGGTCGTTTGTGGGAGGCAGGAGTGCGCAGTGTGAAGAATCATCTAAAAAAGGTCATAGGGGATAGTATGCTTACGTTTGAGGTGTTGACAATGGTTTTGACATAGATAGAAGCGTATTTTAATTTGCGTCCTATTTCGATTTTGAGAGACGATCCTGATGACCCTCTTCCATTGACGCCAGGCTATTTTTTGGTGGGTGAGCCATTAATAAATGTATCTGATGATAGTTATTTTCATCAACCTCGTAACATTTTAGATGGATGGAAATCATGTCAAAAAATGATTTGCGATTTTTGGAAAAGATGGTCAAAAGAACATTTGGTTAACTTACTCGTAAATCAATGCTACATATGCAAAAGTAAAGTTTCTGAACCTAATGTAAATGATGTTGTAGTTATTAGAAAAGATATGGTTCCACCGGCTAAAAGGGTATTCGGTAAAATTATACAGAAACATCTAGGTCCTGATGATATCACGAGAGTCGTAGCAATCAAATGTAAGAATGGAGTTCTGAAAAGACCAGTTTGTAAAATTTATGTGCTTACTAAATCACTATTGCATCAGGACTTGAATATATCTGGTCACGGTGTTACTTTGTATAATGTTAAAATCTTTTAATTGTGGTTCTTACCATCGTACATTTATTTCAATTTGTAAAATTGAAAAGCTGTGATCATTTTGTGTATTTGAAGGACAAGTCATTGGTGGGCGGTTATGTAGGATCAAAAACTGTGTAGTGAGCTGTTTACGCATAACGCTTTAGCCATCACATACTAGGTGGCGGTGTGCGTCTTTAAGAACTCGCCAGCAAATTGTCACTCAAAAAATAATGAGGTTGAGCTTTTCTGGTAAAATAAATCAATTGTGTGCTTGAAGGTGGTTTAATTAAAGATCAAAGTTCCTTGTTTTAGTAAGTGATTGAAGAGAGGATTTGGAAGCAATGCTGTCTTTTTTGTCGTATGTGCTGATTCCATATTAGGCGTCGGTCGATTGTTAGTCCTAAGCATTTTGCTGTCTCGGCTAATTGTTTTTGTTCGTCGTCAACTTTTCGCAAGGGAGGACGTTATTGTCTTCGTCTGGTGATGAACAGTGCCTAGGTTTTGTCCTTGTTGGGTTTTATTTTTCATTTAAGAAAGTATTCTGGGAGAATATCGATGAAGATTTGCAATTTTGATGTGATGACTTCTGTTTGTCGGGCAGGGTAGAATATACACGTACCATCAGCGTATAAAGATAAATGTAAATTATTTGGCAGGCTAGGCAAATTTGCAGTGTATAGACTATATAGAATTGGAGAGATAGGTGATCCTTGCGGAACTCTGGCTTCGATTGATCGCAAGCTTGAGTAATGGAAAGGTTCTGCCCTTGTGAAATGAATGGGTAATTTGTATAATTGGAGGTGAAATATGAAGTTTGTGCCTTTTGATAATAAGTTCTGCATGGCAGACTTTGTCGAAGGCTTTTGCTATGTCAAACATAACTAAGCCTGTCACTTTGGTGCGATTCATCCCGTTACGTATGTATTGGAACACCCTAATGAGCTGGAGTTCCGTGGAATGCTCGGTATGGAAACTAAATTGTTCATCGGGGATTAGATGCTTATCATCGACCGTCTCTTGTAGTCTGTATAGGATTGCTCTTTCGGCTATTTTGAAGATGGTGGAGAGAAGACTTATTGGTCTCCAATTATGCGGGAATGTATGATCTTTGCCTGGTTTAGGTATGACAATTATGGTGGCTAGTTTCCATGCATTTGGATACAATCGTAGGTAGAAAACTATGTTGATTATGTTTGTTATTGTCATTAGTATGTTGTCAGGAAGGTATTTAAGCATCGTGTTATTAATTATGTCAAGACCAGACGTCTTCCGTTTATTTAGTCCTTGTTTAATGTTCTTTGTCTCGTGGAGGTCCATTGGTCGTTTTACGTATTCCTCTTGTTGCCTGGGGGATCTTATTTCTTAAACTTTTGCCAGGATTGCTTCTTCCTCATAAAGATCGTCTTCCGGAAAGGTACTTCTGTGAAATTGTTGCTCTAAAGTGTCAGCAAAAGCTTCCGCCTTCCCTATGCTGTCGTATTGGAGTCCGTTTTGGCCGTGAATGGGTGGCACAACTGTCTTGTTTTTAATATGGCAGTATTTGGACATCCTCCAGAAGGCATTCCTGCCAGACTCTACGCTTTGTAGGAACCCCTCCCATTGCTCATTTCGAAACTCTAGGACTTTGTTGGTCAACCGGCTGGCTTTAATTTGTAGTTTAGGGTCATCCGTGCTCCGAGCTCTTCTCCGGGCTTGATTCTTCCTCATCAGGTTTTTTATTTCCTAAGGAGTTCGTAGAGATTGTGCTCTGTGACCGGAGTTGTGGCTGTGTATCACTCCTTTGCCTGTTTGATCTTTTCTGTTAATTCTTCTATTTTATTGTCAATATCCCAAGCTATTATCAATTCTTGAGTGAAACTTGCATTTGCTAGAGTGTCTTGGAATGCCTTTCAGTTTGTTGTTTTCTTTTCTTTTAGTGGTTCGTCTATGATCACATCCTCTATAAGAAAATGGACCATTTGATGATCAAAGGAGAGTTCATTATGGACTCTGATTCTAATATTGTGATGAAATTTACGAGAAATTCCCAAATTCAAGATGGTTGCTGAGTTTCGACCGTGGTGAGCTGGCTCGTTTGGTAGATGAATACTGCCCTGTATGTAAGTGATGAGCCTGTTTAGATCAGCCCCAGTTCGATTACTTCTTACTGCTCCCCAATCTCGGTGGTATGCATTGAAATCTCCTAGTATTAAAAATGGGCCTTCGAGGGTGAAGAGCGTTTCTAAATCTCGTGAAAGTACCTGCCTGCTTGCGGAGTTTTACAGAGAAATTGCTGAGAACTCGTAAGAGCTCGATTGCACTTTGATGGCTGTAACTTCTGTTTTTGCCAGTTGGGGTGTTACGATGTGATGGTAACACACATTTTGCCTTACAAGAATGGCTGTACCACCTCCTCTATCAGATAGTCTATCGTTTCTATACAGAGTGTAGTTAAGGAAGTGGAGACAGATTTCAAGTTTCAGAAAGATTTTCTGGAGGAGAATAATGTCAAATTCATAGTCCAGTATAAATTGCTTAAACTCACCAGTCATTTGAAACAAGGAATTTGCGTTCCATGTTAGTATGGAAATGTGGTCGACCAGATCCCTTAGAATTTGCACATATTGGTACTATTATTTGTGGCCAAGAACATGCCCTGTAACATCTTTGACATCATGTCGTGCATCATCAGTTGACACTGATTCTGCATATATGTAAAAAATTGTCCCATGTCTGGTGTTGTGAGTGTGAGAGAGAGTTGTTATTGTGGTTTGTTCATGGGTTTGGCAGTACATGGGGTATTTGTTTGGGTGTTTGTGTTATTTTATGCAGCTAGTTGGGCAAACGTCTTTTTAACGTTCTTTGGATTTTATGAGCAACCCCCGTAATTAGCCGGATGCTCACCCTTGCAGTTGACACATTTTGGCGCTTACTCTCTTGGCTTTTGCCACCCTTTATTATGGTGTAGCTCATTACATTTTACGCATCTTGCTTACGCATGGCAGTAACCTGAGGAGTGTCCGAACTGTTGGCAGTTGTAGCACATCGATAAACCGTTTCGGCGTTTCAAAGCCTCAATCTGACTGATCAGGTGGCAGACTGCGGTTATGTTGAATATCGAGGACCAATTTAGAAGGTCTTGACTGAAGTTTAATGAAGAAGACTTCAATGGGATGATAGCCCTGAGCCACTAAATCATCTTTGATTTCTTCGTGGCGAAGGCCGTGAAGTCCTCGTTAAACAACGTTCAATTTTTTATCTTCAGGGAGATAATATGTATGGTATTGAAATTTGAGGTTTGTTATTAGTTTCGTAATTTGTCTGTGGTCTTTTATCGTTTCTGGTATTATCTATAAGCCAAGGTATACTCTTTTCGCTAACATGAAGTTGATTTTGTTTCTCAGGTTCTCTTAATTTTATCGGTACTGTATGTGTTTTGTTGTTCTCGTTATGTTCTTGAGTGTCTATGGGTTTGTTGCTAGTTGAGGTTGGGGGTTTTGGGGGGAGGATGGTTTAGCTTGTATCTTCATGTCTGCAAAGAAGACAGCTGCCTTAGTAGGCAGGAGGGGTGGAAACTCCTCCCCATCCCGTTCTCCCTAGCCTCCTCTTCCTGAGTCTCTTCTTCTTCGCAGTATTCTTTCTCCTCTTCTTTTTGCACTCCTTCATCCAAATTGACGCTCTCATCTTTTTCGTCACAGGAAGAAGAAGCTGACTCAGCCCGTGGAGATGGGGAGTTCCCCAACTTTCGTTTTTGCTCGCCTTTTGTGACTTTTTCATTTTTAAAACGATATTGATCAACTCCACGTTTTCGTCCTTTGCTCACGATTATCTTCATGGTCAAGCTGACTTTGCATTTGATGGAGTTGGTGGGCCTGTTCTTTTAAAATAGTCGCTAGTTTGTCTGGGTCATGTTCCGGTCCCATCGTCCCTTCCATTGGGAAAATTAAGGTTGAAGATTTTATGTTTCAGATTATTATTAATTGTATCCACAGAGATCAAGTTATATAAGATAGTGAATATTTGTCTGTCCGCCTGTCATTAGTGAAAATAAGTCACAATGATAGCAAAAACTTGACTCACCCAAAATATTTCGACGGATTTCATTTGTTCTTCTTGCTTCTCAACGTCGGCCTCTGACGACTGCTCTTCTTGATTCTCACGGTTTTGAGAACTTCCAGTATGCAGTTTTCCTTTTTCACCTTAACATGTATTTCACTATTTGTTCACCCTCACTTTGATGCTATGATTTTTTATATCCACACTGGTGCACTACAGCCACTATCTATCTTCTTCTTACTCACATCAACGTCCTCAATGATTCATGGCTTCCCCAAAAAAAGAAAAAACAAATCTGATTGTCATCATCGCAATTTAAGCCAGGGCTTATGGGTGAGCACTCTAACCACTACACCATGCGCACTATATGTAAATAGAATGATAGATTCAGCATTGTTACAAGTGAAATATAATTTAGTTCAAGAGTCTGAAAGATTAGTAATACAATTTTTTTCTTCAATTATGATTGCAAGTAATGTATTATCCCGGCTCCCAGGATCCGCTAGATATTTTTATGTTCAAAATTAGATATTTTTATACCGTACTGACTCGGTGCATGAGTCATAGGTTGAATTAACTACCTGCCGCTATAAAAGATAGTGCATATGGTCGCCTTCCTTTGCAATGATTACTTTTTTTGCGGTAACGGAAGTTAAAAAAAACAGAGAGAGTGTATTTGTTTCGAAAAAGCTTACACGTTTTCATAATAAATAGCAGCACTAGCATACCTTTATCGGACTATAGAAATATGTTTGATTTTTAACGATAATATTTAATAACAATTATTAATGTAGCATAAAAAACTTAATCAATTTTTTTTTTGTCGCACCGGCTACAGTTCTCGCGTCCTAACGTAGACTCCTTATCGCGTCCTGTTCATGACTCGCTTATCCTTTTCCGTGTCAGTTTTACCAACTGAATTGATCGAAGTCGCTTTATCTCACCAAGAGATGCGCTGCGATCGCTCAAGTGTCGCTACAATATCCTCCCCCGAGTAACTAAGTTAACTTGATTTTTAACTGTTTACAACAGTCAGACAGAAATCTGTTTAGGAGTTTGCTAAGTTGCAAATCGGATATTTTTAGTGGTAGAATATGTTCGAATCGGGCTGGGAGTATTTGCAGATGACGTTACTGTTAATGCGGATGGTGCTGATTCCTCATTTTCGGTCGTAACTGCGTGTCTTTCAACATACGTATGTCGGCTTAGTTCTTTTGGTGGAAATTATTTCCGACTTTCCATCCATTTTGATGCAAAAACCCGATCTGACAGCCTTTGTTCTACTTCAAAAGGGCCATCGTATGGTTGTTGGCATGGAGTTTTAGTCGAATCAACTCGAACGAAAACATGGCTACAAGTCTCCAAATCCTTGAAGACGAAAGCTTACGGATGGAGTCGGCTTGATTTCTTTCATTAAAAGTTTGAATTTCTTCGCGAATATTGCCGGATCCAATGGAGGTTTGTCAAGATCGTTGAAAAAAATTCCATCAAGAATTCGTAACATTGTCCCATAAACAAGTTCAGCAGCTGTTGCATCGATATAAGGTTTGAAACTGGTCCGTCGATACCGTCGTTCAATTAATCCATTGGATGCCGGATGATATGCCATTGTCCTGTTCCTGGTGCAACCAATCAATTTTCTAAATGAATTGAAAAAATGTGATTTGGTCTGTTGTTATCGTTTCCGGTGCTCCAAATCACAAGATCCAGTGTTTGAAGAATTGTATCAGCGCTCAAATCAATTGTCTCGGGTCAACGCGTAAACCGGTCAATCACTGTCAGGCAATACTGAAAGCCTTTCGATGGCGGCATCACGTGTCGAAATCGGATCAGGAGCATTTTTGACGTGGCTTCAACTTTGCTTCTTTGACATTTCAGACAATTCATTGCCCACACTTGAATGTTTTTATTCATTCTAGGCTGCATGTAGTTTTTGCTGATGATCCGGTTTATCGCTTTTTCACTGGAATGTGACATCAGATGGAATAATTCAAAAAATTTGCTGCGGATCGTTTTTGGAATGAAGATACGAGTAGCAATTGCAGATATGTCGAGAGGCTACGTCTAGCCTTCGTTGTGTATAGATCAGTTTTTAATTCACTCCTGTCAAGTTTTCAAAAAAATAAATTAATTTTTTTAAAAGTCAATCCAATGCTAATTTTGGTTGTTATTGGAAAAGCTTTTATCGTCGAAGGAATCAAGCCACGGAATCATATCGAATATTATTTTACTTCGATAAATCAAGACAAGTAAATAGTCCAAAGACTAAATCGGGCGATGACTTCCCACCGTTGGGGCACTCCGGGGAAACAAGCAATATAAAATTGGTGGCAATCGTCAATAAAAGGAGACATACAAGTACGGTGGACGTAAAACTCAAATAGCCGAAAACCAAAAAGAAATCTTTCGATAATCAAGAATTGAGACTAAGACTAAAATCCCTCGAAGATCTGTTCAAGAGTGGGATGAAAACTCAAGATACAGAACAGGTAAAGCAAATCAATAAAGAAAGAAAGGAAGCTTTCAAACAAGGTATCCCAGAAGAAATACTAACTGCCGGAGGCACTAACGACAGCCAAAACGATTATGCAACGCTGGCCGGACTTAGAGAAAAAATAGACTTTGAAGACTGTATTGAATGTAATTCAAATCAGGATAACGATGTTAATTTTATTGAGTACTTAAAAAATTAAAATAAGGAGAAAAAACCAGCTCGCAGCTCTGCCTGTTTCATCAATTAACGTGTTCGGTCAAAGCGGAAAAGATCGATGGTAGAGAAGAAGAATTTACCACTTTACTTGATACAGATTTCCAAGAAGAGCAGCCCAAGTGCTCTTCAACAAATTAGGTATTTAAACTGCCGAGTAGTGAGGTGGGAACGCCTCCAGAAAAGTAAGTGGCTGCCAATTTTGAAATGATTGCGATGCTGTTGAGGATCTTTGGAGGCGATGAGAATATCGTCTATATAACAATGATAAAAATCTAATCCACGAAGAACTGTACACATAAAACATTGAAACGTCTGTACTACATTACGGAGACCAAAAGTCATCACTTTAAATTCAAACAGGGTGGTGACGGCTATCTTTTTACGATCCTCAGGAGTAATGGGGATTTGATGGGAGCCCCTATTAAGATCCACCGCTGAAAAAATTGTACACCTAGCTAACTGGGTCGCGATGTCACTCAATTGAGGGATAGAGTATCAGTCAAGAATGGTGATACTAATAGTCCCCGCAAAGTCACCATCCGCCTGTTTTCTTCCGGAATAGATGCAAGGGCGAGGCCCATTCACTATCTGATGGTTCTTTTACAACATAAAATCTAATTCATTTTTCGCAGCTTTAAGCTTTCTCCCCGATTGCCCTCAAGCATGTTCTATGATCGGTGCACCTTTTGTTAAAATCTGGTGCTAGATTGAATGCGACACAACTTTTTGTACATTAAACCATGTTATTTGGTCGTACTCTGCTAAAAGTTGATGATATTCATCAGTTATGTTATACGTGTGCAGTGCTAGCACTTTCATTGTGGCTACTTATTCAAAAGTCTTTAGATTGGTATTTTTATCCACTAGTTTTCTGACTTTTAATTCTTTTAATTCAACTACAAGGCCGTGATGATGCAAAAAATCGGATCCTAGGATTGCTTGTGTGACGTCGGCTACTGCAAGCCCAAGTAAATTCGCGTCTGACTCCTTATTCCATTATCACAACTTTTGATTCGTAGGTGTTTATAGCTGTACCGTTTGTGAAGTAGAGTTTTAAATCGGCAAATATTGCCTGTTGCACAAAGATCTGGTTACAATTGATATTTTCCGCTCCCATATCAATCAAGAAATTATATCTATATTTTTTTCGTAGCTAGAAAGACGGCTAGTTTTTTCATTCCGATTCATGCTAGTTTTTTCATTCCAATTTTATGTAGGGCTTTCGGCATTGTCTTACTCGCTCACCAGACCTGGAGTGGTAAAAACACATACTATATTTCTCGAAATTTTCGTTACGCGAAGATGGACTTAACTTAGATCTTGATTGTGAACGTCCACGCTGTAGAGGCTAAATTTCACGAGACGGCCTCTCGATTTCCTGTTGAAATGCTTCCATTTGCATAGCTGTTTTTTCATTCATTGCGCTCGTTGATATTGTCGCTAACGACGGACATACAATTTCCATTATTTTATCGGGCTGCGTCGCTCATTTGGCAATATCCGATACCTCGCTACCAAAAAGGATCCCGCGAACATACTCTGGCATTCTTTCAAGGAACATTGTCTTTAAAACCGCGCCATTGAATTGGTCAACGGCAAATTTCGTAGCTTTTGTAAAAAAAGAGACGGTTTTTCTTCTCAAATGTCAACACCACGCAACACGTGACGAAACTTCGCTTCACTTGATTCCGGGAAAGATTCCCAAATTTACTTCTTAACCGCGTGACATTTTCCATGCTCGGGCGGATTAATAGCGATATCCGTAACCGCTTGCGAAACCGAAGCATCCAAGTTCACTATAACATATCGAAATTTAGCTTTTTCCGACACACGCATGTGGATTTCAGAGCGCGCGGGGCTTTCTTTGGCTCGTTTCGGTGTCTGAGAAGGCGAAGATATTATTAATGTTTGAAAAATAGTTTTGTAGAAATATTAAAAATGGCGTCACTACTTTTTTTTGGCGTCACTATGTACTTTCAAGCGTTATTACAATTTATATTATTCACTTTTCCCTTTTCGCGTGTTTGGGGTCAAGTCGACACCTCACTCCTTACCATGTATTGATCACCAAACAACACTCTCAACCACTCGAACGTTGTTCTTAATGAATGGGTAGCAGCACGCTCCCTTGTAGTCTTGAACACAGACTGCACTACCAGTACTCCATCAAGTGTTTATTTTTGGTGCCGAATATGTAGCATGTGAGCTCTTATTCCACGGAAGCTCTTCCTTCCCGTCTCGTCTTGCTTGTAGGTTTTTAAGGCGACTTGATGAAATTGGGGAAATTGAGCGAGGGAGACATTTTGTTTAGTCTTTCGGCTCTCTCTCTCTCTCTCTCTTCGGCTTTGCTCCGCTGGCAGCATACCCCAAAGTTTATGTGCTTGATCGTAGTGAAGCTTATTATGTACGTCGTTCACAAGGCTCGTATCAAGCGAATTGCGGATTGATCTCTGCGTATTTACTTTTTGCTTGCTCATTGGACGACAAGTACATGCTTCGATGACAATGGGCGTATGTGCTTACTTGTATAATTTCATTGGCGAGGTGCGAGTATATAGGCAGTGTTTGCTCGCTCGCATCCACTTCATTGTCGAAGCGTAAATACATAGACAATAACAAAGCTCATGACGCAGTCAAGGAAAAATACCTCAAATACACAAAATATCACACTTGGCGAATACAGTATAGAAAATGTTAGCAAATTTGTGTATCTAGACGCCAAAATAACGAAAATGGGTAATGAAAGAGATGAAATACGCCGAAGAATACAGCTCGAAAATAAAATATTTTATTCAGTTTTGACTATCTTGAAGACCAGCTACATATACAGGAAAACCAAACTCCAAGTATACAAATCTGTGATAAGACCTGTGTTATGCTATAGGTGTGAAACATGGACCCTACCCCAAGCATCCGCAAATATATTGAATGCCTTTGAGCGACGGGTCCTGAGGCGAATAATCGGAGCGAAGCTAGACGGGGACCAATGGCGAATTCGATACAACCATGAGCTGTATGAAATTGTTGACGAACCGGAGGTCTCAACGGTTGTAAGACTGTGAAAGCTGCAATGGTCTGGCCATATGAATCGTATGGACGAACAACGGAGACCCCAAAAAGGTATTCGTTGGAAGAAACTGAAGACCGGAGACCAGTAGGGAGATCGAGGAAACGCAAGTCTGACTCGGTCGAAGAAGACAGCTCATCGCTGCTCAGATTTCAAAATTGGAGGACGCGGTCAATGAACTGAGACAGTTGGATGCGCTATTTGCAGGAAGAGAAGGCCCGAGAGGGACTATAGTGCTAAGAAAAAGAAGAAATACATAGGCGGTATTTGTTCGCTCGCAACAATTGACTCATATACAGATTCCATCAATTGAGTCGAAAAACTAAAACTCGATTATTATGCATTTGAATTCACCACCATTCTGTCACCAGCAAGTCGGCCTCACCGTATGAGTGATCATGGTAACATATGAATGTTACAAACCATTTCTAAAATTTCCATCGAAGTCCCTACATATCTGCCTAGGTCCGTTGCAAATGAGTATTTTCCAATCGGCTGTATCTTAGCTGTTTATGGCTGCTTCTAAGAAATCTATGAATGAATTTTCAGCAAATTTAACGGTCCAGTTTTGGTTTTAGAGGCACGACGTAAAATTCAGAATATATACTATTATAGACAAAGTTAATCGAATTTTGACTTCTGAGGTTTTTGCCGATCTTGTCCTTATAAAGGCCAACTTCCTTGATTTTTTTAGATGTTTTAGATCAAAGGTGTCCAAATGGTTTGTACATTTTCCCTCCCCTTGCATCCATCGAAAAAAAGTGCGAATTGAAGATCTGTTTTGAAAAGTCAGCATCAAGACTTTTTATTTGATATGGACTGTCTTTGGTGAAAATTTTTGTTTAAGGGTCACCCGCCTATATAGGGAAACCTCCCGTAAACACCTTATAAAATTGTTTTTGCAATGATACTTTGAAGATGGCCCATTCTTGACTTACACTTGTACCAACCAAATTTCATGTTTCTAGCTTATATGGTTTCGAGTAAACTTGTTATGATGCACAAATGGACGGACGGACAGATAGATCACGATTTTAGTAGGATTTTGTAAAATTAATTTACGAAACCCTAAAAACAGAAACTTATTCTTCTACGGTAAGATTGGCAGCAACAACATATGTACATCTCATATGCCAAAAGTAAAGAAAAGAATACTTATTCAAGAATCTGCATCCATATAAAATATCCTTCGGGTACCTTTTTGTAATAATTTAGTTAAAGGTTAAAATTGATTCGAAATGTTTTCTCATTTTACCTTCCACAAACATCAAATTTTCAACCCAATTCTGCTTTCCATAATCCCCGTCTTCGGGTCCTGATCATTATGCGACTAATCCTTGATTTTCATTTACTTGAAAAAGCATTTCAAATGCCACGAAAAGATTATTAACATCTCTACCCGTTAAAAAGCTTACAGACAAAGAAAGGGTTATTCAACATTTAAAATTTTTTACATAGTCATAATCTCTCGAACGGAACCATGTAGCCCTAAAAGACCAAAATGAGTTAAAATGGACCATATCCTTTCACCCCAGACAGATTATAATAACGTTACAAGACAACCACTGCAAATATGGGAGGAATCATGCGACCAACACTGCCGTGAAATATAAACTAGGAGACGTCCTAGAAACGGATGAAATATCCAACGACACATAACCTCTGATTTTCGGTTGCTTCAGTCGTTATTCTTGTTATTCTGGTCATTTTCCTTTCCTGCCTTCGTCGCCTTCAACAATATCCTGGAGCGCTTGTTTCTAGCCTGTGATTAAAAAAACAGCTTCATATCGGGATTTAGTAGAATGGACGACGATAGTATGGGTAAATATGATTTGGGTTATCTATTGCCTTGGCCATTTGTTCACCGAAGGGGTTTTAAATAGTTCAAATGATCTGTCCCAACTATTTTTATGCTGATTTCCTTTTTAGCTAGGTATACTCAGAGCTTACAGCTTTTCAAAGCATTTTAATGCAAACAAACAAAGAGTTTAGTGTGGATAAAATTATTTTGCATTTGATTTCATTCACACCATATCTCTTTTGTATTGGGCTCTAGTGGAAGGACATTGTGTTGAAGCAGGATTATTGATGAAAGATTATGTCAGGGTAGGCAGCAGGACTTAATCAGCTTTGAATGGACGTTTGTTTATTTTTTGAATATTTTGTATTTATTTAAAATCTTTTTTGGATAGTAGTGCGTATTAGCATAAAGAGTTTAGAATATCATGAATTCGATAAGTCTTAAATTCTTAGGAGGGGAGGGATTCGTAAGCAACGACTGGACCAAGTTCAAATGCAACGATTAAAAGCCAATTCCCGTTGGTACCACCAGCCAGAACGCTAAGTTCCACGTAGGCACGTTTTATTTGATAAAGAAACCGACTTCCACGCTGATGAAAATCTGATTAGAAATTGCTTAGCATTAAATGATTGTCAGGAGTTAAGAAATCTTTGGATGTTAGGGAGTTGGTTTTTACGAAATGATAGCGCCACTTTGTTGTGGTAATAAAGAATGTTATATTGTTAATGAATTCACCATAGTGTATATATATATATATATATATATATATATATATATATATATATATATATATATCTAAATATATATATATCTATATATATCTATATATATATATATATATATATATATATATATATATATATATATATATATATATATATATATATATATATATTGTCGCGTGTTATGGCTCGCGGCCAATAATTTTAATGTTCCGGGATAGTGAAAACGCAATGTCTTTTAAATTAAATTAAAAGAGTTTATTAAATTACTCAAAAATGCACAATCACTTATTTGGCCTATTTCACAATTTTAATTTTCACTATTGAAATCTAACTTCCACATGTCCATAAATTTCTATCGCAATTGTCTTCAAAGATCACTTCACAATCAACGAAAATCACTTTTCTATTAATCGAACAATATCGCTTTCCACACACTATCGCAGTTTTTATCGCGGTCGAATGAATAATCCCCCCATTCATTCAGCTCGCCTTTATATAGGGTCTGTAGTCATTCAACCCAGTTCTCGTACATTGGCGAATTAGTGGGAACATTCGAGCTGCGTGAATGAATGAAGCAGTGACTCACTTTCAGATGCTGATGCTTACTGGATTCTCATGGTTTCGAGTAAATTCATTTTGTTGATGTTCTTAATGGTTGCGAAAACAATTGCGACAGTAGCTCGCAGAATTATTTGTACATGTAACACTGCCCCCACCTCAGTTCTTTTCGCCATTTGTAGTCAATTCTCCCTGGGCGTAATATGGGGCAAGACGGTCCAGGTGCACGATTTTCATTTTGGCTCTTGGCCTACGATGTTCCTGTATTCGGTATACGACGTCGTTGATTCGCTTTGTAACTCGGTATGGTCCCTCCCAATTATATTGCAACTTTGGAGACCTACCTTTTCGCCGTTGCGGGTTATATAACCACACCAAGTCATCTTGCTGGAAGCCAGTAGAATTTGCCTTTGGATCATACCTGGTCTTCATGCGGCCAGTAGCTGATTCGAGGTATTTTCGCACTGTCCGATGTATCTCGTTCAACCGTTGTCTTAGATCACTTGCATGCTCCGAGATGGTTGGGGGTTCCTCGGGGGGTGTTCCGAACTTTATATCAGCTGGCAGACGAATAGTCTTTGAAAAATGACTTTGGCTGGGGCTTGGCCCGTCGATGCATGTTCGGCAGCTCTGTACGCCATCAAAAATAGTGGAATGTGTCGGTCTCAGTCCCTTTTTTCTCGTCAACCATCTTGGCCAGGTGTTTATTGAGAGTGCCGTTGAAACATTCGACCATTCCATCGGAATGGGGATGAAGCGGTGTTGCCCTCGTTTTCCGTATTCCCAGCAGCTCGCACATTTCACTAAAAACTAGTGATTTGAAGTTCTGACCTTGGTTTGAATGTAGTTCACAAGGTACGCCGTACCTACTGACCCAATTTAACACTAGCTGTTCGGCTACAGTAGTTGCTTCCTGGTTGGAAATGGGGTAGACCTCGGGCCACTTGCTGAAATAATCGGCTACAACCAGCGCGTATCGATTTCCCCATTCAGATTCAGGGAAGGGTCCTGCGATGTCAACAGCAATCCATTCAAACGGTACACCGACGTTGTAGGTTTGCATTTGTCCTCTCAGTCTTTGCTTTGGACCTTTGACGGAAGCGCAAATTGTGCATCTGCGACACCAGTCCCCGACGTCTTCTCGAGCGTGGAGCGTAAAACCTTTCCCGCACTTTCGCTAAGGTCTTGTTAACACCAAGGTGGCCTCGCGAGGATCCTTCGTGCATCTCCTTAACCACGTCGTGGATTCGGCTTTTGGGAAGTAAAGTTTGCATCCTATAGGAGCTGCCATCCGCCGTTTCCCATTTCCGCTTGAGTATGCCACCCTCTACCTGAAGGGAGTTCCATTGTGCCCAATAGCTTTTCAGGGTTGCGCCTTGCATTGAAATGTTTTCCACTCCGGTCGCCCAGTTGTCTCCTTCCATACGAGCAATGGTCCGATGTCTTCATCATCTAACTGGGCATTTCAAATCTCCTCCGCTGACCAACCTTCATCGAATTCGGCCGTTATCACTCGCAGATCAACGGTCGGCTCCTTTTCCTCAGTCCACCAGCAATGCTTGCAGTTAGCTGGACATGGATGACGAGATAGAGCGTCAGCATTTCCATGAACCCTGCCCTTGTGAAGTAGTTGGGGCCTCGCTAGGTCTGGCCGGATCGTCGATCGGGTTGCACCAGTGTCGTTTGTTATGGTGCAATCTTCTTCATCACCTTGACCAGGAAAGCATCTGTCTGCTTCTCCACGGTGTTGCCTTGGCACGGTGATGGGGGTGCTGGGGATGTCGGTCCTCCTAGCTAACGTTTGTACCACGAAGTTGGCCCTTGCATTTTGATGGGCCTCCATTCTAGGCTCCTGATACGGTCTGGATCTCCACCATCCTGGACAATAGCTCCGTTTTCTTCGCTTCTTGCAGTCTCCTTGCAGGTGCCCCTCTCACCGCAATCCCAGCATCTAGGTGCTCCATTTGCCTGCGGTTCTCGCTCATTTTCCACGCGTTCACACCTGCACTCGTCTGCTACCACCTCATGGACCCGGGCAGTGGTACGAGTCACAATTTGTGTTGCCTCGAAGTTAAGACTATAAATCGATGCAATTCCTTGTCCTTCAAGGCGCTGATGAATGCTTCTGTTGCTACGTCATCTCGATGTTCTGGGTCGTACGCTGGGTAAGCCAAAAGTGCCAGTCGCTCAATGTCTTGTGCTAGCTGCTGCAAGGTTTCGCTCGACTTCTGCATCCGATGCCGTAGCTGTGTCCGGTAAATCTGCTTCAGATGATCGTCTCCATAACGTATGTCCAGCGCATTCATTAAAGCAGCCGGGTTTTAATGCAGCTCAACGGGGATAATCTGCAAAAGCTCAGCAGCTGGGCCTCTTAGAGCAAGAATTAATGCAGTTGCTCGTTCCTGCTCATTCCAGTGATTTATCCTAGCGGCGGCTTCAAACTGGATTTTGTAAATACTCCAGACCGTTCGCCCATCGAATATTGGTGCTTACACATTTCTGGATGTGCTTTGCGCTGCGGTTATAAGCGGGGCTGGTGAGGTGGTTACTACTGCCTTCGCTGCTTCCAAGTCCTTTTTCAATTTTTCCATCTCATAGTTGATTCTCACTTCGACCTGGCTGACCTTGTCCTTGACCTGGTAAACCTTTTCCTCGACCTGGTCAACCTTTTTCTCGACCCTTTAATTTGTTTGTTCAGATGACCGAGCTCCGCTTTAATTTCGGTTGACTGTTTCTCCAGCTTCTGTGTGATGTCTGCCTTGATTTCGATCGCTTGTTGATCCAGCTTCGCTGATTGTTCATTTAGCTTCGCAGTTAAATTGGACGACTGTCGCGCTGCTCTTGCTGCATCAGCATCAACATTTGCATCAGTGCATTTTCTGGGTCCTTTGGTTTTAGTATTTCTGCTTCTCCACCTTCTGCACCGTTTTCGGCATCTGAAAGCTCACCCGAATCCAGATTAACGCCTTCCGATTCAATCGCGTCGCGCAAGCTTGCAGTCAGTATAGCCTTTGTACCTTGCGTGGCCAGATTTCGCTATTCCAACTCCTCTTTAAGCTCCGATATGCTCAATTGGTTAATGTTTAGATGTAGGTTTCCTGGCATTTTTATTGTTTCGGCTATTTTTCCACCAGTTTCCACGTTAGATTTCACTATTGTGCATTTTTCTTTTTTTTATGTTTAAACGTTTTCACTTCCAAAATTTTCTTTCTCACTGTAGAAATGTCAAGCGTTTTTGAAATTTGTTTCTAGAATTTATTTTAAAGTTAAATCGATAATGCAAGCGGAACAAAGGCCGAGAAAAAGGCTACAAACAAAAAGGGTAAATTGCCAATGTCCGCAGTATGATAACGACAAATTTGAACAGAGGGAAGACTAATCGCAGTATTAGCATCACTCCCGATAGAACAAAGATTTACTGTTGTCGTAAGTATGTACTGGGGTGATGCCAGTACTGAGAGTAGCTTGTACATGATGCAAAATTATATGTATGTGTGTATGTGTATGAGGCTGGAACTATAATGGTATTACTCGCCGCTGCTTTGTCATGAGAAAACTGAACATCTTCCCCACCATGAAAACTTCTGTTTCCATCCAATTATTCGATAGGCAATGGACATAGCTTCACGATGGCCCGTTTGAAGATTCCCAAAGCTGTACGTACTGTAGCAACTCGAATCTTATCATCTTCGCCGCGTGTCACATTTGGTAATTCTGGCGAGAGGCCACTTCATAGGTGGAAATTTTTCATCTTTCATTAATACAAGTTGGTTAACCTTGGCATTGCTATTGACTGAGGTCCACTTAGATCGCGACTGCAATAGGTGAAGATAGTCGTTGCGCCATCGAGTCCAAAAGGATTGCTGGATGGAGGATATTTTTCGAAAGTTGTCCAAGGAATCGAATTTAAGTTGTGTGATGATTGGTTTGGGTAAGCTTGTAATTGGTCGTCCAATCAAGAAATGTCCGGGTGTGAGGGCTTCCAAATCAGTTGGATCTGATGACATCTCCGTGGTAGGTCGAGAATTAACGATCGCCTCCGCTTGGTAGATAACCGTGAGCATTTGTTGCAACTGCTCTGGTAAGGTGAAATTTTGCCTTCTTCACCGCCGCCTCCCACAAGCCACCAAAATGTGGGGAGCGCGGTGGGATGAAACACCATTCAATGCCTTCCAGAAGGCAAGCTTGCTGGACTTGGTCAATATGTGATTGAGTTAAGAAAAGTTTTCTTAGCTCTCGCAACTGGTTATTGGCACCGATAAAATTAGTAGCGTTGTTCGAGTATAGCTTGTCGCATTTTCCCCTGCGAGCGAAGAATCATTTAAGGCATAAAATGAATGCTGCTGTCGATAAATCTGAAACGAGTTCAAAATGTACAGCCTTGCTAGCGAAACATATAAAAACCGATAAGTAGCCTTTGATTGGAGATCTTCCTCGTAGTTGAGCTCGCATGAAAAACAGTCCACAAAAATCTACACCGGTAACCGCAAAGGGATGTGATACTTTCAGCCTATCCGATGGGAGGTTTCCCATTATTTGCTGAAAGAAGTGAGGCTTCCCTCGAAAGCATATCGTGCACTGATGAATAACTCGTCTACCCTCCGACTTTACGTTGATCAACCAAAACCTTTGCCGAAAAATGTTTACCAAGGTATGGCAGCCAGCATGTGAGTTGTTAACATGCAAGAAAGTTAACAATGTGTTTGTAAAGGGATGCGCTTGCGGAAGAAGCATTTGATGGCGCACATCAAAGGGTAGATCAGATTTCGTAATACGTCCACCGACTCGAATAACTCCAGTTCCATCAAGGAAAGGACGTAGAGGTAAAATTCGACTTCTCGCATTCACGGATGCACCCTTAAGAAGGACAGTATAGTCACGATTAAAATATACTCGTTGTATGCAACGAACGATAACCGTGACTGCTTCTTCTAACTCTGACATCGTAAAGCTTCGTAACGCAAAGCTAGGTTTCGTTTAACTACGTGCTAGCAACCGCAATGATTTGAGATATCGATTAACGTATCCAAATACTCGAAGAGTTTTCCAGTATGAGTTAATATATTTTGTGTCCTTAACTAGGTCTTCCACTGCATAAGACGACAAGACTGTGAAGTTCAGCTTGCAATATTCTGGAACATCGATTTGATCTGGAACCTTTCCATGATATGGCCATTGTGATGACGATGCGGATAAAAAGCTTGGACCATGCAGCCATAAGTTGGACATTTGTAGACTTTCGGATTCAGCGCCTCGCGAGATCAAATCTGCCGGGTTCTGCTGTGTTGGAACATAGCGCCATGTAACGGATGTAACAGCTTGAATTTTGGACACACGATTGGCTACAAATGTGGACCATTGGTACGAAGGTGCACTTAGCCAGGCTAACACGATTTGTGAGTCACTCCAAAACACGACATCCGTGAGGTCACGGGGGATAATCTTCGTAGCACGTTCTGTGAGCTCGCAAAGTATTAGGGCTGCACAGAGCTCTAGACGCGGTATCGTAGTAGTTTTCAATGGAGCTGTACGGGATTTCGAACAAAGCAGGTTCGTCGATACTTTCTTATCAGGAGTTTCACTTCAAATATATACACAAGCTCCATAAGCACGTTGACTGGCATCAGCGAATCCATGGATTTGAAGGCTGGCATTCGACAAACAAACATGCCGTGGGATACTAAAGTTGTTGACATTGGCCATATCCGAGCGAAAAGACTGCCATGCCTTGTTTGCATCTCGATGGGTAAGCTTTCGTCCCAATCAATATTAAGCTTCCACAACTCCTGTAGAAAATGTTTGGCGGCAACAATCACTGGGCTGAGTAATCCTAATGGATCGAAGAATCGAGCAGTTTCCGACAACACTATTCTTCGTATTTCTGGCGATTGATATGTAATCAAAAATTCATTGGCAGTTGGGTTCCAGGCTTGGCCAAGAGTTTTGATGAAATCCTTGTCATCTAGTCGAGTCATTACTTCCTTGTCATTTTCATCGAT
This sequence comes from Odontomyia ornata, assembly GCA_963969285.1. Classification (NCBI taxonomy): domain Eukaryota; kingdom Metazoa; phylum Arthropoda; class Insecta; order Diptera; family Stratiomyidae; genus Odontomyia; species Odontomyia ornata. The sequence continues at coordinate 106,172,701 of OZ017742.1, read as the reverse complement.
TTTTTCTAGCAACGATGGTTCATTTGATGCCCATTTTTTAATGGGGGAGCCGCCTGATAGTAGAATATCGGTAACTTCGTTTCTGATCTTTGCAGCTTCATCCAAGTCATCACTTCCAATCAATAAGTTATCGACATATGCATCTCGCTTGATAATCAATGCTCCTACTGGAAACGTACTCCTAGCATCTTCTGCCGCTTGACAAATAGATTCTACTGCGTTATATTGAACAGACCCAGTGCCATAAGTAACTGTTTTTAATCGATAGAGCTTCACACGATCATGACTTGAATTACGAAAAACTATTAGTTGTAGGTCTCTATCACTGGGATGCACTATGACTTGCCGATACAATTTTTCTATGTCAGCTGATATTACATAAAGTTGGAAACGAAATCGAAGTAAGATCGAAAATAGGTCATCTTGAACTGTGGGTACTACCATTAGAATATCGTTTAAGGATACACCACTGGAGGATTTCGCAGAACCATCAAAGACTACGCATAATTTAGTGCTGCTGCCATAATTCTTTACAATACAATGATGGGGGAGAACATAATGAGGTTTGTGTAACACACACTGTGAATTAATGATTTCCTCCATATGTCCCAACGATAAATATTGATTCATAAAATCGTAGTAACTGACGCGTAATTCACGGCAAATCATTACGGGCGATGAAAAATGGATAAGATACGAGAATGTCGTTCGAAAATGACCATGGTCAAAAAAGGTGAATCATCACAAACGACTTCAAAGCCAGGATTGACAACAAATAAGGTTTTGCTATGTGTATGGTGGGATTGGAAGGGAATCCTTTATCATGAGGTGCTAGAACCTGGCCAAACACTCAATTTGGCTCTGTACTGTCAGCAATTAACCAGATTGCAACAAGCAATTCAAAAAAATCTGCCAGAAATGATCAATAAAAAGAGCTTTGTCTTCCATCATGACAATATCAGCCAACACACACCTTTGATGACTCGCAAAAATTAACAGAGTTTGGCTGGGAAGTTTTGATGCATCCACCGTATAGTCCAGACCTTGCCCCATCAGACTACCATTTGTTTTGGTATCGGCAAAACTTGCTTAATGAAAAGAAATTCACTTCAAAAAGGGACAGTGAAAATCACTTGGCCAAGTTTTTCGCCGATAAATCACAGAAGTTCTACACAGATGGAATAATGGCTTTACCCAAAAATGGCAAAAGGTCATAGATAATAATGGACAATATGTACTGAAATAAAGTCCATTTTAAATAAAAGAAATATTCAATCGAAAAATGACAACAAAAGTCTCAATACTTTTTTGACTTACCAGTATATTGGAAGTCTAAAAAGCATTGAGCTATGACCTTTTGCCATTTTTATGGTACAGCTATTATTCGATCTGTGTAGAACTCCTGTGATTTACCGGCGAGAAACTTGGCCAAGTGATATTCACTGTCCCTTTTTGAAGTAAATTTCTTTTCATTAAGGTAGTTTCGCAGAGACTGAAACAAATGGCAGTCTGATGGTGCAAGGTCTGGACTATACGGTGGATGCATCAAAACTTCCCAGCCAAGCTCTGTTAATTTTTACCGGGTCATCAAAATGTGTGTGGTCTGGCATTGTCAAGATGAAAGACAACGCTCTTTCTATTGAACATTTCTGGCAGATTTTTTTGAATTGCTTGTTGCAATCTGGTTATTTACTGACAGTACAGAGCCAAATTGAGTATTTGGCCAGGTTCTAGTACCTCATGATAAAGAATTCCCTTCCAATCCCACCATACACATAGCATAACCTTATTTGCTGTCAATCCTGGCTTTGAAGTCGTTTGGGATGATTCACCTTTTTTGACCATGATCTTTTTCGAACGACATTCTCGTATCTTATACATTTTTCATCGTCCGTAATGATTTGCTTCAAAAATGGCTCGATTTCGTTACGTTTTATGTGCATTTAGCAAATGGAAATTCAGTCGATAAATTTTTTTTGTGTTAGTTTATGCGGCACCCAAACGTCGAGCTTCTTTGTATATCCAGTCTTACGCAAATGGTTCAAAACTGTTTGATGATGGATATTCAGTTCCTTAGTAATGTCATGGCTGCTTATGTGTCGGTCTTCTTTAATTTTTTGTAAGATTTCATCGACTTTTTCAGTGATTAGTCGACCTGAGCAAAATTTCCAGAATGAAAGCGAGTGAACCATCTCTTGGCTGTGGCTTTTGATAATGTATCTTGATCGTAGACACCTCAAAATTATTCACGAGCTTGAGATGCATACTCATCTTGATCGTAGTGATATTGTAAAATGTAACGAATTTTTTCAGAAATTTCACTCAATGAATGCAACTTTTGACACGAATGAGGAAATTTAAAATTGTGCGTATGAAAATTGTAGACGGGAGTGTCAACTTTCAAACGCATGTCAGTTTGACTCAATCTGATTAGTATGATTAGTATGAACACCATCTAGTGACAAAAAATACTTTTTCGACTATCCAATATATATATATATATATATATATATATATATATATGTTTATATATATATATATATATATATATATATATATATATATATATATATATATATATATATATATATATATATATATATATATATACATATATAAGTGAAACACGTTGTTGCAGGGTAACGACTAGCTATTTATTGAAAAACAGAGCAAAAGGGCACTTGACATTGACAGTTTAGTTCACATAATTATCAACAGATGTCTCTACGTACCATTTTGATATCATTTCTTGCAACACCCCCACTATATCAAAATAACAAATAAACTTACACATTTTAAATAATAATCAATTTACTTTTGACTAATACCAAGTGTTTGCATGAACGCTTAATGTTTTATTCCTGACAATCCTTTAGCTAACAAATACTAGAAGTTGGCAGATACTTCGTTTCAAGTTTATTACTGTTAATTACATCTCTGATGAAATTATATCTAACATCAATATGTTTGGAACATTTATAAGAATGTACTCTAATTATCATTATATAAAACAATTCAATTGCAACAACCTATCAATTCACATTCTAAATTCTGTAAATAGAAATTTCGATTTTCTATTAGATTTCTCTGCGTTCAATTTACTTTCTATAGGTGTGTTTGCTAAATTACAATCAGTCATATGAAACTTATTTGCCAACTGTTCAATATAACTCTCCTGATCTATTGTAATAACATTTTTATTTAAAGGATAATCCAATCATAATGCACAATGTTAATCGTGAGTCACACCTTAACGTCAATTTTTTCGACCAACTTATTTTGACATTTCTTTGTTTCAGTGTTTGACAAATTCAACCATGGTGAGGTACACAACTAAGCAGCGCGTGAAGGTTGTTGAAGCATTTTACGAACATGGGCCTTCAAATCAAAATGCAATTTCATGCACTTCGTGATTTTTTTGGTCAGCATAATCGACCAAATGTGTCCACAATAGGGAGAATTGTGCACAAATTTCAGCAAACCGGGTCTGTAAAAAATCTGAAATCACCTGTCCATGCTCGCCCAGTTCATTCTGCGGAAAACACTGCTTTTGTTCGCGGTAGTGTGGTAGAAGAGCCGTCAACCTCGACTCATCGTTGTGCCCAACAATTGAACATCTCACGAACATCACTGATGCGAATTTTGAAAAAAGATTTGAATTTACACTCCTATAAGGTTCAACTGACTTAAGAGCTGAAGTCTACTGACCATTTCAAGCGTCGGCAATACGCCCAATGGTTGGTTGAACAGAGAGAATGGAATGGTGACTTTACAAAGAAAATCATCTTCAGCGACGAGGCACACCTTCACCTCAGTGGATTCGTTAACAAGCAGAATTGCCGCATTTGGGCAAATGAGAATTCACGAGTGATCGTTCAAAAGCCAATGCATCCACAAAGAGTGACTGTTTGGCAGCTTCATCGGGCCGTACTTCCTCGAAAATGAGGAGGGCCAAGCAGTTGCCGTGAATGGTATTCACTATTGCGAAATGATAACGGACTTTTTGTGGTCAGAAATTGAGGTTATGGACCAGGACGATATGTGGTTCTTACAGGATGATGCCACTTGCCACACAGCCAACGAAACAATGGCTCTTTTGCGCGAGAAATTCAATGCCTGTGTTATCTGACGTTGTGGCGATGCTAATTGGCCGCCACAATCATGTGATTTGACACCGTTGGACTTCCTTCTCTGGAGATGTTTAAAAGAAAAAGTGTACTTCAATAAGCCAAGAACAAGTCAAGAGTTAAAGGATGAGGTAATTCAGCATATTAACGACATTGAACTTCAATTAAGGTTCAATCGAAGTGTGACAATTAAGTAATGAGACTGATTTTATTTCCGCACTTGTAAATTTTCGACATTGAAACTCCGTTCCTCTTCTTCGACCTCCATTCGCTCTTTATTGATATATTTATCATCGCTCTAGCTTGTTTAGTTTGCCGGCTATGTCGTGTTGAGTAGACGTGTGTTGGTGGTGCTCGTCACGAAAATAGAGAAACAAAATCAACAGCAACGCGTCGTGATTGAATTTTGCGCCAGATTGGGCAAAACAACTTCGGAAACGTACGCTGAAATTGTAAAAGTGCATGGCGATAGTGCTCTTAGTCGTGCTCAGGTGTTTCAATGGCATAAAGAGTTTAAGGAGGGGCGTGAAAGCGTGGAAGACGAGGCGCGGAGCGGGAGACCAGTCAAGGTGCGGACTGACGTGAATGCGCGGTGTGTGCGTGCCCTAATCCATGAAGATCAGCGCTTAACAGTTCGGATGTTGGCCTTAGAACTGGGTATGCGAAAACGAGTCAACAGAGTGCGCCCATATATCGCTCGTAACTGAATCCTTCATCACGACAACGCACCGTGCCACACCGCTCTCAGCGTGTCCTAGTACTTGGCCTCTAAAGGGATCCCCGTGTTGCAACAGCCACCTTATTCTTCCGGTATATCACTTTGTGACTTTTTTTTGTTCCCTAGAACAAAATCGGTGGTCAAAGGAACCCATTTTGAGTCGATTACGGACATCCAGGCGGCTGTGACGAGGGTACTCAATGACATCCCAGTCGAAGCGCTCCAGAAATGTTACGAAGCATGGAAAACGCGCAGGAATCGTTGTATTGCTGCCCAAGGGGACTACTTTGAAGGGGATGGCAGAGTTGTAGAATAATTTTTATATATACGGTTTTAATGGAATCAGTCGCATTACTTTATTGTCACACCTCGTATTTCTCAGAGTCATTGAATATATGGACCATCGAACAGAAGTGCTCGCCACTGCTAGAATTTGGGCGATATTTTATTTTACACATAATTGTCATAGATCCTTCTATTATAATTAAAAATATTAACATAATTCTCTGAAAACTTTTTGTTTTATTTATAATTAACACTGTGTGTATTGGTTAGACCACCTTTTATGTTAATTTTCATGCCCAAATACTGTTTCATCTTTAATTTTTGTCTCAATGCTTCTATTAGAGACTTGGTTTCTATGTCTTTATTCGAAAAAATCATAAAATCGTCGGCATAAATACCAATAATAATTTTGTTATTATTATTATGACCTTTTATAAAAACGGAAGGTTCAAGTTTACATCTACTGTACCCTAAATTACACAATGTCTCATCTACTCTTCTGTACCAAGCTAAGGATGATTGTTTGAGATCACAAACAGCCTTTTTTAATTTTAATACTTTATTAAAGATCCTTCCTTCTGTCAAATGCATAAAGATGCTTTCTTTTAAATAACCATTAAGAAAGGCTGTTGTGACTTCTAGGTGAGTAATATCCATACCTAATTACACCCTCAAAGCAAACAGTAACCGCAAGGTTGAGTACTTAATCACCGGTGAAAAACTTTCCTGATAGTCCACACCAGCTATCTGCATGAAGCCTTTTGCAACCAGTCTAGCATGATGTCTCACTTTATTATCATAACAAATTTTCCCTTGCCCTGCACCACCGTCTGGAGCATCGACGATCTCCCACGCTGCCGTTGAATGACTGTAGCTCTTCGCCTGCAACCACTGTTGTTTCTCAGGACCGCTGATAGCTTCTGCATAAGTCAGTTCATCTTCTCCTATACTTAAATCTTCAAATCCATATATTTTTGGGTTATTTCTTTGCCTTTTCTTTGGTTCTTGATAGTTTATCTGAGAAACATTACTTGTTTCATCTTCTTGCTCTTTCCTGTCATTCTCTTTTTGTACATTGCGTACTTCTTCTTTATTTAAAAAATCATAAAGACTGTCCAAGTATTCACATTCACTGGAACTCGACTGAAAATGAGAAGGTTCTGTCTTCACCGTAGGTTTCTGCAGCAATCCCCCCACTGAATTTGTAGTCTCTACTGGAACAGTTACAGTTTCTATACTTTTTAGCTTTTCCATAATCACAACATCTGTAAATTCTGTAACTTTTGATGTTTTCACTGAAACCAACCAGTATATGCATCTTTGATTTTTTATCCCACTTCGATCTTTTTTCTTTAATTATGTGTCCTTGACAAGACTTCCAAATATACGTTTATGCTGTAAATCTGGTTTCTTCTTGGTCCAAGTTTCATATGGAGTCTTTTCAATACCTGAAACTATTGATAAGGAGACAGCTGTGTTACCAGCTTCTGCCCAAATTTTTTTTCAAGCTCTGCTTCAAAAAGTAAGCATCTCGCTTTCTCCACTATGGTCCGGTTTGACCTTTCACGCAATCCGTTCTGTTCAAGTGTGTAAGGGTTTGTTTTTTGATGTATGATTCCCTATTTCTTTGAGAAATCTTCAAAACAATTGCTGCAATACTCACAGCCATTATCTGTACACAAGATTTTTATTTTCTTATTCTGGAAATTCTCTGCCATAGATTTGAATTCTTCAAAATGATTTAATACTTCACTCTTAGCCTTCAGGAAGTAAATAAAGGTCATTCTGGTGTAGCCATCAATGAATATTAAGTTATATCATGCACCGCCTACTGACACAGTCTCCATGGGTCCGCAGACATCTAAACGAATTACCTGAAGAGTCTCTGGGTCACGTAATCCGTGATTGCTAAATGGAAATCTTGTTTGGTTTCCTTCTCAGCATATTTGGCAGCTGGATTTGCTCGTTATGAGCCCATCAGTATAAACAAATTCTTCTACCAATCCGAACTTCTTCATTTTGTTTATATCCGTGCTATTGATGTTACCAAGCCGTCTGTGGCATGTATCGCCATTGACTGTCAACAAACAATTCTATGTTAGTATTCTTAATTCATATACTCCGTGAACCTGGTCAGCTACTGCAACTAACTCATCCAATTTGTTTCTTATGAGGTACTTATTGTGCTCAAATATAACGCTGTTCCCATTTTAAATTAATTCGCTGACCGACAAGACGTTAATCGTGAGACTTGGTACACACTACGCATTCTGCACAGTGATCTTATAGTTGTTACTTGTCCTTATTTCTATGTCTCCTGAATGCAAAACGAGAACTTTCGTCTTATTGGCAACAATGATTTCTGGTAGATTTGATGAGTATTTAGGATTTTTCAACCAACATTCATTCGCCGTCATGTGCATGCTTGCACCCAAGTTGATGTAAAAGTCACTTATAGTGGATCCGCCACTGAGAAAAACAATTTTGAAAGCGTTGCTTTGCTTCTTATTTCCGGTTTTCTCCTTCAAAAGGGGTCACTGGTTACGGTAGTGACCAGTTTCCCTACAACGATAATAAGTTATTGTTTTTGTGTTGTTGACACTTGATGATGTTGATTTTGACATAATCGATATCTGTACACCATGTATACTAGTGTTGCTTCCTTTAGTCGATTTTCTATGGCATTTTACTATTAGTTCTGAATTACGTTCCGATTCACCCGTATCTGCCACTTCCATATCAAGTAATTTCAACTTGATCGAGTCTGCGGTTATTTGAGTCCCGGAATGCTCTATAGTCATTATCATAGGCATAAATCGCTCTGGTAGTTCGGCAAGTAACAATGAACCAACCCATTTATAATTTATAGCGAAGCCTGATCCGCTTAAACGTTGAGACGTTTCAACAATTTGTGTCACATAATTCATCATATTTTCACAGTTTTCTAACCTTATAGAAATAAGATGATGAAGCAACGTAATCCTCCGAGAAAATCCTGAATTGTCGAACAAAGAACGTAGTTTTATCAACAATTTGTTCGCGGTCGTTGTGTCCTTTATGTGCACAAATAGCGATCAATCAATCGTAAAAATCATTTTTGCGTGTTCCTTTGCATCTGCTGCTGCTGCATTTTCATCCGTTTCCTCTTGCTTTAGGTACTTGTCGCTGCCCTCCAAAATCAGCAAATTCTCAACTGCGAATGCCCAATCGTCGAAGTTCTCGCGTCCTTTTAACTTTGGTACGTTAGTGAGATAACTGGAACTCATTTTTAACTTACACAACACGTAAAAATACTACAAATAAACTGTTTTTACAACTCAAATGGGTCTGGGCACATAGCATAAAAGTAAAACACGTTGTTGTAGGGTAATGACTAACTATTTATTGCGAAAAAGAACAAAAGGCCACTTGACATTGACAGTTTAGTTTACATAATTAACTACAGGTGTCTCTATGTACTATTTTGATATCATTCTTTGCAACAATATATATATATATATATATATATATATATATATATATATATATATATATATATATATATATATATATATATATATATATATAATAGGGGTACGGGTGGGGTGCGGTTTTCTAACAAATGGCGTAACTTGATTTTAATTCCAGTGGTTCACCTTTCCAAATATGTGTTGGCTACTGTCATATAGTTTCAGAATCAGTATGTGTCATTCAGCTGAAGCGTAAATAAAAATAATTTATTTTTTACTCTTAAAATGTTAAATTTTGTGCCGAATAAAGTGTTTTTGCCGGGAGTACTTCTTCATTGAAGAAAAAGTCATCGTATTTTGGTGGAAATGTATGGTGTGCATGCTCTAGCTGAGTGTACGTGCCAGAAGTGGTTTGCACGGTTTAAAAGTGGCAATTTTGACTTGGGGGACGATGAACGTCCCAGACAGCCAAAAACGTTTGAAGATTACGAATTGGAGACATTGCTCAACCAAGATCCATCCCAAACTTGCAAAATCACTTCACGTCGCTCAACAAACCATTTCCGATCGTCTAAAAGCAATTTTTCACAATAAAAACCGAACGAATTAACCGGTACCCTTATTATATATATATATATATATATATATATATATATATATATATATATATATATATATATATATATATATATATATACATATATATACGTGTATATATTGGTAATTAATTAATGAGATATGTTGTTCCTACCAACCCCTAGCTTGACAGGATTCAACTCGACTAGGTAAGTACCACGCTATGGTTTTGCCAAGTTGACAGTTGACGCCCTCCTGACCAGAAATCGGCCTGATTTTTCGTAGTATTTATCATGATCATTGAAGTTGTAGGCATCCAAATCAGGGCTAAGGCGGCACCACGTTTTCATTTTATCATTCGTAAACACGGAACTGAATATTCGTTTCCGATTCTGATTATCCCCAAGCTCTTGATAACATAGCGATCATTTTCAAAACTTTGCCCACTTCAAATGGCTCACAATAGTTCGGCTCCAATTTATGAGACTCGCCAATTGCTGCTGGAATGTTCCGTATAACCATTAAATCGCCTTCTTTGTATGAAACAGAATTTTTATGTTCCTCGTCAAATCTTATTTTCCATCGTTCCTTTTAGATTATGATACGCTGTGGGATTTTCTGAAGGATTCCGCTTATGAACGGCTGATTATTGGCACCCATATGATTCTGTAGTGCTTGGATGATATGACTTGCTGTTACATCCCTCAAACGGAAATCGAAAACTTACTGATTAGGTGCGAATTCGGTTGCCAAGTTGATTTGAGAATTGAATACCCATTGCAAATTTGGCAGAAGCTCGTCCCATTTCTTACTAACCGTAGTGGAACATCTTAGATATTGGCAGAAGCTCGTCCCATTTCTTACTAACCGTAGTTGAACATCTTAGATATTGTTATATCTAAGATGTTCAACCGAGGGGGGACCCGATAAAACTGGAGCAACCAGAAACCCTAACAAGGGATAAAAAAACACCCAAAAACTAAAGCAAAAATAATAACAATGCCGATGCAATCAGCGACTGCACCCATGATGCTTACAGCACATCGGGAGCGGTACTAACGATGACAAAAACGACGATTAATACAACGAAAGTGAAGACGGATGCAAAATGGAGATTAACAGACAGTCTTGCCCAGACTGAGATTCCTGCGGTATTCGGTATATTGATTGGTTAACGCGCTCGATTAACTTCACTGTAGACGGTCCCAAGCCCGTTCGAGAAAGGAGGAGGAGCTCATTGTTTGCCCAACCAATAGCTTTCATGATTCTTCATCCTAAACCCCACGATTGAATGGTAGTAAATATTCTCGGGGTCGTACATATGGTTAACTGGTTCCCGTATAATGGGATATTAAGTGCCGAAAAATGGTAATAACTGTAAATTCATTTACAGCTCTGCTACTAAATCCTGCTTACAGCTCCTTTGTGGGGACGGAATAATGGTGAGTCTTCCATACCTGATAACGGAACCCAAGTAATAACCATGCCACCGGATTTGAGGTTGGGTGACGGGCTAGTTTCCCGCCCTAGATATCCCTTCAATGTTTCAAAACCTGCAGAAAGGCCTCGGGATGGATTGGACCTACGGCAACGACCTCGCAAACGGAAGAGAAACTATAGCATTGGACCCGGGAATGTTAGATCACTCAATTGCCCTGGCACTGTTAAGGACCTTTTACAACAGGCCTATCAATATCAATTGAAAATACTGGCAATCTAGGAAACGAGGTGGACTGGAAATGATATTCAAGACATGAGATCGCACACGGTATTCAAAAGTGGGTAAGCCTACTGAAAAGTGAGAATTCGTTGTAACCTTTATGGGGGGATAGGGAGTTCAAATCACACGTTATTAATTTTAAGGCAGTCAATGGACAGTTGTGTGGGATTCGTATAAAATCTAAATTCTTCAAAATCTGACTGATAAACTTACATGCCCCGACCAAAGAAAAGAACGAAGAAATAAAGGAAACGTCCTACAATCACCTAGAAAGACTATTGGCCTCATTGCCTACAAACGACACAAGCATCATTCTGGGTGATTTCAACGCTAAGGTTGGCAATTATATATCTCACCGGGGAATGACTGGAGGATGTAGCCTCCACGATGAAGTAAATGAAAACCTCCAGCGCCTGATTGACTTTGCATGTAGCAGAAATTTAGTCATATGTTCGACTTACTTCCCTCATCGATGCATACGTAAAATGTCCTGGGTATCACCGGATGGCAACACACAAAACCAGATGGACCATGTTCTAATCCAACAACGTTGAAGCTTGAGCATACTTGACGTCTGTACATACCGAGGAGCCAATTGTAAATCAGATCATTACTTGAGCAAATTAACTTATCTATACCAAATGTCAAAGGCATAAAAACACATAAAAAGGCTCCAAACTGTATCAATGGCGAAAAATTTCATAGAAAATTTTTTAGCAAAATGGGTAGATAAATGTCCGTGAAGGACTGCACCGATGGTGTGCTGCCTCAGCAAGAGAGGATGGTGGCGTTCACCGAGATTGGCCTTGTCTGAGGACGCATAAACGCGCTGGCTGACAGGCTTTGCAGTGTCGTGGGGTGGGTTCTTTTCCCCAGTACAAGGCCCCACTACAAAAAAAATTTCAAACCACGGATTTAAAAGATACAAGTATGTATCGACCGGAGTCGAGGCTGAGGTAACCTATTAAGGGTTGGAAATTGCTCAAGCTAACGGCAAACTGAGCCGAGCGAAAACAGACGGGACTTGAGAGGACTTCGTCGTTAGCGATGATACTTATGGCCCCCGGATAAGAGTGGGGCATCCAGGTAGAAGCGGTGCCCCCTCGTACCCCCCACCCGGATCAAGATCCAAAAGTAGACATGGCCATATATTTTCCATTTAAGTGAAAAACTCATACAAAAATAATTTGCATGAATTTTTCCCTTAAATGAAAAATGTGAAAGTGGCAAATTTATGTTATAGTCTTATGTGATGGAATCACATAATACTATACCATAAATCGGCACGTGAGCGGAAGGCCACTCTACTCTGTGAAAGCACCTGTGGATGGTGAGCTCATCCGATGGCTGGCTCATTAAAGTGGAGGGGCCAGCCAACGTGGCGGGCCCCATACCCGGTCAGGTTCAACATGAAAGGGAAAATCGAATGTTTATAAAGTTTACCTTTCCATTTTATTTATTTTTTTTAATTTAGCTTTAAAAAGTACTATTTCAACTGGTCATTAACTAGATTTCAACAGAAAAAAACAAAAAAAAATTTCTTCCATAAATCGTACTTCTTCCAAATGCAATAAAACGTAAATTATTTGGAATTTGGATTACTTAAAGTGAATCAAAATTTTTCATTCTAAAACAAGGAAATGGCTAAACGAAATGTCGGAATGGAAATTTTTGTTTGGTAATATATTTTGGATTTTCGTTTCATAAAAAAAATTTTAAATATGGAAAAATTTTGTAATTTTTGTGAGAATCTAAAGTATAGAAATGATGGTAAATAAAGGTAAGCAAAAAACAAATGAAAAGAATATACTTAAAAATTCATCGACAAAGAACCATTAAAAATTATGTGAAAGAAACCAAAAAGGGTATTTACCCAGCATCCTCGACAAGCGCTCGTAGATGGTGTGCGCGTTGCAATATTTTGCTGGAATTCTTAATTCGTTTGAAATTCATGAAAGATTCTACTTTATTAGAAAGATAAGTCCCAACTGTTTTTCTTTTTGTGATTCTTAAAAATATATCTATCCGTGATTGTGATTGGTTCCGTTTAGGGTTTTGATATCGAGCTCTCTGCTTCGCGATCCGTTGTATTTATTAGGAAGGTCCAACACGGTGCAGTGACAAATTCCACTTCAATCTAGCCAAGACCGCAACAATGGAGATGCTAAAACACTTCGTTCGGAATCGATGCCGTGCAGCCAAGCCTAGCCCAATAATAATAAACTTATTAAATTAAGCAGTCGCGAGATTATCATGTAGGCACACTCACTCCACGCTCTGCTATGCACAGTTCAGCCAGCAAGCTTGTGAATACGTAATGCGTCTAAAACCCCAACTCGGCGATCGGGCTCCTATATTACTGGTATCTTCGAATCCACTCAGCAACTCGAAATGCCGTGCTAAATGCTTGCAGACTCGCTAATCCAACGCTGTGACTTTCTGGGTCGGCGTTTTGAAAAGTGAGAGTGGTTGCAGCTAAATTGATGGCTTCAATCACAGTTCTGCGATTTCAATGCACTTTGGCTGGAACTGATGCCCACTTCCACGAAAAAAATTGGCGATTTTCTCCCTTCGACTGCTTTCCACGAGTCAAAGTCACCACACCTCTAACATGTTGCTGTTTCGCGTATCGCAAAAATGAATGTCTCGTTGTAATTAATCTCTAATTCACCTTTTCAACTGTTAGTATTAACTACCTATACAAATCTATTGTATCAAAAAGATTTATCTCTTCTTCATCTTCTCAACACCTTCAACTTTACAGCACTATTTTGAATAGCCTTCAAAGGACCACCACAAAAAATGTATTCCAGAATATATTTTATTGATGGGTGTCTTAACCAGTAACGTAATGTATGTCAAAATTTCGTTGAGGTTTGGTCTACAATTTCCTCACGCGAATAGCCCGAAAGAACGACTCGAACTCTGACGTCATCAATAACGACGGTCTTTTTCACGTGAGCACAATCTTAGCTGCGGCAGAGCATATATACTAACAAGCAACTGCACCAGCTGTTTTTCCGATTAGAAAGGGACGTAAAATAACATAAGAGAAATTATTTTGCATTTCTTTCTTTCCTTTCTAACAATTTGAGAGGAAAATAAATTTTACTCAATACATACACAAATCGATCTCTAATTTTACGCAATACATACACAAATCGGTCTTTACGTTAACTACCGTTAGATGCGAAATTTGTTCTATGTGAAATTGCTTGTTAGTAGATATGCTCTGGCTGCGGTCTCACCAAAGCGCCGTACTATAGAGATCTACGCGAGTGCAGCAGAGCCAATGCAGTCCGTCGCACGGGTTTAGTGTAAACGAAGGTTCCGTTATCTTACACATAGGAAGATACCATATATCATTTGCATCTACTGACCACGTCGCCCGTTAATGTCCTTCCCTGAACAGAACTTTTATGACACTTTCCTTTTCGATAGTGCACTAGACTATCTTAAAGATTGCTGTATCTTTATCTCGAGTACCATTCAACTGATATAACTATTAGTCGAAATATAACATATTCCGTGTTTTTTTATTATCATCCATTAAAAATCAGAACGACCATAGCGATGTCGCGACGAAACGATGATTTCTTCGGGCTATCGTGTTAGACAGGGCCTTTGTTTTGTATGAGAATAGATAGTGCACTTAAGTGATAGACAAGTTTTCTATGAATCAGAAATCGAATCCAATCTATTGAATCCGCTAACAGCTAATGCAAATCTCCCGCCAGCGAAAGGTAAACCATAAACGACCCACAACAGGTGAGATGATACAGCAAAGCACGAGACCGTTAGCTTTTTCGTACGACCTGACTGAATCAGATTATATTTTCAAGGTTTGTCTCGTATCCGAATGCATTGCGGGCTGAAGCTTTTAGGTCAGAATGAGATGGAGGTTGAACGTAAAGAGGAATAACATGGAAGATATCGTCGTCGGTCTGGATTTTTTCGATTACTCAATATACGTACAAGCCCGTGGGGACTTTTGCACATAAAAATTTACCCAAAATCTAAATTCATTGAATCTGTTTCGTAGCTGAACTATTTTTCATTTAATTTCAGCTCACTCACGAATCAAAATCCTTCTGACGATTGTCACCAGAAATTAAGTCGAGCCTTTTCGGCAGGTGACGTGAACTAGAAATCCCGCGAATTAATCCCAGAGAGCATTTCCGTTCGATTTATCCGTTTCATTAACAACAGTTACGCTTTCCACTTGATCACAAGATGAATAATATTGCACTCATTTAACGTTATCACAATATCTGACTTTAGTCAGTGGTTATTGCGCCGTTCATATATTGGGTAACCGCTAACGTTCTCGTGCCTTGCACAAATTCCCACGACGATGGATGGTGCATTTCCGCGTTAAAGTTCCCCGCAAGCTGTTGACCAGATGGCGGAGGTGACGCGCACGATCATTTGCTCTTGCTCGAGACTTTTATTGAACGCGGTTCCAGCGCGTGACCCCTGCTTGGCGATCCGTATCAGACTCCCCTTTGCTATCAACAGTCACTTTACGGGACTAGTCGAACCGGCAGTTCATGAACCAGCTCATCTGTCCCTGTAGATTGCATTCGGCCATGCAATTCATGGATGAGCTGCGTTAAAAAGGTGTTGGTGTGTCCAAATTTTAATTGTAAATTTAAATAATTATTTTTTAGGGTTTTGTAAAATAATTTTACAAAACCCTACTAGTTTCGCGACCAGTCTGTCCGTATGTCCGTCCGTCCGTCTGTGTGTCACAGCAGTTTTTCTCAGAAACTACTCAAGCTACAAACATAAAATTTTGTATGTAGGTGTGAAGTGGTGATCTCTTCAAAGTTCATCTACAAAAAAATTTTATAAGGTTTTTAAGGGGGGTCTACCCATATAGAGAGTGCCCCCCGAAGAAAAAAATTCATTGAAGGTAGCCGATATGGGTATCAAATGAAAGGTCTTAATGAGAACTTTTCAAAACAGGTCTTAGTTTGGCAAAATTTGCTTCAAGGGGCGCACAGGGAGGGGAAACACACGAAAAATTTGTGTCCCCCCCCCCTCGCGATTGGACACCTGTAATCCGAAAAATCTGAAAAAAAACAGGAATGTAGGCCTTGATGAGTACCACAACAACAAATACGTGAGAAGACGCAATTCACTCACTTTGTTAGTGTTATAATATGATTTATCGATTTTATGTTTTCTTGAATAAAATCTTAACGGTACCCTTAAATTCAATGAAATTCAGTACGATGATGTCTATTTATAAGATTGATCTATTCTGAAAGTTTCATAAAGATTGAATCATATTTAGCGATGTTATAACGGTTTGAATTTTCCTGTATTACTATGGAACAATATGCGCTGCATTTATTACTATGGCAACATATGGCTATGGAACAACATGCGCTTTTTACCAACTCAGACACTACAGTTTTGCTAGGATTTGCATGAAAATTTCAGGAATGATAGGTGTCATGAATATCTTTGAGAATCGGTTCAGCTAGTGGTATCAGTAATCGTAAAACAAAATAGTGGCTGTTTTAAATGCGAAGATTGAATAATTTTGAGTTATTTTTTCCCAACTTCAACGTTTAAGGTACATGCTTTGAACACTTGATTCAATTTAATGAATGACTGAAGATGAGTACCTAGAATCAACGCTCAAAAGTGAAACAAGTCAAGGAGGTGGGAGAGAGCTCCTAGCAAAAGGGTTTTGTAACCATTTTAGGATTCGAAAAAATTGGCCAGGAATCGATGATAACAGTACATGAGAGTGGCCCCTGAAAAAACAAATTCATCAAACGTAGCCGATATGAGTATTGTTACATGTACAAATAATTACATGTACAAATAATTCTGCGAGCTGATGTCGCAATTGTTTTCATAATCAACGTCAACAAATGAATTTACTCGAACCCACGAGAACCCAACAAGCATGATCAACATCTGCAAGTGACGTCACTCCATTCATTAATTTGCTCGAATCTACCAGGTACCTCTCGGTAGAACATTCGATAATGTACGAGAAATGGGTGAATAGGTAGAGACCCTATATAAAGGCGAGCTGAATGAATGGGGGGATTCATTCATTACAACCGCGATAGAAAACTGCGATATAGTGGAACGCGAAGTAAAGACGATTGATTGTTTGAGTGCGAAGTGATTTAGAAGACAATTGCGATAAGAAATTTATGGACAAGTGTGAAATTAAATTAAATTAAAATTAGTGAAAGTGTTAAATTGTTAAATTGTTTATTGTGCATTTTTGTAATTAAATAAATTCTTTTAACTTAAATTAAAAGACATTGCGTTTTCACTTTCCCGGAACATTAAAATTATTGGCCGCGAACCAAAAACACGCGACAGTGGTGTCAAGAAGTGCGAAAGAAAAATTTTGGAAGTGAAAACTTTTGAACATTTTTGTGCACAATAGTGAAAATTAACGTGGAAACTGGTAGAAAAACAGCCGAAACAATAAAAATGCAAGGAAACTTACATCTAAAAATTGATCAATTGACCATATCGGAGCTCAAGGAGGAGTTGGAACAGCGAAACCTGGCCACACAAGGTACAAAAGCCATACTGATTGCACGCTTGCGTGATGCGATCGAGTCGGAAGGCGTGAATCTGGATGCGGGTGAGCCCTCAGATGCGGAACAAGGTGCAGAAGGTGGAGAAGAAGAAACACCCAAATCAAAGGAGCCAGAAAATGCGATATTGCAAATGTTAATGCTGATGCAGCAAGAGCAGCGACAACAGTCATCTAATTTAACTGTGAAGCTTAATGAACAATCAGCGAAGCTTAATGAACAATCAGCGAAGCTTAATGAACAATCAGCGAAGCTTAATGAACAATCAGTGAAGCTGGATCAACAAGCGATCGAAATCAAGGCAGATTTTCAAAAACAGTCCACCGAAATAAAAGCGGAGCTCAGTAGTCTTAACAAGCAAATTAAAGGCGTCGAGGAAAAGGTTGACCAGGTCGAAGAGAAGGTTTACCAGGTCGAGGAAAAGGTCAGCCAGGTCGAAGAAAGAATGAACCATGAGATGGAAAAAGTGAAAAAAGAATTGGAAGCTGCGAAGGCAGTAGCAACCACTTCACCAGCCCCGCTTATAACCGCAGCGCAAAGCACATCCAGAAATGTGCAAGCACCAATATTCGATGGGCAAACGGTCTGGAGTATTTACAAGACTCAGTTTGAAGCTGCCGCAAGGGCAAATCACTGGAATGAACAGGACCGAGCAACTGCGCTGATTCTTGCTCTAAGAGGACCAGCTGCCGAGCTTTTGCAGACGATCCCCGTTGAATCGCAATCAAACTCGACTGCTATAATGAATGCGCTCGACATGCGTTATGGAGACGATCATCTAAAGCAGATTTATCGGTCACAGCTAAGGCATCGGGTGCAGAAGTCTGGTGAAACCCTACAGCAGCTAGCCCAAGACATTGAGCGACTAGCACTTTTGGCTTACCCAGCCTACGACCCAGAACATCGAGATGATGCAGCGACAGAAGCATTCATCAGCGCACTAAAGGACCCGGAATTGCAACAAGCCGTGCGTTTAGCTCAAAAGCAAACGGTTAAGGACGCATTGGCTTACAGTCTGAACTTTGAGGCAGCGAAAAATGTGACTCGTACCACTGCCCGGGCTCGTGAGGTAGTGACAGACGATTGCAGGTGTGAGCGCGTGGAAATTGAGCGAGACCCGCATGTAAATGGTGCGCCTAGATGCTGGAATTGCGGAGAGAAGGGGCACCTACAAAGAGACTGCAAGAAGCGAAGAAAACCGAGCTATTGTCCAGGGTGTGCAGCTAGAGGGAGATCCAGACCGAGTCAGGAGCCCAGAATGGAAGCCCTTCAAACAGAGGGGTCGGGAAACATGTAAGAGCCAACTTCGTGGGGCAGAGGTTGGCTAGGAGGATCGACGTCCCCAGCACCACCATCACCGTGTCAAGACTACATCGTGGAGAAGCGGACTTATGCCTTCCGGGTCAAGTTAACGGAGCAAACTGCACCATAACAATCGACACTGGTGCAACCCGATCGATTATCCGACCAGACCTAGTTAGACAGCAACAACTTCACAAGGGCAGAATTTTCTCACTACGGACAGCTACGGGAGAAACTGCACCTGTTCATGGAGAGGTCAACCTACAGATACAGTTGGGAGACCTTGTGTTCCGACACAATTTTCTGGTCGCGAACATTATGGATGACTGCATTCTCGGAATGGATTTTCTGCGACCACATGGAATCACGTTGGATTTGGGCAAACGTGTATTGAAATGGCAGAATGTAGAAGTACTGATGGAGGATCCCAGCGTCCAAATTCCCAAGATGAATGTAGTGGTATGTACTGACACTGATGTACCGAATTCTTCCGAAAGCATTGTATGGGCCAAGCTTGATGGTGATTCTGGAGACCACCGATCTTATCTGATAGAGCCAACGAAGACGTCCGCATTGCGCAGTTTGATTGTAGGACGATGCCTTGTAAGATCTTTAAGGAACGGATATGTGCCGGTTAGAGTCCTTAACACCGCAGACTCAACTACGAGCATCAAAGCGGGAGAAGTCATCGGCAGCTGCCAGCCTGTTTCCACCATCACCTCTTTGGAAGCTACTCACGACCATCATTGGAAAAGGAGGCAAGACACAGACAAAGCCCGGGAATCCACGTCTGCAATATTGAAGCAAGTCAAATTGCCAGTGCAGCTATTCAAACGAGCCTCTGATCTGGTCACCAAGTACAGTGACATCTTCTCAACAAGCCCGGATGACCAAGGCCGAACTAGTTTGGTAACTCACGTCATAGATACACAGGGAGCCAAGCCGATTCGACAAGCACTGAGACGTCTCCCTATAGCCAAACAAGGAGAAGTGAGCGCGCTGATCTCGGACATGGAAAAACAAGGCGTTATTGAACCTTCTGTCAGTCCATGGGCCGCGCCTGTAGTTCTAGTGAAGAAAAAGGATGGTAGCACTCGCTTTTGTGTCGACTATAGGCAGCTTAACGACGTCACTAAGAAAGATAGTTACCCACTCCCACGCATCGATGACATCATGGACACTTTAGCCGACGCAAAATGGTTTTCTACACTCGAGCTCAAGAGTGGCTACTGGCAGGTAGAAATTGACAAGAAGGACCGAGAGAAGACCGCATTTTCAGTTGGGACCGGATTGTGGCAATTTATGGTGATGCCGTTTGGGCTTTGCAATGCTCCAGCCACTTTCGAACGCTTGATGGAATATGTGCTACGTGGTCTAACCTGGAAAACCTGCTTGGTATACCTAGATGACATCATCGTCATCGGTAGAACGTTCGAAGAGCATGTGCGGAACATAGAAGAGATTTTCTCCCGATTACGACTGGCAAATTCGAAACATAGTCCCGAGAAGTGTACTCTTTTCGCAGATGAAGTAAAATACCTGGGACACGTCGTATCAGCAGAAGGGGTCAAAACAGACCCTGAGAAAATTGAAGCCGTGAAAAGTTGGCCAACACCTAACAACAAGCGCCAACTACGAAGTTTTCTGGGTCTGGTGACCTACTATCGAAGATTCGTCAAAGACTTTGCCAAAATAGCTAAGTGTCTCCATCAGCTAACCGAGAAAAATCGTCCGTATGTCTGGAATGAACAATGCCAGACAGCCTTTGAGACCCTGAAGGAAAAGCTGTGTGAATCACCCGTGCTGGCGTATCCAAAACCCGGAAAAATGTTTGTAGTTGGAGCTGTACTCTCCCAGCAGATCAATGGCGAAGAAAGAGTCCTCTCTTATTACAGTCGAGTTCTTTCAAAAAGTGAGAGGAACTACTGTGTGACCAGGAAGGAGCTATTGGCTATAATAGAGGCCACCAAGCAGTTCCACAAATACCTATATGGCCAGAAATTTGTTCTTCGAACGGACCATGCATCGCTGAGATGGCTACTTAACTTCAAAAACCCCGAGGGACAAGTTGCGAGATGGATCGAAAGATTGCAGTCATACGACTATGAAATTGTTCATCGAAAGGGCGGAGTTCATGGAAATGCTGACGCCCTATCTCGTCGCCCATGTCCAGCTAACTGCAAGCATTGCCGACGGATTGAGGAAAAGGAACCGCCCGTTGATCTGCGACTGATAACGGCCGAATTCGATAAAGGTTGGTCATCGGAGGAGATTCGAAATGCCCAGCTAGCCGATGAAGACATCGGACCATTGCTCGTATGGAAGGAGACGACTGGGCGACCTGAGTGGAAAGACGTTTCAATGCATGGCGCAACCCTGAAAAGCTATTGGGCACAATGGAACTCCCTTCAGGTTGAGGGTGGCATACTCAAGCGGAAATGGGAAACGGTGGATGGCAGCTCCTATAGGATGCAAACTATACTACCCAAAAGCCGAATTCACGATGTGGTTAAGGAAATGCATGAAGGATCCTCGGGAGGCCACCTTGGTGTTAACAAGACCTTAGCGAAACTGCGGGAAAGATTCTACTGGCTCCACGCTCGAGAAGACGTAGAGGACTGGTGTCGTAGATGCACAATTTGCGCTTCCGTCAAAGGCCCAAAGAGACGACTGAGAGGACAAATGCAAACCTATAACGTGGGGGTACCGTTTGAAACGATTGCTGTTGACATCGCAGGACCCTTTCCTGAATATGAATGGGGAAATCAATACACGCTGGTTGTAGCCGATTATTTCAGCAAGTGGCCCGAGGTCTACCCCATTCCCAACCAGGAAGCAACTACTGTAGCTGAACAGCTAGTGTTAAATTGGGTCAGTAGGTACGGCGTACCTGGCGAACTACATTCGGACCAAGGCCGAAACTTTGAGTCACTAGTTTTTGGCGAAATGTGCGAGCTGTTCGGAGTACGGAAAACGAGGACAACACCGCTGCATCCCCAATCCGATGGAATGGTCGACCGTTTCAACGGCACGCTCAATAAACACCTGGCCAAGATGGTTGACGAGAACCAAAGGGACTGGGACCGACATATCCCACTATTTTTAATGGCGTATAGAGCCGCTGAACATGCATTGACGGGCCAAGCCCCAGCCAAAGTCATTTTTGGAAAGACTATTCGTTTGCCAGCCGATATAAAGTTCGGAACACCCCCTGAGAAACCCCAAACGGTCTCGGAGTACGCAAGTGATCTAAGACAACGGTTGAACCAGATACATCGGACAGTGCGAAAACACCTCGAATCGGCTACTGACCGCATGAAGACCAGGTATGATCTAAAGGCAAATTCTACTGGCTTCCAGCAAGATGACTTGGTGTGGCTTTATAACCCGCAACGGCGAAAGGGTAGGTCTCCAAAGTTGCAACATAATTGGGAGGGACCATACCGAGTTACAAAGCGAATCAACGACGTCGAACATCGTAAGCCGAGAGCTAAAATGAAAATCGTGCATCTGGACCGTCTTGCCCCATATTACACCCAGGAAGAATCGACAACAAATAGCGACACATCTTTTCGGGGCGAAAAGAACTGAGGTGGGGGCAGTGTTACATGTACAAATAATTACATGTACAAATAATTCTGCGAGCTGCTGTCGCAATTGTTTTCATAATCAACGTCAACAAATGAATTTACTCGAAGCCACGAGAACCCAACAAGCATGATCGACATCTGCAAGTGACGTCACTCCATTCATTAATTTGCTCGAATCTACCAGGTATGGGTGAATAGGTAGAGACCCTATATAAAGGCGAGCTGAATGAATGGGGGGATTCATTCATTACAACCGCGATAGAAAACTGCGATATAGTGGAACGCGAAGTAAAGACGATTGATTGTTTGAGTGCGAAGTGATTTAGAAGACAATTGCGATAAGAAATTTATGGACAAGTGTTAGATTTTTTTCATAGTGAAAATTAAAATTAGTGAAAGTGTTAAATTGTTAAATTGTTTATTGTGCATTTTTGTAATTAAATAAATTCTTTTAACTTAAATTAAAAGACATTGCGTTTTCACTTTCCCGGAACATTAAAATTATTGGCCGCGAACCAAAAACACGCGACAGTATGAAATAAAAGTTTTCATGGGAGCTTTTCAAAACAGTTGCTAAACTATCAGTTTTTGCTGCAGTGGGGACACAGGGGGGAAATACATGAAAAATGTGTTTCCTCCGTCGCGGATGGACATCTGAAATAATTATCAAGGGAGATATTTATGAGTATAGCAATATTAAAAACCTCAGAAGTCGAAATTCGTTCAACTTTGTTAATAATAGTATGATCTTCGTATTTCATATTTTCTCCAATAAAATCGTCTTTGACATGTTTCTTGATTTGATTCGATCTGGTGACTGCATTTTGTAAATTGAAAACAAAACCCTTCTGACATGAGCGTAGGTCTGTTTACCCAACTTGTTTGAATTTACAATTAAAATTTGGTTTTGGAGCAGTTTGCCTTGGCAACTGCTCGATTACTACAACCTCGACAAACAGCTGGCTCCCATCTTATCAAACGCGTTGCTGAAAACAAGCAACGAGCTCTGGACGGAAGAGAAAGCGGCTTTTGCGACCGTGGCAGAATACAAAATAGGACATCAAACGCAAAAGAAATGATCTGGGGATGATGAATACCAGAATGCGTTAGATAAAATCAATCAGGCGTACAAAGAATACGTAGGTAGAAAACCAGAATGAAGAGAGAACATTATGAAAATCTCAGAAGAGTAGCGAATAAAATAATTAAAATTAGTAAAAGAAAATACTCTGACGTCCATTTGAGAAGCATCGATGTAAGTCTAGCGAGCAACAACACAAGAAAACACACAAAGTAGGAAAAAACCTGAAACGTGGTTATCAGCCCAAATCACGCTCTGTCATGATGACATCAGCATTATCATCGCTGATGAAATAAAGATTAAGGAAAGATGGGCATTATATTCAAGAAACTCCTTAATTCTCCGCACAGCTCCAGCACATCGGAGCCTGTAGATGCTTTCGGTTTTCACCATCAAAATCCAAATGAATAATAAAGCGCTAGGCATCGATGAAATTTCAGTGCAGCTCATCAGTGCAGCACTGTTCATAAAGCTATTCACAAAGTCATCCAGCACATTTGGCAACAAGAGCATACGCCGAAAGAGTGGAGCCAATCAATTATATTCCCTATCCACAAAAAATTGTAATAAGCTACAGTGCACTACTCCACTACTTTGTATGGTGTACAAAATGTTTTCAAAGATCCTAGAAAATAAAATCGGATTATAAGCCAACAGTATCGTTGAGGAGTATCAAGGTTTAAAAGCAGGTAGATCGACAATAGACCAATTGCTCACTTTCAAGTAGGTCCTTGAAAAATGCTGGGAGTTCAAGATAGATGCACACCAAATTTTCGTTAACTTTAAGCAAGCATATGACAGTATTGATTGCAACGTAATGGACCAAATAATGCTTTACTTTGGTATTCCAGCCAAATTAGTCCGTCTTGCTAAAATGACAATGACTTCGATGACCTCCCAAGTCCGCATCAATAACCAACTCACCGATGCCTTTGACGCAAATATCGGACTTAAGCCGGGATAAGGGCTGATCCCATTAGCCTCATCTGGAACATGTCATAAGAAAGCTACCTGTCGATACACGAGGCACATTACTATACAAGCCAAGCCAACTAGAAGCCTATGCGGACGACATCAACATTTTGTCACGTTCATGAACAACTACCAAAGAACTCTTCCTGAAACTCAAATACGAAGCAAAACTAATAGGGGTACGAATCAATGAGAACAAAATAAAGCCCATGATGCAGTCGAGGGAAAATATCTCAAACTCCCAAAATATAACACTTGGCGAATACAATACTGAAAATACGGGCAAATTTGTATAGCGCCAAAATAACGAGAACTGCTAATGCAAGACGCGAAATAAGCCGAAGAATACAGCTCGTAAATAAACCATTTTATTCAGTTTTGACGATCTTGGAGACCAGCTGCATACACAGGAAAACAAGGCTCCAAATATACAAACTGTGATAAGACCTGTGTTATGCTATGTATGTGAAACATGGACTCTAACCCAAGCACCAGCAATATATATATATATATTGAATACCTTTGAGCGACGGGTCCTGGGGCAAATAATCGGAGCGAAGGTAGATGGGGACCAATAGATTCTATACAACTATGAGCTTTATGAAATTTTTGACAAGCTGGTGGTCTCAACGATTGTTAGACTGCGGAAGCTGCAATGGGTTGGCCACATGAATCGTATCGACAAACAACGGATACCCAAAAAGGTATTCGTTGGTAGAATTGAAGGGTTGCTGAAGACAGTTCATCGCTGCTCGGATTTCTTGCTATTTGCAAGAAACGAAGGCCCGAGAGGGGCTGTAGTGCTACAAAGAAGAAAAAGATATGTTCGAAGTATCCTTGATATTGGAAGTTTTATTTGGTCACCCTAAAATGGTACTCAAATTCAAAAAATTTCATCACGTTCTTATGACACTTTTTGCTTACCTTTTTGTCACACCAATTATGCTTAAAAATACGTTTCTCAGGCGTTCATGTACTTTTCATAATGACAATTTGTATGAAGTCGATATTTTTGCTTGTAATTTAAATATTTGTAAAAAGAAAGTGAGTGGATGGATCTACTAGTGTAGCTTGTTTGTTTTATGAAATATCGGTAATAATAGAATATCTACATTCTTAATTTTTTAGTTTCGGTAATACCTGCAACTTACGTCACTTTTTTATTTAAATTAAGAATTTGTACAATATATAATTATGGTAATAAAGGGTTTTCCATTTAGGACATAACAATAAATAAATAAATTTCAATAAATCGATTATGAGGCGTGCTGTGCGGCTAGTAGCACCGTAGTGTTGACATCACTCCCACTTCTTCCAACACAACACGATAGCGTTCCCCATAGACGGTAATACGACGGTCGTTTCCATCCACGAAAAAATACGATCCAATCACACCTCCGGCATGAAAACAGCACCAAACAATAATTTTTTGCAAATACAACTGTTGCGGGTGGACTGTATTTATATTACACGAACTCAAAGGCTGTATTTGTATTTAGCTCACAATATTTATTTCAACTTTTCTTCATACAAATATCTATAACAACTTTACTTCATTAACAAGATCAAAACACGTAATTGGTATATTAACATATGAGAAGCGAAAAGAACGGCACTGATATTATTTGAAATCTTTTGACTAAGAACTAACGATTCCTTCGGCGCTGGGCAGGCTCGTTGTCCTTAACATTTCTCCCCCGGCGTAGCTTGCGCAGCCTCTTCTTGTAATAACACGACGAGCCTGCTAACGGAGCGTTTGAAAATGCCTGCTTTCGTTCTAACGTCAGTGACTCGTTTACCATCATCTGGTCCTTTGTAGGTGCGATCGACAAATCCCATTGTCCAGATGTTCCGGAGAAGCGTGTGGTCGGCTACGATCACGATATCGCCAATTTGTAGTGGTCGCACCTTATTCGTCGACTCGCCACGTGGCACCAGCGTGGGTAAATATTCCTTTATCCACCGCCGCCAGAAGTGATCAGCGAGCGCCTGACTTGCTCACCACGTTCGTCGATCGGCCTCGTCACATGGTCCAATAGTTGGCAGGCCCATGGATGATCCTAGCAGAAAATGGCTCGGCGTGAGTGCTTCTGGGTCTTTTGGGCTTACACTCACGTGGGTAAGCGGTCGAGCATTAACTGAAAACCTCCAAAGAAAATCGTCGCTGTTCGATCCTCTGCTTTTCTCGGCGCTCCTGCTCCTCCAGCTGTGCTGCATCGCCTTGGCTCCAGGTGATGACCATCGTGATCGGTTGACAGCTGCTGGTTGTGGTTCTGGATAAGCGCTCAATATGGTCTGCAGGATCTTTCGGATCCGGCTCGACGGACCAATTTATGTTGCGGGTGGACTGTATTTATAGTACACGAACTCAAAGGCTGTATTTGTATTTAGCTCACAATATCTATTTCAACTTTACTTCATACAAATATCTATAACAACTTTACTTCATTGACAAAATCAAAACACGTAATTGGTATATTAACATATGAGAAGCGAAAAGAACGGCACTGATATTATTTGAAATCTTTTGACTAAGAACTAACGATTCCTTCGGCGCTGGGCAGGCTCGTTGTCCTTAACAACAACGATGTCTCAAGAAGCACATGTGGGTTTGTTGCTGACCAATAACGCATTTTTTGCTTATTAACAAAGCCATTCAGCCAGAAACGAGTTTCATAGTTGAAGATGATTTTTCGATGAAACTGACTCAGGATTTTAGTAGTAATTTTAAAAATGTCCAAACGTTGCTGGTTCGTGAGCTTAACTATAATAAAAATGTTGACTTTAACTAACGTTTTGACATTGACAATTCAGTAAAAAAGTTTAACAATGCGCTCATATAAAGATACGAAATTGTTATGTCCCTAATGCAAAACCCTATATTAGGTTTATTTGTACTTTAAGTTTGTAAATGTATTTAGAAATGACTTTTATTTACTTGAATAAATAAAATACGAATGAAGAATTGATTTTAAGCAATGCTTAATAATACTTTTAAAAAATTAAATTTAATGAAAACGCTAAGTTAAACAAAGTCTTTAAGATGCTTATTTTCTGTTTTCCAGATTTGCCATGGACTTGAAGGCAGGCACGTTCCTAGTAGCGCCGTCTGTTAAAAATTCAAGTTGTTCGCATCCAAGATATACCGCCTCCGTACTTTTATCGCATATTGGTGCAGTCGAAATCATTGAAGCCCTCATCATTCTTTTACTGACATTAGGCGTCATTGGAGCAAATGCCCTCATTATATTCGTAATAAACAATCGTCGTTATACACCATTTATTCATCAGCAGGTAAATGTAAATACGCCCACGAATTTGGCTACATCTTTCCACAAATTTTCAATCACATATTAATTTATAAAAATACTAAACGCTAGTGCATGACCTCATCAAACATTTAATGAAATTATTTAGTGCTTCCGAACTAATTACCCAAATTTTGCCTAGCAATCAACTTTGATAGGTCAATTTCATCTGATTCTCTATTTTACAGCCTCGTTACCTTCTGACTTCCCTCGCCTTGAATGATCTCGCTATAGGACTTTTAATAACGCCATTCGGCTTGTTACCGGCACTTCTTCATTGCTGGCCATACGGAGAAATATTCTGCCAGATTCAGGTAAAGTTACAACTTAATTATCAAGAGCTCACCGACGACATCCCCAATCACATCCTTTATTATCGCGAGACTTTCCCAACATCAACCATCCTACAGTCCTAACTTGAAGTCTCACGGTAACAGCAGTCCCAAATGGGTACTCAAGTGAAGACCACAAAACCCCGAAATTACTTTTATGTTGGAGCAGGACTTGGCTTGTATTTTATATTCACATGCAACCACTTACCGGTGAATTAGGGCTGTGTGAAAAAATCATAGCCTTATATTCCGGGTGTAGAAGAAGAGTAAATAAAAATGCCAATCATAATCAAAAGCATGCTAATAAGCTCCGGTTATAAAAGTGCACGTGTAAGGATCAAACAAATTTGCAAGAAACCTTCTTGAGCAAATTTTGCCGTAGACGAAATGAGAAAACCAATTACAACCTGCCGAAATGGTTTCCAATTTTTCAACACAAGATCCTATTTACGCTCATTAAATATAGGCTCGGCATGTACGTTTATATAGTTATTTCCAAACTTTTTGAATCCTGAAACCCAAAATCATTCAAACGTCAGCCTCCACGCCAAACGTTCAACATCCCTATTCCTGGCAACAAAATTGCTTGCGAAGGTAGATGGAAACTAGAAGCGAAGCCTCCTCAGTGGGATCAAAAGCGACTCACTTTTAGCTTTCTTCCCTTCTCATATCACCTATTCCTTATAGTGGACCCAATGTCGTCGGTGTAGGTCAAACATCCTCATCAATTGTCGCGTCCGACATTATCTTGACGTCAAAAAGTGTCGACTATCAGGTTGAATAACACGTCCCAGGAATAAATAATTAAATTGCAGGCACTACTACGAGGAGCTCTATCACAACAAAGCGCTGTCATATTAGTATGCATGGCGGTGGACCGGTATATGTGCGCCCTACATCCCCGTCGATATCACCTACATTCGAGCAAAAAGGTAAGTTGCATCGATACTCATTTAACAAAGTATATTAAACGGAGTCAGGGAGAATATTAAAGGTTAAATTGGGACTGTTCAATACGAAAAAAATGTTGTATCTAATGAACAAAAAATAATTGGGACATATTGAGCGTCTAATTAGAAAATATGAACTTGAAAGCTAAAACTTGTATTATAATTTTCCTTATATATATTAATTACTAATTAAATTGTTTGATTTTTCTTATTTTGAACTTCATCAGTTATGGTAGAATTATCAGTTTTAATCGGTTATTGCGGTATTTTGAAATTTTATATAAACCATGAAAGATTAGAGCCCGACGTTTATAGCACACAATTTCTTCTGAGCATATAGGGTTATCCATTTTACGCTTGGGAAACTAAAGAAAATACATAAAATATTCAGATGGAAACAAAATTTTTTATTCAATATAAAGATTGAACCTTGCCATTTTACGTAAAATACAACATCGTTCAAATGTCTTCCACTGGACTTTTGACAGGCCTTTTCAATGACTTTTCGGCACATTTCCGGCAATATCTCGGCCATAACTTCACGAATATTGGTTTTCAATTGCTCAAGATTTTGAGGATTCTTCGCGTGAACACGATCTTTCGCATAGCCCCATAAAAATAAATCCAAAGGTGTTAGATCGCAGGTTCTTGCGGGCCAATTGACATCATTCAATCTCGAAATAACGCGTCCTGGAAATTTCTCTTGCAAAAGTGCTCGATTAGCCTGTATTGTGTGGCTTGTGGCTCCGTCCTGTTGGAACCACATGTTCCCCAGATCATAATCTTCAATTTCTCTCCAAAAATAATCGGTTAACATCCGTCCATAGCGGTCAGAATTGACTGTAATGACTCTTCCTTGATCGATTTCAAAAAAATACGGGCCAATAACACTGTTTCCTGCGTAACGAAAGAATGTAAATCAATCAGTGACTGTTAAAACAACAATGATTTATTCCTCATTCCTACAAGCAATTTATACATATATTTTGCATTGATGCACATTTTCTTTTGATCCCGCGTGTGAAGTAATTAGTGCCATCTCAAGCAAGTCAATGTTCTTCGATTGGACTTTGAGGAATTTGCTTGAGGTGGCAATAATTTTACAATAGGTTTATTGCTATTAATTGGAGCATTTGTATGAACAAGCTAAACAAAGTTCAAATGCTTATTACAGAAAGTTTATTGGACTTGCAATTTGGTACAATGCAATATTGTATGAATAAGTTAAACAGCATTAAAATGAAATTGATAATGACTACTTTATGAATAAATTCTTTTAAATTTGTATTGTACTACCTTTTAATCTTAATACCTATAGTTACTCTGACATAACCGCCCACTAAGAGCCGTGAGGGTCTTAAAGACGGTGTTGTTGTACCATGTCGTGAATGAGGAAGGTTGTGATGTGCAGTTTATCTCCCTGGTTTTAGTTCTTCTGCATAGATAGATGATGAGGATAATTAGTGCAGCAAGTATTGAACCAGAGATGCTGATGGAAATCGTTGATAGTGTTGTATGTGGCTTAATGGCTTTCCATTGGATTCCATCAATTGCGGTGGCTAGCTCTTCCTGTTCATTTATCAGAGTTGTAAATGATTCTTCTGTATCGATTACCTTTGACACATTTAATAATGTGAAGTCTGCATGTTGTAACGTAATATTTAATTCCGGAACAGTTGGTGCGATGTAGATTAGAAGAGAGCGTCCCTCGTGTGTTTGATCTGCTACAAGGATGAGCTCTTTAGCTTGCAGTTGGCAATCTTGGGCGAGTTTGATAGTCCCATTGATTAAAATGTCCTGTCGTAGTCCGCTGCAGACGGTCTGGGTATGAACTGACATCAATTTTTGCAGAATTAATGACGGTGTCCGAAAATAGGTTTGTGGGCAAGTAGATTGATTGTGGAGGCTGTAGAGTTCTCTGATGATACAATTAGACTTGGCTTCCATGTCAATTAAAGTTGTACTGGAGAGAAGGTACGTCTCAAGTGCCAGTTTTGATGCAGAGGCTAAATTTGCGCTTGTTGTCTCGAAGTATAGTTGGTCGTGGTAGTTTATCCCCATGATTAAATTTGGTATGTTGAACGCTGCAAATATGGTCGATGTATGTTGAATAGGAATAGCTGTTGCTTTAATTAGATCGAATTCCCGGTTGTCAATGATTGGTAAGTATCCATAAATTTTAATGCTGTTTTCATCTTAGGTAGTTGTGACTTTTGAAGTTGAAGAGTGCAGAATTGTGAGGTGAGCTGGTAGTAATCCTTGTGTTCCTTGAATAGTTTTTTGCAGCTCTGCTATTTTGATACATTCCAGTATTCCTTGCTTAGTGTTTATGGCCATCAGAATGTGGGTGTACTTTAGGTCTACTTCTGTTATAAAATTGATGGCACGTTGATATGTTCCTAAAAATTGTATATTTAATTGGTTTGAATCCACCATAGAAAACTACTTTTTCGACGCATTTATCTCTTCCAGTGCCTTATTCAATTGATCTGAAAATCGGTTAAGTTGTCGGTTGATTCGGCTTGTTGTGGTATTTAGCTGTTTTGTCACTTGTAGTGCTATTTTTCCTTGATGGTTGATCAGATTTTTTAGTACTTCTTGGTTTGTTGATAGGTGTTGCACATCCGTAATGATTTCATCATTGACCCCAAAAACTGCTGTAAGCATTTGTCCAAAGATTCTACGTTACTTTCGGCTATGCGTGAATCATATCTGATTGATTTTGTGCTTGGTGTCGTCAATAGTGTCCGATATATGGTGGACAAGATCCCAGCAGTGCACTTTCTCGGTTATACGTTTACCCATAGAACACATAGAATATTTTGTTACATGTACAAATAATTCTGCGAGCTACTGTCGCAATTGTTTTCACAATCATTAAGAACATCAACAAATGAAGTTACTCGAAACCACGAGAACCCAACAAGCATTATCAACATCTGAAAGTGAGTCACTGCCCATTCATTCATGCTGGAATGTTCCCGCTTATTCACCAATGTACGAGAACTGAGTTGAATGATTAGAGACCCTATATAAAGGCGAGCTGAATGAATGGGAGGATTCATTCGATCGCGATAAAAACTTGCGATAGTGTGTGGAAAGCGAATTGAAAAGCGATCAAGTAATAGTGAGGTGATTTTGAGAAGACAATTGCGATAGAAATTTATGGACAAGTGGAGGGTAGTATTTTAATAGTGAAAATTAAAGTTGTGAAATTGTTAGTAAAGTGATTGTGCATTTTTAACGAACTAAATAAACTCTTTTAATTTAATTTAAAAGACATTGCGTTATCACTTTCCCGGAACATTAAATTATTGGCCGCGAACCATAACACGCGACAATATACTAGAATTTATGCTCCCCATATTCCTCTCATCCGTGGTCAGGTCTGAGAATGGAAGCTCAATGTTGATTCACAAGGTACCTCGATTCAGGTTAGCTTTCCCGATATGCTCCATGTACAGGCCACCATCCAGACCTGTAAAGGTAGCTTCAGGTAATACAGGAGGTAGTAGGACCCCAATACCAAGGAGTGTATTAATTACCAATGCCGAGAGACTTGGAAGACGACCATTAGTAACTTTCCTTTTCTTTGGTGTGTCCGGTGTTTCATCTGGGGGTCGTTTGATTGCCTGTTTGGATGATTGACTGTCTAAGTTAGCCTGAGTTGAGTATACTTCTGCCGTTTGCTGTATTTCCTTGCTGAATGGTAGCTTGCAAATTCAATACAGAGCGCTTTTTGATGGTTCCGTTCAAATTCAGGGCACTGTTCGAATCAGCCCATCTGGGCCAGGATGTGTTGCAACAATTCTGGCTAACGGCCATCGCATCGAAGGGATGTTATCGGTTTTCACAAGAACTAGCTCGCCGACTTCCGGGTTTTCCTGTATCTGAAGCCACTTAGACCGTTGCTGTAGACGTTGTAAATATCCTTGTGTCCATCTTCGCCAAAAGGATTGTTTCATCTGTTGGACTAAGTGCCATCTCTTCAGTAACGTGGGGTTGTTTTCCCAAGGGTCGTCCCTGACTTCAAAGAGATGATCGCCAGTCAGAAAATGACCTGGAGTCAGTGCAACTAT
Organism: Odontomyia ornata; assembly: GCA_963969285.1. Classification (NCBI taxonomy): domain Eukaryota; kingdom Metazoa; phylum Arthropoda; class Insecta; order Diptera; family Stratiomyidae; genus Odontomyia; species Odontomyia ornata. The sequence goes on along the minus strand of OZ017742.1, from coordinate 106,139,634 downwards.
GTCGTTTGGATCATTGCTTATTTGAGTAAGTGGACGAGAGTTCATACACGCTTCAATCTGAGCTAACAAAGTGTACATTTCTTCAACGTTTAAGATTTGGTGCCCAATAGTCTTGTACAAGTGTCCTTTCATCGTCTTTACGCCGGCTTCCCAGATACCACCGAAATGTGGGCTGCTAGGAGGGATAAATTTCCATTGAATGTTGTGATTTGCAGCTTCTGAACGACATACTTGTAAAGAGGCTCTGTACACGGCTTGCAACTGTTTGTTGGCTCCTAGAAAGTTTGAACCACAATCGCTTTATATTACTTGGCACTTTCCACGTCTTGCAACGAATCGTTTGATGGCTGCAATACATGCACTTGTCGTTAAATCAGACACGAGTTCCAGGTGAAAGGCCTTGGTCGCCATGCATACAAAGACTGCGATGTATGCTTTTGTGGTCTTGGCACCTCTACCTCCGTTCCATTTTATGGTGATAGGCCCTGCGTAATTAATTCCTGTGTGTAGGAATGGTTTCTCAAATCGCACTCTTAGGGCTGGTAAAATTCCCATCTGTTGGGTCATAGGTCTAGCGGTTATTTTGAAACATATCATACATTGCTGCACGACTGTTTTCACGACTGTTAGTCCTGATATGATCCAATATTTGAGCCGCAATGTCGCCAACGGCAGTTGGCTACCACCATGTAACGTTTGTTGGTGAGCTTGTCGGATTAGTAATGTGGCTAACGGGCCTTTCGGGATGATAGCTGGGTGCTTAGCTGTTTCTTCGACGAGTGCATTTTGAAGGTGACCGCCCACTCTGAGTATCCCTTCAGTGTCAACCCAGGGAGATAAGGATTTAATATGACTGTTCTTCAAAACTTTACCGTTCGTAGATATGGTTTAGATTTCCTTCTTGAATGCAATGCTTTGCGCTATCTTCACATATGTGTTTGACGCTTCTCGAAGCTCAGCTTCTGTCAGGCTTCCCAATCGTTTCATTTTGGGGTGTTTGGAATTGAAGGCGAAACGCTCGCATAGTTCTATGATCCGTTGTAGTTTGTGAAATGACGAGTACCTGGTTAATATATCTGGTTGTTCTTCAGTTGTAGCAATTAGTGGTACTGTTTTTGCCTCTTGTTCCCCTTCACCGGTTAGTTGCATTACTGGAGCCATTCGAATGCTGCGTGCGTTCAGCTAAGCCGGTCCATTCCACCACATATCACAGTTGATGAGTTCCTTTGGATACATGCCCCTTGTCGCGATATCAGCTGGATTGTTATGGGTACTGACATGGTACCAGTGTTCGACTGAGCTATGCTGCTGAATAATATTCACACGATTAGCAACGTATACCTTCCATTTTGCCGCAAGACTCCGAACCCAGGAGAGTCTGTCCAGTAAAATCGGGGAGCGTTATTCCACTTGTGTGTTTTAATTACCTCAGCCATAAGTTTAACCAACAATACTGCTCCTTTAAGCTCCAATCTAGGAATTGACTCTACATTTATTGGAGTGACCTTCGATTTAGATGCTAGTAAAGTGACCATGGTTGACGTTGTGGTCACTATGCGAATATAAATAGCGGCAGCATAAGCTGTTGATGATGAGTCGCAAAACCCGCGAAGCTCAAATTGATGGGACGGACTGAACTCTACCCACCTTTTTATTCTTATAGCTTCCAAGTCTGGTAGTTGTTGTCGTAACCGGGCTACTCCTTAGTTAAATTGGAACTCAGTGGTTCATCTCAGTGCTTTTATGCAAGCCATAGATCGCGAATTATCGTTTTCCCTATGATGGTGCATGGCTGTAGCCAACCAAGAGGATCGAACAGCTTAGCAACTTCTGCTAACACAATCCTTTTTGTGAGAACCTTTTCGTCGCTTGGATTCACGATCTTAAATGAAAATTCGTCTGTGGCTGGGTGCCATTGTATGCCCAGGCTTTTGATTTGCTCCGTCGCTGCTATGTTAAACGGGAGTTGTGTTTCTCTCTCTTGAATTTGAATACGCTCTAATAGCCTTGTATGGTTGAGGACCATTTTCTCAAATGGAACCCACCTTTCCTTAAAAGATCGCGCAGTTCATTTTGAAGCTTGAGCAGGTCGCCTAACTTATCTGCACCCGTTAGCACGTCATCAACATAGAAGTCGGTTGTTAGGGTCTGTGAAGCTTGAGGAAATGACGCTGATTCATCTGCAGCCAATTGGTGTAGTGTTCGAATCGCCAATTATGGAGCACATGCAGCTCCGTATGTGACTGTCCTCAATTGAAAATGTTGAATTGGTTCTGTTTGGTTGAATCGCCATAAAATCCGTTGGAAGTGCTGGTCTTTCTAATGTACGAATATTTGCTGGTACATCTTTTCAATATCGGCTGCAATTACGTATTTATGCTGCCTCCACCGCATTAAAAGATGGAGTAGGTTTCCTTGAATGGTGTGCCCCGTATATAGAAGATCGTTTAAGGATTTCCCCTTGGAACCTTTTTGAGATGCGTTGAATACCGCTCTAGGTTTGGTGGTACTACTGCTTTCTTTCACCACAGTATGGTGTGGCAGATAGTAGGCCGTATCCATCTTCATGCGGTCTGCAGGTACTCTTGACATGTGCCCTAGGGTAATGTATTCCTCCATAAAATTCCGATACTGCTCATATAAAGCTGGGTTACGTGCCAATCGATGTTCTAATTGTCGAAATCTTATGTACGCAACTTTTTGTGTGTCACCAATATCCGAAAAAGGGTCTACGTTGTGCTTGAATGGTATGGTAACAGAGTACCTTCCTGATGGTTGCCGGTAAATGTTCTGCACGAAATGAGCCTCATTCGCTTTCTCTTCTTTTGTCAGGTGTCTTGTTTCTGGAAGTTCCTTTGTTTCCCAAAACTTCCGTACCGATTCCTCCAGTCCGTGATAGGACACAAAAGCACATACTGATGTTGATTTTTTGCATGGAACGGTGCCGAAGAGTACCCATCCTTATTTCATTTTCTGGGCACATGGCTTACCAGGTAATAGTCCTGGCAACAACAACTGATCGTAAAAGTCCGCTCCGATGAGAATATCTATGGCTGACGGGATGTTGAAATTTGGACCCGCTAGATCATCAATCGTCAATCCCTTCGGAATCGTCAAAGGTATTTTGTTGCATGGTAGCGGTGTAGTAATCGTTGCCAGAATGAGTGGTTTGAAGACAATTTCCTCGGTTTGCTCAGATTCAGACTTGACGATAGCGTGTAACTTGGTTTCTCCTTTTGATGTTACATTCTCCATGGCACCAATGCCACTGATTCTGAACTTGGCACTTGTGCGTGTGGCTTGCAAATTTGAACAGCTGCTTCGCTTATAAAAGACCGTTGTGCTCCAGAGTCCAGCAATACTCGAAACGTTACATCATCTCCATCTGAATGGCGTATTTTTATGCCGGCAGTGGCGAGCAATGCGTACGTCTGCTTCGTGTATACACTGTGGCCTTGTATGGGTGGTGGAGCCGATGGTTTGCTTCGTAACGTGTCTTCTGTAGCAGGTGTGTGCAGTAATGTGTTGTGTTTTTTACTGCAAACTTTGCATCCATGTGTGGACGTGCATTTATTAACCCTGTGTTGTCCGAAACAGTTAAAACACAGATTAGCACTTTTAACAACGTTGCGTCTTACTTGGACATTGGCTTGTTTGAATGAATTGCATTCAAACAGGTTATGTGTGCTCTTGCACATTGGACAAGAACCCTTTGCGTTTATTTGTGTCGTACTCGCTTTCACTATTTTTGCTTTCGCTTTTCCGGTGGATAAGGCTTCTAGCATCGAAAACCTCTATTTTGAGATGTCCAGAAACTGTTGCAATGATGGAATCTTATTTGAGTCAGAGATGGTTCGTTGCCACTCCTTTTTTGAGTCTTCATCAAGCTTCTGATTGAGCATAAAAATGGTTGATAGCGCGAAGGAATCAGCGTTCAATGTTTTGATTCCTGCGAGTAATTGATTCGTTGTATCAAGCATTTGCCTTAGGCCTGACAGATCGTTGCGTGTACAGTTCTCTATGTTGAAGAGTCGCTGCATCATCTCTTGTGCTATGATACGATGGTTATCGTATCGCTCGCAAAGTAATGTCCGTGCAGGATCGTAATTACCTTCTGTAACGCTTAAATGGTTAATGAGTTGTTCCGCTTCTCCACGAAGGGCACTTCTTAAATATTGAAACTTTTGCACATTAGTCTATTGCGTCTTCTGATGAACCATGCTTTTGAACAAATCATGAAATGCGAACCAATCGCTGTATACACCATTGAAAGACGGAACTCGAACTCTCTCTAGTTTGACTGAATCTGGGAGAACTGATGATGTTGCTCCAGGTGTGTATCCGTTGATTTTAGCCCGGAACAAAGTAAGGTAATTCATTGTTAACTCTTCCAGATGCTCAAACTCCGTGCAGTATTGTTCAAGTTCCTTCTGGTGTTCCTTCAACCGTGTGTACTCTGCATCATGCTGTTCCTCACACTTTGCCCATAAACCCTTTAATTTCTCTATCCTCGTTTGGAAATAAGCGAGATTGTGCCTTGATTCGCTATCCTTCTTAAAGTTCGTGATGAGCCTTTAAACTTGTTTGAAGATAGTATCTTGGCCACTCATAATGACTTTCCCTCAAAGCCAAAGACTACTTCTCTCTGAAGTTTACAGGTAACTCAATGGCAAGTCGCTTGAATTGATGAGATACCAATACTTTAATAGCCACCACGAACCCAATGTTACTCTAACCGTCCAATATGCGGAACCAGTTCAGCGCACAATTGTCTAACTCTGCCTTTGTGTGTACTCCTTGTACATGTAGTATTTCTCGAATAAACTGCTATCCGTTAACTTCCCTTTAGATTTGGTAATTACGCTCCAAATGAACTTCCAGTGTCCAAGTGCAGTTCCTGTTTGACGTGTAGTTTGCTAATCTCAATGTTGATCATCCAACTGCCAAGGCGTAGTGTGATTCCCGCTAACGAAATTTCTCTAAATCCAATGAAGATATCCGGCTCGACGGACTAATGTTTCCTGCGTAAAGAAAGAATGAAAATCAATCAGTGAGTGTTAAAACAACAATGATTTATTCCTCATTCCTACAAGTAATTTATACATATATTTTGCATTGATGCACAATTTCTTTTGATCGCGCGTGTGAAGTAATTAGTGCCATCTCAAGCAAGTCAATGTTCTTCGATTGGACTTTGAGGAATTTGCTTAAGGTGGAAATAATTTTACAATAGGTTTATTGCTATTAATTGGAGCATTTGTATGAACAAGCTAAACAAAACTTTTTTAATTGAATTATTTCACCCTTTTCACATCAACTTAATGTAAATCTATACGACAAATTTGCTCTACATTGAAGCTTATCTAACGTCGCGCAGATATCGATCACTCTTTCGGATGGCTCCGACAGCTTTTTAAATTACTTTTTATGGAATTGTTTGCAGCTACATATAAATGAGTTGCATATTTTGAATAATAATTTTTCTAAAAAATTATTAGAGAAGAAAAATGTTAGAAGAAGGTGGTTTCGACGTGTGCACTAATTCTCCTCAGGCCATCACTCTTAGATACACACCGGTGATGGTGAAATGATCCAATTGAAAAAGTTTAGCTAATACAAGTACTTACAAGAGAAATTTACCTTGAATATAACTTGCAGATACAAAAACATATTGAGTTTGCATAAGTCGAAAAATTAAAAATTAACTCCCTCACCTGTGAGCATGGTGGTCGCCATCACCGGTGTGTATCTAAGAGTGATGGCCTGAGGAGAATTAGTGCACACGTCGAAACCACCTTCTTCAAACATTTTTCAGCTCTAATAATATTTCAGAAAAACTATTATTCAAAATATACAACTCATTTATATGTAGCTGCAAACAATTCCATAAAAATAAGCTAAACAAAGTTCAAATGCTTATTACAGAAAGTTTATTGGACTTGCAATTTCGAACAATACAATATTGTATGAATAAGCTAAACAAGGTTCAAATGCTTATTACAGTGAGTTTATTGGACTTGAAATTAATTTGGTACAATGCAATATTGTATGAATAAGTTAAACAGCATTAAAATGAAATTGATAATGACTACTTTATGAATAAATTCTTCTAAATTTGTACTGTACAACCTTTTAATCTTAATACCTATAGTTACTCTAACAAACACCACCAGACCATAATGCACACCAAACGGTCAATTTTTCCGGATGCAAAGGCCTTTCTGCGATCAACTGAGGATTTTGAGAGCCCCATATGCGGCAATTCTGTTTATTTACGTAACCACTGAGGGAAAAATGAGCCTCATCACTAAACAAAATTTTGTTCGAAAAATCGTTATCAATGGCTTGTTGTTCAATCACCCAATTCACATACATTCTGCGTTGGTTATGGTCTTGACGCTTAAGTTCTTGAGTGACTTGGATTTTGTACGGATGGAGATGCAAATCCAAATGCAAAATCCACCACAATGAGCCGCAAGACAAGCCCAAATGTTGAGCACGTCGAGGAATCGACAAATTCGGGTCTTCCTCCACACTTTGAGCAACGACAGCGATATTTTCAGCAGAACGAATATTGCGATGATGCACAGGCCTTGCAATATCAATGACCGATCCAGCCTCTTCAAATTTTCTCACTGTGTTCGAAATTGTTTGCTGTGTAGGTCGATTATATCGACCGTCATCGGCTCGTAAAGCCCTAAATGTTGATACAGCAGAATCACCATTTTTATAATAAAATTTAATAATTTGAACGCATTCTTCGACTGTTAACCGATCCATATTACCAAATGGCATACCTTCAACTGAAAAAAACACGCTTTGGATGACATTTAATTCTGACAGATGTCAAATGGCAGGATTATACTTTCCTACCACGAAATGTATAACCCTGTACTATTCTACCCTTTGTATTTATTGGGGTTAGACATGATTTTAATGAAAAAAATAAATTGTTTCTTAATCGTTTTTATTAACAATACCCTATTAAAAATGGTACCTGTATGTCCGTCCGTCAGTGCGTCACAGCAAGTTTTCTCAGAAATCAGACAAGCTTGAGTCAGCAATTCTTGTGAGAAGCTAAAAGAGCTCGGTTTCATGGTCGAATGAAATTTTCTTATAGGAAAGTGACCCCTTAAAATTGTTTCCGCCGAACATAATCGAGTAGAATATCAAATGAAAGGCTTTGCAAAGATCTTTTAATATTTAGTATTAAAACTCAGAGCCGTAGTCAGGAAAATTTTTCGGGGTGGGTCAGCTTGTCGATGTGTGAAAAAAAAGTATTTTAATTTGTGGCCAAAGATCATTTTATAGGGTTCTTAATTTGATATCTTGTGTAAGATAAGTATTTTTTCGTTATATATTTTTTTCAAATTGTAGTGAATAGTTAAATTTCTAATGTCCGTGAAGGACAGCAGCGATGGTCTGCTGCCTCGGCAGAAGAAGATGGAGATATCCGCCGAGAATGCCCTTGTCTGGGGACGCGTGAATGCGCTGGCAGGCTAGCATTGTAGTGTCGTGGGGCGGGTTCATTCACCCAGCACAAGGACCCACTACAAAGAATTTCGCATTCACGAATTTCTGGGGTCGAAAAAAAGCAAGGCGACCGAAGTCGCAAAAATTGTAGGCAACTACAACAGAGGTAAACGACTTGTTCATGGAACAAGAGAAACAAGTAAAAAGGGACGGAATTAGGGTAACTTCGTCCTTACCCGAAGAGGCTCATGGCCAACAAATGAGAGAGGGGCAACCGGGTGGTGATGGAGCCCCCGCGCACCCACCCAACCGGATCAAAATCCATAATCCTCTTCTGAGTGGAAAACTCATACAACTTAACTTGCATGAGCCTTCCCATCAGAGAAGAAGTACCCCGGTGACTAATTTATGCCATAGAATTATGCAATTCAATTACATAACCCTATGTCATAAAGAGGCACCTTGCTCGGGCCACTCAAGCCGCGAAGTCACCTGAAACAAAGAGGTTAATATGTACCCGGCGGCTGGCTCATGTTTGGTGTTGTGAGCCTGCCACCGTACCGGGTCCTATACCCGGTCAAAAGAGCAAAAATTAAAAGACCGAAGTTGTACGTTTAACGCTTCATTGTTTTTTATTTCTCTTTCATTGAACTCAATATTGTATTAACACAAGAAGACTTACAATTTTTCGATAGTTGACCCGACCTGATCTGACATTAAAATTGTGAGAAAAACGTTTTTCTTATTTAATCGACTTTGCCAATATTCAACAACAACTATCTACCAACGTAAAAATGCATTATATTTTATTCTTATATTCTTCTCGCTCTTTTGTCATCTCGGGAATATACGCGCCAACAAGTCGAGTGTCTTCTTATTTTCTTTTTCTTCTTTTTACTGTATTTTCGAAAATATTTCAAACGAAACGGCTGAACATTATTGTATTATCGTAATGTTTCTTTTTAAAAGGGTATACAAACTAGTAGATTAAATTAGAGTTTACTCTGGTTAAAAAATTTACATTTACTAATGAATAATTCGACAGAAGAAACAGCACGATTCCAAAAGTCTCATGAGCAGTATAATGATTTAACTGGGTAATACGACTTCATATAACGAACAATGATAATCCTATTATGTATGTATATATATGCTAATATACTCAATTTGTCAATCAAAGTGTACGCGTGTAGTTTAGAAAATTTTTACCAGAATTTGAGCAATTAAAGGCTTTGAATTTTGTGGATCTGATCTGAGGCACATGGGTGAGCTGGCACTAATCCTGACTTTTTCTGAGTGACGGTCCGCACTGTCGAAACAGCAAATGTTTGAGAACATTCTTGGTAAGCAATACGTCGTGGACCCTCTCCAAGCAGTACAGTTCTCGCTCACTTTCTACCTAAACAGCAATCTTCGCACAGCCACTACTCTCCCACCTTTGAACTAACTGAGGAAAACGACGAGCAACGAATTGATATGCACCAACCTGAGCAGGAATTTTTCCTGTGCTCAATTTCAAATCATTGCAGACTCCCCATATCATCGTAAAGTCTCCAGTATCTTCAATTCGTCTCCGTTCGATGAATACATAAACGTCAATGAGCTTTAACATTACCAATTTTCCATTTGGGAAGAATGGAAATTGGCAATTGCTTCAATGAGGGTTCTGATCACTTGGAAAAAGTTCGGCAGCGAATCCAATTTAAGAAGTTTCACTAAAAATGTCAAGGCCACTACCGATTTTCACATCAATCCATTCCTTCTGTCACACTACATCTTCAACACAGTGCTCCTTCAACTCTTTTCACAATTGGATTTTTCCCCGATTGATGTTCAACATTTTTGTAATTGCACATTGATGATCAGATACGATACCTTTTCAACTCCACATAAATCACTCCTTGCGGTCCAAAAATATAAAAGTCAATTAATTTTCTCAATAACAGGCGATGTTTGTATGCTTGCACTCTTCACACTTATACTCCCAATTTCATGCAATCCAGTTATCATATCAGATAATATATATCAGGCTCAAAGCATCTGCTTGATGTATCTATATTTGTGACTACAGTAGACATTTCATTCGGATCGAGACCCTGACTATGTATTCTCGCTGTCTGTTGTTCCGCTAATCACTTCAATTTAATACGCAATTGAGCATTGTCTTCATCATTTCACAACTGGCGGCTAATCGGCTTTGGTCTTTTAATGGTAGTTTGGATAGGGGAACCATGTCACTAAAAAAGCTGTACAATGTCACGAAGTCGTTGTAGCGCCGCACAACTGTAGTTTTATATTTTCTGCTGATGATCTCATATCCGGAGTGCTTAAGTATAAGTGCTTTCTTCTCAGGTATCATGCAAATAGCTATGATGTCGGTATCCCTTGCAGCATTATTAAATAGTTACACAATTTATCAAAAAAAGAAACAACTATGGAAGTAAGTCAGAGCCAATCCCTCTCCCACACTAATCAAATCATTTCATTTTTGGGGTTCTCTGTTTATAATGCATGGAATTCGGGTAGATAGCCCTTCACCGTAGCACCGTTAGAACAATCACTTTGATCACCAACTTCTAAGCATGTCACGAATGATGAACAGTTCACATGTATCGAGAACGATCACAGCATGGTGTTATGATAGCACTACGTTTTGAGTTTAAATATAAATATTTCGAAGAACAGCGAAAACACTCGTTTGGGAAAGCACTGATGACCCTCGCCACAATGCTGACGACGACGAAAAATACCCCGCGACATGCACACTGCACACTCGAGCCGTAATTTGTGCTGCGTATCAATTCTTCTCATATCATCAATGACAGACAGTTTGGAATCCAACTACGCTGGCATAATTATAATCATACTTGTATTTACAAAATTCCGTGACCAATCGTGAGCCGGGCCAGAAAAAACTTCTATCGGTCGCAGTTCATATGCTTCTCAAGACAAGTTTATGTTCATGTTTTTAACTTTCCAATTATTCTATTCCAAAATCATCTTTGGCTAAATTGAAAACCGCTTCGAAGATACCAATACACAATTCAGGTGTATGTTTTGTTCCATAGGCTCACACCAAAACCAAACCATGAATATCTATACATCATTGACAACCTTGGAGAAGTGTACATGTGTTGAAATGTAACTGTGGTTCGCTCTTTACTTTATGAAATATATCTAGAACCTTTTCACTGTTCTATGCACTTGTTTTCTCTGTTCTCCCTCGAAGTAAATGGTGACTTCAAGATCTGGATAGTTTCAAAAATCACCGGTACCGGTGTTCCGTTAAGTGCTCCTGAATGGGTTGGATCTCGATCAGGGGGAAGTACTAAGGGCAAATCTGGACACGGAAGAAAGACAAAAACTTATAGCATCAATTGCCGAGCACTGTACACTAATTGAGTTTTGATCAGAAAATTTCACTTCCAATTCTGCATGCAATGAATATTCTCCTCTCAGCAAAACAAAGCACAATCGCAACCGATTCAATTTTTTCATGCGCGAACTCTAGATCATATTACTTTGCGCTGCGCTGAAAATTTAAAAGCGTCCGGAATAACGACAGAGCGTCTACGCCCACCACGGCCAACTCCCCCAACAAGACTGACTCTAAATCTGCCTCCGCTCATGGGATGTATCGAATATGAAGTTCTGTAGGGTAGATCGTTCGCTCATAAGAATTGTTACTAACAGTTCTATGAGTGTAAATGTATTTTTTTATATTTCTAGACTTCCGATGAACTGAGTGAGAGAATGTGTGTTTCACACACTTGCAAGTCATAACAGGATTTTCTAGATGGAAATGATTTGCTGGTTATGTAGTGAATTAGGAAATCTGGTCTATATTAGGCATGAATTTTCGTTAACCCTTCGCCGGCGCCGAATTCGAATCGAGCAGTTTTATTTATATTTAATATATAAAATAAATATAATAAATATATAAATATAATAAATAATAATAAAATTAAATAATTTAAATAAAAAAAAAGACTGTTCTATTAGTACAAAATGGCGTATAAAGAATACATAGGTAAGAAAACCAAGGCAAAGAGAGAACACTATGCAAATCTCAGAAGAGTAGCGAATAAGATAGTTAGGATTAAGAAAAGAAAATACTATGACGACCAAATGAGAAGTTTAGATGTAAGTCTAGCGAGCAACAACACAAGACAAGTACACAAAGTAGTGAAAAGCCAAAAACGTGATTATCAGCCCAAAACCACGCTCTGTCGTGATGGCATCGACAATTTCATCGCTGATGAAACCAAGATTGAGGAAGGATGGGCATAATATGTCAAGAAACCCCTTAATCCTCCACACAGCTCCAATACATTAGAGCCTATAGATGTTTCCGCAGAGCTTCCATCGACCCCACCAACTCTGGATGAAGTTTGTTTCACCATCAAAGCCCTGAAAAATAATAAAGCGCCGGGCATCGATGATATTCCAGTGAAGCTCATCATAAAGCTATTCACAAAGTCATCCAACACATTTGGCAACAAGAACATATGTTATGGGGCTAAAGGGAAATGTTGAGCAGACACGATAGCGAAAAGGGGCAACCCTCCAACCACCGTCAAATTGAATTGTTTTCAGAAACCTTTAGCCAGTTGAGTTTCCATCAAGCCAATTGTATTTGATATTAATTAACATACATATGTAACAAATTAAAATTTTATCTTATAAATACTTTTTTTCAACTAGATCGATAAAACTAATTTAAGAAGATTCTAACAACCAACTACAAAAGGTTATAGCAAAAGAAAACCATACAACAACAATCGTTGCAGCATCACCGCTTTTAGCAAGCTCTGCAACTGAAGCATCCCAAACAATCGATATCTGCGGGACATCAACCATCTTCAATAGCCGCAACATCTACGCTTGTCTTTGGCTCGCAATCATCCTCGTCATCATCACGCGTAGGCTTGAAGCAGTCGTCGCCCCAACAGCAGCAGCAAAGTATGCCTCAGCGCCGGCAGCAAGCACTCCAGCGGCAACAACAGCGAAGTTGCTGTCCCAAAAGCAGTAGCAGAAAAAACCAGCACGATAACAGCAGGCAACCCAACCAACTTCAAGATGTACTTTCCAGTAGAAGTGCATCGAGAATACCACGATCATGGCCTTGGCTTTGAAATGGCTAAGCCGTTAAGCCTGAAGTTAAAAAAGGGGCTGGGAGATAACGGTGGTGCTCTGTTTTATCGTAGTGTTTATTGCTTTAATTGAATCGAAAGTGGAAGATCGGTTTGGTGGACGCATTTATTAGAGTCTAGCTTCCTCGGGTGAAGTAATTGTGCGTCATGTGCAACGGTGGTTGGACCGGGGTCGTAGTTGTCTTACCCCCATTTAGTTTCAGGGGTCCGCTGTCTCGTTCGTGGTGCAACGGCCCGCGATTGGGCGAACGAGTGGCATCACGGCCCGTCTTCATTGGGCTATCCGGGACCCGAAAACCCCACCTGAAAGAATACTCTTGGTGGAGGGTAATAATTGGCGCCCTACGTGGGGCCATCAGAAGGTATTTCAGCTAGAAGACTTGAGCTTTTGATTTTATTTAGTTGGTTTGTTATTGCAGATCTTTTTCCATATAGACAATTACATGTAAATAATTTCTACGTCAAATCTTGATATTATTTTCTCAACATCCGTGCCACATATAAGGTGGACGTGGGAAATTTTTATAAACTACCGCGATTATAGGAAAGAAATTTTTCGTGGTGTTTCAATCCGCGATCTGCTTTCTGTTCGAAGGGAAGAAATTTAGTGAGCAAAGATTTTTGTTGTGATTTCGAACAAAAACGGGAAGTGATAAAAGTAGTTGTGCGGGTTTACTTGAAAAAGAATCAAATCTGAGGAAAAGCATATTTGATAGATAGAATGATATTTTTAAATTCTGGTAGTGAGAAATCTACCTTATATTGATTCTACTTGACTTTGTTTGATCATTTTTAATATTCAAGGGAGTTTAGTTGAAGAGTTTTTATATAACGAAACATTGATTATTGGTGCTGGAGGACGCAAGTGTAAAACGAATACCTGAGTAGTTCTTTCCAATTGGACGCCTATTATTTCTCGTCAAAACAGTTCGGGAATATTCGAATTACCTTCAACTGCATACATTGGCGCTTAATGTAAAAGGGCTCACGAAATAATTTTAAGTTCTATTGAGAAATTATAGTGAGGAAGTGCAAAATAGTGCGAATAGTGAGACAGTGCTGGTTTTCAGAGTGTTGTATTTGCGGGAGTAAGTAAATTTCGGTGAGACGGTACCGTGTTTACATTGGTGCTAGCATTAGGAAATCATATTCTGTACTTTGACAAGAATTTAATTCTTGTCAGAATAAAACCGTGTTTTAATTTACTTATTCAAAGAATTTGTAACCACTTAGACCGCTAAATGTTGAATTTTCTTTTAGGAATACGGCAGTGATTGGCAGAGTTTCAGTCGACAGATGCAGCAAAAACGAGCTTACTTACGAGCTACGGATAAGAGGCCAGCCGCTGGGGATGGTAGAAGAAATGAGAAAGTTACTACGCACAGCACTCAAGGCGGAACGGGCGATGGACTGCACCATGGCCGGAGGAGAAGTCTACTCATTTACTGAGAAGGAAAATATGTAAGCTGTCCGAGACAAGGTAGAAGAAATCAAGGGACTTCTCAGAGATTTTGAAGGTGGAAGGTGACTTCCTAAAAATCAAGTCAAAAGTGGAATCTGAACTCAACCGGCTGAGAAATATACCCGTGGAAGAAAGAAGAAAGTAAGCAGGCTCAATGGGTGAGCTTCTCACCAAAGCTGAAGGAGATGAGGAAGATGCAGAGGTTGCAGACCCCGCCCCTAGATTGAGGATAATGGCAGAAAAGAAAACGACCCCAGTACCAGTATGTTCAACCCCTCGAGCTGATGTGGTTATAGGGAAGCTGTAAGATATGACCAAGTGGGGGATTCGATTCATGGGAAACTCGAGCTCAATGAGTTCATTCCTAACTAGGGTGGAAGAGCTTCGAGAGGCAAAAAGGGTGTCAAAAGCGGATCTATTTAGATCATCTGCAGTTTTGTTTGAGGAGAAAGCACTAACTTGGTTTAGATCAATCAAACATCGCTGCAAGGACTGGGATGATATACAGAAGAAGCTGCGCATAGAATTTCTCCCGCCAGATTATGACGATAGACTACTGGAGGAAATCCGACACGGGACTCAGGGAAGGAGGAGTCAATTAGGGTATATGTGGCTGCAATGGAAGATCTTTACCGGCGACTGACCATACCATGTACGGAGGAGAGGAAGCTGTGCCGCTTTAAGAGAAATATAGCACCCTTCTATTTTCCAGACCGAACTTAGTCTGGCATTGATTTCTTCGTTGGCGCAACTCATTGAGCTGGAAAGAAAGTTGAAAACAACGAGAGCGATAGTCGAGTCCTTCATTCCACCTCCAAGTCGTCGGTATGAACGACTTCTGGAGCCAGATTTGGCGTACAGTGATGCCATGAGTGAGCGGACAATGGCAGCGTTTCAAGAAAAAGCCCGACATCGGTGCTCTGGACTTGTGGAAGTAACGGACATACCTCCAGGACTTGCAGTGAGCCCTAATAATGTTTTGGCTGTGGTAGAATAGGGGCTAAGAAGGCCCCTTGTCCACACTGCAAACCACGCTTGGCCGGGGACAGTAAAATTCCGGGAATAGGCGCGAATCTTATCAAGCGGAAGGTGCAGGGCCCTCGGGAAAAGACAGCCGTGCTCATTAGGTGACGTAAGGGGCACGCACGGCAGGAATATACCAGTCGCAACGAGGAGCAGGACCGAGTACATACTGGAGGAGAGGAAAGCGAATAATCGCTCACATGTGAAGTGGAGATCTTGGGTGGGGTATTGGTGAGGTTGTTGAACTCGTCACACTGTTTTAAGTGGGCCCGGTTGGGAAATGTTGAAGGCACGAGGGCTGGAGCTACGAAAGTCAGAGAGAATAGGGATTCAGTTAGCGGATAGTGAATGTGCCCCAGCTGAGGAGATAGCCTGGATACCAATTATGGTGGAAGGGTTCACGAGGTCCTGGTGGTGCCTCGAGTCCCTCACAAACTTATCTTGGGGGTAGATTTTCTACGCTTGTTTCGAAGTGTCTTGGACCTCAGTATGGAATCATGGGGATTCACGGCAGTAGCAGCCTGTGAAACGCTACAACATGGGAAGTACTGGTCATAAGGGAGTTTGGCTTGATGGGCGAGGGCTTGGGTTGTCGCAAAGGGGTAGAATATGTGATCGTCGGGACCCATCAAGCAACGTTATTATCCTGTATCCCCGGCAGTGTAGGCACACATCAACGAGGAGCTGGATGAAATGTTGCGGTTGGGAATAATGGAAACTCCTGGAAGTCCATGGTCATCGCCTATCCTCTTGTAAAGAAGAAGGATGGGAAGTTTCGCTTCTATATGAACTTCCGGAAGTTTAACAGCGTATCGAAGAAGGACGCCTGCCCATTGCCGTACATTTCTTCCATACTGGATAAACTTCAAGTTCCGATGGCTCAGGAGCCGAAGTCTTTTACAGCCTTTACGGTTTGCTGCGTGAAGTTTGTTCCATTTTAACCGCAAGCCTTTTGGGTTGCACAAGGCGCCTACGATATGGCAACGATTTGTGGACCGTATTTTAGGACCAGAGTTTGAACCATTTATCTTCGTGTACTTAGATGATGTGATTATAGTGACTGGGGATTTCGAAAAACACCTGGAAATTCTCCAGGAGGTATTATCACGACTACGTAAAGCTGGACTACGGGTATCGCGAGAAACGTGAAAGCTCTGCTGGCCGTAGCTGAAGTACCTGGGGTATATAGTAGATGAAAGCGGACTTCAAGTCGACGCAGAGAAAGTGGACTGTATATTATGAATCATCGGGCCTACAAAAGTGAAAAAGCTTCGACAGTTCCTTGGAATGGTGTCGTGGCAACGACACTTTATTCCGGCCCATGCCATGTTAACTGCGCCATTCACGAACCTATTACGTAAAAATTGGATGTTCAAATGGACGGATCAATGTAAGTTGTTTTTCTCAAGCTGCAAGACTATGCTATCAACAGCGCCCATTCTCACGCACCCTGACTTTATCTTGCCGTTCAATGTTCAGACGGACGCTTCGAATTATGGATTATGGGCTGTGTTGAGCCAGAGCCACCCGGAGAGTGAAAAAGTGGTATGCTATCTTAGCAGTGGTCTTTCCAAGGGAGAGAAAAATAACTCCCCCACCGAAAAGGAGTGTTTTGTGGTCTTGGGACAGTGAAGAATCTTCGGCCCTACTTAGAGGGATGGCGATACATAGTAACCACGGATCAACACTCTCTAGTGTGGCTCAACAATTTGCGGGATCTGACTGGTCGTCTGGCACGTTGGGTGGTGTGGCTTCAACAGTTTGATAATGATGTCATTCATCGGAAGGGTAAGGAACACTTGGTTCCTGACGACTTGTCCCGAGAACTACCGGAGGAGCGCATGGTTGAGAAATCTAACTCAGAGGATAAGTGGATGTCGTGTATGCGAACAAAACTGCAGGCAAATTCCCAGATTGGCGTATTGAAAGAGCAACACTATGGCGGCACCTACTTGGAAAAAATTGTGGGATTCCTGGAAGCAGGTGGTAGTCGATTTCGAGCGGCCAAGGATATTACTGCAGTACCATGATGACGCCACGGCAGAAGATATGGGGACTTATGACCGGATAGTTCAATGGAATTATTGGCCCAAGATGAGGGCAGATGTCAGCCTATATATCACAAGCTGCAAAACCTGCCAGGCAACTAAGGTGGAAGATAGGGCACTGTACAATCCGATGTTCTCCAGAGTGGGTCAAGCCCGAGAGCCCTGGGAAATGATCTGCGTCGATTTGGTTGAACCTTTACCATGTCCGACCCAGAGGAACGCTTTTGTTTTAACACTAGTGGACTACTTCACGAAAATATCTCTAGTCTTTCCACTCAAGAAAGCGATTACGTCCCTAGTAGCCAAAGTATTAGAGAAGCGAGTGTTCCTGATGTTCGGGGTTCCCGCGCAGGATGTATATGACAACGCTGTCCAATTCCATTCTTGGAAGGTGAACAACTTGGTAACTGGTTACGATCAAAATCTACAGTTCACACCATTTTATCATCCGCAAGCCAACCCAGCCGAGCAATCACTGGAAGTGGGACGTAATCTACCCAAGATCGGCTGTGCCTAGCGCACATATACGCATGTAGTCATGGATGTGACTCTTTATTTCATGAATTTCGGTCGGGATTTGGTGATTTCGCGGAGAACACCGAACCAACCGATCGACAACGGCCAGGGTTCATGGTAAGGACGCGGAAGTTGAAAATGGGGCGTGAGGAGGTAATCGAACGTCTGAAGGAGGCCAAAGGGAAAAATATGCAACGATACGATCTCCGGTAGCAAGGGCCTCATTAAATATGAATGATCTTATCTTAAGGCGGAATACTATTCTGCGAAGCACAATACTATTCTGCGAAGCTAGCCCTTAAGTACTTGGGTCCATTTAGAAAAGAGAAACGTGAGTCGTTATCTGGGTTTAAGCTGGTGGACACGGATGGATATCATGCAGGCACCAGGCACGCCAAAGACCTGAAACCTTATACAAATTAGTAGGATGCAGATCAAATAGTTTTAGTGGCTTATCTTGTCAGTTAGAAATAAGAGAATGAGAGTAAACGTTCCTGGTCAATCCGCATCCTATTAGAGGTGGAAGCTGAGAAGATACTCAGATATGAGAGATAGAATGATTTAGGGAATGGTTTTTTAGTTGCTCATTGTCTTTCCTTCCTTCGAGTCGTGTTGCATTGAAGTAAAGAAGTTAATCCAACAGGATAAGCTGTAGCTATCGTTGGAAAACACGAAAAATATTGTTACATGTGCAAATAATTTTGCGAGCTTATGTCGCCATTGTTTTCGCAACTATTAAGAACATGATGATCAACAAACGAATGTACTCGAAAGCACAAGAACCCACCAAGCATGATCAACATCAGAAAGTGACGTCACTGCGGCCATTCAGGATCGCTCGAATATTCCAGATAGTTCGCCAATGTACGAGAAATAGATTGAATGACTAGAGACCCTATATAAAGCCAAGCTGAATGAATGGGGAGATATAGTAAAACTGCGATAGTAAGAACTGCGATAAGTGTGGAGTGTGAATTAAAGGCGATAGTCAAGACAGTTGAATTAAAAATTTATAGGTGACAAAGTTAAATTAATGATTGTGCTTTTTTTGGTGAATAAACTCTTTTAACTTAATTTAAAAGACAGTGTGTTTTCACTTTCCCGGAACATCAAAATTATTGGCCGTGAACCATAACACGCAACAATATAAAATAAACAAAAATACAATGGTAAAGAAGTTCAATTTTACAAGAAGTTGGATGGATTAGAAGTTAGGAGCAGCCAGTATAGGAAAGGAGGTTAAGTAGACGTAAGGAATATATAGTAGTAAAGTTGGTGGCAGTATTTCCTAATTTAGTTCCAAATACCCTAGAATAAGAAGTTTGTAGTATTTAAGTTAAGTTGAAAAATTTACGAAGATGAGCATTAGGTCGTTCTCAATACTAATAATGGTGGTGGGCCCTTAATATTGTAGTGAATTCATGCACTCAGAGTTAGTATTAGCAGGTGGAGGTAGAAGTCTAAGGACATTAGTAGATTGTCATCACTGGGTCGAAAGAATGGTGTAGATAGTGTAAGAAGAATGGTTGCATATGATGACAGTAGTTAGATGTGAAATAAAATACACTCATTGGTTTGACGTATGGAGATAAGGACTTAGTAGGTATAATATCACGTTTTATCAACGTTTCTTTTGGCGTATTTTCCATGCTTCTTCCTCATTTAAGGATCTCATTTTCTTCGGGGTTTTTTCCCTCCTTTGGATGTTCAAGCTAAAATAAAGTGAGTAGAGTACAACTAAATTAGCTCGATATAGTGAATTATCGTCAATTCAGAGAGATAGGGAGGTACTTTGGTAAATTGGTAAAAGTCGTTTTCTATTGGTTAAGCGAAAGAACACCGGTGACCAGGTTCTAGGGAGAAGCAGCTGAGCAACGGCTCGTAATGTTAGCCCAGATGAGTAACTAAGCTTAAGGGGGGAGAGTAGTAACACTAGTATGTAGCAAGTAATGAGATATTCTAAAAGAAGTAACCGTTTGAAGAGTGGATGCGTGCAAGGAGTGGATTTCGGAGAAATCCACTTGAAGCAGGGGGGAAGCAATTTTACAGGGCTAAAGGGAAATGTTGAGCAGACACGATAGCAAAAAGGGACAGTCCTCCAACCCCTGCCAAATCCAATTGTTTTCAGAACCTTTTAACAGTTGAGTTTCTACCAAGCCAATTGTATTTGATGTTAACTAACATATGTAGCAAATTAAAATGTTATCTTATAAATACCTTTTTTCAACTAGATCGATCAAACTAATTTAAGAAGGTTCTAATAACCAACTACAGAAGGCTACAGCAAACGAAAACCATCCAACAACAATGATTGCAGCATCACTACTTTTGGCAAACTCTGCAATAACAGACAAACTCACCAACTTCAACATATACTTTCCAGTGGAAGTGTATGAGAATACCACGATCATGGCCTTGGCTTGAAATGGCTAAGCCGTTAAGCCTGAAGTTATAAAAGGGCCTGGGAGAAGACGGTGGCGCTCTGTTTTATCATAGTGGTGAAGCAAATCAGAGTTTTACTCAAGGCGCGATTACAAAAAAGGAAAAATAAAAAAGGAAAAATCGGAGTTAGAACCATTTTAAGACCACAAAAGGGCGCATTGAGGGAAACTTACAGGCAAACAAGATTGCAACAACTGGGAACTTAATAGTCGGAGGGATTGCGGTGGCAAGGGAGATTGAGCGAATAACAGACGATTAGTGGTTTATATCTGGGCCCCAAATAGCGAAAGTAATAAGCAAACTTTTGCATCTTAATAATTTGGCCAAGATTGTTGTAATCCTCTTAGTTTGTAAAAATAATTATGAATTAGTGAAAACCAATATTTATGAAATAGTGACAATCGAGAGTGACCTCCACGTTTTTTTATTTCTTTAATTGAATCGAAAGTAGAAAATCGGTTTGGTGGAAGCGTTTATTAGAGTCTAGCGGCCTCGGGTGAAGTAATTGCGAGTCAAGTGCAACGGTGGTTGGTCTGAAGTCTTAGTTGTCTTAGTCCCCTTTAGTTTCAGGGGTTCGCAATCTCGTTCGACAGCACGCAATCGGGCAAACGAGCAACGCCACGGCTCGTTTTCATTAGGCTATCCGGGATCCGAATGCCCCATCTGAAAGAACCCTCATGGCGCAGGATGATACGTATGCCGAAATAGTCGAGCCAATCAATTATACTCCCCATACACAAAATGGTGACAAGCTACAGTGCGAGAACTATAGAGGCATATCACTACTTACAAAATATATTACAAGATCTTAGAAAATAAACTCGAATCAAACGCCAACAGTATTATTGGGGAGTATCAAGGTGGTTGTTGAGCAGATAGATTGACAATAGACCAATGTCAAGCAGTTGACTTTAAGCAAGCAGACAACAGTATTGATCGTAACGTACTGTACCGTATAATGCTTTGCTTTGGTATTCCAGCCAAATTAGTCCAACTTACGAAAATGACAATGACGTCGACGACCTCTCAAGTCCACATCAATAACCAACTCACCGATGTCTTTGACACAAATATCGGACTAAAACAGGAAAATGGGCTGGCCCCATCGCTATTCAATTTGGCTCTCGAATATGTCATCAGAAAACTAGCTATCGATACAAGCGGTACGTTACTATACAATTCAAGCCAAGTGGTAGCCTATCCGGATGACATCAATATTTTGTCACGGTCGTTAACGACTGCCCAAGAACTTTTCTTGATACTCAACGGTGAAGCAAAACTAGTAGGGCTACAAATAATTGAGAACAAAACAAAATTCATGACGCAGTCGAGGAAAATACCTCAAATTCCCAAAATATCACACTTGGTGAATACAGTATTGAAAATATGAGTGAATTTGTAGGTTTAGCCCCCAAAATAACGAGAACCGGTAATGTAAGAGACGGAATACGCCGAAAAATACAGCTCGCAAATAAAATATTTTATTCAGTTTTGAAGATCTTAAAGACCAGCTGCATACACAGGAAAACAAAGCCCCAAGTATACAAACCTGTGACAAGACCTGTGTTTTGCTATGAGTGTGAAACATGGACCCTAACCCAAGCAGCCGCAAATATATTGAACGCCTTTGAGCGATGGGTCCTGAGGCAAAAAATCGGAGCGAGGCTAGACAGGGACCAATGGTGAGTCCGATACAACCATGAGCTGTATGAAATTTTTGACAAGCCGGGGGTCTCAACGATTGTTAGACTGCGGGAGTTGCAATGGGCTGGCCACACGAATCGTATGAACGAACAACAGATACCCAAAGGACACCTTCGTTGGGAGAATTGAAGGGCGGAGACCAGTGGGGAAACCGAGGAAACGCTAGTTGGACTCGGTGGACGAAGACAGTTCATCGCTGCTCGAATTTCAAAATTGGAGGACGCGGTCAATGGATCGAGACAGTTAGAGGCGCTATTTGCAGAAAGCAAAAGCCCGAGAGGGGCTGTAGTGCTACCAAGAAGAAATTCGAAGCAGTGAAAAGATACCACTGTGACACAAAACGATCATCTAGAAAGCATGTGGTGCATCTAGAGTACCACCGTAACATTTGAGCAATTTTCTGAGAGGTACAATGCGTGTACCACTGTTTCGGAAGGAGTTGACGGTGTCCATATCTACATTGTGATGACTTGTAGTAACTGAAGAGGTCGAGAATATGTGAAGGTGCATCAAAAAGATCAAAATTTAATAGCTGATGTTTTTTTGAAAATGACTCGCTATTTTTAAGTGTATTGAACACAGCATGCGCGAGTGTAGCAAATAAATGATTGCACTGTCGAGCGCTGGAGTGTGCGCGCGGCGGCAAAACAACATCGAAAGGTCATTTCATTGAATTGTTGTGCTGTGAAATGCGTAAAATTTGGCATGAATTCATGTATTTTGCATGAGTAATTTCATCCGGCAAGTTCAACTTAATGCAGGGAGTGTACGGGATGTTAGACGAAGGGAAAGAAGAAAGGTGCATTTGAATTTGCCAGGGCGTGAGGGAGATTGACTCTTCCGTCGCGACTGAAGGAAAAGATTGGAGGGAGTTAAGTGGAGTGTGCCGGGGCAATGAGACTTGCGCGGTGTGCTACACACAAATGTACATTATTCAGTGAAGAAATGAAAATTGTCTCAGGGAATTGATTAGAAACCTGATTTCTAGCGTGATAGTCGAGTTCCAAATATTTTTAAGTGTGAGAGGAAGGTTGGCTAGTCCCAAACAAGTGTGTATGAACGAGCGAGAGAACGGTTTGCAGAGTGTGTTGGTTCGATGGTTTGCCGTTGTTTGATTCTTTGGGCGATGGGGGAACTTGCTCGCGCCGGGAGTCGGTTCACGATCGTCAACCAGTGCGGACGGCGCGAGAAAGAAAAAAAGGCAAAATTATCGCGTATACCGACTACGAGTGCGCGAAGTTCTCTTGATTCACACAAGAGTTAGTGGATATGCGAATAAACGCGCGCAGAAGAAAAATCGAAGTGCGAATTTTATCGCGAGGTGTTGACACGCACTTGTGTTCCAATTCGATCGAGTTGCTTACGGTTTCGCCGCAGAGTGCGGACGATTAGGAAATAACGGCAGGCAAGCGCTGTTGCCAAGTTTCTCGAAAAACGAGTTCTATGTGTCAGTGAGTGCACACTTGTGTATGAGTGTTAGCTCAAAATCCGAAGCGGGGACGGCGATCGGGACGACGGGAAAAATAAAAGACGCGAAGGGGGAAAAACGAACAGGTGTTTGCGAATGTGGAAAAGCTAGTCGCCGCGCGATATTTAATTATATGTATTTCGTGATTCCGTAAATAATTTATCACCAAGTGACGAAGATTGAAATGTTGAAAGCGTGTTTTAAAAGTGATAAACATCACCTTATTGTGGATACCTATTAGTTCTACCATCAGGAAAACGTTCATAATTGGAACGTTGTTGGGGTCGTGCTCATCCTTTGGAAAGTTGCTTAGTTGCGGGAGGATTAACCGTTTTTTTTTCGAATTATTTTTTTTATCAGGGTAGCAACTGTGTAACGGGATTAAGAAGGCACTGACGACGCGACAGTGCATGTAAATGATACGGCTTTTCTTTTTTTTTCTTAAAACCCCGGAAAACGGTACATCCTGCTGGTGACATTTGAGTGGTCACTAATGTGCGGGCGAAAGAGACGAAATTTCTCAGTCTTGATGTAGAATACCTCACATCGTCGAAAGCGCGTGACGCTCTTAAGAAGTCTCGTTTTGCTGAAGGAGATAATTGCTAATCCCATCCCGAGAGAGTACAATAGATTAGTTGGATTTTATGTTAGACTATAAATCTCTTCATCGAGCAAAGAAAGTTCCGGTTTACTGAGAAGAGCTTAAAGTGATGTTGAAGAAAATCTCGTTTTCAAACTCTTGCATTTTGTATACTGTCCGTCAGGCGACTTAAAAGTGGGAGTTCCAACTGAAATGCTAAACAGGAATTGATCGATTCAAGTTGTCCTTTGTGCTCTCCTGGCGCCCGGAAACAGTTCAATTTCTTGCAACGTGATTGTGAACTCCACGAATAAGTGATAAAAATAGCACAAAGGCGTATCAAAGTGTTCGCAGAGAGAGTTGGCATGCTGAAGAGAGCTTAAAAATTTGGTAACTGTGTTCCCGGAATCGATCTACGCATTAATAGACGTTCCCCTTGAGCTGCTGCAGGAAATTAAAAGTGTATTGCTACAATTTTCTGGTATTCCGAATAAAAAGGATAATTAGATTCTTGTTGCACTTATCGGATTCTTCTCCATATTTCACGTACCCAGCACATCCTCGCAACAACTGACCTTTCCGAAGAAAAAAGAAAACACTCAAAAACGATGACTTCCCGGAAATGCTATTTTTAAAGCCAAACTGATTTGTTTACGTTGGCCTTGAAGATCCTGAGGATTACGAAAGTGCCATCGCCGGCGCTATACGATCGCACAAGACGATCCCGAACGCACATTGGCTGCCTCGAACATTTCGTAAGGAGCGTGGCAAAAGCAAAAGGACAAGAACTTCGAAGGTCACTGCAAAAGGATTAGCAAGAAGACTTGAAGGATTCCGAAACCTTGCGGGAGTACGTGAACATTCCTTGGAAGCAGATTTCCTGAACGAAAGTCAAATGCCAGCTTTTAGTGATTCAGGGTGACTCCTGAGGAGGCGATAAGCATTCTATACGAGGTATACAATGTCATATCTGTTTATTTTGCGGGACATAACAAGTTCACTGTTAATCACTGTTAATATATTAAACTTTTAATGGCTCAAACGCAACCCTACCTATAATTAGATTAAAATTATTATTCGAAACTAAAATATTGCACACTAGTGGTTAAAACAAGGCATGTGTATTAAATCATTTTTATAAAGTGCAAACACTTCAAAAGACGATTCAACATAAACTTAATCTAAGACTATTTGGAACTATAAAATAAAATTATCCGGAGGTGCGAAGAACAAATTACCGGTTTATTTGCGTGCGCGATAGTTTTAAAGATAAGAGAGCGTGTTTACGAACTTATTGGTGAGTCGAAACAGGCAACAATTAAAATTTGCGGGGAATACTCTGTTGAGGTGAACTTTTTTTTTGCTAAGGAATTATTACCAGTCGCCGTGCACCTAGAGCTGACCAAAACTTTCTCAATGCAATCACGGTGTTGATAGTGCAAGGATAAATACGGGTACCCCATGCCCTTTGAATTGAGGACAAGCCGCAATCACTCCATGGCCTGCCGTGATTACAGTGATTGATAACTACTCGTACACATACAACACCCCAGGCCCCATTTCGATAACGATTTCAAATTCGTCCGAAGAACCCGCACTGGAGCAGTACTAATTAGCTGATGCCGCGTTTGATTCGCTTTCAAGGTCTCGGCAACCGTTTGTTCGGATGATCGAACATATGTCGCCTCGTTGCCAATCAACGAGCAAGAACGATTCTAGCGGGAAGAAACGAAAGGATTCGGCGGAAGACAGAAAGAGCACCTCTACAAACGTGGACAAATATCGAAAGAGCTCGTATAGCTCCCGTAACCGATCATATTCATCACTAAGAAACCTCCGCTCAACCATACGTGAATCAGGGAATAATAGTCATAGTCAGCGACAGCCATTCAGTTGGTCGTCTACGAATAATTGTATAGCACCGCAACAACTGAAGGCCGGCTGCAGAGAATGGTGTGGAATTGCTAGAACGTATCATTGAGGTCGGAAATGAAACTAAGCCAAATCAAACCTATCTTTGAGCGTCATGCAGGCAAATTTCTGCACTTTAGGTAACCGGTGATAAGGCCAACGAGAACTATGCAGTCCTTACTCCTTACATGGAATTTCCCAAAATCTTAGTGCAGGAGCAGCATTTATGTCGTGAAAAAATCTCAAAACGCCGCATTAAGTTAGATTTAGATGCGTTGATGAAAAATGTGATATTTATCGTTCTAAGGAGTTAGAAAAGTTAGTCTAGAAAAGAAAAGGGATCAAGTAGCCCACGATATCAAAGGATTGCAGAAATCAAGAGCAGATACGTCGGAGTTACAGGGACTCCCAACGAATAAAGAAACCGGCAATAACATCAATCATTGGAATCGCAAAGACCTGATCGACTACAGAGATCCAACCCGTTATTATCGTATGGAGGAAGCTGCACGATTTGAATTCGATACACCTATAAATTTTACCGCTAATGCTAGAAGCTGCTGTGATCGACCTAAACCGGATTGGCATCGTTGATGGGGAAGATATTAAAGCGTCAAAAGTCAATTTACTTCATTTAACAGGCGGTGGTTCCATAGCGAGTTTCCTCAGTTTTATTGCTAAACCGACCATTTTTCCGACATTCTTGCCTCTGCGGTTTATTGCCCGCGGACGAGACAATATCTTAACAAGTGAATTTGTTACTCAATTTTGTATGGCATTCGCCCAAAGAACCTCTATAGTGATAAGTGAGACTAATACTAATAGCACGATGATAACAACCTTAAGAATTTACAGGACACCTCCAGCCCCATCGAGCGCTCGACGGAACAGCGGTGAGTCCTTTTGATTAATAAAAATCTATGCTCAAAATTTTATATTCATTATTTATATTATTTATAATAAATTATAAAATTTGTTTTATATATGTACAAAATATGCGGATACATATCTATACAAAATATGCAGATACCTATATTAGATTCGGTTTCAAATTAATTGGAAGCCTAGAAATTTAGTTGACGCGTCCTCATTAGCTGAACGTGATTAAAAGTAAACCTTTTTACCTTGCCTGTTGAAAAGCAACTCGGTTATTTCAAAAAACTGGATGAAATCTTAAGTTAAGAAAAAAAAAAAAAAAGGAAAACTAATTTGAAAAGCATAGTATAAATATGCAACTTTTGGTATTTATATGTTATAAGTAATATGAGCTCATGGTTTTGATTCGGAAAAGAATACTTAACGATCTATTAAGCAATCGATTTTTGGCGGTCCTATGCTTTAATTTATATTGTGTTTATCGCAAATTTTGAAGTCTTTACATTTTGCAGAGAATCATTTTACAGTAAGTGCTAGGTTAACATTCTTAAAAACCATGCGATTTGTGAATAAAATGAAGAATTAAACGAAAAATTGGTCTTTTCCCTTCCGGTTTTTCTGACCGAGTATAGGACCCGGTACGGTGGCAGGCTTCCACCTCAAAATATGAGCCAGTCACCGGGTACATTTTAATCCTTTTTATTTCAGGTGACTTTATGGGTTGAGTGGCCCAAGCCAAGTGCCTTTTTATGGCATAGAGTTATGCAATTCAATTGTATAATTCTATGACATAAATTGGTCACCGGGGTACTCCCCTTCTGATGGGAAAGCTCATATAATTCAAGTTGTATGAGTTTTCCACTCAGAAGAGGAATACCTGGCCACCTCAACGATTTAACATTGGATTTATTCCGGTTGGGTGGGCATGAAGGGGCTCCACCACCACCCGGTTGCCCCTCTTTCATTTGTGGGCCCTGAATGTATTTGGGTAAAGACGAGGTCAACCCCAAATTAGTCTTTCTTGTCAGGTTGCACTTGTTCTCGCAACAAGTCGTAATTCCTTCGTGGAGGTTATCTACATATTTGCGACTCCGGTCGTCCTCTGTTGATCTTCTGCAAGCAATTCGTGAATGCGAAATGTTTTGTAGTGAGTCCTCGTGCCGGGGAAACGAACCCGCCCCACGACACCGCAATGCTAGCCTGCCAGCGCATTCACGCGTCTCCGGACGAGGGCATTCTCGGCAGGAACCAACACCTTCCTCTGCCGAGGCAGCAGAACATCGCTGCGGTCCTTCACGGACATATTGAAAATCTTTGATTCACTACAAATGGCGCCCAACGTGGGGCCCGAAAAGCCCGGCTGTATCATCAGTCGTGAGCACGAGACAGTCCATCGTCTCTAGGTGTCCCCACTAGGTGTTAGAAATTTTGGCGGGTAGATAACTCCCGAGGGTTTTTGCACTAATCGTGCCCCAGCAGCCTAATACCTTTCGAACGTGTGTAGTCCCTGGACATCAATGTCGTTTGGTCCTGCTTTTGACGTATACTTTGGTGGTTTACCACCATTGTATAACTAGTAAGGCCAAATGATATTAGAGTCCCTTTTTTGTGTTCGGAGGTTATTATCCCAACATTTATCTTGCGGAGGTTTCTGATCCGCTCCCCAAACCAGCGGTGCCTAAGTGTCTTAAATTACATGGATTTTGATTTCATGTGATTGGCTGATTAGCTAATCCATGACTATCCATGACAAGACACGCGCTGCTTGTGGATTAGAATACCACCCTGGGCTGACAAGTTGTAACTTGAGAAGTTTGCTAATGAGGGATCACTTCGGAACCCTGATTTTCATGGTGCCACAAGAGAGTGTCCCTGAAACATTTAGAAGGATTGTGCCATGGTGTCCATACTTGGGAGGAAGGACGGAAGGGAGAGACCGATTATTTTTTTTTTTTGATAACGATTAAAACTTTTCATACACTTTGGTTTTTTTTGTGAGGATTGAGTATAGCTCGCCACTTTCGGCCACGTTTTTGTGTTTTGTCATAATAATAGTTAATTACTTCTTTTATAGCATTTTTTTTTACTATTTTATTATCAGTGTCAACACTGTTAGGATAATGGAATTTCTAAACGCATGTAGACTTTGCCTACAGAGCAGCGAAGAAATGTATCCACTCTGTGATAGTTCCGTAGATGAAGCGAGGAGGATTTTTATTGTCGACTTCCTGAAGGAGTCCCTTAACATCAACATCACATTGGAAGATGGCTCACCAGACCACATCTGTGGTGAGTGTTGCACGGAAGTGGAACGGATATACTCCTTCATACGTCGCTGCAAAGAGACCGAGTCAACACTACAACGACTTAAATCAGCACGACGATCTCAAGATCCAGTTATCGACCAGCGGAACAGGATTCAAAGAGCAGACTACCATCCGTCTGAGGATCCGGATCCACCATCTCGATACCAGCCTTGGAACGCCTGGGATCTTCCGCCACGACTCAACCAAGTACCACCACCGACTCTAGGTTCAGTGGCTCCGCAGGAACAACCCTATATGCTGAAACCGAAGCATATCCCCAGCATTGTACAGGGTTGGAACCTTCATTTTAGCGGGGAGCCAAACGACCTGAACGTGGAAGTCTTCATTGGTCGCGTGGAGTCCTTAGTCGGAGAGATGTTGGCCGGCGACTACACGATGCTGGCAGGATATCTACCAATGCTGTTCAGGGGAGCAGCACTCGAGACGTACTGGCGGATTCATTCGGCCCCACCATCAATACGCTGGACACGGCTGAAGGAGGTACTCCGCATGGAATACTCGACGGTCAACATGGATGAGAGTGTCCTGGACAAGATCCATGCCAGATGGCAACGTCCGGACGAGCCCTTTCATCAGTATCGAGCCGATATCCTTCGGTTGAATGACCAGCTGTCAGAGCCTATGTCTTCCACTCAACTGCTGCGGGTGTTGAAACGGAATCTAAAGCCGGAACTTCGTTGCCATGTGGTAAACTCGGACCCGCAGAACATGGAAGCACTACTGAGGGTCGTGAGTCGATTGGAGAGGCTTGAAGAAGACCTCCAAGAACGGCCTTACCTACATGCGAGGACGGGTCCCCGACGTGAAATCGCAGAAGTGGCTCCAAATTGCAACAACACCAATCTGGAAGATCACACGGAGTCGAACACCTATGTTCCGGACTACCCAGATGGTGCCACTCCAAAAAACGGACGAACGAGTACCCTACCACCTCAGTGGTACTCGAAAACCCCGCAGTAGCTCCTCAGCCAGCTGCTCACCCCAATACACCTGACGTTAACCCACCAGCCATGACCACTACGACTGCAGATGTTCACACTCTTCCGGAGACCTCACCAACGACAATATTAAAACGACCATCGCAGTCACTGCCAGAAGAACCGCGGCAGCCTCAATTACGCACTCTAAAACCTTATCATGTGCGACTGCAGGAATATAGGGTGGCTCGAGAGCGAATATTTGCTTCCGAAGTAGTCACTTCCCGTTCGTGCACGACAAAATGGTCAACCCGTCGTTGGCGGAATTTCCGCAAGAGAGTGCGCACCTGCCGTCAAACTGTAAACTCTTGTAACATCTCGGAGGTTGCTGAGAATGAGATCAGACCTTATCATCCAATTAAAGTGTTGGGCGAGACCGTGTTTGCTTTGATCGACACGGGTGCCAGTATCAGTTGTCTTGCCTCGAGCTTTGGCTCGAAGGTGCTCCAAGAATATCCGAACTTGATTAAATCCTGGCGCACTGAAATCAGTACAGCTGATGGCACCAAACACCCTATACGAGGTAAACTAACCACACCCGTGATGTTCAGGGGTCAGACGAAGGATATTACGTTCTACATTATTCCGTCTTTGACTCAGAATGTATACCTTGGTGTCGATTTCGTCCTTCGCTTTGGGCTGGCCTCCGATTTATTCACCGATTTGTCTTTAAAAACCAGAAATGTCAACGAAATCACTTCTACTCCCGATAGGCATGACCTGACGCCTAACCAACGACAACGCCTGGAAGCATCCATTGCTGCTTTCCCATCGTACGCTACCCAAGGCCTTGGCCGCACCACCCTAGTCTCACACGCCATCGACGTTGGCGATAGTAAACCGATTAAACAGAGACACTACGCCATCTCGCCGGCCATGGAGAAATTGGTGTATGCGGAACTAGATAGGATGCTCGAGTTAGGGGTCATAGAGGAGTCCCAAAGTGCCTGGTCCTCACCGGTAACCTTGGTTGTAAAGCCAGGTAAAGTCCGCCTCTGTCTTGATGCCCGTAAGGTAAACGCGGTTACCATCAAGGACGCGTACCCTCTTCCACTCATCGATGGAATACTAGGGAGACTGCCGAAAGCCAATTATATCACCAGTCTCGACCTAAAAGACGCCTTCTGGCAAATTCCACTCGATGAGGGGTCAAGGGACAAGACCGCCTTCACAGTGCCTGGACGACCATTATATCAGTTCGTCACAATGCCCTTTGGCCTGTGTAACGCGCCGCAAACGATGACTCGGTTGATGGACAAGGTCATCCCTCCTCACCTAAAACACCAAGTGTTCGTGTACCTTGATGATCTGTTACTCATCACGGAAACGTTCGATCAACACCTCCTACTCCTACAAGAAGTAGCCCTGCACATCAGTAAGGCGGGACTCACCATCAACGTACAGAAAAGTAAGTTTGTCATGAAAGAAGTCCGATACCTCGGTCATGTCATAGGACATGGCACTATCAAAACGGATCCAGACAAAACTCGTGCGATTGATGAGTTCCCCTTACCAAAAACTGTGAAGCAGCTACGACGTTTCCTTGGTGTGTGCGGGTGGTACCGAAGGTTTGTTCGGAATTATGCAACAGTTTCAGCGCCCCTGTCAGACATGTTGCGGAAGGGGAAGTTCGTTTGGACTGAACTCAGCCGAAAGGCATTTGAAGAGCTTAAACAAGCCCTCACATCAGCTCCTGTCTTGCACAGCCCCGACTTCACGAAGCCCTTCTCCATTCATTGTGACGCAAGTCAACATGGAGTAGGAGCCGTGCTGGTGCAATTGACCGACGAAGGAGAGGAAGCTCCCATCGCCTTCATGTCCAATAAGCTGAATTCGGCCCAAAGAAACTATACTGTTTCCGAGCAAGAATGTTTGGCAGCGGTAATGGCTGTGAAGAAATTCCGAGCTTATATCGAGGGCCACCAATTTGAGATCATCACGGACCACGCGTCACTACAATGGTTGATGAACCAGGCAGATTTAAGTGGACGCCTAGCCAGATGGGCTCTTAAACTGCAAGGGTTCAAGTTCGCCATCAAACATCGGAAAGGAACCCAGAACATCGTACCCGACACTCTCTCACGGATGTTTTCCCCAGAGGGAGCCGAATTAACAATAAATGACGAGGACCCCATCGAAATAGATTTGGACAGCCCGCATTTCGAATCAGATAGCTACAAAGAGTTGAGGCAAACCATAGCGACCCAACAGACACAGCTGCCTGATTTGAAGGTAATAGACGGCTATGTGTATAGACGAAATGAATACGCCACTGGTGATCCATGGCAGGAAGAAGAGTCTTGGAAACTCTGGGTACCGGAGGAAATGACACAACATCTGATCCTCCGCGCACATGACCATCCTTTAAGTGCCCACGGAGGTTACGGTCGGACGTTACGGCGACTCAAGAAATACTTCTTTTGGCCTAAAATGGCATCCCAGGTCAAAGACTACGTGAGCGCCTGTGAGACCTGTAAAGGCACCAAAGCGCCCAACCAGCCTCTTCGACCTCCTATGGGTAAACTCAACGTTCCAGAACGCGTGTTCCAGCGTCTATACATCGATCTACTCGGTCCATATCCTCGGTCTTCCATGGGACACATCGGAGCCATAGTCGTTCTAGATCAGCTCTCAAAGTTCCCAATGGTGGAACCTATCCGTAAATTCACAACTCCATCGATCGTGAAATTCTTAGAGAACCGGGTATTCCATGTGTTCGGTGTTCCAGAGAGTGTGTACTCAGATAATGGAGTACAGTTCCGGTCTCGGCAGTTTAAGAGCCTACTTGAGCAGTATGGCGTTGAACACCAACTGACGCCCATATACTCTCCTCAGTCCAACGCATCAGAACGGTTGAACCACACCCTATTGGCCACGATCCGTTCCTACGTCCACCCATCTCAAAAGGATTGGGATCGGCGATTGTCTGCCATCACATGCGCCCTGCGATCCTCGTATCATTCCGTCACCGGTGTCGCCCCTTACTTTGCCGCCTTTGGACAGCACATGATTTGCCACGGTAAATCATACCGACTGTTACGGCAATTAAAGTGTTTGGGAGACCCCGTCGTTGCGCTGGAGCCCCACGAACGGTTAGGAGACCTTCGCCAATAAATCGGACGGAAAATTAAGGCCGCAGGTAGTGCAAATGAAGCGCAGTACAGTCTCCGGTCACGATCTGCTAATTTCAATGAAGGAGATGAAGTTTTCCGGCGAAATTTCCGCCAAAGTGACGCCGCGGGGCATTACAACGCCAAGCTGGACAGGCGATTCTTGAAAAGCCGCATAAAGAAGGTAATGGGACCTAACCGTTACTTGATAACGGATCCATCGGGAAAAGAAGTGGGGGTATACCACGCGAAAGACCTGCGCCGATAGATAATTGGGCACGTCTGTTTGTCCGTCCGCATATATTTTCAAAAACGCGCAAAGGTTGTATACTTCCAGACAAACATAGACATAAGTCAGTCCGTCCGTCTGTTAATTGTGTTTTTTTTCTTTTATGGTTCGTCATCTCTAATCCCGACGCCGAAGCCAACCCATGATACACAGAAATATCCTTCAGCTCCTTTTTCGCAATCCGCATTGCCTTGGGATCGCGAGAAAATTAGCTGCCCTGTAGTAACTGAAGAGGTCGAGAATATGTGAAGGTGCATCAAAAAGATCAAAATTTAATAGCTGATGTTTTTTTGAAAATGACTCGCTATTTTTAAGTGTATTGAACACAGCATGCGCGAGTGTAGCAAATAAATGATTGCACTGACGAGCGCTGGAGTGTGCGCGCGGCGGCAAAACAACATCGAAAGGTCATTTCATTGAATTGTTGTGCTGTGAAATGCGTAAAATTTGGCATGAATTCATGTATTTTGCATGAGTAATTTCATCCGGCAAGTTCAACTTAATGCAGGGAGTGTACGGGATGTTAGACGAAGGGAAAGAAGAAAGGTGCATTTGAATTTGCCAGGGCGTGAGGGAGATTGACTCTTCCGTCGCGACTGAAGGAAAAGATTGGAGGGAGTTAAGTGGAGTGTGCCGGGGCAATGAGACTTGCGCGGTGTGCTACACACAAATGTACATTATTCAGTGAAGAAATGAAAATTGTCTCAGGGAATTGATTAGAAACCTGATTTCTAGCGTGATAGTCGAGTTCCAAATATTTTTAAGTGTAAGAGGAAGGTTGGCTAGTCCCAAACAAGTGTGTATGAACGAGCGAGAGAACGGTTTGCAGAGTGTGTTGGTTCGATGGTTTGCCGTTGTTTGATTCTTTGGGCGATGGGGGAACTTGCTCGCGCCGGGAGTCGGTTCACGATCGTCAACCAGTGCGGACGGCGCGAGAAAGAAAAAAAGGCAAAATTATCGCGTATACCGACTACGAGTGCGCGAAGTTCTCTTGATTCACACAAGAGTTAGTGGATATGCGAATAAACGCGCGCAGAAGAAAAATCGAAGTGCGAATTTTATCGCGAGGTGTTGACACGCACTTGTGTTCCAATTCGATCGAGTTGCTTACGGTTTCGCCGCAGAGTGCGGACGATTAGGAAATAACGGCAGGCAAGCGCTGTTGCCAAGTTTCTCGAAAAACGAGTTCTATGTGTCAGTGAGTGCACACTTGTGTATGAGTGTTAGCTCAAAATCCGAAGCGGGGACGGCGATCGGGACGACGGGAAAAATAAAAGACGCGAAGGGGGAAAAACGAACAGGTGTTTGCGAATGTGGAAAAGCTAGTCGCCGCGCGATATTTAATTATATGTATTTCGTGATTCCGTAAATAATTTATCACCAAGTGACGAAGATTGAAATGTTGAAAGCGTGTTTTAAAAGTGATAAACATCACCTTATTGTGGATACCTATTAGTTCTACCATCAGGAAAACGTTCATAATTGGAACGTTGTTGGGGTCGTGCTCATCCTTTGGAAAGTTGCTTAGTTGCGGGAGGATTAACCGTTTTTTTTTCGAATTATTTTTTTTATCAGGGTAGCAACTGTGTAACGGGATTAAGAAGGCACTGACGACGCGGCAGTGCATGTAAATGATACGGCTTTTCTTTTTTTTTCTTAAAACCCCGGAAAACGGTACATCCTGCTGGTGACATTTGAGTGGTCACTAATGTGCGGGCGAAAGAGACGAAATTTCTCAGTCTTGATGTAGAATACCTCACATCGTCGAAAGCGCGTGACGCTCTTAAGAAGTCTCGTTTTGCTGAAGGAGATAATTGCTAATCCCATCCCGAGAGAGTACAATAGATTAGTTGGATTTTATGTTAGACTATAAATCTCTTCATCGAGCAAAGAAAGTTCCGGTTTACTGAGAAGAGCTTAAAGTGATGTTGAAGAAAATCTCGTTTTCAAACTCTTGCATTTTGTATACTGTCCGTCAGGCGACTTAAAAGTGGGAGTTCCAACTGAAATGCTAAACAGGAATTGATCGATTCAAGTTGTCCTTTGTGCTCTCCTGGCGCCCGGAAACAGTTCAATTTCTTGCAACGTGATTGTGAACTCCACGAATAAGTGATAAAAATAGCACAAAGGCGTATCAAAGTGTTCGCAGAGAGAGTTGGCATGCTGAAGAGAGCTTAAAAATTTGGTAACTGTGTTCCCGGAATCGATCTACGCATTAATAGACGTTCCCCTTGAGCTGCTGCAGGAAATTAAAAGTTTATTGCTACAATTTTCTGGTATTCCGAATAAAAAGGATAATTAGATTCTTGTTGCACTTATCGGATTCTTCTCCATATTTCACGTACCCAGCACATCCTCGCAACAACTGACCTTTCCGAAGAAAAAACAAAACACTCAAAAACGATGACTTCCCGGAAATGCTATTTTTAAAGCCAAACTGATTTGTTTACGTTGGCCTTGAAGATCCTGAGGATTACGAAAGTGCCATCGCCGGCGCTATACGATCGCACAAGACGATCCCGAACGCACATTGGCTGCCTCGAACATTTCGTAAGGAGCGTGGCAAAAGCAAAAGGACAAGAACTTCGAAGGTCACTGCAAAAGGATTAGCGAGAAGACTTGAAGGATTCCGAAACCTTGCGGGAGTACGTGAACATTCCTTGGAAGCAGATTTCCTGAACGAAAGTCAAATGCCAGCTTTTAGTGATTCAGGGTGACTCCTGAGGAGGCGATAAGCATTCTATACGAGGTATACAATGTCATATCTGTTTATTTTGCGGGACATAACAAGTTCACTGTTAATCACTGTTAATATATTAAACTTTTAATGGCTCAAACGCAACCCTACCTATAATTAGATTAAAATTATTATTCGAAACTAAAATATTGCACACTAGTGGTTAAAACAAGGCATGTGTATTAAATCATTTTTATAAAGTGCAAACACTTCAAAAGACGATTCAACATAAACTTAATCTAAGACTATTTGGAACTATAAAATAAAATTATCCGGAGGTGCGAAGAACAAATTACCGGTTTATTTGCGTGCGCGATAGTTTTAAAGATAAGAGAGCGTGTTTACGAACTTATTGGTGAGTCGAAACAGGCAACAATTAAAATTTGCGGGGAATACTCTGTTGAGGTGAACTTTTTTTTTGCTAAGGAATTATTACCAGTCGCCGTGCACCTAGAGCTGACCAAAACTTTCTCAATGCAATCACGGTGTTGATAGTGCAAGGATAAATACGGGTACCCCATGCCCTTTGAATTGAGGACAAGCCGCAATCACTCCATGGCCTGCCGTGATTACAGTGATTGATAACTACTCGTACACATACAACACCCCAGGCCCCATTTCGATAACGATTTCAAATTCGTCCGAAGAACCCGCATTGGAGCAGTACTAATTAGCTGATGCCGCGTTTGATTCGCTTTCAAGGTCTCGGCAACCGTTTGTTCGGATGATCGAACATATGTCGCCTCGTTGCCAATCAACGAGCAAGAACGATTCTAGCGGGAAGAAACGAAAGGATTCGGCGGAAGACAGAAAGAGCACCTCTACAAACGTGGACAAATATCGAAAGAGCTCGTATAGCTCCCGTAACCGATCATATTCATCACTAAGAAACCTCCGCTCAACCATACGTGAATCAGGGAATAATAGTCATAGTCAGCGACAGCCATTCAGTTGGTCGTCTACGAATAATTGTATAGCACCGCAACAACTGAAGGCCGGCTGCAGAGAATGGTGTGGAATTGCTAGAACGTATCATTGAGGTCGGAAATGAAACTAAGCCAAATCAAACCTATCTTTGAGCGTCATGCAGGCAAATTTCTGCACTTTAGGTAACCGGTGATAAGGCCAACGAGAACTATGCAGTCCTTACTCCTTACATGGAATTTCCCAAAATCTTAGTGCAGGAGCAGCATTTATGTCGTGAAAAAATCTCAAAACGCCGCATTAAGTTAGATTTAGATGCGTTGATGAAAAATGTGATATTTATCGTTCTAAGGAGTTAGAAAAGTTAGTCTAGAAAAGAAAAGGGATCAAGTAGCCCACGATATCAAAGGATTGCAGAAATCAAGAGCAGATACGTCGGAGTTACAGGGACTCCCAACGAATAAAGAAACCGGCAATAACATCAATCATTGGAATCGCAAAGACCTGATCGACTACAGAGATCCAACCCGTTATTATCGTATGGAGGAAGCTGCACGATTTGAATTCGATACACCTATAAATTTTACCGCTAATGCTAGAAGCTGCTGTGATCGACCTAAACCGGATTGGCATCGTTGATGGGGAAGATATTAAAGCGTCAAAAGTCAATTTACTTCATTTAACAGGCGGTGGTTCCATAGCGAGTTTCCTCAGTTTTATTGCTAAACCGACCATTTTTCCGACATTCTTGCCTCTGCGGTTTATTGCCCGCGGACGAGACAATATCTTAACAAGTGAATTTGTTACTCAATTTTGTATGGCATTCGCCCAAAGAACCTCTATAGTGATAAGTGAGACTAATACTAATAGCACGATGATAACAACCTTAAGAATTTACAGGACACCTCCAGCCCCATCGAGCGCTCGACGGAACAGCGGTGAGTCCTTTTGATTAATAAAAATCTATGCTCAAAATTTTATATTCATTATTTATATTATTTATAATAAATTATAAAATTTGTTTTATATATGTACAAAATATGCGGATACATATCTATACAAAAAATGCAGATACCTATATTAGATTCGGTTTCAAATTAATTGGAAGCCTAGAAATTTAGTTGACGCGTCCTCATTAGCTGAACGTGATTAAAAGTAAACCTTTTTACCTTGCCTGTTGAAAAGCAACTCGGTTATTTCAAAAAACTGGATGAAATCTTAAGTTAAGAAAAAAAAAAAAAAAGGAAAACTAATTTGAAAAGCATAGTATAAATATGCAACTTTTGGTATTTATATGTTATAAGTAATATGAGCTCATGGTTTTGATTCGGAAAAGAATACTTAACGATCTATTAAGCAATCGATTTTTGGCGGTCCTATGCTTTAATTTATATTGTGTTTATCGCAAATTTTGAAGTCTTTACATTTTGCAGAGAATCATTTTACAGTAAGTGCTAGGTTAACATTCTTAAAAACCATGCGATTTGTGAATAAAATGAAGAATTAAACGAAAAATTGGTCTTTTCCCTTCCGGTTTTTCTGACCGAGTATAGGACCCGGTACGGTGGCAGGCTTCCACCTCAAAATATGAGCCAGTCACCGGGTACATTTTAATCCTTTTTATTTCAGGTGACTTTATGGGTTGAGTGGCCCAAGCCAAGTGCCTTTTTATGGCATAGAGTTATGCAATTCAATTGTATAATTCTATGACATAAATTGGTCACCGGGGTACTCCCCTTCTGATGGGAAAGCTCATATAATTCAAGTTGTATGAGTTTTCCACTCAGAAGAGGAATACCTGGCCACCTCAACGATTTAACATTGGATTTATTCCGGTTGGGTGGGCATGAAGGGGCTCCACCACCACCCGGTTGCCCCTCTTTCATTTGTGGGCCCTGAATGTATTTGGGTAAAGACGAGGTCAACCCCAAATTAGTCTTTCTTGTCAGGTTGCACTTGTTCTCGCAACAAGTCGTAATTCCTTCGTGGAGGTTATCTACATATTTGCGACTCCGGTCGTCCTCTGTTGATCTTCTGCAAGCAATTCGTGAATGCGAAATGTTTTGTAGTGAGTCCTCGTGCCGGGGAAACGAACCCGCCCCACGACACCGCAATGCTAGCCTGCCAGCGCATTCACGCGTCTCCGGACGAGGGCATTCTCGGCAGGAACCAACACCTTCCTCTGCCGAGGCAGCAGAACATCGCTGCGGTCCTTCACGGACATATTGAAAATCTTTGATTCACTACAGACTTTTAATTGTCTGTTTCTCATCTTTGTGCTGCCTGGGATAGTAATATCTATGATATGCGTGAATTTCAAGTTCCAACAAATACATTTACCAAACGCTAACATAAGTTCTCATAAATGCTCAAAAATCAAAATATTAATACATACATATATTTACTTACTCAGTTGATTGCATAATTAAGCTCAGTCTGCAAACAGATTTATACGTAATATATATGAGGGTCATTCACCAAGTACTTAGCCTCACTGCCGATGGCGCTGCTATCACAAAAGAGTTTTACCATCGTGCAGTACATTCTTTTAATTGCCTACTGTCAAAGTTTCAGTCAATTCCCTTCACAGTTTTGTTGAATGTACTGCACGATGGTAAAACTCTTTTGTAATAGCAGCGCCATCGGGCGGTAAGGCTAAGTACTTGTTGAATGACCCTCGTATGTTATACCTAATTTATGCTCATGTTTAATTGCCAGTAATAAAATTAAAAATACTAACGTTTTCTTATTTTCCTCCACTAGGGCTGTGTAGCTATCCTTAGTATAACATGGATTATAAGTTTAACGGTTTTCGGTGTATTAGTGTTACCTAAAGGTGAAGATTTCACTCTGATGAGGAAAGTTATTACCTTATTATCATTAATTATTTTTCAGGCTATTATTTCAATAATACAGGATTAATGGCATGCGAGCCATTTTATAGTAAGCCATCTTATCGAATTTTAGCAACGTGCGCATTATATTTCCCAACAACTATGATCCTAATGTATTGTTACGGGTCTAGCTTTCATATGAGTCGTTTTAGACTCAACGATCAAACACTTACAAACCCATCACTATCCACTACAGCTACTACAACTCTAGCAAGTAACAACACGCTACAGTGTTCAAGTAAAAGTGTAAGTACAAAATATTAAATAATAATAATAAAATTTCTTTCTAGCTAATAGCCAACAAGACTTAAAATTAAAAAAAAATCTTTTCAGATTTTAGAGCAGAATCATAATTTGAATGGTCCTACATCACGATCGATGGCGGCGATATCATTAGGTTTTATTGTTATGGTAACACCATGGACGATACAAGAGATTGTTACAGCATGCACAGGGTCCAAAGCAAGTGATTATATATTCATTGGTCAACAAGCTTTAAATCAGCTTTTTAATTTCAGCTCCCTTCATTTCTTGATTTTCTCGTTACGTGGTCAGCTTTAAGTAACAGTTTTTGGAATCCTTTCCTGTATTGGCTCCTGAATTCTCATTTTCGACGCTTAGGACGACATCTTCTCACAAATAAGGTAATTTAAGTTTTTTCAATGTAAATGCAATACATTTCTTCATTCTACCAAGTCATGTTACATATATACATATACATATATATATACATATACATATATATATATATATATATATATATATATATATATATATATATATATATACGTATATAAATATACATATATATATATATATATATATATATATATATATATATATATATATATATATATATATATATGTATATATATATATATATATATATATATACGTATATAAATATATATATATATATATATATATATATATATATATATATATATTGCTACATGTCCAAACAATTCTGCGAGCTACTATCGCAATTGTTATCGCAACTGTTAATAACATCATGATCAATAAATGAATGTACTCGGAAGCACAAGAATGGACCAAGTAAATCCGTGATCAATATCTGAAAGTGACGTCACTGCGCGTATTCAGAATTGCTCGAATATTCCAGGTAGTTCTCGTCAGAACATTCGCCAATATACGAGAAATGGATTGAATAACTAGAGACCCTATATAAAGCCGAGCTGAATGAATGGAGGTGATAGTAAAACCGCGATAGTAGAAACTGCGATGGTGTATAACGCAAGTCGAAGGCGATATTGATTGATAGAAAAGTTATTTTCGTGATATAGACAGTTGGAATATACGTTGATAGACGGTAAAAATTAAATTTAAATGTAATTTGTAAAATAGTTAAATAAATGATTGCGCATTTTTAGTAAATAAACTCTTTTTACTCAATTTAAAAGATAGTGCTTTTTCACTAACACGCGACAAGGGTGTCAGACTGAGAATAAAAATTTTGAACGTAAAACCCCTAAACATTATTTTAAAAATGCACACTAGTGAAATGTAGCGTGGAAACATTTAAAAATTAATGAATTTACCATATTGGAGCTTAAGGGAGAAGCAAAAACGCCAAAATATAAAGAACCAGAAGATGCACTGATGCTAATGTTGACGGTGATGCAGCAAGAGCAGCGACAACAGTCGTCCAGTTTAACTGCAAAGCTAAATGAACAGTCATCTTGTTTAACAGCAAAGCTTAATTAGCAATCAGTGAAGCTAAATGAACAATCATCAAAGCTAGACCAGAAGCTGGGCCAACAAGCATCAAGGACGACGAAAAAATGGAAGAGGAATTGGAAACAGCGAAGGCAGTAGTAACCACCTCACGAGCCCCGCTTATAACCGCAGCGCAAAGCACATCCAGAAGTGTGAAAGCACCAATATTCGACAGGGAAACGGTCTGGAGTATCTGCGAAATCCAGTTTGAAGCCACCACTAGAGAAAATCACTGGAATAAACAGGAACAAGCAACTGCATTAATTCTTGCTCTAAGAGGTCCAGCTGCCGAGCTTTTGCAGACTATCCCCGTTGAGTTGCACTTAAACTCGACTGCTATAATGAACGCGCTTGACATGCGTTATGGAGACGATCATCTGAAGCAGGTTTATTGGTCACAGCTACGGCATCGGATGCAGAAGTCTGGTGAAACCTTGCAGCAGCTACCCCAAGACATTGAGTGACTTACAACCCAGAACATCGAGATGACGCCGCAATAGAAGCATTCATCTGTGCATTGAAGAACCAGGAATTGCAACAAGCCATGTGCCAAGCTCAAAAGCAAACGGTTAAGGACGCATTGGCTTAATGTCTGAACTTTGAGGCAGCGAAAAATCTGACTCGTACCAGTGCCCGGGTTCGCGAGGTAGTGACCGACGAGTGCAGGTGTGAGCGCGTGGAAATTGACCGAAATCCGCAGGTAAATGTTGCACCTAAATGCTGGAATTGCGATGACAAGGGCACCTGCAAGGAGATTGCAAGAAGCGAAGAAAACCGAGCTATTGTCCAGGGCGGGGGAGATCCAGAACGAATCAAAGCCCAGAATGGAAGCCCTTCTAACTGATTGGGTCAACATCCTGGGCCAGAGGTTGACAAGGAGGATCAACGTCCCCAGCACTACCATCACCGTGTCAAGACTACATCGTGGAGGAGCGGATTTATGCTTCCAGATCAAGTTGATGGAGAACATTGCACCATAACAATCGACACTGGTGCAACCCGATCGATCATCCAACCAGACCACGTGAGGCAACAACTACTTCACAAGGGCAGAATTTCCTCACGACGGACAGCTACAGGAGAAACTGCACCTGTCTTTGGAAAGGTCAACCTCCAGATACAGTTGGGAAACCTTGCAATTCGTTATAATTTTCTGGTCGCGAACATTATGAATGACTGCATTCTTGGAATGGATTTTCTGCAACGACATGGAATCACGTTGGATTTGGGCAAACGGGTGTTGCAATGGCGGAATGTCAAAGTTTTGATGGACAATCCCAGCGTCCAAATTCCCAAGATGAATGTGGCAGTATGTACCGACACTGATGTACCGAAATCTTCCAAGAGCATTGCATGGGCCAAGCTTGATGGTGATTCTGGAGACCACCGATCTTATCTGATAGAGCCAAAAGACGTCGGCATTGCGCAGTTTGATTGTAAGACGAAGCCTTGAAGGATCTCTAATGAATGGATACGTGCCAGTTAGAGTCCTTAACACCGCAGACTCAACCACAAGCATCAAAGCGGGAGAAGTCATCGGCAGCTGCCAGCTTATTTCCACCATCACCTAATTGGAATCTTCTCACGACCATCATTGAAAAAAGAGGCAAGACCCAGACAAACCCCGGGAAATCACCGCTGCAATATTGAAGCAGAACAAATTGCCAGTGCAGCTATTCAAGCGAGCCTCTGATCTGGTCACCAAGTGTAGTGGCATCTTCTCAACAAGCCCGGATGACCAAGGCCGAACGAGTATGGTGACTCACGTCATAGATACACAGGGAGCCAGACCAATTCGACAAGCACCGAGACGTCTTCCTATAGCCAAACAAGAAAAAGTGAGCGCGACTGGGAAATTAGAAACTTAGTCCCGACAAGTGTACCCTTTTTGCAGCCGAAGTAAAATACCTGGGATACGTTGTATCAGCAGATGGGGTCAAAACAGACCCTGAGAAAATTGAAGTCATGAAAAGCTGGCCCAAACCAAACAACAAGCGCCAGCTTCGAAGCTTTCTGGGTCTGGTGACCTACTATCAAAGATTCATCAAATACTTTGCCAAAATGGCTAAGTGTCTCCATCAGCTAACCGAGAAAAATCGTCCGTATGTCTGGGGTGAACAATGCCAGGCAGCCTTTGAGATCCTCAAGGAGAAACTGTGTGAATCACCTGTGCTGGCATATCCAAAACCCGGAAAAATGTTTGTAGTTGACACCGATGCAATCAATGGCGGTATTGGAGCTGTACTCTCCCAGCATATCGATGGCGAAGAAAGAGTCCTCTCATTTTACAATCGAGTTCTCTCAAAGAGTGAGAGGAACTACTACGTGACCAAGAAGGAGCTATTGGCTATAAT
The DNA here is from genome assembly GCA_963969285.1 of Odontomyia ornata. Classification (NCBI taxonomy): domain Eukaryota; kingdom Metazoa; phylum Arthropoda; class Insecta; order Diptera; family Stratiomyidae; genus Odontomyia; species Odontomyia ornata. The sequence goes on along the minus strand of OZ017742.1, from coordinate 106,095,629 downwards.
AGAGGCTACCAAGCAGTTCCACAAGTACCTATATGGCCAGAATTTTGTTCGCTGCATCGCTGAAATGGCTGCTTGACTTCAAAAACCCCGAGGGATAAGTTGCGAGGTGGATCGAAAGATTGCAGTCATACGATTACAAAATTTTTCATGGAAAGCATTTCTCTATCTCGTCGTCCATGTCCAGCTAACTGCAAGCATTGCCGACAGATTGAGGAAAAGGAGCCGACCGTTGAACTGTGAATGATAACGGCCGAGTTCGATGAAGGTTGGTTATCGGAGGAGATTCGAAACGTCCAGCTAGCCGATGAAGATATCTGACCATTGCTCGTATGTAAGGAGACAACTGGGCGACCTAAGTGAAAGGACGTTTCAATGCATGGCGCAACCCTGAAAAGCTATTGAGCATAATGGAACTCCCTTCAGGTGGAGGGTGGCGTCGTCAAGCGGAAATGGGAAGCGACGGATGGCAGCTCCTACAGAATGCAAACTATACTTCCCAAAAGCCGAATCCACGATGTGGTTAAGGAAATGCACGAAGGATCCTCGGGAGGTCACCTTGGTGCTAACAAGACTTTAGCGAAATCACGGGAAAGATTTACTGGCTCCACGCTCGAGAAGACCTAGAGGATTGATGTCACAGATGCACAATATGCGCTTCCGTCAAAGGTCCAAAGTGACGACTGAGAGGACAAATGCAAACCTATAACGTGGGGGTACCATTTGAACGGATGGCTGTTGACATCGCAGGACCTTTTCCTGAATCCGAATGAGGAAATCGATACATGCTGGTTGTGGCCGATTATTTTAGCAAGTGGCCCAAGGTCAGTAGGTACGGCGTACCTGGCGAACTACATTCGGATCAAGGCCGAAACTTTGAGTCACTGGTTTTTGGCGAAATGTGCGAGCTGCTGGAAATACGTAAAACGAGTGCATCCCTAATCCGACAGAATGGTCGAACGTTTCAACAGCACACTCAATAAACACCTGGCCAAGATGGTTGACGAGAACCGAAGGGACTGAGACTGGCACATCCCACTATTTTTGATGACGTATAGAGCTGCTGAACATGCATCGATGGGCAAAGTCACCGTCAAAGTCATTTATGGAAAGACTATCCATCTGCCGGCTGATATAAAGTTCGGAACACCCCCTGAGAAACCCCAAATGATCTCGGAGTATGCAAGTAAGCTAAGGCAACGGTTGAACCAGATACATCGGACAGTGCGAAACCACCTAGAATCAGCTACTGGCCGCCTGAAGACCCGGTACGATCTGAAGGCAAATTCCATTTTCTTCCAGCAAGATGACTCGATGTGGCTATATAATCCACAATGGCGAAAGAGTAGGTCTTCGAAGTTGCAGCATAATTGGGAGGGACAATACCGGGTTACAAAGCAAATCACATACAGGAACACCGTAAGCCGAGATCCAAAATCGCGCACCCGGACCGAATTGCCCCATATTACATCCAGGGAGACTTAACTACAACTGGCGACACATTTTTTCGGGACGAAAAGAAATGAAGGGGCAGTGTTACATGTCCAAACAATTTTGCGAGCTACTATCGCAATTGTTGTCGCAACTGTTAATAACATCATGATCAATAAATGAATGTACTAAATCCGTGATCAATAAGTGAAAGTGGCGTCACTGCGTGTATTCAGAATTGCTCGAATATTCCAGGTAGTTCTCGTCAGAACATTCGCCAATATACGAGAAATGGATTGAATGACTTGAGACCCTATATAAAGCTGAGCTGAATGAATGGGGGTGATAGTAAAACGCGATGGTAGAAACTGCGATAGTGTATAGCGCAAGTTGAAGGCGATATTGATTGATAGTAAAGTGATTTTCGTGATATAGACAGTTGGAATATACGTTGATAGACAGTAAAAATTAAATTTAAATGCGATTTGTAAAATACTTAAATAAATGATTGTGCATTCGTAGTAAATAAACTCTTTTAACTTAATTTAAAAGACAGTGCGTTTTCACTTTCCCGGAACATTAAAATTATCGGCCACGAATCATAATGCGTGACAATTTATATATATATATATATATATATATATATATATATATATATATATATATATATATATATATATATATATATATATATATTATATATATATATATATATATATTTATATATATATATATATATATATATATATATATATATATATATATATATATGTATATGTATATATATATATATAAATGTGTATATATATATATATATATATATATATATATATATATATATATATATATATATGCACTTGCCAGAAAAAGCACCCGTACAACATCAAAAGAAAGCAACATATTACGTAATTCATGCTAACGAAAGCTGCTATATTTAAATATTTAAGCAACAAAATTTATTCATTACTGAATCGTCCTTTTCTATAAATTTTTCCTGTGGTATTCCTTTAAAAATTAGATTTTACAAAATAAAAACAAAAAAGCATTACTTAAACGAACCAGAAAAAGTTTCCGTACATATTACACATCAGGGCTTAATAACTTGTCGGATAACCTTTTCTCTTAAGGACCTCCTTAGGTCGATCTGGTATGGAATGAACCAATTTTTGTCCTGCCTGGTAATTTTGCCCCATTCATCGAGGATGACGTTTTTCAGCATTTCCTTCGAGGTTATGCTGTGCTGACGGATACTGCGCTCCAACAAGTCCCACAAATGCTCAATGGGATTAAGGTCTGGGCATTGCGGCGGCGTACACAGTTGATGTTTTGTATTGTAGAGCAGCCAAACATTGTATTAATGTAGCTCGAGAATTCGGCAAAGAAACGTTCATACTCGTAAACAATAGCAGGACTGTTACAAAGGATATATACAGATGATATGAGGAGGGAAAGAAGGTCAAATAGAGGGACTAGCACAATTATACACTCAAAAGGAGAAGATGGAGTAAAATCGTCACAGGATTTGCTAGTAAGGGAAGCATGTATACCCACCAGAACGCTTCCACCGTCAGATTTACCAGTAGCATCACGGTCTCTATCTGGTTTCGGAGTAGCTCACTATTACTGATGTCATCTATCAGCTATAGTTCCATTAGACAGATTATATTATACGGAAAAAGGATGGAAGAAATGCGAAATTCAGTAGTCTTAGTCTCCTCAGGCCACGAACATTTTGGTAATAGCTAGTCAAAAATGAATTACGAGGCCTAAAAGTTATTTTTTCTGGTGCGAAAGGACACAGGATGGTTCCACTCACGAATCTGAGAGACATTGTTAACGAATACACCACGGGGCCAAAATTCTTCATCAACCAATTCACTTAGGTTTGCTAAAATAATAATTTTGAAGGACACAATCAATCTGTTCGTCTTTCCATCATGCGTAAGTCTGGTTTACACGCGTTTTACTCTGCTTTTGGTTTAAAGCTTACTGTGGTAGAAGCCGAAAGTGGCAGTGTTTACTACAACCATCCTGTGTTTGTGTCCCTCATAGTGCACCGGTTAGGCACATGCCCTTATTGTGCCAATAAATAAATAGTAAAACAAACGTTCAAATTTAAACATAGAAATGTTTTTCTATTATTATATTGATAAAGTTTTGAACCGTACCACCCGCTATTAATAAAACACAAAAATATTGGAGACATTGAATTCATATTTACTGTGGTTTTAGTGCAAGCATTACATTTTATGAATTCAATTTCGGTCATATGACCACCACGAGCCCGTTTACAGCGACCGATTCTTTGGATCCAATTTTCCATCACTCTGGCACACATTTCGACCGGAACGGTGGTGATTTCACGTTGGATGTTGTCTTTGAGCTCATCCAAAGTTGCTGGTTTATTGGCATGGCCCAGTGACTTCATATAGCCACATAAAATCCAATGGCGTTAGATCGCATGAACGAGGTGGCCATTCGACCGCACCGGATAACATGTCCACCAAATTTTCCTTTCAATAAAACGATTATGAGGCGTGCTGTGCAGCTACAGGCACCGTCTTGTTGAAACCGCATATCGTTTGTGTCAAGTTCATCCAATTCTGGCCACGAATAATCTTCCAACATAACACGAAAGCGCTCTCCATTGACGGTAACATAACGGTCGTTTTCATCCACGAAAAAATACGGCCCGATCACACATCCGGCATGAAAACCGCACCAAACAGTAATTTTTTGCAAATGTAACGGTGTCTCAAGAAGCACATGTGGTTTCGTCGCTGACCAATAACTCATATTTTGCTTATTAACAAAGCCATTGAGCCAAAAATGAGATTCATCTCTGAAGGTGTTTTTTCGATGAAATTTTTCATGTTCTTCAAGCTTTGCCAGAGCCCAATTGGAGAATTGTCTGCGTTTCAATTGATCAAGTGGCTTAAGTTCTTGAGCGAATTTGATTTTATAACCATGTAGGCCAAGATCTTTTCGCGAAATACGTCACAGTGTCGTTTGAGCGCAATTCTTGAGAACAACGCAGAATCGACTGATTTGACTCATTTTGAATCGATGCACTTACGGCTGCGATATTTCCTTCACTTTGAGCGATACGACGTCTTTTTGGCACTGGAACGTTCAATAGTGAAAATTTGGACTTGAACTTTGCCACTATATTACGCACAGCCTGGAGGGTGGGACGATTATTATGGCCGAAAATTGGAGTAAACGCTCTTAAAGTTGCGACCATTGAATTTTAGTAGTAATTTTTAGTAATTTCCAAACTTTGCTGGTTTGCAAACTTTATCATGATGAAAATGTTGACTTTAACGTTTTGACGTTGATCTAAAAATGGGACAATAGGATTAGAAATTAAACTAAACTTTTTTATATAGAACTAGTAAAGCAATGGTTCATTAAAGCCGTAAATTCAATAAATTCTGAAGAGTATAGCATACCACAATTAGCACAAATTATATTAAAAAAAATTTGTTTTAAAAGTGAGAAAGTATATATAAAGAAAAAGTTCTAGGTTGTCTTAACCAATATGTATTATCTAAACTTAAGCTCTAACTTTTAATCTCGTTTCAGTTTTGCCAACATGATGAAACTCCCGACCACAAAAATCATTGCTGCAATGTTATCTCAGAAAGTGAACAACTTTCTTTACCCCTACCACCAGGTCCGCCCTCAAATCGGCGCAGCGATCATCATCATCATCATCATACAACTGTAATTCGTCCAGATATCGAAGGACTATCTGAAAAATATTGGGGTGAAATTTTAGAAAGAACTGTCAGTTCAAATAGTTTGCATGCACTTCAAAAAACATACGGGCAAACGCAACAACATCAGCAGCAACAATCCACAACTAACTTTAGTACGACAAATAGCGATTTAAGTTTTCAATCGTGCGACGTTGGTGCACGACTAGCCGCAACTTTTATGAATAGTAGCGATAATGTAACGAAGCCATGTGAACATATCTATCATGATGTGAATTGTGCAAAAAATAAAGTGAATTTCAGTACGAATAGCTGTCCAAGCTCTAGTATACTACCGGATATATAGTATTCGTTTAAGAATAGCAAGCAAACAACTCAATTGTAATAATTGTCATTCAAAAAAACTAAGTTAACAAGAAAACCAAAAAGAAATCGCAATAGTTCGTCATAGGATCGATGAAATCGTAATAGCCAAATAAATTTAACATTTTTATATATGTAATTCAAATCTTATTTTATTGGAATTTAAAAGTTTCTTACTCAAATGTATATTTCCAACCATTTAACTATATATGTCAAGTGATCATCAATCAATATAACCAACGAGAGATAGGAGTTATTTCATCCAGGGCATCCAGGCCAAACATTGTTTTCACGACCCTACTCCAAGCCGCAAGTATAACTGCAAGTGGCATCAATTAAATAATAATCAAAAAAACTATTTTTAGTCCACGTGGTGAGGTGGTTAGAGTCCTCGCCGCGTAAGCCGAAGGTCCGTAGTTCGATTCCCGTTGGTGATAACGAGATTTGTTTCGAGTGATACTTCGAAAAATTTATTAAAATTCATTTCAGGATGCCACGCGGTATGGGAAAATCGATGGAACATTGTTTAGACAACGGTTCTATATGAAAAAAAATAGGAGAAAAGTCGATTTTTCTTGTACAGCTCAGAGACTTTTACTGATAGTAGTACTAGTTTAGGTCTATTCAAACACTTCAAAAAGGTTTATTTGAGAGTTGCTTGGTTAAAATCCGTTAACAACATTTTTAAATAATCGGAAAAAACTATGAAATTTTGAATTATTTTCAGTTTCTTCAAAAAAACGCCTAGATGCGTGAAGCGTTAACCCAGTTACCGTTGTTCACTAACACTTTTAAGTTAGGTTTTTTGCAAATAACTTTACAAAAAATAAAAATATAGAAATAGCATTTTGATATTGTTATTCCTGTCAACTTAACACACATTTCTTATGGAATGCAATGTATGTCGAAAAAATGTGTATCGTTACATAAAATTCATACTGCACGATACTGGTCGCGCAGAACTGAAATCGGACAACGCTAATCGTTTTGTTTGTAGATTTGAAGGATTTGCGTGCTACCTAGTTATTATAATGGTGGATTTATAATTTGTTCCAGTTAAAATAATAATTGGTATACTTAACCTGCGTTGAAATGAAACGTAAGCATGAGTGCTTTGAAGTATGCTTTCAAGTTGCTTCCATAAATGTATTGCACTCGATCATAAAACGAATTGGATCCAGCTTTACTAATATATTGTTATTTATCAAATAAACAGTATTTCAGAATAAGTCCCCTGTTGCATCTCTTGCATTTTCAAACTTTCGAGGTAGAAAGCAGGTAATTGAGAAATGCAGAGGGTTCAAATTTTCGTTGACTAAAAGCAGGCAGACAACAGTATGGATCGTAACATATTGTACCAAATAATGCTATGCTTTGGTATCCCAGACAAATTTGTCCATCCAACCAAAATGACAATAACGTCAACAACCTCCCAAGTTCGCATAAATAACCAACTCACCGACACCTTTGACACAAATATCGGACTAAAACAGGGAGATGGGCTGGCCCCATCGCTTTTCACTTGGTTCTGGGATATGTCATCAGAAAGCTACCTACCGATACAAGAGGTACGTTATTACACGAAGGGCGGAGACCAGGGGGAAAATCGAAGAAACGCTGTTTTGACTCGGTCGACGAAGACAATTCATCGCTGCTTGAATTTCGAAATTTGAGGATGCGGTCAATAGACCGAGACAGTTGGAGGCACTTTTTGCAGGAAACGAAGCCCCGAGAGTGACTGTAGCGCTACGAAGAAGAAAAATTTTTAAGAGTGGAAATATTACATTGTGATGTGCAAACAAACACACATTTACTTTTGTAATTTTTGGGAGCGCACAAACTGATATTTTGTATGTTTATTAATTTACTAGTGTTTACTCCACAGCTTTTTCCACGTGAAACTATATACTGTACAAAACTTTGATCAGGCTGTCATATATATACTCGTATTTTGTGAACATATCCTTTGTAGGCATGCACTGTATCGATCATGAGCAAGTTCATACGCCGACTCGCACCTGGCTAATTTTCAGTTGGCTTTCACCACAACTTTGTTTTAGGGCTGGATCCGTGCGTTTTAGTAGTGTAGGTTTGATGGAGACGGACTTCTGATTAGCCCTGGTCTGGCTCTGAGTACCTATCCCCATAAGGGCTTGTGCCAACCCTCGCATGATCTTCCTGCTCTGCGAAGATAATCATGGGACCGAAAAAGGTGACTACGAACGAGGAAATTGGCTCCGAGGGAGCACCCAGTCAAAACGGAGTCTACCCAAATAAAAAACATAATAAATCAACAAAAAAATCAATCGAAATACCAACAACGACGACGGAACCAACGTTGTGGCGTTAACAGCACATCAAGAACGGTACCAGCGATGACAAAAACGACGACGAATGCATCGACAGTAAAACGGACGAAAAACGGAAAGCCATGGATAGCCTTGTCTAAACAAAGATTCTTGTGGCGTTATGGCGTAGAAAAAAAACGATGTGAACGGCAGTGAATCCTAGAACAATGAGTGGGAAATTCTGCAGTACGTGCCAGATGTGCGAGCGCTAGATGAAAATGTAAAGACTATCGGAAAATCAATAATCGCTGTTGACCGCTACAGAACCCACTGAAGCAATACCGAAATAAGCTCTTCAGAGAAAAAACAGAGTGACGCAATCTTTTTGGACCGCTCAGACGAAAGCATCATTGTCACCTGCAATACACAATCGCACCTTTGCTTGGAACCTTGTAGCTGGAGGAGCTTCTAGATCGAATAGGCCATTCAGACGCAAATGGCTCAAGGCCAAGGAATAGCATAAAATTAAGCTCTCTGAAGCTGCGGTAGTCTTCCCAAAGCCTAATAACAGCAAAAGTTTGGCTTGCAGCCCAATCGGAGGGATCAGGAAAAGTGGAGAAGGGACGAGGAAGAGCCGAAAAATGTTCAGGTGTCATTGGAGGAGGGCTTCCAGGCAGCGCTATATAAGCCAGCTAAAAAAGCAACCAAAAAAGCAACAAATGCTACCCCAGGAATAGAAAATAGTAAGCCTAAACATTCGGAAAACATAGAATCTTCGGATGTAGCTCAGTAAAAGAAGAATAAAAAGCAGTACAAAGCTATTGGGCAGGCAATACTGGTCAAAGCCACCGATGGTAGATCGTACGCGGATATTCTGCGAGAGGTTGAGGGAGCGGTAAGACCGTTATAAATACAAACTGCCATAAAAACCGTACGGCCGACTAGTTCGGGCAACCTATTGATGGAGTTGGGACCAGAAGCCACTAACAAAGATGCATTCCATGACACCATTAAATATGCCCTTGGAGAGGGGGCAACCGTAGCCTCGCGTGAAACTAGGGCTGTTCACAAAATAAGAGATATTCACTGTATTACGGATTTACCCGAGAAAGAAGAAGCCTTAAAGCAAGGTTTTCCTAGCTTGAGTGGAGCATAAACTAGGCTAACCAATCCAACTAATAGAGATCATTAGGGTTATTTGTACTCATAGGAAAAGGTGAAGAGTAATCCCTCTCCGGGATTTTAGGTGCTTCGAATACGGGCATACTCTAAGAAGCTATAATCAACATATCCTCGGAAGTAATGATCACATCAAAACCATGTGAAAGACAGTAAGAGATGCAGTAACAGGAGCAGCCAAGGAGGTCTTTGGGCACTAGCCAAAGAAAAGTAAGAACGACTTGTACGACGAAGAATGCAAGGAAGCGATTAAAGAAAGGAACCAAGCGCATAAAGAATACATCCAGCGACCAACTTGGGCCAAAGAAGAACAATATATAACCCTTCGGCATCAATTTTTAAAAAATGTGTCAAAGAAAGAAATGACTGATCATCAACACCAAGATCCAACAGATAAACGAAAACATGTCCCTACATGAAATTAGATTGGCGTATGCCTCTATTAAATAACTAAGAGATGGCTTCAATTCACATAAAAGTCTGTGCAAAAGCGTACGTACAGCAATCAGAAGCAAACCAGTTGAAATTAAAAGATAGCTGCAATATTTCCAAAAGCTATTCACAGCCCCCCCAACAACGGCTGAAGCTGTGAACATTTCTCAAGCAAGGAGGTGCTCTTTAATATTGCGCTGGAATACGTTATCAGGAAGAAATCATTTGAAACCTCGAGTGCACTAATGTTCAAGTCCACGCAGTTGTTAGCATATGCTGATGATGTCAATATTACAGCACGTTCAATCTCAGATGCCAAACGAGCATTTTTTTGAGTCTAGTATCTGAAGCAAACCGAATTGGCCTATGTATGAGCCAATGAAACTAAAACTAAATTCATGCCTCCAGTTCGATAAAACCACACCGTGGGCAACTACAACCTTGAAAGTGTGAATAACCTTGGAGCCAACCTAAATAGAAGAGGCGCTGAAAACGACGAGGTTGAACGCCACATAAAGCTGCAAATAAAGCCTATTACTCCGTACTTCATATTCTAAGGCCCAGAGTTTGTGATAACCTCGATCTTAGTGCCCTATGCCACTGACCTCGACCAGCAGATCCCTACACCCTACAGCACTGACTTCGACCAGCAGATCCCGACACCCTAAGCCACTGACGTCAACGAATGTTGCGCGAAGTAATGACATCTACCTATCCCTCTTGACTTTAATCTAATCCGCTGCTAGTACCTTCAATTCTTTCCTTGTTCAAAGACCTCAAAAAAGTTTGGAGTTCATTGTGTGGCTCCTTTTTAATTTTTACTTTGGGTACATTGGAAGCCATTTTTAACTTGTGTCCAATGTTATTTCGTGAATTTGACCATACGCTTTGCAACGACCTGAACTTTTCGCGTCTTTGAAGACAATGCGCTGCGATTTGTGGGAAAGTTTAAAATAAAGTGCATGAGAAAGGTTATGACCACGTAACTGCGTAGTGTTTAAATTTACTTCTGTTCAGCGGGAAAAGAGGGAAAACCCCGTAGAAATTTCACCGGCTGTGATACGTGGCTGGGAGTTGTTGCGCTAGTGAGCATTGGAGTGTCAAGACTTGGTTGAGCTACGGTGGAAAGGCTTATAAAATTAGGCGCGTAGGTAAGTAGTATAGAATCATTTGCCGACATCTCAAATTGCAGAATTTTTGTACGAAATTGTAGAAAGGTTGGCGGAAAAGTTGACACAAAAAAAAATTATCGACACTTTGAAGGACAGGAGCAACCAGAAGCATGCAGCCGAGCCCCGCAAACCATAAGGCATCGGTGTTGATGACTTGCGTCGTCGCGGTATTCTTTGTTCAAGGTTGATGGCCGGATTATCCACGATAATCAATCACAGATACTCCATCTTAGACAGAACTTCATCTACATCGTGCTCTTCTACTACTCGATGAAGTCTAACCTACATTACCAATCTATGGAATCTGAATTGTTGAGTGAATCATCGTAAGACGTGTAAAATAATTACAAACGATGTCGAACATGGGGCCCCAAACATCCTAAAGGGGGCAAATTTGCATCTTCTGACGATTTGCTCCTTTACGGAGGATTTAGAGTCCCATGGACAGGAGTAGTGGAGTTTTGTTAGTCACTTCACGTGAAGTGTACCTTCCGCTCTTCATTGTTTTTTTTTCGCGACAGATTCCTTCCGATGTCTTGTCCCAGGGTAAAACCTGTAAGGACCTTCTATTTTCTTGATGGGAACTGTCAGCTAGATGGGTTACTCGTATCTGCCTGGACTCCCAACAAACCTTGCCTGTATGCTGCGGAAGGATTCTACCCATCTTTTTATGCGTGATAGATGAGTGGTTTTGGTTCAACTTTCGGTGGCGTATGCTGGAGCTACAAAGCCCGGAATGCTTCCACGCGTCGGGACTTTGACCGCATACAAAGCTCGTTACGGTGATGCTATTACTCATCTCGTTGAGTCTATTAACGTAGATCAGAGATGGTTTTTGTAATGTACTTGGGGTTCTCGGCTGACCACCATTCGCTTTCACTTCCTTGTGGAGGGGTCGGCGCTGCTGGAAAGGAAAAAAGTCACAAAATAACCTTTTTTGGGACAGGTTACTTATAGCTCACCAGTATCGGGCACTCAAATCAAGTAACTAAGTGTGTTTTTTTATATAGTTAGTAGGAGTTTTCTATACCATTATTTTTTCTTTAGTAAACCATTCCAGAGATGGCATGTAAGGGGACTATGGAGAAGGCTGGACCCACTCCAAAGATGTACAGCTAGCCAACTGTGGGAGGTTATCAGTGTAAAACTGGAGTGCTGGCACCTGTTCCATCATATTTGTGTCAAGCAGCTCTTGCAAACCTCCAATCTCTGTCCTTTATGCAGGCGCCCAATCGAGCAGAGTGCCCTAGGCAACGCGCAAATTTTAAAGAATCCATAGCACGCCCTGATTGGAATTCCTTCTGAGCGGCTCTTCGTAACCACTTTGATGGCGGTTTCACTGAATGGGAATTGTGTGAACAAATACGCAAGCGCAAACAAGGCTCTCAGGAAACATTGATGACATCTCGCATTTCTCTTAACCGGACCTGGGGTCTCGATGGCTGATTCGGCATGTGAGGACTCTCCATTCCGACGAGAGCCCCTACAACAAAGAAAAAACCAAAGCCCGATGGCTGGGCAAGTGAAAGTTCCTCGCAACCGTTGTGGGTATCAATACCCGATATCCTGCAACAAGGAGTAGAAGAGAGAAGACTGTTATTTAATTATTTAACGATGCAATCAGTTTTTATCTTTCTCTAATTTTCAAAAAAGAAATTCAGATAGTATTTTGCAATCTGGTACATCTTACATTTATCCAGCAAAACTATCAGCACGAAAATGAAAAAAAATAGAGGAAAAATTATCCAAGGAAAAAAACTGCAAAATATAATCAATTTAAAAAAAGTAAAAGTACATTTTTCAGAAAAACAAAAACAAATAATATATTTAAAAAAATAGGAACAAATTTTCAAGAAAAAATATAAACGCACCCAATGCTTCCACGAGCGCTCGAGGTTCACGCTGGCAAGCTGTGGAGAAAATTTACTGTAGGTATTCCTTAAATTTTCCCAACGGCTTTCCATATTTTTCACCTGGCAACACTTTATTTGACCTTAAAGAACTCCAGAAATTCAAATTTATTAAATCTTTCCGTTTTTATATTTCTTTTACCACCTGATAACGCTTCATTTAATCAACTTTAAAGAATTCCGGCAATTTCAATTTGATAAGTCTCTAGTGGCTACATCGATAAGGCGACAATATTTAAAAAAAAATAGGCTTATTGCGGAGTTCAACCCTCCTTCCAACGGGTCTACGTAAGATTTATCACTCTCTTTGACGGGAAATATAACTGTTTTGACTTCTTTGCAATACGGTACCGCAGACACGTTTCGGTACCCACTTACTACCTTCTTCAGTGCGAATGTTGTTACAAATCTGGTGGTGTTATTTTGGTATTAAAAGAAAAATGCCATTTTTTAATATAAATGATCGAATGTTTATTTCATTATAAAGGGGAAGGTATGCCGTTTTCCTTTTACAAGTGAGTAGTTAATATATTAATGTTTTGCATGTTTTTCATACAATCCTGAAGGTTTTTCAATAGAAAACAAATTTTTGGTATTGTATGAAAATTTGTTTACATTGAGCATCAGCCATGTTTGCTTGTGCAATTTGGCTCTCTCTAACGTTGTAAACAAGAGCGTAGTAATAGGAAGGTGGTCGCAGGGGTTGTTGCGACCATATTGTCACGTGGTTGTCCACTCCAGTATTATTTAATTACTCAATGGTAAAACATATGACATGTCAAAATGATGAATAACAAACCGTGACCGCAACAAAGACTGTCGACAATAACAATTCGGACTACCGTTTCATAACAAATCCCTACGATTGCTATTCATTTCATTTTATTGTTAACTTCGGGATCTTTTCACGCTCACTATGCCTGTTGCTTTGAACTTGCATCACTTTGCACGACTCAACTTTTTCTGTTGTAAGTGCTCCCAGCCAAACAGCTTTAAAGGGATTATTGCAAAACAACAACAAGATATAACGACGGAGCATACGATGGAGTGATGACAGGCCCGAGAATTCTACGTCTAGCACTTGTTGTGTGTAGACGTGTTTTTAATCGCTCCTGTCATTAATTTTAAAAATTAATTAATTTTTCACAAAAGTCAGTTGAAAACAATTTTTTTAATTGAAAACCATCACCGTCGGATTATTCGAGCATTCATCGAATACCTGAAATTCATTTCCTGAAGAAAAATCAAAAGCGGAAATACGTTCCAGGGAAGTCCCGGTCTGAGAACATTCCCTCTAGTCTCGCTGCAAAAGCAGCGAGATGGAGGACCCCGATAGCTTCAGCCATCAACCAGAAGGTTCGTGCCCATCGCCAACGATGACGGGCGAAAAAAAACTAAAAAGAAGATACGACGATAGAGAAGAAAAACCGATTATCCTATCGGTAATCGAAATCGAGCAGCTGATCAAAGATAAAGAGAAAGCTGACAAAATTGAAAAAGAAAATGAAGAGCTCAAGCTTCGAGTCAAATCATTAGAAGCACTTGTTGGAACATTAACATTCAACAAAGCTAAAGAAACCAAGACAGGCCAACAAACAAATTCAAAAACTGAAGATAAGAAAACTAAAAAGCCAAAGGAAGAAGCTGATCAAGAGGATGTCCCCAGCGCAGGCGGTGCAAACGACAGCAGAAATTACTATGCAGCGCTAGCTGGACTTGAAGAAACGATGAGCATTAAAGAAGATCCAGGTAAAACTTCTAAGTTAGATAACGAGCTCATAGAATACCTTAAAATTAAAAATCGGGAGAAAAAACCAAAAGTTTTGTCTGCTGGTCCGTCCGTTAAGATTAATGGAAAAAAAGAAAAAGTCTCGCCAATCAATGTATTTGGGCAAACGGGCAAAGATATGGTTCGGCTTTTGGCAGCCGAAAATAAGCTAAAAGATTTAGATAAAAAGAGTCAATGCCGATAAATTGACAATTAGGACTAAGTTGTTGGTTGATTTCCAGGCAACAAAAAGTGCATTAAATTCTGGAGATGTTCCGCATTTTACATACACCCCAAAAAGCGAAAAAACCAAACCTTTTTATTGAAGGGCTTGGACTGTGGTGAGGACACAGTCAATCTCCTTCAGGTGCTCCAAGAAATTGCACCAGAAATACAATTTATTTCGGTTAAAAACTTTGCAACAAGGAGATCGATTGTGGAGCGCAAAAACTTGCCTGATTATCTCCTGGAAATCATTACCAGGCAAAAGCCTGACCTCGTGCTTCTCACCGAAACCCACCTCAGTTCATGGTACTCCATGACATTCAAGGATTTTGAATTCGTAAGAAACGATAGGGTAATAGATGATGGGGGAGGTGGCACCGGGATATTGGTTCGAAGACCCTATCGTTTCCAAAATATTGAAAAAGTCAAATTCAAAAGCTTTGAATCTCTTGAAGTGTCCGTTATCAAAATCTCACTGCCAGGTGGGGATAACCTCTTCGTTATCTCTGCCTATGCAACTGGTGGAACTGTTCTCAAGCTCAAGGAGGAGCTCAATTCCTTGTTTGAAATACTCGAATTGAACAGGCTGCATAGTTATTATCTTCTTGCTGGTGACCTGAACGCCAAGCATACATCATGGCTGAATGCCACCAATAATCAAAGAGGTGTTTTCCTGAAATTGTGGATAACAGAGAACCAAATTGAATACAGGTGCAATCTATATGGGTCGGAGTTCCCAACATACCCTAGGATAAATTCATATTTGGACCTTTGCATTGCTTACGCAAGACTTGAATTCAGCTTTCGTAGTCCTCAACGGAAACTGCAGGTGCTTCCTTATGATAGCGACCATAACGCAATCGTAATGGAAATCAATCATCACAGGGATGATTTCTTCCTCATTCCAGTTCAACATCAAATCATCGGTTGAATTTCAAAAAAACAGACTGGGGAAAGTTTCAAAAGAAGTTTAATCGCGAGTACCAGAAGCAATGTCCCCCTTCTGATGGTGGTAACTCTTGCTCAATGGTTCCTAATGACAGGAATCGAACCAACGATGAAATAGATCTCTATTTGTCGAAGTTAGAGAAACTGACGTTGGAAACGATTGAGAAAGTAGTTCCAAAGATTAAACATCGAAACAATATGGAAGGATATGAAACACCAACCATTGCAAGGTTGAAAAGATTGAAAAGCCTTCTTCTCACACGCGTCAACAATATTTATCGACGATTTTTGGACTACAACCATCCCTCGTTGTCTTTGCTGAAATTACACCTGAAGAATGTCCGGAACTTAATCCGGTCATACTTTAGGAGTAAGGTCAGCAATCAATGGGCGGAAAAATTGAGGAATATTAGCCCACAGGACCCAGACGACGTGTTCGCGAAAGTGAATAGCATATTCCGCAAGAAGCCTCGAGTGAAGGTATCGAATCTTGAAGTCACTAGTGATGAGATAAATCTTCTCGATAGGGCTGGTATCGAAATTGATAGTACGACTCCGTATAGAAATGGAAACAGGATTATATGTGAAGGGTTGGATAAACTTGCCCTGATTGGAACACATTTTGAATTGGTTCATCTACCAAACCCTGAGAGAGGGAATGAAGTATTTTCTGAGGTCGTTGAAGCAAAAGTTTCCGACTTCAAATCAAGCCTGAACGGCCAATCAATTCTTCATTTCAATGAAACATTAACATCTGACCTCATACCGAGCTTGAATCTTATTGAATATTTTGTCAGCTATGAAGACTTGTGTTTCATATTTCGCAGGATAAACAACAAGAAATCATGTGGTACTGATGGTATTCCAAATGTAGTTCTCCGTCATTTGCCTGAGGTCGCTATTAGGAATTATTGCATATTGTTCAACAACATGTTGAGCAATTCATATTTCCCAAATGAGTGGAAAAGGGCTTAAGGTATTTCCGATCTTGTAGAAAGGAAAAGAATCTTCATGCCCTAAAAGCTATCGCCCAGTCAGCTTGCTGCCTAATATCAGCAAGGTGTTTGAAGTGATACTCAACAGAGCATTAAACGCCAACATTGAGGAATATGAGTTGATGAAGAATTGCCAATTTGGCTTTCGTGCCAGGCATTCAACCACACATGCAATAACGAAAGTAACCTCAGACATCTGTTGGAAACTAAATGATAGACAATGCGTTGGAGTATGTCTCATTGATATTGAGAAAGCCTTCGATACGGTGTGGTTAGATGGACTAATTTTTAAACTCCTTCAGGACAAGTTCCCCAGACACCTTGTCGCCATGATGTGCAATATGTTATACGGGAAATCGTTTGTTGTAACTGATGGAAATCTGACAACAATGCGCGAGTTCAAGGTCTTGAATGGTCTACAGCAGGGAACAGTTGCTGCAACTCTGGTCTTCTCAATATAGATTCGCAAGCTATTGAACGGCTTTGATTTTAACATCTCGCCAACGCGATCATCGGTAGCGTTTGCTGATGATCTGATCATCTATACGGCAGACCGAAAAGCTACAATAGTTCAGAGAAAACTCCAAAAAATGTTCAATGATGTACAGCTGTACACTGACAATTAGCGAATGAAAATCAATGCGCAGAAGTGTGAAACAATCTTGTTTTGGGCAACGCTGCAGGGGTCAGTCAAGACCTGAAACGTAATTGGAAAGATTTCCACATCATGGCTGGTGAGGGTAGTTCAGAACGAGTTCCACATAAATCCTGTGTTCGATACCTCGGTGTTTATCTCGATCAGTATCTGTACTACACTGAACATGTGAAAATCATGCTCAGTAAGGCACTATAAGTAGTTATGGCCCTACGAAAACTCTTTCATTCCAAATACATTGATCAAAAGGTCAAAATTATCTGTTACAAGACCCTGGTTAGACCAGTTCTGACATAGTATGTCAGATCTGGTACAACCAGAGTGCTAGTACTATGGAAAAACTAAGAGTTTTCGAAAGAAAATGTCTTCGTGCATGTACTGGCTTGTACAGAAAGCCTGAGACGGATTGATAGATAGAAGAATTTATCAAACTGCTGAAGTGACGAGGGTCGATATCTTTATATTGGAACTTCTTCGGAATCATATCGCAAGATCTGTGACTGTGAGTTAAAACCCTTGGATTTCACAGCCGTTCCACCCTACACACGGGTATATTGCGACTTGTCTCGCTACTGGCTTCGTACCTCCAGAAGCATTCGTGTGTTTGGACATTAATTGGTATGTTTTTGATTCTGACGGCGTCCCAGTCATATATCACATACTCGTATATTGACGGGCCACCGATAAGAAAATAAAATATCCTCCGAATTTGAGTTTATGAGACCAACAATTCCAATGAAGATACTCATTTGCTAGATTCGTTGATGCTGATCGAATTGAGACGACGCAATCCAGGTATTGGTGGCTGAATGACAATGTCAAAATTATTCGTGTTTATTTTCAGTTTTGGTGTTTTTGTTATTTAGTTTTTTGAATTTCAGCTCATTATTGCTACATTTAGTGTTGTTGTTTATTCTTGTTAAAAATTAGGTTAAAATTAGGTATAGGTTTGGTATATGTTATGTGTATTATATTAGGTTAGAGATAAGGTTAAACGCTTAGGTTAGGAACATTGTTATAGAATTTTTCGTAACTGAGATGATGTTATGTCTGTGTGCATATTTTGTTTTTCGTCACACACGACTTCTAATGCAAATGGAAGATCCCGAATAATATTGGCGATGGCTAGGATGAGAAACTCAAGCATGCGTGACAAAATAAATCAATCAGAACATATCACTTCACCATTCAACGTAATTAAGAACTCATATTCAATAGGAAACGAGCTAAACACTCAAGTCCCCTGCACCGCCACGAAAAAATGCACAGTGAAAAGTGCGCATGAACATGCATATAACAAACACTTTGCGGTATTCGATGGACAGACGAGTTCACAATCTAATGATTTACGGCGATAATCAACTTGAGCTGGAACCAGCCAGCCAATTCGTGTTGCCACACACGTCATTCGCGACGTCCGCCACGTTCCGCGATCAAAATCAGAATCTCTCTTGTGTGTCGCAACGGTGGCTTCTTGGCGAGCCCTCTCATGGCGTCAACTGTAGTTTTCCTTGCGGGACAATGCAATTCGTTGATAAACTGCGTTGCAAAGGGGTTGCCGTGATCAAATTTTAATTGCAAATTTAAATATTTATTTTTATAAATTTACAATTAAAATTGGATCAAGCATTATGTTGTTTTTCGAGCAGTTTGCCTAGGCGACTGCTCGATTACTACAAGTATCCCAGTTAAGAAAGCACTCTCATGTCTTGAGGAATGGTTAGTGGAACAAGAAGATGGAGCATCATGGAGAACGAAGGCCAAACAATATGTAAAGCTGGCTAATTTATGCATGTAAGAAAACTACTTTATTTTCCGGGATAAATCCTTTAAATCTACGTAAGGAGAAACCCACTTTCTAGATTCATCAACAAGATATTAATGGCGGAATTGGAGAACAAATTGAAGGATGAGCAATTGGAGAATAAATTGAAGGATGAGAATAAACGTTGCAGAGCCTGAACGAAATGCACCATAACAAAAAGTTCACGATGGAGATAGAGGAAGATGAACCACTACCCTTTTTAGATGTTCTTGTTGAAAGGGACGGCAACGTACTTGGATTCGGTACATTCAGGAAGAAGACTAGCACGCACGACTCAAACCACCCGATCCAGCACAAAATGGCAGCCTTCAACAGCATGATACATCGCATGAACAACGTCTCAATGAAGCAAGAGGAGAAACTGAGGGAGCAACGTTATATCATGGATACAGCAAGGAAAAATAGGTACAATTAAGCCACCATCAGCAACATAATGAAAAAGGAAGAGACAAAACGGCGAAGGAATCAACTCACGACTTTATACAGACAGCGGAAACAGAAAGCGGCCCCCCAAAAAAATAGCATTACGTATCACAGGGACGCAGCAACGCGACTGAAACAAATTCTAAACCACAATAATATGGAAATCGCCATGAGATGCAGAGCACACCAGCTAAAGTCGATACTTGGATCCACCAACGACAAAAAGAAACCAGATGAAAAAAGCGGTGTTTACAAAATATCATGCGAGGAATGTAACAAATCGTATATTGGACAAACGAGTCGACTGTAACCACCAGAGTAAGCGAACACATCAAGGAGGCCAAAAACTTGAGAAGGACAACAACAACGGAAACAACTTTCCGGTCAGCGGCAGCAAAGCACATCATCGAGGACAATGATAGCATTACCGTAGATGATGTAACAGTCCTGACAAAAAACACGCCAGAAGTGAAAACTGGAGGCCATAAAAATAGGGAAAATGGACTGGGGCAAATTACTCAATAAGGACAAAAGGCCGGGTTACTCAAGGATAATGAGTGCTTAATGACCACGACCCATTAGCAGTATATAAGATTGAATAAGACTCTTGTAACAACATTCGCACTGAAGAAGATAGTAAGTGGCTACCGAAACGCGTCTGCGGTACCTTATTGCAAAAAATCAAAACAGTTGTATTTCCTGTAAAGGAGAGTGATAAATCTTTCGTAGACGTGTTGGAGGGGGGGTTGAACTCACGCAATTAGCCTACTATTTGTGATATTGTCGACTTATCGATGTAGCCACTAGAGACTTATCAAATTGAAATTGCCGGAATTCTTTAAAGTTGATTAAATGACACGTTATCAGGTGGTAAAAAAAATATAAAAAGTTGGGTAGACAGACCTACGCTCATGTCAGAAGGGTTTTGTACTCAACTTACAAAATGCAATCACCAGCAACAAATATCAAGAAACACGTCAAAGGGATTTGCTCGTTTAAAAGAAAATCCATTATTTCTTCATTTCATGGAAATCATGGAATCCCAAAAGTATTTATGTCATCGATCTTATCTGAAAATTTTAGGAAGATCAAATCAAAACTGTAGTGATTGGTTCAATGGAAATCCACAAAATACCAAAATAGTGTGTTACTGTTGTTGTAATTGGCGAAATTTCAAATGGGTATAACTTCCGTGTATGATATGAATATCATCAAACATACAGAGTATTAGGGCCTTGTGTAAGGTTGGGTTTAAAGCCATCCATAAGATTTTATTGGAGAAAATGTGAAATTCGAAGATCATATTATTATTAACAAAGTTGACCGAATTTTGAATTCTGTGGTATTTGTTATTGTTGTGTTCATAAATATCTCATTGGTAATTTTTTCAGATTTTTTAGATCACCGGTGTCCAATCGCGAATGGGAAATACATATTCCGTGCCCCCAATGAAGCAAAAACTGTCAGTTTAAGAATTCTTTTGAAAAGCTCTCATAAAGAACTTTTCATTTGATACTCATATCGGCTACCTTTGATGAAATTTTTTTTCAGGGGGCCACTCCCCTGTGCTGTAATCATCCATTCATCGCATCAGAATTTTTTTCGAACCCTAGAGTGGTTACAAAGCCCTTCTGTTAGGAGCTCTCTTCTGCCTTCTCGACTTGTTTCACGTATGAGTATTAATTGTAGGTACTCATCATTCATTAAATTGAATCAAGTGTTAAAAGCATGCACCTTAAATGTTGAAGTTGGGAAAAAATATCTCAAAATTATTCAACCTTCGCATTTAAACCAGCCACTATTTTGTTTTACGATTACTAATACCACTGGCTGAACCGATTCTCAAAGATATTAATGATACTTATCATTTAGCTTTCATGCAAATCCTAGAAAACCTGTAGTGTCTGACTCGGTAAAAACGCATATTGTTCCATAGCCATATCTTTCCATAGTAATACAGCGCATATTGCTCCATAGTAATACAATTCAAACCGCTATAACTTTGTTAAATATCATTTGATCTTCATGAAACTTGCAGGACAGGGCAATCTTGTATATAGTCATTTGTATACTAAATTTGGTTGAATTTAAGATTTTATTCAAGAAAATGTAAAATTGATAAATCATACTATTACTAACAAAGTTAAGTGAATTTCGACTTCTCACGTATTTGTTGTTGTTGTACTCATAAAGGCCTACATTCATGATTTTTTTCAGATTTTTCGGATAAAAGGTGTCCAATCGCGAGCGGGGGTACGCGAAAAGTTCGTACATTTCCCCTTCCCCTGCCTCCCACGGTGCTGATAGGGCAATTTTAAGACTTGTTTTGAAAAGATCTCATCACACCCTTCTCGACTACTAACGGTGAAATTTGTTTGAAGGGTCACCTCCCTATATGGGGAAACCCACCTTAAACCCCTTTGAAAAATTTTTCCACCCTAAAATTTTCAAGAAGTTGCCACTTCTGACCTTTCCACAAAGTGTTATAGCTGTAGCTTCTATAGTTTCGGAGAAAAAGTGCTGTGACATACAGACGGACGGACGGACGGACAGACGGACACAGGTCGTGATTGCAGTAGGGTTTTGTATTTTAGTACAAAACCCTAAAATCGGAGTAAGTTGGTGTACCGTTGTAGTTTTACCTATTCTTCTTCTTCGTAGCACTACCGCCTCTCTCGGGCCTTCGCTTCTTGCACCAAGCGCCTCCAACTGTCTCGGTCCATTGACTGCGTCCTCCGATTTCGAGATCAGAGCAGCGATGAACTGTCCTCGTCGACCGAGTCACACCAACGTTTCCTCGCTTTTCCCACTGGGATCTGGCTTTCAGTTCTCTCAACGAATACTTTTTTGGGTATCCGTTGTTTGTCCATACGATTCATGTGGCCAGCCTATTGCAGCTTCGTAGCCTTCATACAGCTTCTGGTTGTATCGAATTCGCAATTGGTCCCCGTCCAGCCACGCTCTTTGGTTGTAGCTATTAGAGATCTACTAAATTAGAATTTCTGGAGTTCTTTAAAGTCAAATAAAATGTTGCCAGGTGAAAAAATATGGAAACGGATTGGGATAATTTAAGGAATATCTACAGTAAATTTTGTCCACAGCTTGCCAGCCTGAGCCTCGAGCGCTCGTGGAAGTATTGGGTGTGTTTATATTTTTTCTTGAAAATTTGTTCCTATTTTTTTTAATATATTATTTATATTTTTTTATTTGGAAAATTTATTTTTACTTTTTTTATATTGATTATATTTTTCAATTCTATTTCCTTGAAAAATTTTTCTTCTATTTGTAGTGAATTAAAGAGTTTCCATAAGTCCGTGAAGGACTGCAGCGATGTTCTGCTGCCTCGGCAGAGGAAGGTGTTGGTTCCTGCCGAGAATGCCCTCGTCCGGAGACGCGTGAATGCGCTGGCAGGCTAGCATTGCGGTGTCGTGGGGCGGGTTCGTTCCCCCGGCACGAGGACTCACTACAAAACATTTCGCATTCACGAATTGCTTGCAGAAATCAAAAGAAGACGACCGAAGTCGCAAAATTGTAGATAACCTCCACGAAGGAATTATGACTTGTTGCGAGAACAAATGCAACCTGACAAGAAAGGCAAACTTGGTGTGACCTCGTCTTTACCCAAATAAATTCAGGGCCCACAAATGAAAGAGGGGCAGCCGGGTGGTGGTGGAGCCCCTTCATACCCACCCAACCGGAATAAATCCATTATTAACTTGTTGAAGTGGCCAGGTATTCCTCTTCTGAGTGGAAAACTCATACAACTTGAATTATATGAACTTTCCCATCAGAAGGGGAGTACCCCGGTGACCAATTTATGTCATAGAATTATACAATTGAATTGCATAACTCTATGCCATAAAAAGGCACTTTGCTTGGGCCACTCAACCCATAAAGTCACCTGAAACAAAAGAAGGAATTAATTTGTACCCGGCGGCTGGCTCATATTTTGGGGTGGAAGCCTGCCACCGTACCGGGTCCTATACCCGATTGGAAAAGACCGGAAAGGAAAGACCGATTCTTTTCTCTCAATTCATCATTTTTTTATTTTTATTTCCTTCAAGCAACATTATGCATTCCCTCTATATATAATAAAATTATTTAATTTTTTTAATAAATCATTACTATTATTTTTAATATGTATATTTTCATTAAACGCGATTTGATTTATACAAAAATGTCCAAAAATATTTTTTCAGACAACTTATTCAAATTGACATTTACCAGAGAACCGCGTTTTCACAATTCAGCATCAATTTTGGCAACTAAGGAGGATATCTCCCACAATTCAACAGAATTATAAAGCATAAACAAAAACATCAACTTATTCAATTATTCGTTACTGTAATGCTTTGTGCTTTGGAAAAAAAAAGAGATTCATTTGATTCCACGAATTGTTCGAAGCGAACAGAGTCAAGCTTGAGATTGATATATGCGAATGCGAGAGTACGATTCCAATTGATTTGTAAGGAGTGTTGCGAAGTTTGTAAGCTACACTGTAATTGATCTGTCATTACTACCCGATGGCACAATATGCAACAAAAGTATTTATGAACTGGGAACCAATCAATCTGACTTATGAGAAAGTCGAGAAATTCGGAGAACGTTATATGAAAAATTTTAACTCAATCTGAATTGACATTTAGAAGATTTAAGTGTTCAAGAGTTACTTTATGTGTAGCTGAAACTCTCACAAATCTCTATTATTTTTTTTTTAAATATAAATATTAATACATATATAATATTATAATGATATTAAATAATTTTTATAAATAATGAATCTATATGTATTTTTCAATAAATAAGTAAATAATTAAATAATTAATATATATAATAAAAATTTAAATTAAAAATGGTACTTACAATACCGTTCCCTCGACGACGAGCGCTCGTTGACGATTTGGAGGTAAGCAAGTCCTGGAATTCATTTTAAGTGTATTATTGTACCGGTTTTACTTATGAGTAACGACTTCTTTCTTTTGGTAGTGTAGATTCGCGTTCGTATATCAAATATTAGTACGCGAGTATGAAGGCATAAAATATATCCTAAGTGTGTATAAAATCATATAAAAATTCAGCTATCAAAGAGTAAATACATGTAGACTTCTTTGAATATCACAACCGTATGGTCTTCGAACGTGGTAATGCTCGCTGCTACTTATTCTACTGCTTTTAATGTTTAATATTTCGTTTTCAGGGGTGTCTTGAGTCTCAATTTTATTCACAAATTTATCGACTTTCTCAGCGTTTAAACTTTTGATTGTTTCATTCCACGAATTGTTAGTCTCTCTAGATAAGTTATCAGCTTCTTTATATGCAATCCGTTGGTCACTATATGGATTGAGTGATTTGACTAATTCTTCTGGATCTAACTTTTCAGTTGATTTATCACTCTTTGTTGAACTATGTTTGAATACACAATGCGCCTTTTTGCATCCAAACGGTGTGTTTTCCCAGAAACAGGGAGTACGGTCCCGCCGTTTCCCAATCAACATGTGCCGCTCCTTACAATGAAGATCTTCACATCGGCCTTCCAACCACCTGTTGCACATCACTTCGTGACCTAATGCTGATGGCTCATGGCGATATTGGCAACTGCTACCGTTTTTTACAGGCCCTGTAGTAGAAAAAGTAGCAATCTGTGAAGTTTTTTTTTTCGCTGTGCATCAACAGGATGGTAGAAGTTATCTCTGCCAACAACCCTGAAATAACGGCATATTGAACTTAAAGTATCAAACAAAGACATATAAAGTAATGGACGCGAAATGAGCTTATTTTCATCCATACGTGATTGCATGCAAACGTTCATTTTAAAAAAAAAGTATTCTGTGCATTTGCATTTGCCTATTTCATACATTTTGGTCGCGTCTGCTCCCACTCGTCTATTATTTACACCATTTTATCAAAGTGCGCTCTTTCTTTATCCCTATTAAATTCAATTTTATTACTGTTTGGACTCTAGAAATCAGAGCCTGAGTTCGTTTTGCCAAATCATTCTAGGCCCCATATATTGGGCCAAACTGTTTTGCACCATTTACAGATTCATCTAACTCCTTCCCTTTTTACTAATTAAAGCTAACGCGACCAACTTTAGCTCTTTTCATGATGTTGATTTTTCTTTTCTCCTCCCAATACTCTTAAAAACACTTTGATAATCAATCCCCTACAATCCCTTTCATAATTTATCATTCGAATCGCATAAGTATTAAAATCAAAATTTTCATTCACGCAGTTTCATTCACAATTTGTTCAATCATAAAGTACTATAAATCCAAAACGCGAATACATTCACACATAAATCAGGCACTCGCGCATTCACGCACGGACTAACACACTTGTAGCACTTAACTATTTCAGAGACATCGTTCTTCCCACGTTTTTTCACTTGCTCACGTTCCCTTCTTCATTGATTGATGAATTGCTCATGTCGTTTCCGTTACCGCTTTGCAAACTTGGTAACGAGTTGGCAACGTAAAGCGAAGGATCGATCACCTTTGGAATTGGTTTAATCTCAGTGGCTAATTCCTTTCCAATGCGATGCAAATCGAAACGATCCTCATATGTGATTAGATTGATGGCAATACCCAAATGTACGAAACGCCCTGAACGGCCAATACGATGCAAGTAAGTCTCAGCCATACGTGGAAAATCGAAATTAATAGCAACATTCACAGCCTATACATCAATACCACGTGTAAAAAGATCAGAGCAGACTAGATTTCTGCATAGCCCCTGTCGAAAATCATGGAAAACACGATTTCTATGCGCCTGCGCCATCTTGGCATGGATATAGTAACAACAATAACCAAGTTCCGTGATCTTCTTAGCCAGCAATTCCACACGTTGCGTTGAATTGCAAAATATTATCGATTGATTTATTTGCAACTTAGAGAATAACGTATTAAGACAACGCACTTTTTGTCGTTCTTGTACAAATGCATAATATTGTGTAACACCTTTCAGTGTTAATTCCTCCATCAAATTTATTTCATATGGTTCACGCAAATGCTTATCCATGAAATTTTTCACACTGAGCGGGAATGTAGCCGAGAATAGAAGAATCTGTGGATCTTTTGGCAGTTTCATTATAACATGATCCAGCATGCCTTTAAAATCTTGTGATAACAATTTATCTGCCTCGTCCAATACGAGGATTTTGCATTGTGACATATCCGTCACTTTTTATCCATCAGATCCAAAATACGGCCAGGTGTTGCAATGATTAATTGTACTTTCTGATAAATTCGCATAATATCATCCTTTAGATTGGTGCCTCCCGTTGTCACCATCACTCGGATGTCTAAATGCTTCGCCAATTCTATACAAATTTGCGAAGTCTGCAGTGCTAACTCTCTCGTTGGTACGATAACAAGAGCTTGGATAACATCACGAGATGGGTCGATTTGCTCGAGTACGGGAATGCAATAAGCACCGGTTTTTCCAGTACCGTTTTTCGCTCGTGCTAATATATCCTTACCACTTAAAGCAATTGGTATAGCCGCCTCTTGAATAGGCGACGGTTTTTCCCAGCCCTTCTCGAAGATTCCCATTAATAATTCTCGTTTCAAACAGAATTCTTCGAATTCATTTCCTCTTGTGTCTGTTACATCACTAGTCTTAGGTCTATTATCCTTCGGAGGAATCCGCAATTTTGCTTTCCAGCCCATGTCATCGTTTAAAGTTGTTGCAGCAACCGTCTTATCATTGCTTAAACTTTTAGGATTGCCATGATTGGCAGAATGCATATTATCATATTTCAGATGATTTGCAGCATTCATATTTTCTGTCATCATTTTGAAAAAAAACTAAAATTGTCCTTTTTTACAATAATTCGATAATAAAAAAATAGTCCTTAGAAAAACTAATATTAGTTCACTTACATCCACCACGATTTTCCTAATGAAACTCCCTCGCCGACCATCCAAATACACTTTTCAAATGACCACTGCAAGCACACAAATCACTTTCACTAGATCTAGGTTGGCACTTGATCGAATGCAGTCTTTTTCACGGAGCGGCTTATGGGAAACTGTCCATTGAAAAATGTTCGAGACACACGGAATAACCTCGATCGTACCATGTGGAAATAGAAGTGCCATCTATGGGTGAACACGCGGTGGTGATAATGCACACTCGTTTCGGTTGTTTTAAAATTCTAAGTCGTCTTTTGTAGATTCGCTTAAATTATCAATTGAAAGCAATTTTCGTTTATAATGATTAGGCGTAATTAAGTGGGAAAAATCGGAAGAATTAGACAAATTTTAAGGGGTTTAAATGATACAATGATTTTAGCGTTCATATAATTCAAAAGGTTAACCGTTTCGTTCTAAGCATTTGTATCCCGCGTTACACCGCAATTTGTTAAATTATATTCAAAAGATATTGTAGTAAAATCCCTACACATAAAAATATTAAACAGTATTAGAATTTTGTTTCCCGGGAGTTAAGTACAAAAGACATTTTCTGGACCTATTTTCCATGCAAAGAAAAAAACGAGTGTTGCGATGGGGAAGGTGACTGAATGGTTACTCCTTGTTAAATTGAGTTTGTGCTGTGTGCCTGTGGCAGCGCTGGCTTTTAGAGCCATAGCTCCTCGGTTATTACATATTTCTTGTCATTTTTGTGCTGATGGTTTTGCTGGATAAATGTAAGATGTACCCAAAATACCAGATCACAAAATACCAGCTGAATTTTTTTATGAAAATTAGAGAAAAACAAAAACAGAATGGATTGTTAAATAATTAAATAGCGGTCTTCTCCCTTCTACTCCTTGTTGCAGGATATCGGGTATTGATACCCACAACGGTTGCGAGGCACTTCCACTTGCCCAGCCATTGGGCTATGGTTTTTTCTTTGTTGTAGGGGCTCTCGCCGGAATAGGGAGTCCTTACGTGCGGAATCAGCCATCAGGACCCTAGGTCCGGTTGAGAGAGTTGCGAAGGGGCACCAATCCAATCAGGATGCGCCACCCCGTATCGTGGGAATGGGACAGAGAAAGAGCAATATAATCTTTAGTTCGTGCCTAGGCCTTTACGCTTCACTTTTTGTTGTCACTCTACGAATTCGTGCATGCGAAAAATAATTTGTAGTGGGACTTGGCTCTAGGGAAAAGAACCTGCCCCATGACACCGCGGACACTAGCCTGTCAGAGCATACACACGTCCCTGGACCATGCGACCCCCAGTGAGCACAACATTTGGCTCTCTATCACCGTTGCAGCTCTTTCACGGACACTTCAGCCATTCATATTGACTATTAGGCGCTTAGAGAAAGGTACTCAGTTGGAGAATGGTGCCTATGGATACAAAAAAAGCCTTAAACTAAGTTTTGCTTAATGAATGGAGTGACGTCACTTTCAGATGTTGATCATGCTTGGTGGGCTCTCGTGGTTTCGAGTAAATTCACTTTGTTGATCATGAGGTTCTTAATGGTTGTGAAAACAATTGCAACAGTAGCTCGCAGAATTATTCGTGCATGTAACAATATATTAAAGATACCTTATCATCAAGGTAACAATAGTTTGGGAGACTACATTATTAACAAGAATAATGTTCTGGAGCCGCGGTGATTGGGAAGACCGATCTGAGCTAACGTCCCTTAAATGACTATGATCATTTTCCGATCGTTTTAACCAAAACCATGAATTTATTTGGAACAAAAAGTCGATCGTAATGTGAGAAAAATCTTATTTAATAAAATCTTCGCTGCTTATAAAAAAATTGATACAATAAAATTAACAAGAATGCAAATTTCATATCATTTAGTTCGTAACTTCATAACGAATAAGCGTAGTTGAGTTTTAGAAACTAATTTGTGTGACTAGCAGAGTTCAAACAGAATGATAGTGTCCTTCCTCTAATTGCGCCCTATTGCGCATCGTAACGGTAAAGAGCTAAACCAAATTGTTTTACGAACCTCACAGCAAGTGATAATAGGCCAGTGATTGACCACCAATTATTTTCAGCGTATCTAGAAACAAAAAATAATAGTTAGCATTTCCATGATACATAATTCTTTAATCGTCTTACTCTCTTAGTAAACTCGGAAACGCTTCCGTTGATAAGTGTGGATAAAAGTCTCGAACACGTGTAAATTTTATATCACTAAAATTTCGTTTGTACATCTCATCAAATTCGTCGCATAGACTTATTGGCATTGCAACATATATTTGATAACGCCAAGTATTAATCTTGGTACTATTTGTATCGTAGCTCTTTACAATATTGGATACCATTGGTAAAATTCTTGTTACATCCACTCCGCCTAATTCATTAACGAATAGTTGCTGTCCACGACGGTACTTTTTCCTAGTTACTCGGTTAATATGAACTATTTTCGAACTAGGTGTATTCACAAAACACAACGGGAAGCTGTATATATGCGATGTTATTAAATGGACATTGGTTGCAGGCGGTTTTGTCTTCATAACATCCGAGAAATGCGATGACAATTGATAAACGCCGCCTTGATGTAAGAATCCGAAGAAAATTACGAGAAACGTGTTCGCTAAGCACCATATTTGCATCATCGTTTTTTTCGTAATTCTGGGTGGAACGAATTTGTCGTATAGCTCGCGGAGCAACAGACGACCATCGTGGTATGGGTTGGGAAACGAAATACCGTCCAAATGATGACCATGTAATAGAACTATTGGAAGTGTTAAAGGTAGAAGGAATCTTGCTTCTTGGTGATTAATTAATGACATAATAGCCAATGGAGCAAATACAGCTGACGTCATAAGGCCGATAATAGATTGAGAGCGTGGTAGGTGTCGGTAATCGCCTGAAAGGAACCTAAAGCATAAAAAATAAGTTTGAAAATTTACGTAAGAAGTAGAGCAATCAATCTTACCTGAATACTAGTTTCCCAAACGAAACAATTGCGATTATACCCAAGATGTTATACAATAGTGGTATATTGACCAGCAGGTGCAGGTACCGTGGATGCACACCGTGTTGTGCTGTTTTTGACGAATCTAGATTATACTTTACAAAATTCCATGGAGTGAACACGAAGTTGTTTATGCTTAAATCCAGCATAAGAATTTCTCCTGATGTAAGGTACCCATAATAAAGTGAATCAACGAGTATGAAGATAGCTATTGTTGGTGCAGCGCAAAGTACAAATAATGTTATTCGCAAATTGAAGTCAACAAAAGTTACTGATTTTGTCCCTAATCCCCGCAAAAGCCAAAAGAACACCATAGGAGCACCGAAAGCTAAAAATGTTGGTCGGTTAAATACGCCTATGACACACAATGTTGCCACCAAAATGACCCTATTAAGACTATGCGAGGGCAGAGCCACTTGCAATTTGTATAATTTCACTCTTTCTGTTGTCGTCGTTGCCTTTTCATATTGGATTCGTAAAACTTCGGATTTATAAATAATAGAATTCGAATGTATCATACAATCTGATACAAAATATAAAAGTACCGAGCATAAGCACATTTCGATTGTATTAGAAAAGGTTCGCGTAGAGAACACTAACATTACAAAGGAACTGCCTAAGGCTAACAGACGCGTTTCATACTTAAGACTATATACTTTACATATACTATACAAACTAATATCGTTTAGGAAGGATAAAATACACATGATAAGGCGTGGAAAAACTAGAAATACGTAACTATTCCTCAAGCTAATTCCCAAATAATAATTTGTATAAACTGATACGAGTTCTAAAAAGTTGAGCGGCATTTTCAATGTAAAGTATGGAACAACGATACTTCGTATTGGATTTGTATTGTTGAATTCCCACGTTCGTTTGTGCTCAATATCAAATTTATCACCTGAAAAAAAAGGATTTCCATAATTATAATGTTTTGAGATAGTATGCAGAATGTATTTTATGTTTTTTCTACCAGTAATCATTTACAATTTAAATTGTAAACTAAAACCTGCAGGAATAAGAAACAAACCACTAAACTATTCATCATTTGTTAAAATTATTAGTATTGACAACCGAAATAAGGTTGCTTCATTTGAGGTATCACAACCGTATGAGTGGATGGAGCAACTGAAGTTACGCTTCCATAAAAGTGACGAATGATTCCAAGAATTATTTCGATTACTACTAATACGATCCTAATATACAGGGTGCAGCAACATAACTTCCTTTTTTTTCAAAACTTAATAAAACTCATTATATAAATCATAAATTTGTTTTTTATCATATAGGCGCATACCTAAAGTTTTGTTTTACATAGTTTTGAAGATCAAATCTGGTAGGTGATGCCCCCATTCTCCATACACTGAGTAAACCGATTTCTGGCGGTTTTCATGCCTCTTGCCAGCATATAAACGTTATGTTGGCAATTTCTTCCTCGAAGTTGGTCTTCAAATCTTGTACGGTCCTTGGACGGTTCAGATAAACACGGGATTTCAATAAACTCCAGAGAAAAAAATCACAAGGGGCAATTCACAAAGGCCACTCCAAATCGCCCCTAATGTGTTCCCTCAAAACAGCCATCGATGCTCATGAAGTGTGTGCCGTTGCGCCGTCCTGTTGGAACCAACTGTCCCCTAAGTCCAACTCATCTAGCCGTGGAAAAAAAATCCTGTAACATGTTTACATACCGGCCCGAATTCACTGCCACTGCGACTTAATTTTTTTCAAAGAGCCAGGGATAAATAATTCCAGCTGAGGAAATTGCACACCATACTGGCGCTTTGGGTGAATACCTTTGGTGCAAATCTCGAGGATTGGTGTCAGCCCAGCAGCGAATGTTTTATTTATTGACGGATGCACACAAATGAAAATTGGCGTCATCACTAATAAAACAATAGCGTCCTCAGGAACGACTTCGAGAAGCACCTCACACACGTGCCTTCGCCAATTCAAATCACGTTCAGAAAGTTCCTGCACAATCGCCATCTTGTAAGGATGGAAATGAAAATCATCATGAAGAATTCTCTTCACTGAACGATCAGAAAGTTCACGGGCAGACGCATGTTTTCGCACAGAACGCCATGGTGATTGGAACATTGAAGCTCTCGCTCAATGTTTTCAGGTGATCTAATGGGCCGAGAGACTCCAGTTCTTCGTTTTGTCGCACTTGCAATTAGTCCGTAGTGACCCACATAAAAATTGATTTCCAATCCGGGACAGGGGCCAACGGGACTAAATTAAA
Organism: Odontomyia ornata; assembly: GCA_963969285.1. NCBI lineage: Eukaryota > Metazoa > Arthropoda > Insecta > Diptera > Stratiomyidae > Odontomyia > Odontomyia ornata. The sequence goes on along the minus strand of OZ017742.1, from coordinate 106,063,167 downwards.
ACGATTCCGAAAGGCGCGCCGGGTTGCAATCAAAGAACATGTAGTAATCGAGTAGTCGCCTCAGCAAACTGCTCAAAAAACCAACATAGTGCTGATCCAATCTTAATTGTAAATTTAAAAAAAAAATATTTAAATTTACAATTAAAATTCGGACACGGAAACCCCTTTGTAACGCAAATTACCAACTAATTGCATTGTCCCGCTATGCAAACTACAGATGACGGATGAAAGAATCGCAAAAGTGAGAGAGTCCGAACCGGAAGATAAGCGAAGGTGGATGCTAGAAGGGAGTTCAAGTCGCGTATCCGTGGAGAATGGGCAGAAAATCGATAAATTTTCTTGCCTTTAACGTGGAAAATAGTGGCGAAAATGAGAAAATCGGCATTTGAGTTTATCTACGCTTTAAAAAAGTGATTTCTCGAGAATCTCTCGTGCAAGTGCTGAGTGAAGAAAATTTATTTACAAATGAAAGTGAAAAGTTGGCTTGATTACAGTTTATTATTAATATCATTATTCCCTCGGTGCTTAAAAATTACTCTAAGTAAAGTATGGGATCAGAACAATCTCATCCTCAAGCAGATATACATCCATCAATTTCTAATCAGTCACTAAGCACAAATACAGCACGTTTACAGCGTGGCCATACGATAGCTTTATCAACTTGTTTGTTCCAACTCAGATTTGCCATATATATCCTACACGAACAGACCAATAGGAGATTCACCAAAAATACGCAATAAAAGTCAATCTGGTGGACGCAGCGTTAGACCAAATTCAATATCGTCAACGTCTTTGCGCAGACCTGTGAAATTAAAACAACGACCAGTGTCGACTGCCCACAATATTATTGTAGTTAAAACAGTAGCAAAAGAACCAGAAAGAGATCCAGATCTTGCGAGACTTCAGAACATTCCATTGTTTTAACCTGTGATGTGTGGCACTTTGTCTTGTAGTATGGTTACTCATTACAATACTGGTGCAACTTAAGTAGCTTCAGAACAGCATTCAATTGTAAATTTGTCAAGCCAACATATTTAAAACAATTAAATCAACACTAGATCCAACATTGAATGGATTTAAAATCGAATTGGGCAAATTGTCAATAATGAAATTGAGTACGGCAACCAGCAAATAGCGCATCTTCATAGTGATTTTTCGTGGACGCCATTAAGAACATTTGTATGTTTGTATGCGACAGTGTGGAGTCGAGATAGCCAACAGGAATCGCCAGATATTGAAGAGCTGGTCAATCCAAAGTTGATGTTCCGTTTGGATTGTTTGATCCGATAATTTAGACTGTGAAATTATTATTAAATTATTTGTGACAAAGTTGTCAAATTGGATGACACATCGTTGTACCAATTGTTGAGTGTTAAATTAAAAGTTCAGTGCAACAGCCGGGAAATCGGAAGCGTGTGGGGCTCCTCAATTAACCACCGAGCACCTTTCCCCAGCCATAAGTGAAGGAAACTCGCGAGAATTTGCATGCGGTGCACGCTCCCACTTACACGGTGCACGCTCCCGCTTACACGGTGCACGCTCCCGCTTACATGGTGCACGCTCGCGCTTACACAGTTTTCCGCCGATTGACTTATTGAATTGACGCGTTATCATCTTTCTGTGGGAATTTACTGCACCCCCGGAGGGGAACGAGATTTTTTATGATTTTTGAGGGAATCAGCTTCCACCTGGATGCCCTACTCTTATTTGGGGGCCATAAGTATCGTCGGTAAAGACGAAATACTCCCAAGTCTCGTCTATTTTCGCCAGGCCCAGTTTGTTGTTTGCTTTGGCAATTTCCACCCTTTGTAGGTTACATCGGCCTCGATACCAGCGGACCGAGTCCCGTCATCCACAATTCGTGAATGCGAATTTTTTTTTTTGTAGTGGGCCCTTGTGCTGGGGAAAAGAAGCCCCCCCATGACACCGCAATGCTACCTGCCAGCGTATTCACACGTAATCAGAAAAGGCCAATTTCGTCGAACACCACCATCCTCTCTCGCCGAGGCAGCAAACCATCGCTGCAGTCCTTAACGGACATTTTTATCCACCCTTTTCACTACAAACATCCGCTCGAAATGTAGGCAGCAAAAGCACGCTCCTCACTGTTTCAATGAATGATGGCGACTGAACAATGTCGGGACAATAATTTATAGTCCCACCTCTCGGAACGAGACCACTAGCGCTCCGCTACGAAATCAACCGACTGATTGGCGCGCATTTAAAAAAACGAAGTTATTCTGCGGCATCTTGTATGAATCATTGGACTTTGCTTTAACACTACAGCCCCTTTCGGGCCTTTGCTTAGAGATAGTTAGAGCATCTCATTATCTTGATAGATTGTATCGGCACTCGAGAAGGTGATATGGTCAGTGTCATGCTTTGTCCGTATGTTTGTCCACTCAGATGCATACGTTCTAATTTTAAACCGGTACATATCATAACTGAACAGGCTGATAGTCCGTCCAAACAATCATTCGAAACAAATCGTTACATAGAAATCGACGAAAACGCAATAAACACAGGCAATGGGAATATTAATTTTTGTCTCTTTAATCATGTACGTTAGTATTTAATGCGTCTATTTTAATTCGTCTTTCGTTTAATGTTTGTGCTTCGAGTTATGAGGCTGTTGTCAACTTTAAAGCTCTGCTTTCATTTAGCCGTGCTAATGCTGAAGATGAAGCATTATCGTTTTGAAATGCTTTCAAAGTAAGTGTAATAATTAATAATTTGTAACGACTCAAGTGTGGTTAAAATACAGTGCAAATAGAAAATTTAATAACATATCAGATTGTTAAGCTGATGTTGGCAGAAGCAAACATTGATTCCCTTACACCGGAAACTAACAGGCACCTTTGATCTTATATCAATCACCTATCACCAACAAACAAAAATAATTTCCTCTGCAATTTAAATCAATATTTTTCCAACATTGCAATATCCAATAGCATGAGGAAAATTAGAATAGTACCCATAATAAAAAAAAAAACCTCCAATTAAAATGGATAGCAATAGACCGATTTCATTATTAAACGTCCCTCCAAAAATAATAAATAACATAGTCAAGACCAGAATCTTCTTTTTCGTAGCACTCCGGCCTTCTCGGGCCCACGCTTCCTACAACAAGCGCCTCCAACTGTCTCGGTCCATTGACCGCGTCCTCCAATTTCGAAATCCGAGCAGCGATGAACTGTCTTCGTCGACCGAGACCAGAATCTTACTCTTCTTAAATCCGAAATTTCTACTAACCTACTACCCAAAGGGGTCAGAACGTTGGTCCTAATCTAATGAGGAGCTACAGCCTCAGCAGGCTCCTTATATGAATAAAACAACAATTAGTCAAAAAATATCGATCACGCTGGCCTGAGCGAACCCTGCCAAAGGCCTTTTTTCATCTTCCATAAATAAGGAAGATCTCTGCGGAAAAGAAGACCAAAATCTACAGATTTGTTGAAAACGTAAACACTCTGAGTACAAACACTTTTGCTTATAGAAAAGGAAAATCGGCTAACCCATGCATCAATAAGATTATTCACGCAATTAACAAATAAAACAAACACAAATACATGGCCGTTACATTGGAACTCTCCAACGCTTATGAAAGAGTAAACATCACTAAGCTGATAAAAACACTAAAAACCCATTGTAGAGCCTGGATCCATTTTTCCATTTTTCTACGACAAAGACTAATCAATTAAGTTCACCATATTGAAATATCCCGAATGGTCTGCCTCAGGGTGATGTTCTTAGCCCCCTACTTTTCAATACCTACACTAATGAACTACACCGCATCGAAGATGGTAATCCTCAACTCTTTTAATTTGCAGATGATTTCCTTATATTATCTAAAGGAAAATATTACAATGATCCTTTTAAAAACCTATAATCAAAAACCAGCCAACTAACCGAAAAGTGCAATAAACTGGACTTGAGTTTAATTCTTAATAAATCCACTGCTACGCAGTTCCACTCTCAAAAAATCGATCATCTTAACATAACTTTAAACAACTCCAAAATAGGATGGTCTCATAAGTTCACATTCATTGGAAGAATTTTCAATAGCAAAGGGAACACGAAAGATGAAATTGACCTTACCATATCAAAATTCCCCAAGGCGAAACTTTTAATAAAAAAACTCAGCGGTCCTAGATATGGTCTAAACTCAATCAAAGCCCTTCTGCTTTACAAATCAATGATTAGACCCCCCAAATCTTCCTTCAACAAAATTGATAAGAGACAAGTAAAAGCAGCAGGCGAGTGCTCCTGCTGGAAGGGTATTGTAAAATATTTCGAAATAAAAACAAAGTCTTCTGAATATTAATACTTGGGCCATACATACAACCCAGGAATTGAGCTTGGAAAACTAATTTATGGTTATTCTTCTTCTTCGTAGCGCTACAGCCCCTCTCCGGTCCTCGCTTCCTGCAACAAGCCTCTCCAACTGTCTCGGTCCATTGACCGCGTCCTCCTATTTCGAAATCTGAGCAGCATTGAACTATCTTCGTCGACCCAGTTAGACCAGCGTTTCCTAGGATTCCCCACTGGTCTCCGCCCTTCAGTTCTCCCAACGAATATCTTTTTGGGTATCCGTTGTTCGTCCATACAATTCATGTGGCCAGCCCATTGCAGCTTCCGCAGTCTTACAATCGTTGAGACTTCTGGCTCGACAATATTTCATACAGCTCATGGTTGTATTAAATTCGCCATTAGTCCCAGTCTAGCCTCGCTCCGATTATTCGCCTCAGGACCAGTCTTTCAAAGGCATTCAATATGTTTGCGGATGCTTGGGTTAGTGTCCATGTTTAACACCCATAGCATAACACAGGTCTTATCACCGATTTGTATACTTGGAGCTTTATTTTCCTACGTATGCAGCTGGTCTTCAAGATCGTCAAAACTGACTAAAATATTTCATTTGCGATCTGTATTCTTCGGCATATTTCGTCTCTTTCATTACCGCTTCTCGTTATTTTGCCGCCTTACTATACAAATTCGATATTGTATTCGCCAAGCATGACCTCAACACAAGCATACGCAAATATATTGAACGCCTTTGAGCGGCAGGTCCTGAGACGAATAAACGGAGCGAAGCTAGACGGGGACCAATGGTGAATTCTATACAACTATGAGCTGTATGAAACTTCTAACGATTGGCCACGTGAATCGTATGGACGAATAACGGATACCCAAAAAAGTATTCGTTGGGGGAACTGAAGGCCGGAGACCAATGAGGAAACCGAGGAAACGCTGATCTGACTCATTCGACGAAGACAGTCTATCGCTGCTCGTATTCCGAAATTGGAAACTCAAAAAAACTAAATAACTAAGTAACACAAAAACAGAAAACAAACACGAATAATTTTGACATTGTCATTCAGCCACCAATACCTAGATTGCTCCGTCTCAGCTCAATCAGCCTCAACGAATCTAGCAAATGAGTATCTTCATTGGAATTGTTGGTCTCGTGAACTCAAATTCGGAGGATATTTTATCTTCTTATCGGTGATCCGTCTATATATGTGATATATGATTGGAACGCCGTCAGAATCAAAAACATATCGATTCATGTCCAAATATACGAATGCTCACGAAGCCAGTAGCGAAACAAGTCGCAATATACCCGTCTATAGGGTGGAACGGCTGTGAAATCCAGGGGTTTTCGCTCACAATTACAGATCTTACGATATGATTCTAAACAAGTTTCAAATGAAGATATCGACTTACGTCACTTAAGCAGTTTGATAAATTCTTCTATTCGATATATTGTATAATATCTCCAATCCGTCTCAGGCTTTCTGTACGAACCAGTACATGCACGACCACATTTCCTTTCGAAAACTCTTAATCTTTCCATAGCGTATATGGTTGTACCAGATCTGACTGATCTAACAGATAACTTTGACCTTTTGATCAATGTATCTGGAATGAAAGAGTCGTCGAAGGGGAATGACTACTTTTTGTGCTTTACTGAGCATGATTTTGACATGTTCAGTATAGTATAGCAACTAATCGACATGAACACCGAGGTGTCGAACGCAGGATTTATGTGGAACCCGTTCTGAACTACCCTCACCAGCCATAATATGGAAATCCTTCCAATTACGTTTCAGGTCTTGACTGACCTGCAGCGTTGTCCGAAACAAGATTGTTTCACACTTCTGCACATTGATTTTCATTCGCCAATGTCAGTGTAGAGCTGCACATCATTGAACATTTTTCGAAGATTGCTCTGAACTATTGTAACTTTTCAGTCTGCCGTATAGATGATTAGATCAACAGGAATAATCGCGTTGGCGAGACGTTAAAATCAAAGCCGTTCAATAGCTTGCGAATTAATATTGAGAACAGCAGAGGCGCGGTAACTGTTCCCTGCTGTAGACCATTCAAGACCTTGAAGTCGGGCATTGTCGCCAGACTTCCATCAGTTACAACAAATATTTCCCGTACAACATATTGCACATCATGGCATCAAGGTGTCTGGGGAACCTGTCCTGAAGGAGTTCAAAGTCCATCTAACCACACCGTATCGAAGGCTTTCTCAATATCAATGAGACGCGCTAAAAGACATTCTCTATCATTTAGTTTCCAACAGATGTCTGAGGTTACTTTTGTTATTGCATGTATGGTCCAATGCCTAGCACGAAAACCAAATTGGCAATTCAGCATCAACTCTTATTTCTCAATGCGGGCGTTTAATGCTTTGCTTAGTATAACTTCCAACACCTTGCTGATGTTAATTGGGCGATAGCTTTTAGGACTCGAAGATTCTTAATGATTGACTGAAGATACGTATATAATATTCTGCTGGTGTATCAGATTTTTCAATTCTCTCTTCCTTTTTGTAGCTGGGAATCCAACAGAGTTCAATTTGCGCAGGAATTCATGTACAATCTTTGAAATTACTCCTCGTCCGGAAATGACAAGGTGAGCTACTTGCATGCCACTTGAATTTTTGATTCACCTAACCCTCTACTTTTGTCCATGACTCATGCCGCTTTAAAAGCAGAAGTTAGAATACCCATTGATAGAAATTTTTGTACGTTTTCTTTACAGGATTATCTTGTTTTACATTATCCATTCATCTCTGAATCATATGATTAAAGCAACAAGTCATATCCGTCTCGCCAAAAAACGACTTCCAAATCTTCTGTGGGACATAGTTTGATAACAAATGTTTGCGCAATTATTCCCTGAGTATCTACTGGATGGATTTTGGGCATTCCTCTATTTGAATACTTCTAGATATGGTTAAATTTGATCAAGCGTGCCAGGGCTTACTTGGCTTCCTATACTTTTTGTTTTAAGGTGCAACGATATGTGTTATAAGTCCCGATTATTCAAATTATTAATACAACCTTTACTTTGCCAAGGAAATAAAACGTAGACCCTAGAAAGTGATTACGAAAAATATGAATCAGTTCTAACGCAAAGTGCAAGTAGGATTTCCGCCCAGAGAAACACAGAAGACATAGACTTTGAGCATAACACTATGCAATTGCAGTTAGCTGGCAAAATAGAAAAGATCAAAGAACGCCGAATGCTTAGGTAACGTACGTAAGAAGAAACGATTAGAAAACTCTGTGGAAGCCGATTAGAAGTGTAAATCACGAACTATGTCCATCGAAATCGGCTATCAAGCCCCAAGGACCCTAGGATTCACAGAATAGATGATCATTTCCATGAACTAATACTACATGCAAATTAGGATTTAGCCATACCAAATTTAATTGCATATACAAAAACACTTTATCATAAATCTATTGAGGTTCAAAACTTAAAATTAAATGAACTATTACAATCTAAGCAATATTTACCTAAAATAACTTCTACCGACTGGAAAAACTCATCAGGATGAATGTATCCTGTTTGCGGTACGAATACTAGGACAATTCGAAGTATAACACAAAATAAATATGATTTAAATGCACTATTTCCATATTTAATAGACCTAATGTAACGTGCTAATTTCATTGCCAATTCAATTTAAACGAACCGCACCAAATAAAATCCAAAAACATTAAATGTAGAAATTGTAAACACCTTTCACCAAGCCCAAACAGAATCGCCCGACCGGCATTTGACATTCGAGTTGAAAGACAATTGTGTCAACTGACGTATTGTTGAATATCAACTTGAGACGATTTGCACATTTATGCTATTGAAATTTGGTGTTGCCGTCAATATTGAAAATGCTTAAAGTTCAAAAGCGCCAGATTCAATTCTTCTCCTTATAGATTTTCAAAACATATTAAACAAATTCCATGCAAAAACAGATACTGAAACTTAATGGCCCGAATTGCTCTTTGAATTTATACACTAATAATTAGAAAGCATCAATCAAAGCAATATCAGACTCAATTTAATTAAAATTATTACAAATTTTATAATTCGATTGGAAAAAGGAGAAAACACCAACAACCTATATTCAGAAATTATTTCTAGTTTCAACACAACAGTGAACTCAAAGCCTAATTCTAATCAAATTTAATTGAAAAACGTTATCTTATATTCATACAATGTAGTACAATATAATAAACATAACATACACCTATCCTAAATATTGGAACTGTAATGATTTTTCTGTCTAAGCTCACGAACGAAGTCGGAACCGACCTCTCATCGGTTCTAGACGTTAAGTCTGAGTCGTGCAACGAATGCTACCAACCGGTCAACCAGTCCGTGCACCGTAATCCATTTTCGCGGTGACTGCTTGTCGGCCAGCTAGATCGGAGAGTATTTCGGTCGCGGGTCTTAAAATGGATTACGCTCAAGTACGAATTTCAGCCACCATTTTTTTTTTGTGGTAGCGAGGTGAAGGCATTTACGCCCGCCGAGTCTGGCAGTGTGGGACTCCCATGGAGGATACCCTTGGACTACCCACTAAACACCTCCCCTGTCAATCTGAGAACCTAGCCTGGAACCGTTTGACACATTACTTCGGGCCAGGTCTCGTTTTGTTACGCCGTAGGGCGCCCTTTCCTAGCGGGAGGGGAGAGGGGAAGAGGAAATGCCAGAAGAGCGATCCCCCAGCCCCAGCACCTCCGGCTGCTGTGAGTCCCTTTTATCTTTTAGGACTGCCCGAGCATAATGTGCCACCTGGTTCCATTTGTCAACCGATTCGAGCATCACCGCAACTGTATTATCCGTGGTGAGCTCTCCCATCGCCCTGTAGAGTTCTCTTCGCAGCCTGGCCCATTTTGTACACGCAAAAAATGTGTGACAGGCATTGTCCTCCTCTCCTGGGCAAAACCGACAATCGGGAGACCGTGACTTACCGATCATGTGCAGGTAAGACTGAAAACACCCGTGCCCGCTCAAAAGCTGGGTCAGATAGAAGTCAGTCTCACCATGCCTTCGATTTAGCCACGGTCTCACATCCGGGATGAGGCGCGCAGTCCACCTTCCCTTCGTGCAATTCACCCAAAACTGCTGCCAATCGTTGAGCGAGCGTTGTCTCTCCTCGCGGACAACCATCTCCCTCGCATCCTCGTTTCGGCGCAGGTAAATAGCGCGGCGCTCTCTAGCAAGGAGGGCGACAGGTATCACGCCTGCAATCACTCTCACCGCCGAGTCGGAGACTGTTGGATACGAAGATGCAATTCTCAGTGCTCCTCTTCTCTGTACCTGCGCCAATCGTTTTCGGTATACCTCCTTGCTGAGAGCGTCGCCCCATACCTCTGCTCCGTACAGTAGCACTGACCCTACAGCACTCATCAAGAGGCGTCTTCTTGATGGGCTGGGTCCCCCTACGTTGGCCATAAGTCGACTCAGGGCCGATATTCCCGAAGCAGCCTTCTCAGCCGTTGCCCTGATTTGCTCAGAGAAACTCATCTTCGAGTCGATCAGTAGCCCCAGGTACTTCACCGCTGGCTTCGATTCGATTTGTATATCTCCAATACTGATCATCCTTACTCTAGGGATTCTCTTTTTTGTCAAGATGACCACTTCGGTTTTCTCCAGTGCTAAACTGAGCCCGCGAGCAGTCATCCAGTCCCTCACTCGGCGCATTAGCATACCTAGCCTAAGTTGCGCTTGTTCAACGGTGCGTCCGGTGACCAGAGCCGCAACATCATCCGCATAGCTGATCAAGCGCGACTCATCTGGCATCTCAAGTCTCAGTAGCCCATCGTAAGACACGTTCCACAGGTCCAGACCAAGGATAGATCCCTGGGCAACACCCGATGTAATTTCCATCCTTCGTTGGCCCTGTGTCGTGTCGTAGAGCAGGCTTCGGTCCTTTAGGTAGTTCCTCAAAAGCCGCATTAGATATTCTGGAACTTGAAAAGCGTTTTCCAGCGTGTCCAGAATATCCACCCATCTAGCGGAGTTGAAGGCATTCCTGACGTCGAGTGTCACCAACAGGACGATCCGTCGCTTGGTGCGACTATATGCCTCTGCCTTTTGGACCGCGTTCACCACCTCTGCAATCGCATCGATGGTAGAACGTCCTGCTCTAAAGCCGTACTGCCGAGGAGATTGGTCCCCAGCAGCACGAATCGCGTCAGTGAGTCTTCCCTTGATGAGTTTCTCTAGCACTTTCCCAGCCGTGTCTAGCATGCATAACGGGCGGTATGCAGACGGCGATTCGGGATTTCCCTTCCCCTTGCTGACCGTACCGTACCGGGAAAACCCCGTCCCGTAGGCAAGTGTTGAATGTGCTGAGCAGCAAGTCAGGACAATGGTGATAGACGAGCTGCAAAACCTCAGCTGGAGCTCCATCTGGACCTGGAGCCTTCCTCGCTTTCAGGGAGAGGACTGCCTCCTCCAGTTCCAGCTGTGTGAAGAGTGGGCACTCGACTGCTGTTTCACCATGGACAGCGTCAACATGGACGGGATGGGCGGGGAAGAGTCCCCGCACTATCGCGTCCATCTTTTCCGCGTCATGTACACAAGGCTTCCGTAGGGCACCAAGTTTCCCCATGACCAGCTTGTACACAAGGCCCCACGGATCCCTATTTACATCGTCCACGAGGTCTTGCCAGCATCGGGCCTTGCTCTTGTTAATAAGCCTGCGAAGATATTTCCTGCCGGACCTGTAAGCTGCTAGCCTAGTGTCTGCCTCCTCCCGTGTTCGCGCCCGCTGGGCCCCTCGCCGAAGTTTGTGACACTCGCTTCTTTGTTCGGCGATCTCGTTTGACCACCAGTATACTGGAGGCTTACCGTGTCGGGGTCTCCGACGGGGCATGGAAGACTCGCAAGCAGCTATGATGGTACTCATAGTTGAGTTCACCCAGTCCTTGGCTGTAGGCCCTCCACTCCCTGGCGGAGCTCCCAGCAACGGTGCGCCTGCCCTAAGCGCGTCAGCAAACCTCTCAACGTCCATCCTCCCAGTCCTCCATCCGAGGATTGAAGTTTGGGCATATGTACGCAGAGTGGCGCTGTCGTGAATCTCAGCCGCTATATACTGGTGATCACTAGCCGAGTAGTCCTCTAGTACTCGCCAGTTGTGTACTCTAGGTACCAGGGACTCCGAAGCGAGTGTCACATCGGGTATGGTTCCTACGCAACCCCAGCGGCGGAAAGTAGGGTGTTACCAGTATTTAGGACAAAAAGCGCTGTTCTGGCCGCCATGTCCAAGATTTGCTTTCCCCTTGGGTCGGATTGTGGCATACCCCATTCAATGGCTCTAACGTTGAAGTCTCCCCCGACCAGCATGTGGCCCTCTGTGTTCGAGACAGCGTCCTCCAGGGCATCGAGTTTGGTTCGAAAAGATCGCATTGCCTCGTTAGGCGTCAGATAAACACTGAAATATGTTATCCCTGAACACCGCACCCACACAAAACCATCCCCGCGTCCATGGCCCTGCACCTGAAGGCGGGCGCTGTCTCGAACCCAGATGGCCGAGGTACTAGATTTGTCAGGGTACCACGCTTGCGAGTCCTTGTTATGATGCTGCTCGCTCAGCAACAGGAGGTCAGCTTTCTTATCCCTCGCAAACTGCTCAAGTAGGTCCTGGGCGTTTGTGCTTCGGTGCAAATTGACCTGCAGGATATGGATCATTTGAGTATCGATTTGGCTTTAGTTAGGGCCTCCTTGAAAACCCAGCATCTCCCTGTCCCCGGCTCATGTTTGAGGTCGCCGGGTGCTAGCTTAGCATCCTTGCAAAGAATGCATTTTGCCTCGTTCGTGCACTCCTTCCTTTTGTGCCCCGTTTCACCACATTTGTAGCACAGAGATCTCCTGTCAGGTCCCCTACAGCCATACGCGGTGTATCCGTATTCGAAGCATCTGAAGCAGCGGATAGGGATCGCTCTTCTCCGTATCCTGCAGATCACCCAACCTATCTTAATTTTGCCCTTCGCCAGGATTTGCTGGGCGTCTTTATCAGTTAGTTCGACAATAGCCATGCGTTGCCCCCTTGTGTTTTCACGTGTCAATCTTGCCTTGACTTCACTTAAGCTGGGGAACTCCCTCCTAATGGCATCCTCTACTTCAGCTTTGTCCGTGACGCAGTCGAGGTCCCTGATTTCCAGGGTGGCCATTGGTTCGAGCGAGGCAACCGTTGCCGCATCTCCAAGAACCTTTTGAACCGCGTCACGGAATGCATCTTTGTTTGTGGCCTCTGGCCCGAATTCCACCAGCAGGCCACCGGTCCGGGTTGGTCGAACTGCTTTAATGGCAGTTTTGGTGTCGTCTGGCTTGACCGCTCCTTTAATTTCACGGAGGACATCTGCGTAGGTTCGGCCCTTAGTGGGTTTAATAAGCAGTGCCTCTCGCAAGGGTTTGCGCCGTGGTTTGCTTTTTGTTTTCTGCGGTATATCGCGGGGTTCTTTGTTCTTTTCGTGGTTGAGCTCTTTGTCTGTTTTTTCTAGGAGTAGCTTTTTGGCCGCTTTTTTCGCTGCCTTGTTTTGCACCACATGAAGCTCCTCGCCTGGAGTGACAACTTCGTTTATGGTCTCATCCTTCCTCCTTTTCTCACGGTCGCCTTCAATTGGGCTACCGGCCATTCTTTTGCTGCTGCTAGGACCCACTGATGCCTCGAGGGAGAGCGTGTCTTTTTGGTGCGTTATGCGGTCAAAAAGCTCCTCCAGTTCAAGAATGCCATTCTTGACACTCTTGCCTATGTTTTTCTGCACTTCGCAGGCAGCCCTCAGTTGTTTGACGATAGTCCCCGCTTTCCGAGTAAGCCGCTCCTCTTCGGCGCGGTCAAGGGCGATTGTGTTATTTGGCGCCACCTCTTGGGAGAGGCCCCCGTTTCTTAGCCCTTTTGCTTCTATCGCTTGGGTCGCGTTTGAAGTGGCGTCGGCCAACGGCAAAACTTCTCCCTCCCCCAGTCTGACACTGGCCTCTGTTGGTGTCGCAGCTTGATCCGGATTGCGTACGTCTTGCACTGGACGCTCCGGGGTGAGCATAGTCCTTCTCCTGCGCCCAAAGGCCGCAATGATGCCAGGTTGCACAACGCACTCTGCCTTCTTTCGTTCGTTAATCCGTCTGTGGTCTGTCTCCGATGATTTAACCTGTGATGTTGACTTTGACAGCGTTTCTGAGGTTTGCTGCCTCCCCCCGCAATCGGTGACTTGTTTAATCGGTGTTCTTGCCAACAGCGGTTTTTGCCTGAAAGGGTTCTCGGTGCTAGCGTCCTGTTTACTTGTAGTTATATCTGTTACAGAAGCCAAGTTCACCACTTCTATAACATTGCAGTCGCTGGATGACGACGGCCGGGAGCCTGCTCGCTCACTACCCTCTGCCGCCGGTACTGGGGATCCGACCCCCTGCACCGTAATTTGGTTCCCCTTGTGGACCTGCATAGTTTGGTTTTCTGTCTGGGTTTCCGTTCTCATAGCATTTTACCTACTGCCAGGATATATGGATAATTGATGACGCCATATATTTCGTCATGTCACAGTGGAGATCATTGACACTCAGGTATTTGTCCTAAGACTCTCCCTTCACTGCCGACCATTGTCCGCGGCTGCTTATTGGTTATTCGCAGCAAACCTTTCGAGAAAGGTCTTCCCTATCCGCAACCCTGGGGATGCGTTTGGTTCCCCGGTCTGAGGGCACTATCGATAAATCGATAACCAAAACGCCCGTTTCAAATGCGTCGAAAAACACAATCATACGAGGAAGAAACCTACTTTACGTTACCCCGTATTTCTTCATTAATCCAGTCAAAGTACAAAAATCTAATTTCCATTTCGTGTTCCCGAATTTGACCGACGCGGTACCGAAAAATAGACTACGTTAATTTGAACCCGACGAAAGCTACGCTAAAGAAAAAGGCAAACACGCGCGACGCGAAACCGACCTCAGCGGATTTTTTCAAACCCTACCCTCTCCCCGGCATACTTACCCTGCACTCCCACTGCCTCTGGAAAAGAAGGACCACTGGAAAGGAAAGTCTGCGTTAATTTTAGCAATTCATGTTATTCATAAAATTCCTTTAATTCATATTATTCACCACAAAAAAAATTGTAGTTGTAGTTTCTTTACACTTACATCGATATTCGTTAGTTTTTCTGTTTTTTTAAACTCTATCTTCTAGAAAATATACAACTGTTACTATTCAAACATTAGGATTTCTTGATTTTTAATTTTTTTTTATAACTCTCAATGTGAATTTATTTCAAAACATATATGTTTTCAATTTCCCATTTAAATACACAAAAAGGCAAACAGGAAGGATATACACACATTTATAGTTAAGCCAATTCTGTGGCATGAGTAGAATAAATTTGTTTTGGTTTAAAAATAAACAAAACAAAAACCAAATACCAATACGTGTTTTTCATTTCAATCAAACCGAGTGTAGTTTTAAAATACAAGAACCTAGAAATAGATAAGATATTTTAACCGTTGATCATATTATTAACATTAATGACTAATTAATGTATATTTAAGAATATAACGTTAAATGTTTGCAAACATTTTTTTGTTTTTTTACCCACAAGATATAAGCGCAATAGCTATTATACTTGAAAAACTGATATACTATAAAATAATAAAACGAGTGATAGGAAATAGAGGAAAAAAACACTAGTCCCTAATTATGGTCGAACTCTTCAAGATGAAAGTCATACGTCACATTTCATCTTCTACTTAGTTTTCGTGTTTTTCAAGATTAAGGTAATATGAGATAATATAATATTCAACTATGAGAAAACACAATACGAAATAGAAAGCAGACAATGCTTATCTAAACAGAAAAAAAAACATGCTCATCATCTTAAAATGTGATAATTGAGTTTGTATCGAAGTCCGAATTTATCACATCATTATTTTCATTTCAAGATTTTGTATTAGAATAATAAATCTCAATAATAATTGGATTGAAAAACTTATTTTAAATTAATTTTAAGCAAGAGAACGCTAGAAATGAACTTTTGACCGCAAGACATTTTCGAACATTGAATAAAGTTAAAGCAAGACAACAGTTGATCTTTAAGTTGACCTACAAGGACCCTTCGTAGGCGTCGCGCATCAGATTGACCACTAAATGAACTGCTTTCCTGCACGTTAAAATGTCTGTTTTTATTACATTATTAGAAAGACAAATGCGTCTCATTTGGGTCAAATTTAATTGATGCCACTACTATTTCTAGCGTGAATATTTCATATCCTGCCCTTCATCATCGCTTGCATCGCATGCATTTACCCTAGCTGCATCTTCTGACTGCTTCACTGTTTGTGGTGCAGCAACAACAACACTAGCTCCTCCCGCACGAGGTGCTGCTGTGGCGGGGGTATTACTACTGTTAGCATCGGTTGCAGGGACTTTGATGGGGCCGGTCGGAAGACTCATAGATGATGAGACTGGATTTATTGCTCCAGCATGCTTATTTGCAGCTTCGTTTACACTGTCTGAGTTAGCAGGATTGGGTTTATTACTGCTGCCAGATCTGGCTTGGGAGGTACTTGTTGAAATATTACCTTTTGTAGGACTAAATCCTAGAGGCTGCCGTTCACTGGTGACACCGATGGATTGGTTCGCTTTCATAAATTTGCCGCGTTGCTGATGCTTTGTGTAAGTGAAACCGAATGGTGGAGATCTGAGAATCTGAATCTTGGCTGTGCCGTCAGTTTTTTATTTTAGATTCGAGCGTAGAAGACGTCGTTTGGCTTAGCGATGGTTTGCTGTTGTGTCTCGTTGATGACTTTCTGTATGAATTTAATAAACTAAATCCGCTCGCGTTCCAAATAAATTATCGACTTACATAAGACATAAACAGCGTGGTTTCATTGAAACTAAGTTTGTCTTCCTTTATTTGTCAAACATCGACAGGGTCCCATTCTACGGCTGATACTGGTTGTGAGATGAAGCGTGCTGCGGTTGCTATTGATGATAAAGCATTTTTTTGCAGGGCTACCACTTCTCATAGACAGGTTTTTAATGCATTGAATTTAGTTCCCAATAAGAGATATGGTAAAATTTACTCTTGTGATTGCCTAGTAGGTACGAAAATTTTTGTTTCCGTTATTTTATCTACTTGGAATTGCTCTACATTGATGACTGTCAAGCATGGATAGTTTAACATACTTTTCTCACTTTTGAATATGTTTCCTCATGAAACTACTATAATTCGGGCCGAAGTGTCATCCGATGTTAACATTGCGCACCTTTTTGGGTTTTTAATGCGATTTTTACTCGTATAACCTTCACTACTCCACAAATTGACAGCACGCAACTCAGATGGCAACGATCACGGCACCTGACGATCGCAACATCTCGCGGTGGTCCTTCTCGACGGCACTCACTAATCCCACACACCCACCATGTTGCTGTCACTTGACTTTGACATCTCACGACAAAACTGACGTGGGATGGGAAGCCGTCACAACGAACATGAGATGGAAAGCCACATGGCGGCAAGGTGTATTGGTAGTGGTCGCCAGCGGGGCCGAAGATTCATTACAGAACCTACCCCTAATTTTTAACAAAAATTAACAACTATACTAAACGTAGCTATAATGAGCTGAAACTCAAAAACTAAGTAACGAAAAAAACAAAATCAGAAAGCAAACACGAATAATTTAGACACTGTGATTCAGCCACCAATGCCTAGATTGCTCCGTCCCAGCTCGATCAGCCTCAATGAATCTAGCAAATGAGTATTTCCATTGGAGTTGTTGGTCTCGTGAACTAACTCAAATTCGGAGGATATTTTATCTTCTTATCGGTGGTCCGACTATATGTGTGATATATGATTGGAATGCCTTCAGAATCTAAACATATTGATTCTGGTGCAAATAGGAGGAACGAAGCCAGTAGCGAGGCAAGTCTCTCTCTAGGGTGGTACGACTGTGAAATTTGAAGGTTTTCACTAACAGTTACAGATCTTGCAATATAATTTCGAAGAAATTTTAATATGAAAATATCGACTCACGTCAGCTTAGCAGTTTGAAAAATGTTTCTATTCGATATATTATATAATACCTACAATCCGTCTCAGGCATTCTGTACAAACCTGTACATGTAAGAAGACATTTCCTTTCGAAAACTCTTAATCTTATCATAGTACTCGTAGTCTGGTTGTACCAGATCTGACATCTATATGTCAAAGCTCGTCTAATGAGGGTCTTGTAATAAATAACTTTGACCTTTTGTTTGATGTTTCTGGAATGAAAGAGCCGTCCAAGGGACACGACTAGTTTTTATGCTTTGTTGACCTTGATTTTGACATGATCAGTATAGTACAGATACTGATCGAGATCAAACACAGGACTTATGTGGAGCCCGTTCTGAACTAATCTCACCAGCTATGATGTGGAAATCCTTCCAATTACGTTTCAGATCTTGACTGGCCCCTGCAGCGTTGCTCGAAAGAAAACTGAAAATTGTTCGCACTTCTGTGTATTGATTTTCATTCGCCAATTGCCAATGTACAGCTGTACATCATTGAACATTTTTTGAAGATTGCTCTGGACTATTGTAGCTTTTCGGTCTGCCGTATAGATGATCAGATCATCAGCAAACGCTACCAGTGATCGCGTTGGCGAGACGTTAAAATCAAAGCCGTTCAATAGCTTGCAAACCAATATTGAGAAAAGCAGAGACGCAGTAACTGTTCCCTGCAGTAGACCATTCAAGACCTTGAATTCGGGCATTTGTTGTCAGATTCTCATCAGTTACAACAAATGATTTCCCGTATAACATATTGCACATCATGGCGACAAGGTGTTTGGGGAATCTGTCCTGAAGGAGTTTAAAAATAAGTTCACCTAACTACACCATATCGAAGGCTTTCTCTATATCAATGAGACATGCTCCAACACATTCTCTATCATTTAGTTTCCAATAAATGTCAGAGGTTGCTTTCGTTATCACATGTATAGCCAAATGCATGGTATGAAACCCAAATTGGCAATTCGGCATCAACTCATATTTCTCAAGGTTGGCATTTAATGCTTTGTTTAGTATCACTTTGGAATAAACATTGTAGTAATCGAGATGTCACACAAGCAAACTGCTAAAAAACCTTCCTAACGCTTATCCGAAATTTTAATTACAGATTTAGATAAAAAAAGAAAGATTTCATTACTTTCATTTATAATTGTAATTTATAAAATAGTTTTTTCTTATTATTATTATTAAAAGTATTTTTATATCAATTTCCTTTATAATAAATTTCAACGTATCCCTTTAATTGTATTCTTCATGAGATTTAACTTTTATTACTATTTAAATGTTTTTTTCATTTTTCTTTACTTCAGTTAATTTTCTTTTTTATAAAACTTAAATCTGTAAATTAAAATTTCGGACATGGGAGCACTGATTTAGTGCATTCCCAACGGTGTATTACTTTACCGAATGCAATCGAGCTCGGCTGAGCAAGCAGCTGATTGAATTTACCTGTAGCGACACGGTAGAAAGGAAAAAGAGAAATTTTTGGACGGATCGGCAAGTGGACTTATAACACGGAGAACGGCTGGCGAAAAATAAATTGTCAGAAGTAAAACAACTGTTCGGTATCTCGTTCCCCCTAGTAAGAGTTAATTTCAATAAGCGCCTAATGTTGTCTATAGTTATATCAAGTGCTTGATCGAAAAACTTTTCGGTTGAATGAAAAACCTATGAAGAAAAGTAATAGGAAGAGAGTCGCCTTCCTCGTCATTATTCATCTTCATTGTCGTCGTCGTGATAGAATGCGCTCGGTTGTGCGTGGACGCGAAAGTTGAAAACAGGAAAACGTAATTTTTGCAAGCGCGTAGATGTCTATCGATGCTAGTCGCTATAATTATTAACACATTACACGGATGCAAATTGAAAAGTAGTGCATCAAAAGATTCTAAGCTTTATATAAATGTGTCCTTAACGTTGGAGTTGCCCATAAACACGGGTGTAATTCTCCACGCAAAACATAGTCGAGCGACATTGAGTGGAGTGAATCGTACGCATTCACGGCACAACCAAAAGCCAACGTTTCTTGACCTCTATCTATACGAGTGTGTGTAAATGTTGACTATCGTTCCGTCATTATTTATTGGAATTGTTGAATTGTTCTGTGAACACGGGCAGTGAATTAGCCAAAACAAATCGAATTGTTTTCTTGTCCATTCTGCTTACGGTAGTCTCCAATGTACCAAGAGGACATTGAAATATGGTTGGCATTTCACGAACGTGCACGTGTCACTTTTCGTGTAGAAGTGTATAGCACTGTTATTTTTCCCCTTTCATGAATGGAGTGCTGTACGGTGGTTGCTGCGATTAAGACAGGAATGTCGAAATTGAAGTGTTCGAGTATACAGCACTGCGGGGTAAATTCATTAGACGGAACCATATAAAGTTTCTTTACAAATAAGTCTTCAAATTCGGTGAGTGTTGACGTCAATGGAGACACGATGGAATGCATCATAGTCACAGTCGCGCTTTCAACCAGAACTGGTGAGTGATCGCTTTTAATTCGATTTTGCTGTAAGATATCATTAGGAGCAGCTGAGGGCGTTCATGTTCGAAGTCTTCAATTTTGAAGCGTGTACTTGCGTATATGTGACGGTGCCCGAAAAGATTTATTTTGAACTGAAACTTAATGACGTTAAGACCATGGATAGCGAACACTTATATTCCAAATTGGTAAAAGTTAACTCTCACCGCGGTATAAGAGGATCGAAGGAGTTAAATGCTCAATTATATAGAAATCAAAATAAAACCAGCAAAGTTATTACTAAATGAAATCCTGCGCCGTGAGGAAATTCTTGCTCAAGCTTCCACAGGGACTAAAGTTCCTACTCTTCCTATGGAAATCATCCTTGCTCAAACCGGCGCTAGAATCACTTCTTGCCAACGACATTTCATTTGGCAGAACTAAAAGCGAAGAAGTTGGGAGTCGCAATTCAGCAAATTCAAGAACAACTTCAATTAAATCTTTTGAAACGAGTAAATACAAAAATAGAAATGTTAATCACGTCAAAGATGTTTGGTTATTGCGAAATTAGTTTTCCTTCCGGTGTACAATACCAGAAACGGCTTTTAAAATATAATTACTTTTCAAATACGTCAATAGAATTATTCTTGTTTCATTTTATGAATTCGTATTACGCATTTAACTCACTTTCTTGTTCATGAGATTTTTTTGGGAATCGTTCGATGTTTCTTTCATTTGTTCTAATTATTTATTTGTTAATATTAATTGCAATAAAAAAACATTAACACAATGAATTACTAAATCTATAGCTGCGGTCTTTTCTTTTCGTTCAACCTGACCAGGTATAGGACCCGCATCGATGGCAGGCTCCTCCGCTAATATGGGCTAGCCATCGGGTGCACTCTTTCCTTTTCTTTTGTTAAAAGGGGCTCTTGCTAGATAGAGTGGCCATTCGCTTGCGTGCCTTTTTATGATATAGTTATGTGATTTCATTGCTTAACGCTATAGCATAATTACGTTTGTATTTCTCATTTGAGGGAAAGAGTCATACAAAGTACTTTTGTATGAGTTTTTCACTCAAATTTGAAATACATGGATGCCCCACTCTTATTTGTGGGTAATAAGGGTCGTTGGTAATGACGAAGTCCCCGCAAGTCCGTCCGTTTTTGCTCGGCCCGATTTGATCTTCGAACAAACAGTGCAACCCTTAGTAGGTTACCTTGGCCTCGACACCAGTTGATCGGCATTTTTCCATGTTTAATTCTTGAATGCGATTTTTTTTTATGGTGGGCCCTTGTGCTAGGGGGAAAGAACCCGCCCCACGACACCACAACGCTAGCCTGCCAGCGTATTCACGCGTCCCCAGACAAGTCTAATCTCGGCGGATCTCAACATCCTGTTTCGCTGAGGCAGCAGACCATCGCTGCAGTCCTTCACGGACATATTATAACTACCCTAATTCACTACAACATAAGCAGTCGAGTAGCCCCGTGGTGATCAGGAGTACCTGCTCCTGAAGAAAGGAAGTGAACACCCCGTTGAAACTGCTTTGCTTGTTGTTTTACTAGTTTAAAGTAAACTACATCCGTTAAGTATTCTTCCTTTAGGCAGAGATGAGTGGTTCACTTCAGCCACTATAACATCTTTAGGTTTGACACTCCCCTTGTAATGCAATGACCTTCTTCGAAGAAAGTAACGGTTGCTTTTTGTTCAATGTTTGCGTTCGTTTCAAGCCACCGTGTCTGCTAACTTCAAAGAGAAAAGAATGTTTTTTTAAATTACTATAGAGTAGCTTAATTGACACATAATAGAACATTTCTAAAGATAATAAAAATTGATCGATACGCTTCGTATAGTAGAGTACGAGTGATAAATATTTTGTAGCGTAGCTTCGTGGCTTGACAAGAACCCGCCTCATATGATTCCGTAAATGCTTTTCATCAAGCGCGCGTACGCGGTCGTTAAGCGAAGCTAGTTAGCTAAGCTTGGTGTAGTTTATAGCTCATTGACACTTGTGCCAGACAATCGGCATCCGTGTCTAACACGGATATTTGAAGAAAAAAAATTCACGGCAATGAGGCCACTAGAATAGCCTTTAAAGAGCTAAAGAAGAGTCTAACAACAGCCCCCGTACTATGTTACATAGCTTAGACTTTAGTTAACCGTTCTGTATCCAATGTGGTGCTAGCTAGGTGACGAAACATGGTGAGAAGATGACTGTAGCCTTTATTTCCCAAAATCTGATCCCGGCCCAGTGGAACTACACTGTCTCTGAGCAAGAATACCTGGCGGCGGTGTTGGCGGTGAAACGTTTTCGGACATATGTGGAGGGATACCCCTTCGAAATCGTTACGGATCATACGTCCCTGAAATGGCTGATGAGCCAAACTGACCTCCATGGCCGTTTGGCGAGATGCACCTGGAATTTGCAGGCGTTTGACTTTACGATATGAGACCGGAAAGGAAGCCAACATGTGGTACCGGACACCTTTTCGAGGATGTTCGCCTCGGAAGGAGCCGAGTTAGCCCAGGAGGACGACAGCCCCCTATTGATCGACCTGGATCATCTTGCCTTCAAGTCAGTACGCTCCACCCAGTTGATGCATACAATTCAGAGCCAGTTACCACAGCTTCCAGAACTGCGGGTAACGGAGGGATTTGTATACAAGCGGGTGGGAGACGCATCCGGAGACCCCATACAAGAAGAGGAACAGTGGAAGTTATGGATTCCTGAAGAATTGCCATCGATCTTATTAGACGTGCTCATGACCACCCGCTGAGTGCGCACGGTGGATACGGCCGTACGCTACGGTGGCTGAAAACCTATTTCTTTTGGCCATAAATGGCACAGCAAATAAAAGCGTTTATAGCCACCTGTGAGATGTGTAAGTGCACCAAAGTGCCAAATGCTGTCCTTCTGCCAGTAATAAAAGAGACGAATTATGCCAAAGAATACAGCTCGCAAATAAAATATTTTATTCAGTTTTGACGATCTTGAAGACCAGCTGCATACAGAGGGAAACAAAGCTCCAAGTATACAAATCTGTGATAAGACCTGTGTTATGCTACGGGTGTGAAACATGGACCTTAACCCAAGCATCCGCAAATATATTGAACGTCTTTGAGCGACGGGTCCTGAGGCGAATAATCGGAGCGAAGCTAGACGGGGACCAATGGCGAATTCGATTCAACCATGAGCGGTATGAAATTTTTGACGAGCCTGAGGCCTCAATGATTGTAAGACTGTGGAAGCTGTAATGGGCTGGACACATGAATCGTATGGACGAACAACGGATACCCAAAAAGGTATTCGTTGGGAGAACTGAAGGCCGGATACCAGGGGGAAACCGAAGAAACGCTGGTCTGACTCGGTCGACGAAGACAATTCATCGCTGCTCGGATTTCAAAATAGGAGGACGTGGTTAAAGGACCGAGACAGTTGGAGGCGCTATTTGCAGGAAAGAAAGGCCCAAGAGGGGCTGTAGTGCTACGAACAAGAAGAAGAATTTAGACACTTTATTCAGTTGTAATTTCAGTATCATTTTATTATGTTTCATTTTGCAATGGTTGGCAACTTGTAAGAAATAGATAGCTCTAGTTTTTCCTTGGTCAACTACCAATCAAGGGTGTGTTCTTAGTTCTTGTGAAACCAGCATTGTGGGTAGTTCATTGCCATGTTGCTAACTAAGTTTAAATAAAAGTTATCTGAAGTTTCCTCAAAAATAACTTCTTCAATATCTCCTCAATTCACACTCCCCGGAACAATCATAGTCTCTCAACAGGTTATGGGCTCAGTGTCGGGTGTGGGAACTGAGTGAGAGTTGTAAGTAGACTGAACAGTGAACTTGACGCCACGTGAAAGGTATCGGGTGTGTCTAGTGGTAGTTCAGTTAGAAGTGCGCGGGAAAATCGTGATTCGTGCAACTCAGGAACCATGGGCATTCTTAAACAATTTCAGTTGCAGAATTTTAGCGAAAAAAACTTCCAGCTATGGGAGTACCAGCTGCAAATAATCTTTCAGACAGAATCAGGTATGGAAAACTTGGTAAACAGAACAACGGTGCATCCAACGGCAACAGATGCGGCAGGGAGGTCGGCCTGGGATACTTTGAACTCAAAGGCTTTGTTACTAATCTCGTCAGGAATAAGGTTCGAGTAACTTCAGACAGTTATAACATATGAGACGGCAGCGGAAATGTGGGTTGGTCTGAAAACGATACATGAACAGAAATCATCAGTGGATAAAGTCGCCTTGAAGCAACAATTTTTCAGTTACTGCATATCAGAAACAAACTCGATTGCGCAACACATAAGCAAAGTTGTAGAACCAGCACAGGTGTTAGCAAATGTTGGGTCATCGATAAAATATGCTGACAAGATGGCAAAATTGCTAGGAGCGTTGCCATACAAATAATATGCATTTGTGACAACTTCGGATTCATACGATGAATCAAAACAAACATTTGATACTTTAGCAGCATGTTTGTTGAAGGAAGAACAAAGACCAATACAATCTGAAGAAATGACAACAGCGCTTGCATCTGTGAACATTAAAGGTAAACAAGCATCAGCGTTGCCAATATTAAAGAGGAGCGATAAGAAAAGTGAATCACGTAACAAACGACATATTGAGTGTTTTTACTGCAAGAAGAAAGGGTACTATAGATCAGTGTACAGAGCATGGTTAGCAAAAAAAAAACAAGGCAGTGATGAGAGATATGCAATAGCAATGTGCACTCAAATAAAAAATATCTCTCAAACAAACAGTCGAGACGAGTGAGATATTTCTAAGCATATGTCTTATCGACGTGAATGGTTTACAGTGGTTAACAAAAACGCGGGTGAAAGTTTTGTACAAATCGGTGACAATTTCATTTCATTTTACGTTCAAGCATTAGTGAACGGAAAATGGGAACCAAGAACTCTGGAAAATGTACTGTTTGTTCCGGAATTAAAGAAAAACTTGATGTCAATTGGTGCATTTACTAATAAAAATTTTAAAGCTATTTTTGATGATGACAAATTAGAAATTCACGCTTCACAAGTGATTGCTGTTGGGGTCAGAAGGAAAAATCAGTGTTATAAAATATTTAGATCTGAAACAAACCCGGAGGTGGCTAATGTGACAGTGGAAGACTCAACTAAATTGTGGCATGAGAGAATGGGTCGCAGAAGCTTCCATACACTGAAAGAAATGGCTGACAGAGGGCTTATTCCAGGTCTGAAGATGAATATTCTTGATGAGTTATTCTGTGAAATGTGTCCATTTGGAAAACTCTACCGACGACCATTTGAAATGAACTTACAAGAAAGAGCAGCGAAACCAGGTGAATTTGTAATCATGGATTTGTCTGGTATGTAATGATTTTAAAATGTCTACGTCCGAACGAGGAACCGACCTCTCATCGGTTCTAGACGTTAAGTCTGAGTAGTGCCAACGGATGGTACCCACCGGTCAACCAACCCGTGCACCGTAATCCATTCACGCGGTGGCTGCTTGTCGGCCAGCTAGATCGGAGAGGATTTCGGTCGCGGGTCTCCGAATGGATTACGCTCATCTACAATCTTCAGCCACCAATACATGCCCGTTTTCAAACGCGTCACAAAAACAAAACCATACGAAGAGGAAACCTACTTTACGTTACTCCGTATTTCTTCATTTACTCAGTCAAGGACAAAAATCTGAATTTACTTCGCGTTCCCGAATTTCCGACGCGGTACCGAAAAATTTACTACGTTAACGTAAATCCGAAAAAAAAACTACGTTAAAGAAAAACCAAAATCAACTAAGGTACCGCGTACCGCGCGCGACGCGAAACCGACCTCAGCGGATTTTTTCAAACCCTACCCTCACGACGGCGTACTTACCATGCACTCTATTTCCCGCTGAAAGAAAGGAACCACTGGAAAGGAAAGTCGTTATTACTGTTTTGTTAATGTAATAATCGATACATAAACTAAGTTAAATCTTTACATGCTTCTAAATCCTTTTACGGTTTGAATGTTCATATATATTCATTTAATTCCTACCCTATCTGTTTTTGCATAGAAACTGAAAAGTGTCTTTTATAACTTTACATCAAGACTCACTTTGTAATAGCTGCTAACATGTTGCATAAATTGTTGCTTTTAGTTTTGTTCCCTCCTGAAGCGAGCATTGTTCATTTTTCGTGGCGTTGGCTGCCTGCTCCCTGCGATTCCATTCTTATTGGAATGGTTTTCAAATTAGATTGAGAACAACGAGCAATCGTTCTCCATTGAAAGATACAGGACAGCAAGTTTAAGGGCTTTTGTTCAATCATGCATGACGAGGGAGCTGACAGACGGCTGCGCTGGTCTAGTCGTTTTCCCGTGACGTGTTTACACTTTTCACTGTTATCGTTTGCCCAGGTAAACGGGAAAATGCAACCAGGCCACGGCCTTCCTTGCGCCTACTACACGGTTGTCCCAACGGCCTACAGGTATGCATCCAATACAGATGTTATTAAAGGAGACGAGTTCGTTTCAAATATGTTATTAACAGGGCGTAAATGAATTTGTACTGTGCTAGCGATGGGATAATATTATCACGCTGATATATCAGTTGTCCAGTTACGCGTGGTATGTCCAAGTCCTCATTATGATCCTGCAACATCGTGAACCTTCACTTGCACGTTTAATATCTAGTATTTCCCTTTCTTCAGCAAAAATTTCCTCTCTTTTCAATGTAATGCGAGGTAGAAGTTACTAAGCAGTCTCTTCAGTTGTTGGAGGTAGATAATTGAATTTTTTAACGTGCACTTTATAAACATATTAAACCACCCGGCGAATCTTAAATCGCGACTGGCCAACTCAAGGTAAGCTTGCCAAATATTGCGTTGGGAATTTTCCACAACCGACTCTTCTTGGGTGGCGGCCACTACGTGCACACTTCACTGCTATGTGGCTGTCAATTCCTCTTGACATCCCACGACAAAATTGACGTGGGATGTGCGCCCGTCGCAACCAACGTGAAATGACAAGCCACCTAGCAGCAAGGTGTGTTAGTAGTGGTCGCCAGCGGCGTCGCATGATTCATTACAGATAATATAACACATTCATCGGTCAGTGGTACGAACTACTTTTTATTGTTCAAGGACTTCATATCGGTCAGTGTAATTTATCAAACATGAAAGGAATGCAAACGATCCTAGGCCAGGTTCTCAGGATGGGATGGGAAGTTTTAAGTGAGTAGTGCAGCACCCTTGCACGTTTTGCGAGTTCCAACCACAAAGAAAAGATCACATTAAACACAGCTGGTAACCATCTGTATCGGCCATTGTCTCATAGGAGCGTATGCCTACGGTTTGGGAATTGACATGTGAAGAAATTATACGTATGTACGGAAGACAACCGCTTAACTAGTAGACCATCAATCGAGGTGCCAAGTTTCAGTGCTCTTAGCGAAGCCTCTAAATGTGGTATAAGGCAAATTCTAAACTTCGCACTGATCACTGGTACTGTCGGTGTTAACCAGGAAACCTCTGCCGTCACAAACATGCAGGCCCTTTTATATTAGGTATCAATATTGCCGGTATTCCGCAAGGCTCCTGCCTAAGCCTATCGCTATATAACATCTATACGTCTGACTTCCCTTCCTCACTAAACTGCCAAGTAGCAGCTTTTGCAGACGACATTTGCATATACAGCAGAGGCGAAGATCCAAATTCCATCATTGCCAGCCTTGAAACGGCGTTAGAACTTACATATCAATACTACCATAGATGGAAAATTAAAATTAATGTTGTGAAAACGAAGTCAATATTCTTCACCAGGAAGCGTAAGCCTGCTCACCTACCCAAGCGATCAATGAACTTTTTAGGGCAAATTATTCCCTGGATTGAGGAACTCAATTATCTTGGGGTTATCTTCGACAAAACTAACCTTCAGAAGTCATATTGAGCATATTAGCTCCAAAG
The DNA here is from genome assembly GCA_963969285.1 of Odontomyia ornata. Classification (NCBI taxonomy): domain Eukaryota; kingdom Metazoa; phylum Arthropoda; class Insecta; order Diptera; family Stratiomyidae; genus Odontomyia; species Odontomyia ornata. The sequence continues at coordinate 106,035,425 of OZ017742.1, read as the reverse complement.
TGTGTAAGGCCGTGCTCTCGCTATACCCGTTCTTGATCGTAGTTCGCGTTTCAACTACAGAAACAAATTCCTCATCGTCAAAATGGCAATCCAACCGATCATACTATATGGCTCACCTACTTGGATCCAATGTGCTAAATATCTAATAACAAAGCTTCAGATCATGCCTAAAGAAACCTGAAAATGTTACTTAATGAGCCGTTCTACTTTTCTTCTGAAAACTACACAGCCTTGCTGGTGTTAGTCCAATTAAAAAGCACGCTGCGTTGCGCCGCGATAAATTAATCGCGAAAGCAAATGACTTGCCCAATCCGCAAATTCGTGCCCTGGCGAACTGAAAGCCAGCAATTACTACCACCTATCTCTTTAGCTGCAACCTAGCCTCATAGATTTTAAATAGTTTAAGTAGATAGTTATAGTCTGCTACCAAATTCCACTTACACCTCCTTTGTGGGGACGTAAGAGAGTGAAGGCGAATCTTCCGCGCCTGATAACGGAAATGACATAATAACCATGTCACCGGAATGGAGGTTGGGCGGCGGTCTAACTCCCCGTCCCTAGAAAATCTTAAAATGTTTCGAAACCTGCAGATGGACCTCGGAATGGATTGGACTCACGGCAACGACCTCGCAGATGAAAAAAGGCATTGGATCCTTGAATGTCAGATCACTCAATTACCCTGGCGCTATTAAGCACCTTTTACAACAGGCCAGCCAATATCAATCAAAAATACTGGCAATCCAGGAAACGAATTGGACTTGAAAAGACATTCAAGACATGAGATCGCACACAATATTCAAAAGTGGGAAGCTTACTGGAAAACGAGAATTCGGAGTGGCCTTCATTGTGGATAGGAAGTTCAAATCGCACGTTATTGATTTTAAGGCAATAAACGAACGGTTGTGTGCGATTCGTATAAAAGCGAAATTCATCAAAATCTGGCTGACCAACGTTCACGCCCCGACCGAAGAAATGAATGAAATGTTCTACAATCACCTAGAAAGACTAGTCGACTCATTGCCTACAAACGACACAAAAAAAGTTCTGGGTGATTTCAACGCTAAGGTTGAGCTATCTCATCGGGGAACGACTGGCGGATATAGCCTCCACGATAAAACAAATGACAATGGACAGCGCCTGATTGACTTTTCATGTAGCGGAAATCTAGTCAGACGTTCGACTTGCTTCCCACATCGATATTCATAAATTGACCTGGGTATCACCCGATGGCAACACACAAAACCAGATCGACCATGTTCTGATCCAACAACGTTTGGCCTCGAGCATACTTGACGTCCGTACATACCGAGGAGCCAATTGTAACTCAGATCATTACTTGATCAAATTAACGTATCGATATCGTATGTCAAAGGCATATTCAGCGAAGACCAGCCCGCTACAAAAATTTGACATCGAAAGGCTCCAAACGGCGTCTGAGGAAAAAATTTTAAGGAGACGTTCGACAACCAACCGGCTCCATCTTATTAGACGCATCATTAAAGACGAGTAACAAGCTATGGATGGAAGTAAAAACGGCTATTAAGACCGTGGCAGAATAGACGATCGGACTTCAAGCCCGGTGCAAGAAGAATGATTGGCTGAATGATGAGTGCCAGAATGCGTTAGATAAAAAGAATCAGGCGTACAAAGAATACGTAGGTAGGAAAACCAGGACGAAGAAAGAACACTATGAAAATCTCTGAAGAGTAGCGAATAAGATAATTAAGATAAAGAAAAGAAAATACTATGACGATCCATTCAGAAGTATAGATGTAAGTTTAGCGAGCAACAAGACAAGCATACAAAGTAGTGAAAAGCCTGAAACGTGGTTATTAGCCCAAAACCACGCTCTGTCGTGATGACATCGGCAATATCATCGGTGATGAAACCAAGATTAAGGAAAGATGAGCATCATATTTCAAGAACCTCCTTAATACTCCGCACAGCTCCAGAACATCGGAGCATATAGATGTCTGCGGAGAGCTTCCATTGGCCCCACCAACTCTGGATGAAGTTTGTTCCATCATCAAAGCCCAAAAGAATAATAAAGCGCCGGGCATTGATGAGATTCCAGTGGAGCTCATCAAATATGGTGGGAGTAGTGTTCATAAAGCTATTCACAAGCTCGTCCAGTACATTTGGCAACAAGATCATACGCCGAAAGAGTGGAGCCAATCAATTATATTTCCTATACACAAAAAAGGTGACAAGCTATAGTGCGAAAATTATAGAGGCATATCACTACTTTGGACGGCGTACAAAATATTCTCACAAATCCTAGAATATAAAATCGGATCATACGCCAACAGTATTATTGGAGAGTATCAAGGTGGATTTAGAGGAGGTAGATCAACAATAGACCAATTATTCACAGTCAAGCAGGTACTTGAAAAATGCTGGGAGTTCAACATAGACGTACACCAAATTTTCCTTGACTTCAAGCAAGCATACGACAGTATTGATCGTAAAGTATTGTAAAAAAATAATGCTTTGCTTTGGCACCCCGGCCAAATTAGTCCTTCTTACCAAAATGACAATGACATCGACGACCTCCGATCAATAACCAACTCACCGATGCCTTTGACACAAATATCGGACTAATACAGGGAGATGGGCTGGCCCCATTGCTATTCTATTTGGCTCTGGAGTATGTTATAAGGAAGATACCTGTCGATACGCAAGGTACATTACTATGCGGACAACATCGACATTTTGTCACGGTCATTAACAACTGCCAAAGAACTCTTCCTGAAACTCGACAGCCAAGCAAAACTAGTAGGGCTACAAATCAATGAAAATAAAACAAAGTTCATCACGCAGTTGAGGGAAAATACCTCAAATACGCAAAATATCACACTTGACGAATACAGTATCGAAAATGTTAGCGAATTTGTGGATTTAGGCGTCGAAATAACGAAAACGGGTAATGAACGAGACGAAATACGCCGATGAATACAGCTCGCAAATAAAATATTTTATTCAGTTTTGACGATCTTGAAGACCAGCTGCATACACAGGAAAACAAAGCTCCAAGTATACAAATCTGTGATAAGGCCTGTGTTATGCTGTGGGTGTGAAACATGGACCCTAACCAAAACTAACGATAGATACAAGCCATATGGCAGCAGCGCTTACTACCACACACATGACCATTAGTAGGCCGACTTTGCTGGCTAACTTACATGGCGTTATATGAAGAATTGTGGAGGTGCCAACAAAAATTCGAGGTTTTGTACGGTTTAGAGACGGATTTCTACAGTGAAATCCAGATGATCCGCGGAGAACACAATAGCGCTCCTAGTGAAGTGAAAATTATTTCAGTTCTTATACCCGTTTAGTTTTTATCGCCTTCCAAAGTGAATTTATAGGAGTTTGTTTACATCTCAACGCTGAGCTATCAGTCGAAGGTGCAAAACGTGTGCTTCATTTGCTCGTCTTGGAAAGTTTAGGAGCACAATGGGCTATACAAGGTGAATTTATAGCATGCACGGAATGCGTTCGGCACGTTTTTTATTCGGAAAATAGTATAAATGACGAAATATAAGCATTTGCTAATGCCGCAGTTGGGTGACAGCTACCGGAAGCTTGTCCATAGTAGGCCGACTAAAACATATGCAAATTGCTACTATATGGCTTGTATCTATCGTCAGTTTTGACCCTAACCCAAGCATCCGCAAATATATTGAACGCCTTTGAGCATAGAGGTATACACTGGAGACGGCGAGCTTTCATTTCCCATATAAAATATTGAAGTCTCTTAATACATGCTCAATACGGACAAACATTTCATGTCCGTATACTCTAATTTTCGAAAGCTTTTGGACTTTCACGAATGAGCTTACGTATGATTGTCCAAAGTCTATCGTTGCTCGAAATTAATTTCGAAATAGCTAAAAAAGTTCATTATTTTTAGTTTTCTCTTTAATGATCATACAGCATTTACAATTGTGAACAATGCCTCCAAATATTGTTCAACAAACTTCTTTCCTTTCCATAAAATATACTAACAAACTACGAAGTGCGCCACATTCAAATCGTTTTCGATCGAAATCAACAATTGTGAGACCCCTGATTTCGGATATGATGTTTCAGCTGATAGAAAACAGGAAGTTGACAATTCCCGCGAAAACTCCATCAAATATCGTAATTTTTAAAAATTTTCAATGAAAACGCTTGTTTCGGGTGGATTCTATAAGTGGTTTCGAAAATAAAGTGTTCAATGTGTAATCGTGAGCAAAAATGTGAGCGCGTTATCGAGTATTTTTCATTATTTAGGTAAGTAAAGTGGAGTCAAGGAAACAATTATGTGTCCGGGTATAATTTACGTGATGTTTTCTGTGTCCGTCCAGGTTTTCGGTGCGATTCGTGAATGAGAACATAATTTCGAATGTTGTGTGAATCGTGCCTGCTAGAAACGGTATATGGGAGACGCGAGTTTAAAGATTTTCTCGGTTGAAACAGATTTGACGCCGGTCATAGAATTCCAATAACATGCAACTGAAACTCGCTTGCATTTTAAGAATTTACGCGCTTTTTTTTCTGATTTTTATTCCTACGGATTTAAATGGGCCTAAGTTATCCTTAAAGCTTCGTGTTGAAGTAATTAATTGTGTTTTTAAGTAAAAGTTCGTAATTATCAAAGAGCAAATTGCATGTGAAATAGATGTTGCGCGCAAATGTTGAAGTTTTGTTGGCTCCGTCCATAATGGTGTTAAGGTTAAATTGTTGAAAATAATTCGTTTTGTTATTGCGAAGGTGTTTGCAAAAGTTTCATGTATCGGAGTAAACATTTTAATTGAAAAACTTTGAATGTTTTCTAAAATACGTGATCTCGTACCAGTGCAGTGCACCTACAATATGGGAGCTGTTTTATTGATTTCGAAAACTGGTCGGTTGAATTTAAAAATGTGGTTCTAGGTTTCTGGAGTTGTGGTGATGGGACTGAAATTGTTGTTGAAAATCGAGCCAATTAATGCCGAAATGCATGCATGGTGGTTTAATTTGAAAATATTTGTTTCTTTACCGGAAAACGAAGAAAACCAACTTCAAAGTGCCCTACAAAGGATGAAATAAGTTTTATGAAAGTGATATTAAAGCACCATGCAATATAGCACCGCTTTTAAAAATTTTATTCATCTTTCTTACTTTGGAGTCGGTTTTTTTTTTTTTAAGCTGAATTTCTCAAGAGATATTTACCTGTTGCGTATATATATATATATATATATATATATATATATATATATATATATATATATATATATATATAATTTATATATAATATAACGAAAATCGTGACTATGCTAGAGGTCACAATTTCGCTCCAATTTTCACAAAATTTTTAGGAAAGGCGTATTGGGTGAATATCTCAGTTAAGTTGTTTAACCAGCCAAATCGGCCGAGGGAAAACAAAATGGCGGCCATTTTAGACAAACATTCGTGATTTCATTGGTACAGAGGTTTATTGAGATGTGCGATGAATTTCACAATAAAAAATCCAAAGTCGAACCGTTTGAAACAAAATGGTGGCCGGTCAGACGTCGAAAAGCGTGTAAGCATTGGATGTTGTAGTTGTGACCAAACTTTTCAACCGATGTTAATGAAATTCGGTTCTTTGGTAATTACTGTAAATGCCTAAAGAATCATGTTAAAAAACTAGGGATCAGGTCTCCAAAAACAAAATGGCGGCTAGTTGAAGCTAGACATTTCGAAGGCTTCTGAAAGACCCAATTTTGATTCGATGTAAATGAAATTTATTTTCAAGATAGGAAACAATTAGATCTAAACATTTTGCTATTTCGGTGCACAGACATGCTCAAGTTTCAAAATGGCGGCGATTCAAATATGCGATTTTTTCAGATTTTTGTGGCTCTCTAGTGGCCGAATTTTCCAATGGATTTTAATGAAACTTGAGACTATGGATAATTGTACAAAGTCCTTGTACTAAACAAAAAATTATCAAAATCGGATGAAAAATAAAGAAATCGAAAATATAAAACCTAATATTTTTCGCTGCCATTTTCATTAAAAATTAAATACTTTTGCCATGTCTAGAGGGAAACTGATTTGACTGAGATTGGACAAATTGACTGATGAGACTCTAAGATTGAAATATTTTTAAAATCAGAAATCAAATGCATGCATTCAAAATGGCGGCCCACAAAGGTCAGAAGGTAAACGCAATTCGCTATTTTAGTAGCAACTGAAGTAATGAATGTTTATCATGGAAACATTTTTAATGGCGTAACTTGCAAGTATTTATAAAACAGACCATTTTAGGGGATTGTAAAATATTTTCACAATCCCCTATTAAAATCGCGATCTGTCTTTTCGTCCGCCTGTCCATCCGTCCGTGCGTCACAGCAAGTTTTCTCGCAAACCACATACTTGAATGATGAAATTTTCTTCGTAGGTCAAAAGTGGCACCCTCTTAAGCGTTTGCAAGAAAATTCCACCAGAATAATAATATCAGCACAAATGATAATTTTTTGGCTTTCTTTTTGTAGTAAACAATTAATTTTCAACCGCTGCATTCTCATAAAGTTTATCGTCAAGAGTATGATACACCTTATCATATGATGAACGAAATTTCGACCCCAATTTCGAAATTAGCTTCGAGCCTATGTGAGTTATCACAATAGCAAAGGCAAAAGCTTCTGGCTTCATGAATTTGATCTTTCGCCGTCTCCTGTATATACCTCTATGCCTTTGAGCGACGGGAACTGAGGCGAATAATCAGAGCGAACCTAGACGGGGACCAATGGTGAATTCGATGCAACCATGAGTTGTATGAAGTTTTTGACGAACCGGAGGTCTCAACGATTGTAAGACTGCGGAAGCTGCAATGGGCTGGCTACGTGAATTGTATGGACGAACAACGGATACCCAAGAAGGTATTCGTTGGGAGAACTGAAGGCCGGACACTAGTGGAGAAACCGAGGAAGCGCTGGTCTGACTCGGTAGATGAAGACAGATCATTCCTGCTCGGATTTCGAAAGTGGAGGAAGCGGTCAATAGACCGAGACAGTTGGAGGAGCTATTTGCAGGAAGCGAAGGCCCGAGAGGGGTTGTAGTGCTAAGAAGAAGAAAAAGAAGAAGTAGGTAGTTATGGTTAAGCTAGTAATAAGTTCAGTAGAGGTTTTTGCAGAAATTTTCCTCTAATTGTAATATTCACATAGAAATACGATGTTTTGTCTTGTACTAGGGTTCAACCTATCGCGTACTTTTGTATCGTATCAATTGAATTTTTGATTTTAGCTGTTAGAGAGAAACTTGTATTCAGCTAGTCGGGCAACCGGTAGGACTATGGATGTCAGGGTATTACCCCTACCTTACTGAATATTAAATTAATAATTGATACGAGGTGTGCCAATTATGTAATGAGACTGATTTCATGAAAACCGTATATTTAAAAATTATTCTACAACTCTGCCATCCCCTTCAAAGTAGTCCCCTACAACCCCTATACAACGATTCCAGCGCGTTTTCCATGCTTCGTAACATTTCTGGAGCGCTTCGACTGGGATGTCCGCTACTACCCTCGTCACGGCCGCCTGGATGTCCGTAATCGACTCAAAATGGGTTCCTTTGACCACCGATTTTGTTCTAGGGAACAAAAAGTCACAGGGTGACATATCGGGTGAAAAAGGCGGCTGTTGCAACACGGCGATCTCTTTAGAGGCCAAATACTGGGATACGCTGAGGGCGGTGTGGAAAGGTTCTTTGGAACCATCTTCGCGCACAACTTTTTCATCCCAAAATCGTCGCCTCGTCTTCCACGCTTTTACGCCCCTCCTTAAACTCTTTATGCCATCGAAACAACTGGGTACGACTAAGAGCACTATCACCATGCACTTTTACAATTTTCGCCCAATCTGGCGCAAAATTTTATCGCCAAGCGTTGCCCTTGATTTGGTTTCTCCATTTTCGTGGCGAGCACCACCAACACACGTCTAGTCAAGACACAGCAGGTGAACTGAACAAGCTAGAGCAATGGTAAATATATCAATGGAGCCGAGAAGGGAATTTCAAGGTCGCAGGTTTACCACAAGCGCGGCAATAAAATCAATCTCATTACTTAATTGTCACACCTTGTATTATCGCACTTACTACTATTTCTTCAAATCTACATGCAGATATAAAACCTTTTAGTGTACTAAAGCCAGATTTAATGTATTATAGAATCGATTACTTTGTTATTATGAACTTTTCACATCTTTATTTCAAATTTTATGAATTGAATAACATAAAATATTGTATATAAACTTTCAAACTTAAACAAATCTTCAGCTTAATCATAAATGAAAATATAAAGATCCAGTTTACGCTATGACACATTTGTCTTCCTTCTGCTTAGTTTTATCTCTTGAATCGGATGCATGTGAAGGTGAATATCCTGGGTTGAAGGCTGGTTGTCGTAGTATTATTTCCTGCCGTCCTAAAGCAGGCGCCGATGGTTCCAATTGTCTGGGATAGGGATATCCTCCATATGTTCCGGATGCTTGTCGATTAAATTGCGCAGAAGAGATTTGACCTGAACTGTAATGAATAGGTGCTTCACCAAAAGTATTTGATTGCGGCAGAGGTCCTGGTGACCTGACTGGTGGAGAAAAGTGGTTATTATATGGCTGTGTTAGATTTGTAACAACCGATCTGCTTTGATTTTGCGGAAACGTTTGAGGTGCGATTCCTCTAGGAATTGATTCATGTCCTGGATTCGAAAGATAGCTTCCGAATGGTGGAACTGTGCTAGATGCACTTGTATTTTGTGTTTGACCAGGCATATTGCGTGAAAATTGTAAATCAATGCTCTGGTTAGGCCTATTTGCTAATACAGTTGTAGCACTGGAGTGATTACGGGGTCCATAATTTGGTGGCTGCCCTTTACTAAATTGTTGGCTACTCGCGGTAACCGTGGAACTTCCGACATTCAAATTTGGATACAATTTATTTTTATTGACAGCTGCGTTAGTAACTCCTTTGGCCTTATCAGATTTTTTGAGTTCTGAAACTTGAGCAGAATTTCGAGCTTTATCATGCTCATTACCTATTCTCTGGTCTGGTTTATCTAAGAAGTCAGAAAGCCCCTTCAATTGTGACTGAATCTGCGAAAAATCATCTTTTTGATTAGTGTTTTGAGCTTTTTTATGTGGGCTTTTAACTTTATTTTGAGAGGGGTTAGAATGATTTTCTGTTCCGGTAGCATGAGATAAATCCGCTACATTTGGCAATTCACTAAGGTATTTCTTCCAGTCAATCTCTTTATCGTTATCCTTTTGTGCCTTTGTATTATTACGAGCATTTTTCATCGCACCTTTTTTGTCGTTTGCACCTTTTTTGGCTTTCATATTTTTAGCCGAATCATTAATTCTTTTGACTTGGTTCTTGTTATCTCGTTTCTTCGACCTGTCCCGTCTATTGTTATTACGATTGTCTTTCAGCGATAAATCTTGCATTGATTGCGAAATAGTTGTAGAATCACTTTCATTCGAGCCATCTTCTTCTTTTGTTTCCAGTTGGACTCCAATCAGTGCTTTATTATCCACACAATATTCAACTACGAACTTCCAATCGCCAATATTTTTTAGTGTATCTGGATTTCCGACAATAATTAATAACGCTTGCGCACGTGTTAAAAGAACGTTCAATCTCTGAAATGGAAATTATTGTGTTAGTTGCTTAAGAAAATAACGTGGATGTATTTTTTGAAAAAAGTGTTGGCAGAACATGCAAACCATTATTGGATTGAGTCGAATGTTTGGATAATATCCACGAAACTAATAAAATAAAATGTTATAATTTTTACATAAACTTTTGAAGAGTATGTGAAGGAGAAAACCAACTAAACGGTGAAGGAATAAGTATCAATTCATAATCAATGCAGCCTACACCCAAATACCTTTGGATTATCTAAAAACCCAGGCGTATTAACACGGGAGCGGACCATCGAAGCAATGATAATCGGTTTTTCTTGTCCTTGGAACGTTTCAACTGAGCCTGTTTCAATTTGGTACCACCCACGTTGATCCAACTCCCGGCGAAGTAGTTGACATTGCGATTTGTATGGCGAGATAATACCAATATCCTTCTGAGCCAATCTGCGACCTTTAATTCCAAAGAACATCAACTCTTTCAAACGTAACATAACAGCAGCTAGCTCTTCGTAATTGCAAGAACTGAAACAATGTTTTCCTATGTAATATGTTCATAGCAGAGATAAATAATTATTTGAATTAATTACCTTGTCGAATTTCTCAATTTGCGCATAAAGCCTTTAACAGATTCAAAAAGAATTGGGAAATTTTTTGAACGCAATGGTGACCACCCAATGGCCAGATTAATGACTTCCGGTGACGCTTCAACCTTTAGCTCATTATCATAATACAGCTGATTTGATAGCGCAAGGATATCTTTATGACTACGGAAATTCCGTATTAATCGGGCTTGAATAGAGCGATTATACTCTTTCGTGACTGGATGCTGTCTGTAGCATTCTCGATTCATGAGTCGTTCCAACAGTGAACGCTCCAAGCCATAACGAGCAGCTCTTCTGCACTCAATTATCGGTCCCAATTGTTTGGGGTCACCAGATATTATCAGATGACCTGAAGACGATAGAATGCCTGATAGACCTAATAGAGATTCCGGTTCAGTCGAAGCCCCACATTCGTCGATGAAAACGTGGGTAAAATGATTGTTAGCAATTTTTCCATGAACCAATCGACCGGCTACGGCCAACGTTGCTACCACTATCGGATACGTGTAAATAGTCTCGAGAGAAGGGTAGAAATGTGAGCCATAACATAAGTTGGACGCTTCAAGCACGTCCTCGTTTATATTTTCTAAACTTTTTTCATATGATGCTGAATAAATACGCAATAAATTCATGCCTTCCGGATGAATTTTATTAAGAATTTTACACAACCTTGACGCCACTTCATCACAAGCAGCATTCGAACCGGCTGTTACCAATATTCTAAAGTGTTGCGATCGTCTCCATAATTGTAATATGGCCTCAACAACGACAGTAGTTTTGCCAGTACCTAAATCAAATGAAGTTGTATCTGAGTCAATTTCAAGGTGCTACATTTAGACTTACCTGGCGGTCCAAAAAGGATGAACGGCACGTTTTTGTTATTATTATCCACAATATTTTGCACAGCTTCACGTTGCTCTGGGTTGCCAGCAACACTTGTATTGCAAAATTCCAAGCTGAAATAAAATTATTTTAACGTGTGCCTTCTTCAGATTTGAAATATACATATTTTAAATTAGAAACACTTGTCAAAGTCGCAGGTGAGTGCTCCTCCTAGACGGGTTTTATAAATGAAATAGTAAATGAAACAATATCCTACAAATAGCAGCTGCACCACAAACAAAATGAGATTATCGCGTGTTTAAATTTGCCGCCGTTTTGTTTCCGTACGTTTTACCGGCCTCGTTATATGAGCAGTCGCATTGACATCAATATTATAAGCCATTTCTTCATTTCTTGAAAATTCGTCTAATACTTTGCCCCTCTTCCGCTTCCTCAACACCGTTCCCGCTTTAGATACTAGATTCGAAAAGTCTTTGTCAAGAACTTTTATTTGATACCCATGTCGGCTACGTTTCGTAAAAAAAATTTTTAAGAGGTTATTTCTACGAGATCTACATACGTACAAAGTTTCATAACTCTAGCTGTTTCAGTTTTCGAGCAAAGTAGCTGTCACGTATGTACGGACAGAGGGACGGCCGGACAGACAGGTTGCGAAACTAATAGTCTTCTAAAGATATTTTACAAAGACAAAAAATGTCGGATGTGATCCACAGCCAGATTGGTCTTTAAGTGAAGGAAGTGGAGCTACACCAACCAACCCACCCGCATTATTTACTCAATCTCTAGTAGGTGTTGCGGCTCTGGTCGCTGGACGTACCGTTGAACAAGCGCAACTTAGGCTAGGTATACTTATGCGCCGAGTAAGGAACTGGATGACTGCTCGCGGGTTTAGTTTAGCACTGGAGAAAACTGAAGTGGTCATCTTGATAAAAAAGAGAATCCCTAGATCAAGGATGATCAGTATTGGAGACGTGCGAATCGAGTCGAAGCCATCGGTGAAGTACCTGGGGCTACTGATCGACTCGAAGATGAATTTCTATGAGCATTCGGGACAACGGCTGAGAAGGCTGCTTTGGGAGTATCGGCTCTGAGTCGACTTATGGCCAACGTGGGGGGCCCAGCCCATCAAGAAGACGCCTCTTGATGGGTACTGTAGAGTCAGTGCTACTGTACGGAGCAGAAGTATGGGGCGACGCTCTCAGTAAGGAGGTATACCGAAAATGTGTGGTGAAAGTGGGTAAGTATACAAGTCCGTAAAGGACTGCAGCCATGGTCTGCTGCCTCGGCGAAGAAAGATGTTGATATCCGCCGAGAATGCCCTTGTCTGGGGACGCGTGAATGCGCTCGCAGGCTAGCATTGCGGTGTCGTGGGGCGGGTTCATTCCCCCAACACAAGGACCCACTACAAAAGAATTTCGCATTCACGAATTCTTGGGTCTCAAAGAACAGGCGACCGAAGTCAAAAAAATTTTAGGTAACTGCAAAGAGGGCGGAATTGCTTGTTCAAAGAACAAGTTGAAACAAACCAAGACAGACGCACTTAGGGGAACCTCGTCGTTACCCGATGATTCTCATGGCCCACAAATAAGAGTGGGACAGCCGGATGGTGGTGGTGCCCCCTCGCACCCACCCAACCGGATCAAGATCCATAAATGTTGGGAGTGGCCATATATTTCCCTTCTGAATGGAAAACTCATACAACATAACTTGTATTAGCATTCCCATCAGAAAAGAAATATAACGAATCACATAACCCTATGCCATAAAAAGGCACCTTGCTCGAGGCCAGTCAACCCGCGAGAGTCCCTGAAACAAAAAGAAGATTAGAGTGTGCCCGATGGTTAGCTCATTTTTGTTGGGGAAAACCTTCCACCGTACCGGGTCCAATACCCGGTCAGATCCGACGGAATGGAAAGACCGACTGTTCAAATTAGCAATCCATTTTATTTAACAGAACAAACATGTCACTCTTTGCTTTCGCGAAATTTACCATTCCAAATCCTTTGTTTGTGTATATTACAACAAAATTTAAACAAAATATATACATATATTAAAAGATTTAAAAAAAATGTATATATAAATAATTAAAAAAGGATATAAAACAAATTAAGTATAAATATAAAAATAAAGGAAAATCAAAGAAAAATCGACATCAATCCAAAAGGGTACTCACCCAACCTCCTCGACGAGCGCTCGTGATGGGGTGAGTAAGTCCTGCCAGCTATGCAAATTGAAAATAGGTATTGATTTTTAAAGTATCAGACGAATTCCCTAGCTAATTTCTTTAAACTTCGAAAAAATTTGCTTATTCGTATTGCTGTTATGTTACACAGAGTGAAAATCAGGCAAAACGTATTGAAATTCACGTCAGGATGGTCTCTCAGACAACGATACATTAATTCCGATAGATTCTCCAAGTCGGCACAGCTAGATGTATGTTGTATCCACTTGCAACATAAAACTATCCCGGGACAGCAATTTACGATATATTGCTTGGTAACGTACACATAATTAGTTGTAGGGCGATACGAGGACTAACAGTTTTCAATCGAATTTTTCCAGCTAAGTACTCCGCCGGCAGTTGAGTATTTTCTGATATTCAGTCTTAGCGCTACCACAGAAAAATCCAAGACAGCCGGTCTTACTATAGAACTTCATCAGAGCAAGAGGTTCTTCACGATCACTTGAAAATTCAATTAAAATTTCGATAGTTCACTTTGGGGAATTGTCAGGTGACGATATCTCCAGTGGTTTTGAATAAAAGTGCGTGTGAAGGAGTCGACTATGATTGTGTGTAATATACAAACAAGACGGAAAAAATGACTGCTTTGCCACTTAATCGAACAAGTGAGACTTTCGTTTCAGCGAACTAGTAAGCACCATGAAACAAAGTAGAGCACGGCGCGTACTTGTTATGAGAATCTTTTCTAACGTTCGCGCAATGGAACGGCACGGACGTGCTTCTTCGCACAAAGAAAACCATGCAAAAAAAACGACGACGAACCTCGCGCGGCACTGAGACAAATGGCCGACAACTACTGTGCGCACTGCGACGACGTTCACTTGGTGGAGATTTTGCATGTGAACTCTTGCAGGTAGATTTCAACAGTTTCCACTCAGGATTATGTGAAATCCTTTCCATTAACGACACTAGTTTCACTTGTTACTATCCCTTATTTATATTTTCAATTGGAATTTTTAAGTACACTCCAGCACACAACACGTACGTATTGCACCACTCACGAAAAGGCGACCGGGGTCCACTCGCGTGAACTTTTTTTGCTATCTCTTCCCGAGGACTTCTCTGTCGTAAAAACCTTTGTTTTTCCATAAGCGTACACTTTCCCAAGGTTTTCCACTTTAGTTTGTATTCAGAAACGCGACAAATTGCGAAACAGCAAAGAGCGATGCTATTCCTTTTGAATACCTCAATAAAGCAAATCATAAAAAGATAGCGCGACCCGAACTAGCTGTACGTAGGTTCTCTAGTCCCCTGCTGCTCGCACTCAACTCCCCAAACTAATTTTTCTGTTTTTCTTTCACCCGCGGACAATACGGCACTTCGTTCTTTTCCTCTAGATTTGTCATCTCTCTTCAAGTCTATTCCGTTTTTTCTTCCTAGACTGCGGCTGCCATGTATCTTGCTCAGCTGTTGCTGTTCTGTCTGCGATCTCAAAGCATCTCTCGAAGATCATTTGATGATGTTGGTGTTGTTGCTCCAGCTGTTGCTGTGTACATTTACGATACGGCTCAATTGACCGTGTCGCACAATGCGGCTACGGCTGTTTACTACAGAGTTATCCATTTCGTGGTAGGAAAGTATAACCCTGCCATTTGTCATCTGTCAGAACTAAATATCATCCAAAGCGTCTTTTTTTAGTTGAACGTTTGCCATTTAGTAATATGGATCGTTTAACAGTAGAAGAACGCGTTAAAATTATTAAATTTTATTATAAAAATGGTGATTCTGCTGTATCAACATTTAGGGCTTTACGAGCCGATTACGGTCGACATAATCGACCTACACAGCAAACAATTTCGAACACAGTGAGAAAATTTGAAGAGGCTGGATCGGTTATTGATATTGCAAGGCCTGTGCATCATCGCAACATTCGTTTTGCTGAAAATATCGCTGTCGTCGCTCAAAGTGTGGAGGAAGACCCGAATTTGTCGTTTCCTCGACGTGCTCAACATTTGGGCTTGTCTTACGGCCCATTATGGCGGATTTTGCATTTGGATTTGCATCTCCATCCGTACAAAATCCAACTCACTCAAGAACTTAAGCCTCAAGACAATACACAACGCAGAATGTATGCGAATTGGGTGATTGAACAACAAGCCATTGATAACGATTTTTCGAACAAAATTTTCTTTAGTTATGAGGCTCATTTTTCGCTCAGTGGTTACGTAAATAAACGGAATTGCCGCATATAGGGCTCTCAAAATCCTCAGGTGATCGCAGAAAGGCCTTTGCATCCGGAAAAAGTGACCGTTTGGTGTGCATTATGGTCTGGTGGTGTTATTGGCCCGTATTTTTTTGAAACCGATCAAAGAAGAGCCATTACATTCAATTCTGACCGCTATGGACGAAATTGAAGATTATGATCTGGAGAACATGTGGTTCCAACAGGATGGAGTCACAAGCCACACAACACAGGCTAATCGAGCTCTTTTGCAAGAGAAATTTCCAGGACGCGTAATTTCGAGATTGAGTAATGTCAATTGACCCGCAAGATCCTGGGACCTAACACCTTTGGGGTTCTTTTTATGGGGCTATAATACGAAAGATCGTGTTTACGCGAACAATCCCCAAAATCTTGAGCAATTGAAAACCAATATTCGTGAAGTTATGGCCGAGATATTGCTTGAAATGTGCCGAAAAGTCATTGAAAATTATCTCAAAAGGATTGAAGCCTGTAAGAGGTCCCGTGGAAGACATTTGAATGATGTTGTGTTTCACGTATAATGGGAAGGTTCAATCTTTATATTATATAAAAAAATTTTGTTTCCATTTGAATATCTTATGTGTTTTCTTTGGCTTTACTTTCCCAAGCGTAAAATGGATAACCCTATATAACAATACGTTCAGCGAGATTCAGACACATCAGCAACTCATACCCCACGTTCATCACCTGTGTCGGATAACTTAGCACTATATCCAGTGGAATCTAGCGCACACCATCAAATCAATATTGCGACTGGATACTCGTAGCATTCAGCTAGCCCAGCAATTCGTTTATTATTGTAATCGAAATGCAAATGATTCTGGATTCTACCAATGGACCGTAAAATGTAATAAAACGGCTACGTACGAGTATAGAGTAAAGAGGAATGTTCGTTTAGTTTAAACGTTTTAATCGATCAAGCTCCGGTCGATTCAATGAAGCAATCAATGAAAGTTAATTGAAGTTATGATTTCGTATTTTTTTATTTCGTCCCGGCTCAACTAGAGTTTTGTTCTTCTGCATTCGAGAAATTATATAAAATTAGATAAACAGGTTTCGTATTATTTTCTTATGATCAAATGGTTGACACCTCTAATTATGTTGTTTATGTTAGTATAAATCAGAGGATTTCCATATTTGATTTGCGTTTCTTCATCTTTTGAATGCTTATTGGAGGGAAAATTATCACATGGATTGGACTAAATACTTTTGTTAGGGGTTTGTAACAAAAATTTACAAAACCCTTTTAAAATCAGTATCTGTCTATCTCCCCGTCCATGCGTCACCGCAAGTTTTCTCAGGAACTATTATATCAAAGCTAGAATCATCCAACTTTGTGAAAAGCGCAGAGTTAGTGATCTAATGAAAGTTTCGTAGTTGAAAGGGCTTTAAAGGGGCTCTCTCCATATGAGAATCTGACCTCTTACATTTTTTTGTAGTGCGAATGCTCGATTACTACAAATGTTTGGCACAGGTACAGAGAAGAGGAGCACTGAGGATTGCATCTTCGCATCCGACAGTCTCTGATTCGGGGGGTGAGAGTTATTGCAGGCGTGATACCTGTCGCCCTCTTTGCTAGAGAGTGCCGCGCTATTTATCTGCGCCGAAACGAGGATGCGAGGGAGATGGTTGTCCGCGAGGACAGACAGCGCTCGCTCAACGATTGGCAGCAGTCTTGGGTGAATTGCACGAAGGGAAGGTGGACTGCGCGCCTCATCCCGGATGTGAGACCGTGGCTACATCGAAGGCATGGTGAGACTGATTTCTATCTGACGCAGCTTTTGAGCGGACCTGTACAAGATTGGTAAATCACGGTCCCCCGATTGTCGGTTTTGCCCAGGAGAGCAAGACAATGACTACCACACATTTTTTGCGTGCATAAAATGGGACAGCCTGTGAAGGGATTACTAGAGGGAAACGGGAGAGCTCACCCCGGATAATATAGTCACGGTGTGGCCCGAATCGCTTGACAAATGGAACCAGGTGGCCCATTATTTTCGGGCAGTTCTAAAAGACTCACAACAGTCGGGGGCGTTGGGGCTAGGGGATCGCTTTTCTGGTACTTCCTCTTCCTCTCTCCCTTCCCGCTAGAAGGGGGATCCCCAGCTTGAAGGCGCCTCACGATGTAACAAAACGAGACCTGACCCGAAGTAATGTGTCAAAGGGTTCCAGGCTGGGTTCTCAGGTTGACAGGGGAGGTGTTTAGTGGGTAGTCCAGTCGCTTTCTTGCGAGCATGGGAGTCCCACACTCTGTGCGTAAATGGCATTCACAAAAAAAAAGTCTCTAGTAGGTAACGGGACAAACTCTTTCGTATCTTTCCGGTGACGTCTCACATGGTCATTGAAGGGCCCAGTGCGAAACCACGGTTCAAATACCTGTTCGACCGCTAATATTTGAGGCGTTGTGCTCCAATTCTTGCCTTGATTTCTTGCAGGTGGAGTTTACACTTGCAAGAAATCGAAGACAAGAACCGGAGCACGACACCTTACCATGTTAGTGCAATTACTTCCGAGTGGAAACTCGATTAGGTTGGATGGTGTATGGACCGACAGTAAAGAGCTCAAGTCAGATAAAAGACGTGTCCTACATTATAGACGAGCGGATGACATGTTAGCAGATATGCACAAGCTTATGTTGGATTATTATGATTCTGAAAATTTTGGTCTGAAGCCGAATATAAAGAAAATTGCTTTAAAAGATGACGAAAGAGCGTTGAATATTTTGGAGTTATCAACGATGAGACTCGATGCTAGATATGAGGCTGGAATCCTTTGGAAAGAGTTTGTTCCACCTTTTCCAGATACTTATGCAATGGCCATGCGAAGATTAGAAGGCGTTGAAAGAAAAATGCTTCAAGATACGCAATACGCCAACGAATATTGCAGTAAAATCAATGATTATATAAGAAAAGTGGCTACGCCCGTAAACTAACTATCACTGAAGCAGCTCAATGGTCAGAAAAAACCTTTTACTTTTACCAGTTCAGAGTACCACGATGTTACTTCCTAAATTTTGAAAAGACGCAGGTGGATCTGCACGTCTTTGTCGACGCAAGCGTGGAGGCAATGGCTGCGTTAGCGTATTGGGGAGGGATAATTTTAAATACACTGAAAGTAGCATTTGTCGAAGGAAAAAGTTCGTGTGCTCCCACCCGGTACCACACTATACCGAAACTGGAACTACAAGCAGCAGTATTGGGCGTGAGGCGTTTGGACTGACTCAAATACAGTGATTAGGCGGATCCGATTAGACCACCGAGAATATAAACAATATGTTGCAAATCGGGTGTCGGAAATTCTGGATGGTAGTGGAGTCGAGGACTGGCAACGGTGTCCGGGTTCTATCAACCCGGCTGATTAGGCAACAAGGGCAAAGTTTCCGAGAAATGGAATTTGGGTAAATGGGCCTGATTTTTTGAAAAATGAGGAAGAACAGTGGCCACAAGAATTTTCGACAGGTTACATCAACGATAAAAGCGACGAAAAACTAAGAGCCAAACATTATCTTTTGGCAGAGTGGCAAATAAATTTGATTGTACCAGATATTAAAAGATTTTCCAAATATAACAGATTTAAAAGAGTGATTTGTATTCCGGTATTTTGATAATCTGCGTAAGAAAATACGACAAGCACCAAAAGTCAATAGAGAGATGACATCTTCCGAAGAATTTGCAGCCGAAAAATATTATGTCGCTGGGCACAGATGCAATCTTTTGGAAGCGAACGTGCGGGCTTACAACGTGGTGAACCAATTTCTTGCATTGACAAGGATAATATCCTTCGCGTAAATGGAAGAATAGGTCAGGCTCTAGTGTTACCAGAAGATAAAAGGCAGCCGATCATCTTAGCTAAAAATCATGCGATGACTTTCCTGATTGTACAATATTTTCATACGAAACTTTATCTCATCAACCATGGAACAGTAGTCAATGAGATTAGACAACGTTTTTGGGTTCCTGCATTGAGGAGCTTGGTGAATACTGTGCAATCGCAGTGTATATTCTGCAAAATTCGTAACGCGAAACCTAAGCAGCCACAAATGGGGGAACTTCCTGTGGAGCGGCTGACTACATACGTTCGACCGTTTTCGTAAAGGGAGCTAGACTTTTTTGGCCCTATAAATGTGACAATTCGTCGAAGCCGAGAAAAAAGGTGGGTTGCACTATTTACCTGTCTAACCATTCGTGCTATCCATTTAGAAATTGCGACGCTTGTCTTGTTTGCATTAGAAATTTTATGAATATAAGAGGTGTTCCGGTTCTAATTCGCAGTGACAATGGAACTAATATTGTAGGAATAAGCAAAGAGTTGCAAGGTGTTCAAGGTTTTCTCGACGACTACCGTATGAATGCCGAGCGTAGTCCACTCGGAATCGAATGGAAATTCAATACCCCCTCTAATCCGAGCGAAGGTGGAATATGGAAAAGAATGGTCCAGTCAGTGAAAAAGGCGTTAACGGTAATGTTGGCTAAACAATCACCACGTCTGGAAACGCTGCAAAGCTTCTTGATGGAGGCTGAAAACATAGACAATGCTCGGCCACTTACTCACTTGCCTGAAACGCAAGAAGAACCGGACCCCTTACCCCGAACCATTTCTTGCTTGGTTGCACAAATTCTACCCAAACGCCATCGAAATTTAAAAATTTGCAGCCGAAAAATATTTATGTCGCTGGGCACAGATGCAATCTTTTGGAAGCGAACGTGCGGGCTTACAACGTAGTGAACCAATTTCTTGCATTGACAAGGATAATATCCTTCGCGTAAATGGAAGAATAGGTCAGGCTCTAGTGTTACCAGAAGATAAAAGGCAGCCGATCATCTTAGCTAAAAATCATGCGATGACTTTCCTGATTGTACAATATTTTCATACGAAACTTTATTGCATCAACCATGGACCAGTAGTCAATGAGATTAGACAACGTTTTTGGGTTCCTGCATTGAGGAGCTTGGTGAATACTGTGCAATCGCAGTGTATATTCTGCAAAATTCGTAACGCGAAACCTAAGCAGCCACAAATGGGGGAACTTCCTGTGGAGCGGCTGACTACATACGTTCGACCGTTTTCGTAAAGGGAGCTAGACTTTTTTGGCCCTATAAATGTGACAATTCGTCGAAGCCGAGAAAAAAGGTGGGTTGCACTATTTACCTGTCTAACCATTCGTGCTATCCATTTAGAAATTGCGACGCTTGTCTTGTTTGCATTAGAAATTTTATGAATATAAGAGGTGTTCCGGTTCTAATTCGCAGTGACAATGGAACTAATATTGTAGGAATAAGCAAAGAGTTGCAAGGTGTTCAAGGTTTTCTCGACGACTAGCGTATGAAAGCCGAGCTTAGTCCACTCGGAATCGAATGGAAATTCAATACCCCCTCTAATCCGAGCGAAGGTGGAATATGGAAAAGAATGGTCCAGTCAGTGAAAAAGGCGTTAACGGTAATGTTGGCTAAACAATCACCACGTCTGGAAACGCTGCAAAGCTTCTTGATGGAGGCCGAAAACATAGTCAATGCTCGGCCACTTACTCACTTGCCTGAAACGCAAGAAGAACCGGACCCCTTACCCCGAACCATTTCTTGCCTGGTTGCACAAATTCTATCCAAACGCCATCGAAATTTGAAAAATGTTCGTTCTTTCTTGTAGCAGTGATAGAGCGAATAAGATAAAAATAAACCAGCAGTTGCTCAAATTAAAAAACCAGCGTTTTAAAGACAACAGGTTATTCTTCGAGCACATTTTATTCAATATCTCGAGATACAAAAAAGCCACAGATATCGACCATCAAAAAAAATCTTCAATATTATTTGGTACAAATTTCTAATACAAGCAATCCAAGTATCAAGAAGCAAAAGTTAAATTCCAAAACAAACGCAAGTACACCACAATGTGATTGATACCTTCCAACTTCGTCAAGCCCCTGGTATGATTCACACTCGCCGCTAGAAGACCAGCAGACAATACTATAAATAATGCAAGTAGCAACAATGAGCTTCTTAATTCTTTCTGGGAAGAATAAACAAACAAGATTCGAAAATTAATTTTGTTTTTCAACGTTTAAATCTTTTAAACGTCTCAAAATAACTTTTCCTGTAGCTACATTTTCATGGCTGGGCTTCGTCTCATCTCAAACAATGTGAACTCCATTGTTGCTCTACATCGACGTGACTTTCTCCTTGAATTCATTGTTAAGTCGAGAAAGCCCTTAAGGAATGGAAGTAAGTTATAGGGGACAAAATCGGCAGCCTCAGAATGCGGAACCCGAGCCTACCTAGAATCAAACGCCTCCCGAAGATACATAAAGTGGGTGGAGAAATGAGGAAAATAATTAACACAACCAACGCACTCACACAAAATCTCGCTAAATGCCTACTGAAAGAGTTCCAGGAAATGATATAACCCAATGAATTCGTTCCGTCAACAAATACATAAAATTTGTCAATATAGTAAAAAAGAAGTAAAGGGCCTCGAACAGGACGACATACTGGTATCATTCGACGTCAAAGCTACGTTCCCGAGTATCCCAGTTAAGAAGGACTCACGTGTCTGGAGGAATGGTTAGTGGAACAGGAAGATAGAGCATCATGGAGAACGAAGACCAAATAATATGTAAAGCTGGCTAATTTATACATGCAAGAGACAAAACGGCGAAGGCATCAAATCACGACTTTATACGGACAGGGGAAACAGAAAGCGCCCAACTCTTTGGGCGCTAGCGATACATGCCAAAGACGGAGAAAAGTCAGACGTTCCTGTTGAAGACAGGGGGAGAATACAGTTGATCTCCTTGAAATGTTGCAGGAAACAGCCCCAGCTAACAAATTCATTAGTGTGAAGGTGATCAACTGTTGAAGGCAAAATATTACCATTTTATTTGGTACAAATTTCAAACGATAGCAGTCCAAGTGCCCTCCAAAAGGTAAGGTAGTTGAACTTTAGCGTTGTGAGTAGGGAGCGTCTCCAAAAAACTGAAGCCAACTAGTGTTACAGGTGCCAAAGATTCGGTCATTTGGCTGCCAATTGTGCGATGCACTATCAGTGCGTTAAATGTAAAGATATTCATGTCCTCGGTCCATGCGAATTGGCTCAGATGGAGCCAAAAGAAAAATTATACTGTGTTAACTGCGGTATATTTGGTCATCAACGTTTAGGCCAACATGCTTCAAAATAGTTTGCCATCCAGTCATATTTACATGGATAAGCTTCGTTTCATCTCGATCAACGTCAACTCCATTGTTACTATACATCGACGTGACTGTCTCCTTAAATTCGTTGCTAAGCAAAAGCCTGACATCATGCTTCTCACCGAAACCCACCTCAATTCATGGCGCTCAATGATGTTCAAAAATTGAATTCGTAAGAAACGATAGAGCAAATGGTGATGGGGCATATTAGTAAGAAGACCCTTGTAGTAAACATATGTTAAGCTATCGAGCAGCTCCTTGGCGATCAGGAGTGGCTGCTCCTGACATGAAGCTGATCACCTCGCCGAAACTGTTTGTTTTGTTGTTTTACTAGGTTAAAGTCAGTTAGACCTGTCAAGTTTCCATGCCATGATTTAGGCAGGGATGAGTGGTTCTCTTCAGCCAATTTAGGATCGACATTCCCCTTGTAATACAACGACCTTCTTCAGGGAAAGTAACGGTTCCTTTTTGTAAAATAATTGCGTTCGTCTCAAGCTCCCCGTCAGAGCATATCTACTAAATAGCAGCTGCTATTTGAACAAATTTTATTTCTTACGGTACTTCAAGAGTAAGAGGACTAAAAGTACATATGTATGGTAAACAAAAACTGGAATTTTCAAGCAATTGAATCAACACATGGTAAACTTTAATCCATCTTTTAAACGTTTATTTGCCTCTCTTCTCATTTTGACAGCTTCTCGATTGCAGATGCTAATTGGTATGTACGAGGTGTGCCAATTAAGTAGTGAGACCGATTCCATGAAAACCGTATATATAAAAATTATTCTACAACTCTGCCATCCCCTTCAAATCAGCTATACAACGATTCCATCGCGTTTTCCATGCTTCGTAACATTCCTGGAACGCTTCGACTGGGATGTCTGCGAGTACCCTCGTCACGGCCACCTGGATGTCCGTAATCGACTCAAAATGGGTTCCTTTTACCACCGATTTTGTTCTAGGGAACAAAAAAATGACAGGGTGACATACCGGGCGAATATGGCGGCTGTTGCAACACCTCCGGACGCTGAGGGCGGTGTGGTGTGGTTGTTTGGAAACATCTTCGCGCACAACTTTTTCATCCCAATTTCGTCGGTTAAAATTTTTCTGTTTCACGGTTCATACCCAGTTCCGAGGCCAACATTCGAACTGGTAAACGCCGATCTTCACGGATTAGGGCGCGCACACGCTGCGCATTCGCGTCAGTTCACAGCTCGAGTGGTCTCCCGCTCCGCGCCTCGTCTTCCACGCTTTCACTCCCCTCCTTAAACTCTTTATGCCATTGAAACAACTGGGCACGACTAAGAGCACTATCACCATGCAATTTTAGCGTTCGTTTCCGACGCTGCTTCGCCCAATCGGGCGCACAATTTTATCGCGACGCGTTGCTCTTGATATCGTTTCTCCATTTTCGTGACGAGCACCACCAACACACGTCTACTCAACACGACACAGCAGGCGAACTAAACAAGCTAGAGCGATGATAAATATATCAATGAAGAGGGGAAGGATGCCGAGGAAGGGCAGGTTTACCACAAGCGCGGCAATAAAATCAGTCTCATTACTTAATTGTTACACCTCGTATGCTCTGCCCGCGTGTCCGCCAACTTTAACAAAATAAAAATTTTGATTTACTGTAGCATAACTTAATTGACACGTAATAGAACTTTTCTAAAAATAATAAAAATTGATCGGAATGTCTTGTAGAGTACGCGTGATAAACGTTTTGTAATGTAGTTTTGTAGCGCAACAAGACCCCACTCTATATGATCCCGCTGATAGCCAGCCGATAAGCACTCGTAGGCGGTCGTAAAGCGAAGCTAGTCAGCTGAGCTCGGCCTTGTTTATAGCTCGCTGACCCTTGTGCCAGAACACCGGCACCCATGTCTGACATGGACTTATCCATACAAACATTATACCCTATTGTTTCCACAATATTGATAAATTCGAATTTAAAAACTTTGAATTTCTTAAAGTGTTCGTCATCAAAATTTCACTGCAAGGTGGCGATAACTTCTTCGTTATCTCGGTCGATGCAACCGGAAGAAACTTTCTCAAATTTAAGGAAGAGCTCGATTTCTTGTTTGAAATACTCAAATTGAACAGGCTGCAAAGTTCTTATATTCTTGCCGGTGACTTGAATGACCGGCATATATCATAGCTGAACGCTAACAATAACATTTGATATTGTTGGGCCAATTTTTTTTTGATTGAACATTGTTTAAATTTAGAACTCCATGTGGGCCATCAAGTTTTTTTGAGTATTTTAATGTTTTAAAACTTGCTTTATGTTTTTATAAAATTTATAACGATTGTATCAATATGAAGCACATTTGAATGAATGAAAGAAAAAATAAAAGTGCAAAAGTGCATTTTCTTTGTATCCATATTTACTAATGTCCTAAAGGGATTATGCTCATAAATATGACAGTTCTCTATTTAAAAAACGTTAAAATGTGCCTTTTTTCAAAAGTTTTGAATGGAGAAGTTGCTTAAAAAAATCTTTTGTTGTATGAAAACTTTTTAATATCAACAACTTTAAAACATTTCCATAAAAAAAAATTCAACACTTTGGTTGCTACTAAAATAACAGATTTGGATTCTTTTCAGAATGTTAAGGGGCCACCGTTCTGCATCTGAGCTTGTGATTTTACATAATTTTTACAGATATCCATCCTTTAGTCTAATCAACCACACAATCTCGTTCGAATCGGAGTTTTATTTTCGACGGATAAAAAATATCGATTTTTTTTTAACATATCAACTGAAAATATTAAGTTTTAAATTTTCAAATTTTGTATTTATCATTCGATTTTCATCTTTTCTGCAGGGTAGAATAACTTGGCTCAATAATTTAGAAAATCAAAATCTAATAATCACCAAAATTACATCATTAGATCTCATGGACATCTACCTTTTTTACTTCTAAAGAACTTTAAACTTTCCAAATTTGACTAGCCGTCATTTTGAATGTTGAGACCAGTACTTGAAATTTTTCTATTCTTCGCTGAAAAGTTTTAGTCTCTATTAAAATACCGAAATTCATTATCATCGGCTGAAAGGTCTGATCACATTTACAACAAAAATTTTTTGCACGTTTTTTTACCATTGAACGGCCGCCATTTTGAAACTACTTTTCCGATTTTGGATGTAACATTGTGTGGTTCATCATATAGCTCGCTCAATAAACCTCTGTGCCAAATTTCACCCAAATCGGAATAGTACTTTGGTCAGAACAGAAATCACGGACTTTCGTCTAAAATAGCCGCCATTATGTTTTCGCTCTACCGATTTGACTATCTTGGCCGAGATATTCACCACCCCCCTTTCCTTGCGGGAAATTTGATACTAATCGAAGTAAAATTATGACCTCAAGCGTGTTACAATTTTCCTTGTATCCCGGATATACCGGGTGGGCCATATAGTAGTTTCTTTTTAAATCACATGCTTTTTGACACTGACAGCTGTTTCCCGCTTAAAATTATGGTACTGAGTCAGTATTAACCTTCCGCGGAACGAAATGAATCGATTTACGCTTGAACAACATTGGGAAATATTGAAATCTTGTTTCCAAAAAGAGTGCTGTGTTGCTCAAACAGTGAGTTTTTTGAAAAGAAGTTTTGGCCGAAATGAGGCATCCACTGCGCAAATTTGTGAAGAAAGTTCAAGAGACAGGCATGCTAGTGGACAATACTCACGGTCCCCGTACTCATACAGCGCGCAACCCGGAGAATGTGGCTGCTGTAGCCGAAAATCTGCGACTCAATCCGAGAACCTCAACTCGCCGTTGATCGCAGCAACTAAATAAGTCGCACGAGCCTGAGAAGAATTTTGCACAAAGACCACGGATTATTTGCTTACAAGATCCAAATGACTCAGGAATTGAAGCCGAATGACCATCCGCTTCGTTATCGCTTCGCAGTTTGGTCATTAGAGCAGCTCGAACTGGACGCCGATTTTTCTCAAAAAATCATTTTTTCTGATGAGACACATTTTCATCTCGGCGGCTAGGTGAACAAACAAAACTGCCGCACCTGGAGCTCGGAAAACCCACACCTGATTGTCGAGAAGCTAATGCATCCTCGGCGAGTGACAGTGTGGTGCGGGTTCTGGAGTTGTGACATAATTGGACCGTTTTTGTTTGAAAATGAGGCTGAAAATGTTTTTTTTGTCAACGGGGAGCGCTACAGAAGCATGATAACCGACTTTTTGTGGCCGGAGGAGATTGAGGATTTGGATTTGACTGACCTTTGGTTTCAACAGAATGGCGCACTATGCCATACAGCTCATCAAACAATCGATCTTTTGCGCACAAAATTCGGGAATCGTGTAATCAGCCGCCTTAGCGATGTCATTTGGCTGCCTCGAAGCTGCGATTTAGCACCGTTGGACTTCTTTTTATGGGGCGCTGTGAAAGATCGATGTTATGCGGAAAATCCACAAACGATTCAAGCACTGAAATTGAATATTCAACAAACCATTTCTCAGATAGGGCCCGAAACCACCAATATCTTGGAAAATTGGGCTGAGAGGATGGCCTACTGTCACACCAGCCGTGGCAGCCATATGAATGAAATTGTATTTCACAATTAACGGGAAGGTTTGTTTTTGCGAATAAAGCCAAAATATAAGAAAAAATTTTTATTTTATTGCATTTTTAAAAGAAACTTGTATTTGGCTCACTCTATATATATATATGTACGAGTACATATGTACCTATGGTCGTACATATTGTACATGAAAACGAAATCCTCTCCGCAATATGTAAATTTCTCTCGACAAATTTAACTAATATATTTCTTTCGAGAAATTTATTTTACCTAATAAATTTTGCTCGAGAAATTTACCTAAAAAGGAGACAGGCTACGCTGTGACGAAACCTTTGGAAAGATTATATTTGATTCATTGTCATACCATAGCTTTTACAGGTTCCTAGAAAAGTTACGGTGACGGATGAATCGATGGAAAGCTAAGAGTGTATATTAACATGGATGCTGAGATCCTGTGTTATTGGGTGTACAACTTAATAACCGGAATTGAAATCTTACAATATATTTTATTAGAAGTATTGTCCATCGGAAGCTACAACATTTCGCCATCTTTCAGGCGATTTATGAATTCCATCCCAAAAAACGATCTATCCAATTTTGAATGCCTTGCTCTGAAGTGAAGCGTATTCCGGTGAGGGCGTTTTGCATCAAGCGAAATAAATGAAAATCAGACGGAGCAAGGTCCGGACTATAAGGCGGGTGGGCCAAAACTTCCCATCCACTATTTTCCAAATAGTTTTTCACGGGTCTTGCAACATGCGGCCGAGCGTTGTCATGATGAAAAATTATAGCCTCGTGTCTGGTTGCATATTCCGGGCGTTTTTCGATGATGGCACGCTTCAAACGTATTAATTGTGCTTGGTACAGGTCACCTGTGATTGTCTGGCCCGATTGCAACAACTCATAATATAACGGCCCCTTCTGATCCCACCAAATACACAGCATAACCTTGGCGCCATGGATATTTGGCTTCGCCGTTGATTTGGCTGGTTGGCCGGGCTTCACGTATGACTTTTTGCGCTTGAGATTGTCATAATGGATCCATTTTTCATCCCCAGTCACGATCCGATGCAAAAACGATTTCTTCTTATGGCGCTCAAGCAGCATTTCAGACATACAGAAGCGCCGTTCAACGTCTCTCGGCTTCAACTCATAGGGTACCCAATTACCTTGCTTCTGAATGTATCCGGTGGCTTTCAAACGTTTCGAAATGGCTTTCTGAGTTACTCCCAACAATTTGGCAAGTTCGTCTTGCGTTTAACACGAATCCTCATCGAGTAGCGTCTCCAATTCTTCGTCTTCAAACTTTTTTGGCTGTCCTGGGCGTTCTTTGTCTTTGATGTCAAAATCGCCACTATTGAAGCGTTGAAACCATTCAAAACACGGTGTTTTCGCTAAAGCATCGTCGCCATAAACTTCTACAAGCAAACGATGACTTTCCGCAGCAGTTTTCTTTGCAAAAAATTACCCAACAGAACCTCCCGCAAATGCTGTCTTTTTCACCAATTTTCGAAGTTATTCATCGTAAAAAATAATAATGATGCACATAAGATAAAATTGTTCATTGACTGATTTTGATAGCTGTCAAATGTACCTTCAAAATGACATATATATATATAAAGTTCGAGCTTTCACGATATTTGTTAGTACAGACATCTAGCGTCGAATTCCGGTGTTTAAGTTGTACACCCAATATATAGAGAGAAAACAGTTCCTGCAGCCACTAATGAGTCAAATTTGAATAGGATGACGAGCTACATACTCAGCTTTTTGAATATGGTGTAAAAATTTACGGCTTGATTTCGGAGAGGGATCTCTGTCCGGAAACCGCCGCGAGATTTTGCGGCTTCATTTTTCGTGGCAATTGTCGGCTAACCTAATTGATTGTATGACCACGGCAAGTGCAGTAATTGTTCTATGTGGGAGTCGTGTTCGCGTGAAGCTAATAAAAGTAATTGAAAAGGCGTTAGTAGCCATATTATTTAGAATTAACGCACATTCAATTCTCATTTGTGCGGAAAATAATAGTCAAGGAAGAGTGGTAGAAGTTAGTTCAAGATGAATCTCACCCCAGGTTGTAGCGTGGCCTCAAGAGCAGCCTTCTACCTCGGATCAGCCCGGTTTTGGGAAAGATACCCATCGTTTAACACAGATGGAACTTCTGCTAATTCGGAGTATGAATCGTAGGATCCTAAAAGTGGAAACACCTCGTATTGAAAGGAACTGAACTGAAAGAAGACATTTCGAGCGAGAATTAGCGCGAGCATGATATAAATTGCCTGATTCTTGCTATGGAGATAAGTTTCTTCAGCAGAAAAAGAAAACATTCAATGGGGTTGTAACTGATAAGCAGATACTTTTCAAAGAATTTCTTTATTCATAGCAGTTTCCCTCTTGCTATGCTTAACAAACTCTAAAAGGGAGTTTAGTAGGCTCAAAAACTGACGGAATCGATCACAACTCACCCTCATCTGTTGACTACGAATCTTCTGCAGTTTTCTTCAAATCAGAAAGTGAAATATTCGATCCAAATGAAATTCGTTCTGAAATCCAGCTGCACGTTCACTTCGAGCAGGACTCAAGTTTAAAACTCCATGTACATATTATTGCAGAAAGAACTTTCGAAAAGAAAGCTATCACTAATATTTATAATTTTCAAATAAAAAAAGATATATAGGATTTTCCATTAGGGATATAACAATTTTGTATCTTTATATGGACGCACCATTAAAATTTTTCAATAAACTGTCTATGTGAAAACATTAGTTAAAGTGAACATTTTTATCATGGTAAAGTTCCCAAACCAGCAACATTTGGAAATTATTAAAAATTACTACCAAAATTCTGAGTCGATGGTCGCAACTTTCAGAGCGCTTACACCAATTTTCGGCCGCAATAATCATCCCAACCGACAGGCTGTGCGTACTATAGTGGATATATCGAGTCAAAATTTTCACTATTGGACGTTCCGGTGCCAAAAAGACGTCGTACCGCGCGAAGCGAAGGAAATATCGCAGCCGTAAGTGCATCGATTCAAAACCAGCCATCAGTCGATTCCACGTCGTTCTCAAGAATTGGGCATCGCTCGAACGACACTGTGGCGTATTTTGCGAAAAGGTCTTGTCCTAGATGATTACTAGATCAAATTGACTCAAGAACTAAAGCCATTTGATAATTCGAAACGCCGAAACTTCTCCAATTGGGCTCTGGCAAAGCTTGAAGAAAATGAAGAATTTCATCGAAAAATCATCTTCCGCGATGAAACTCATTACTAGCTCAATGGCTTTGTTAACAAGAAAAATATGCGTAATTGGTCAGCAACAAACCCACATGAGTTTCTTGAGACACCGTTTCGTTTGGTGCGGTTTTCGTGGCGGAGGTGTGATGCGGCCGTATTTTTTCGTGGATGAAAATGACCGTCATGTTACCGTCAATGGAGAGCGCTATCGTGTTATCTTGGAAGATTATTTGTGGCCAAAATTGGATGAACTTGACATCAACGAATGTGATTTCAACAAGACGGTGCCACTAGCCAGGCATACAGCACGCCACACAATCGATTTATTGAAAAGCAAATTTGGTGAGCGTTTTATCTCGAGAAATGGTCCGGTCGAATGGCTGCCTCGTTCATGCGATCTAACGCCATTGGATTTCTTTTTATGGGGCTATATCAAGTCACTGGTCTATGCCAACAAGCCAGCAACTTTCGGCGAACTCAAAGACAACATCCAACGCGAAATTGCCAACGTTCCGGTCGAAATGTGTGCCAGAGTGGTGGAAAATTGGGACCAAAGATCCGGTCGTTGTAAACGGGCTCGTGGTAGTCATATGACCGAAATCATAACACTTAATGCTTGTACTACACCCACAATAATTTGAACTCAATATCTCAAATATTTCTGTGTTTTATTATTAGATAAAATTGTTATGTATTTAATGGAAAACCCTTTATATAGAAACCAAACACTTTTTTTCATGGATATCAAAAATCACCAATCTACTATTTCGACTGATTTTTATGGAGTGTGGATATGAAGGGAGATACACTCCAAGGAAGCCCACCGTGCAGCTATTGCAGAGATAAATGCATTTCACGGATAAAATAATATTCACGATGGAAAAAGAGTCAGGGCCAATTACCGTTCCTGGATCTTTTGATTATAAAGGCCCAAGGTGGATTAGAATTTGACATCTACAGGAAGAGTACAAGAACCTAGATAACAATCCCCTTTTCTTCTAACCATTCTTATGGACAGAAAATGGCTGCATACAATTGTCTGATCCATCGAATGATAACGGTACCGTTGACTAATCAGCGTATGGAACGAGAAAAACAATACATCGTGGACAGGGCTAGCAAAAATGGGTACAGCAGGAATTTGATCGAGCATCGTATTCGGAAAATGGAGAAACAACATAGGAAAAATGGGGTCACTTCACTATTTCTACAAGAACGACGACAAGTACGAAAATAGATACCAATCACTCATTCGTCAGGTACAAAAAGATTTGAACGCATTTTGAAAAAGACAAGATACAATACGGCTAGCACTAGCAGAAAATACAATGTTGAAACAATTCTTGGATCAACTAAGTATGGAAAGAAAAAGGAGGAAAAGAGTGGAATCTACAGGATCAGTTGACCCAAATGCGATAAGGTATACATTGGACAGACGAAACACTTGGCAAAAACAAGATTCTAAGAGCATGTTAAGGAGGCTGAACAGATCATTAGAAAAGGTGGAATAGAAACAGCAAGATCATCATTAGTCAGACATATTATTGAGGAATTTCATACTGTTCAATGGGCTAATCTAGACATAGTACAGGAAGTGCGGGACTGGAAAAAATTGGATGCTTGCGAATCCTTATGGATCGCGTGAGTCCCCAGTGAACAACGTTTAAATACGGATCTAGGGAATGGATATAGTGACCTTATTAAAATTATCAAATAACCAATTTTTTGTAACAAAATCTCCATAATTCTTTTACCTTCCGTAGCTAAACCGTAATTGCATTAGAACTTTTTGTAATTCCCTGTAATAAATTTACATTTAAGCTCTGTTAATTTTGTACCTGCCTCAGCTAACCCATTATTGCATTATTATTGTATGTTATTTCCTGCGGTAGTACTTAAAGATATTTAGGTTTATTGCCGGATGTTTCTTTGCTGGCATTAAGTGTAATAGGTTTAAATACTCGTATGATTGCAAAAGAGCTTCAGAATACCGCCAATGATGAAGAGGATAACTTGACTTCGAAATACCAGTATCTGGATAGTACATTTAATAATAAATTGCGCCTAAAAAAGGTTAATTTTATTTTTTCAGTATATATTGGGGTTTTGGAAAATTAGAAACTTCTTATAAATGTGAACTGGGAAAGGCCATACGTGACTTCGTTGGCCAATTATGCTTCTTAAGTTACAACTTAAGCATATGTATTGTAGAGAAAAAGACTGTCAGAAGCAAGAAATAAATTCGCAGAAGAGTTATATGTAGCATACGAAAAACGACATATCTTCGCACAGCGGACTGAAATCCTGGAGCTTTCTAAACTGCTTTTTATATTGCTGGACTTTAGAAACAACTATTGAAAACGATAATGCCTCTCTAATACATCTCCAGACTCGGGAGTCACGCACAGAAGCAAGAGCGATACGCGAGCATTTCTTTCGTCATCTTCATTCCAACTGGACATCAAATTTGGACCAGTCATTTCCACCACTTATTTAAATACAAAAAAAAAGTAGATTGTTTCCGATAACCTTAATAATTCGATTAAAATTCGAGAAATTGCCTGGGAAAAATACTTACGCGTATGAAAACTATCTCGTCGCGTCGTTAACCGCGTATGAAAACTATCTCGTTAGCGTGATCTCATTGTAAAAAAAAAACGAGAAACTGGTCGAAAATTTGCACTGCATCGATCTTATATGTAAAAAATCAGCTTGGGTTTCGCCAGTCTCATTGATCGTGGTGACACCGAAAATTCAAAATCAGAGTGTATCCCACCCCGGGCCCCAGATACCTTCCGACATTGCAAAGTATATAAACTTAAAATCTAAAATGAATATACAAAGAGGAAAATAATATAAGCAGAATTAGAACTAGATCGACTTATGTAGCCCTAGATATTTTAACGGCAAAAGCAAAAAAATAAATAAATAAATAAAAATGTTAACTCTTATATAAATTAATGCAGATTATTCTACAGCTACAACTTGAAGTTAGTTGCACTTCATCACTTAAGTATCTTCTCTGGTTCTTAGTAAATGTTCAAAAAGATATATGCATAAATAAAAATAAATCCATATAATTTGTAGTTTTAATTAAATTTACTAAAGTAAAACAAAGATCTTTCCTTTCCAGTACGTAGTTTTTGTCAGAAAGTAACGACGACAGAGGTAAGTAGGCCGCCGAGGGGGTAGGATTTTTATAATCCGCGACTGATCGGTTCAGTAGTGCGGTTGAGTTACGCGGTGCCTTAGTTTGTGTTCGGTGCTTTTATCAGCGTAGACTGTTTCAATTAAGAGTTAGAGTATCTTACGTCTAGCAAAGCGTCGGTATTGAGATCGGGAACGCGCGGATCGGTAGCCTCGTAAAGGCAAAAGCCACCGTAATAGTGCAAAGTTTTTTTTCGGGAAATCTTTGGAACGCGTTCCAAACTCGAACTTGCTAGCCTGCCTGCTCGAAATAGACGAAGGGTGTCCGAACTAGTTGACCTGTTGGATACGGTCCATTGGCACATACTAAGGCTCCACGTCTATAACCGATAGGAAGTCTGTTTAGATTTCCTTCGGGAAATCTTGAATAAACAGACGATAGAAAAAATCATTACAATGGGCGCATTAATTTTCATAGACAAAAAAAAAAACAACTTAGCAATCGAGGATTTTGATGTGACGGGATTATTTTTAGATCTGTACATTATCTTCTATCAAATTCTCTAAACGACTATGTTTTGCTTCAAAGAAATTATTTTTAATTACCTGATTGATGATGGTAGATTACGGATAGAATCTTCAGGGAACAATCGTGCTCTTAAGTGAATATCATTACGAAGTAACTCTAATGCACGATGCTGATATTTAATATTTAAACGTTGTGGTTCGAAAGTACATTCGTATACTAAATCAATAGGCAGTTTACCGCTTTTTGATTCAAAATAAACTCGTTCTCCGAGAACACTTGTTATCATTCCATAAAACTTCGTTATCGCATTGCTATTTTCTGGTTGCAAACTTAAATCTGGATTTCCGGATTTACCTCCCTTGCCTTTCCGACCTCCTTTTAGTATCAAAATGATGCGGTCACCTCCACTTAGTATACTTTCTTGTTCTTCCAGTAGCCCAGAAATCTGTAAGTGAAAAGTAGGAGAAAATGTTGAGATGAAATTTTGTTGAGAATAAGCAAGAAAAATCAGAGTCATAATGGAATTGTTTGTTCATCGCGGACCCTAATTTAACATATTCAGCGGAAACATCAATTAGAAATCCTGAATAAATTTTCAATGCAGATAGCTAAACACTGTAAATTATTCATAACCGTATTGATACATTTTAAACTTACTCTTGTCGAATAGTCACTTCCGCAGCCTTGAATCTTTACACCTTTTCTGTACAATTTTTCATATGCTTTCGACAATGCAAAATCTTCCATTTCAACCAACAGGTCGAAAACATCAGAAATATTTGAATCATTAAGTGGACATACATTGCGTAAATAATCTCTGGAAAATAATGATTATTTTTGCCATTGTTTGAACCAAAATCCCAAGCTATTAAACTTACCGAACAGTTTTCTTAATTGGATGGATTTTTTCATCGAAATCTACAAAATGCATTGATCTGGACAATGGAGTTGGTGTATATTCAGGTATTTTATCCTTGAACTGTAATTCACTAAAAAAAACAATATAGCCCAGTCATAGGTAAAAAAAGGGGTCAACCTCGGAATGAAAGATAATAAGCTGCAAATTGGTATGAACCTTTGTTTTGTCATTCTAAATGTTGTCTCAAAAGTCTAAATCGTTATCGTGTTCGCGTCTCAAGATATTCAAGGTCAAAGGCCACAAAAATCGGTTTTTCGCGAATATCTGGCTTCCTATCGGTTAAATGAGATTTGCATTTATTATAAAAGTTGTAGGCTATAAAATTCCCTACAACTTTTGTTTAAACTTTTTTTTCATACGACCAACCGTTTTGAAGGTAGAGCGCGAAGAGTGCACATCGTACAGTCATATACGGCCTAATGCAAGGTCAAGCGTGAGTTATGGTTATCAGTACGTTATAAAGTCAATTATTTACTTGGAAATTATAATTATTAAACAATGCCTATTATTTATGTACTAACTATTAATTATTTATATTTAATTAAAGTAAGTAACTTGATTATTTATATATAATTATTCATATTTAACTATTTGACAAAACAAAGGTTCATACCAATTTGCAGCTTATTATCTTTCATTCCGAGGTTGACCCCTTTTTTTACCTAATATGACTGGGCTATACAACTTTTCAAAAACTTTGGTGAAAGTTGGAGCCGAATTGCGACCTCTAACGTGGTCAACAATCTCGTTATATACATACACACATATACAGATATATCCATATATATGCATATATATATATACATATGTGTATATATATATAGATATATATATATATATATATATATATATATATATATATATATATATATATATATATATATATATATATATATATATATATATATATCTATATATATATACACATATGTATATATATATGCATATATATGGATATATCTGTATATGTGTGTATGTATATAACGAGATTGTTGACCACGTTAGAGGTCGCAATTCGGCTCCAACTTTCACCAAAGTTTTTGAAAAGTTGTATAGCCCAGTCATATTAGGTAAAAAAAGGGGTCAACCTCGGAATGAAAGATAATAAGCTGCAAATTGGTATGAACCTTTGTTTTGTCAAATAGTTAAATATGAATAATTATATATAAATAATCAAGTTACTTACTTTAATTAAATATAAATAATTAATAGTTAGTACATAAATAATAGGCATTGTTTAATAATTATAATTTCCAAGTAAATAATTGACTTTATAACGTACTGATAACCATAACTCACGCTTGACCTTGCATTAGGCCGTATATGACTGTACGATGTGCACTCTTCGCGCTCTACCTTCAAAACGGTTGGTCGTATGAAAAAAAAGTTTAAACAAAAGTTGTAGGGAATTTTATAGCCTACAACTTTTATAATAAATGCAAATCTCATTTAACCGATAGGAAGCCAGATATTCGCGAAAAACCGATTTTTGTGACCTTTGACCTTGAATATCTTGAGACGCGAACACGATAACGATTTAGACTTTTGAGACAACATTTAGAATGACAAAACAAAGGTTCATACCAATTTGCAGCTTATTATCTTTCATTCCGAGGTGAAAGCCCTAATATGACTGGGCTAATAGCTTAATATGTTTGACCAAACTTAACTATGATTATAGTATATAATGAGGATGCAGAATACATAGATCCAGCGGATATTGGTAACAAAATGATATAATTGTGATTGCAATCATTTCATCTTGCATTACAATGTAAATTAATACTTTTGCGTTAATGTCTATTGATTTAATATTTATAAAATTATGCAAAATCACTTACCCTCTTCTCAATACATGTTTAGTTTTCAAATTTATATTGGACGGAAAAACATCGAAACGCTGCAATTAATCACAAAATTAAGTATTAGCTTTCAGTAATAAGAATTTGCAGTACAAGGCAAATACACGGTAATAGCAACAACTATGAAATATGTATATTTCATTTAAGCACCTGAAAAAGAGACACGAACGCTAACTGTCATAAGAAGCATTTTAATTGAAAATAACCGCCAAAGTAGTACTAAAAAAAGAACTCTTATTGGCAAACTCAAAAGGAAACCATATTTAAGTTGATAATTGTAGCCTCTATAGTTCTACCCTACTAAACGAGGAAACGAGGCAGGGACTGAATCACCCCTCAAGGTTAAGATCAAAACCTGACTAAAGCTGCGGGTAACTAACCATAAGGGCAGCATCACCAACATTATTCGACCCACTAGTTGTTATATGTGAGTGTTTGAAAATTCCGAGCTCAACATTCGTCGCAAAAGACCACCCGCACCGACTCGTTTCAGCTGAGGAAATAACTCCGCATATAAGGGCTATAAGGTGGAAAATACAATTTGGAGATGCTGGTCGTTAACTGTGGAAAGAAATGATCCCAAAATGGAGCTTGTGGAAGGGCGGAAGTTTATGTTGAAAAGAGAAAGGACATCACAATCTCACAGGTGGTAAATACATATGCATCTTCCACAAACAGAGGATTGAGCGCCAAGCGTGTTACGCAACATGCTGACAACCGCGAACAAAGGCCTCGGCACAAAAGGATGGAAGATGATAAGTGCAAGGCCAGAGAATGACCGCAGTCATTAATGAGGAGTCAGTAGACTTCATCGTCAGCAAAAGCTCAACTTGCGGTACGGGTTTGTGAGGCGAGAGGACTGGGAAAAGTGGAGAAACCCTCGACAGCTCCAATAACACAACAAGAGTCAAACCCAGTGCCTAGCACAGAGGAACCTTATAGGAGTTTAGACCTCGTAACAAAGGGATACCGTCTGAGAAGCTAAATTTAAGGCAAGGAAAATCAGATGACCCCACCTGAGAAGCTAGATAGACAGGTCATACCTTCTGATTAACCAGACCGGACCAGCGAGTGTGGCGAATCAGGACACACTGCCTGAGCAGCTGAATCCAGCCGGAGGAGGAGATCAGCTCCGAGAATGGAGAGCAGAGTTGCTCAAATGAAGAGCACTTAAATCTCCAGCAATAAGCGGGGAAATTTCCTCGTATAGCCCAGGTGAATCTTCATCACGCCAGAGTAGCCTCTGCAGTTCTAACTGAAATATTCAACAACAAAAAATGGGGTTAGCACTGATCCCAGAATCCTGGCACCCGGTGAAGTCAATCAAAAGTTTGAACACCTGGGAACACAAGTATGGAATAGGGCCCACCCAGGGCGGATATCATGATCAGGAAAAACACAAACTATTAGTGCCTTTCAGAACTTATGACGCAAGGTTTGGTTCCCATAAGATAGAGCGCAATACTCGCGATATAGTTATTGCATCGGCATACTTCCGTGGAGAATACACTTTTCAAATTGAAGTTTAAAAGCTGGTGGAAAATTGTTAGAGGGAATTTGCCTATTCTAGTTGTGGGGCAGCACAGATATCAACAATAGAGGTAGGCATCAATTCGAACTCATATAGATGTCGAATGTGATTGTCCTCTACGTGGGAAATATATACACGCACTTTCATTAGGAGGGGATGTGCTAGAAATTATTTTCATTGGTATATTACTTCCATGATAGGCAAACATTACTTTCATGAGGATATTGACAGAGCCTTCAATGTGTGACCACAGAATTCTGAGGTACGAGGTAGAAAGGCTGAAAAAAAGAGAAAATTTCTATCCGCAAAACTAATAGAAAAAAAACAAATGGGGTTTTCACCAATCTATTTTGGAAACTAACCTGCAATATGGGACACATCCTCTAGAACCAGAGCATGCTGTAGGCTTTAATTCTTGACCCAATAAGGCATTCATTAACGCCTATGAACAAAGCTGTCCCATTGCAACATATAGGGGATAGATAGAACCCTACTGGTGGAACGAAGGTTTAGCAAAACTCAAATTGGAAGTGCAGAAACTTTACAAAACAGCGAAACCTACCAACAACTGGAATGCTTACGATAGGGTTCTAACAAACTATGGTAAGAAAATCTACAAAGCAGAGCGCCGTAGCTTCAGAACCTTTTGTGAAAATGATATGGAAACCTTTCCTGCAGCAAGATTCATAAATCCTTAGCCGAAAAGGGAAACAGCTGAGACACCGCACTAAACAGGGCTGACGATAAGCAGGGAACTAGTGAGCTTTTATTCTAATGAAGATCCACCTCCCAGGGAGTCAAATTAGAAATGAATGGACTGGGGAGACAGATTCCCAAATCGCACCAAATGGAAGAAGGCTGCCGCCGTCTGAAAAGCGTATGCGAGGGGCATTCAACTATTTACACCCTTTAAATCATCTGTTGAAGATGTAATATATCGTCCTTATTCAAAAAGGACAAAATCTACTGATATCTTTGTTAATACGGATATACGAGAGTAGTGTAGCTTTAGAAAGCATACCAAAGCGATGAAGAGAAGCAAAATATATCTTCATTCCGAAGGTGGGTAGGAATAATAACACTACCAACCCAAAGGGATGCAGACCAACCGGACTAACATTGTTTTTATTTAAAACAACGGAAAAAGTAGTGGGCAAGTGTATAAGAACAACTATACTTACGAATCATCCGCTACACCCCTAATCAACATGCATACCGGACGGAAAAATCACTCTATGCACGATAAAGGAAGATCAAAGAATCTTTTCTTTTGTTGGCGGGTGAATGCCATTTACGCACTGAATGTGGGGCTCCCATGCTCGTGAGTCACTGGACTACTCACTAAACACATCCCCTACCAACCTGAGAACCGTTTGACACATTACTTCGGGCCAGGTCTAGTTTTGGTACACCGTGAGGCGTCTTCAAGCTGGGTGATACCTCCGCTAGCGGGAGGGGAGGGAGGAAGAGAAATTTTCAAACAAACGATCCTAGTGATGGGCGAACTCGGGTTTACGTTAAATCGAGTTAACTCGGGTTACAATTTAGCTAACCCGAGTTCAAACCGAGTTGACTAAATCGAGTTAAATAGGAAAGTGCTAATACACGGCCGGATTTGGTCCGGGCGGACCACCGGATTTGGTCCGCTCCGTACCGAATCCGGTCGTCTGGAGAGCAGTCCACGGACCAAAATTGAGTCCGATCGATTTCGATGGATTTTCCATCGGACCAGACCCGACTCAGTTCCCTCCGGACCAAATCTGCGTGTTTGGACAGAACGACCGGACAAATCGCAATCAGATGCGTAGCGGTGGCGATGTAGCAACAATTACTGCTGCCGCAAAAGCGATTTTATGTTTGTTGGCATAATCGATGCCACTTCGTTTGCCATCTTCGAGCACCAAAAACTAAAGAACGACTGGCTGGTCCGATCGTGTGTTGCAAAAGAGCGGACCGAACCTCAGTAGGTCCGGCCGGACCAAATCTGGTCGTCTGTTACGGCTTGAAAGAATGTAGTGATGGGTGAGCTCGGGTTTACACCAAATCAAATTAACCGAGTTAAAATTTGCCTCAACCGAGTTCAAGAAGTTAGCCAAACCGATATAAATAGGAGAAATCTAATGCTTGCGTGGTTGGAAAATCGGTTTAAGTTGAATGGATGTTTGGGTAGTGGGTAGGATGGATAGTGTAATGATGAGTTCAACACTCTCTCTTTTTTTTTGTGTTTTGTGTTACACTAGGCAATCATTAACAAAATAGTTATTACCGTAGGTAAAAAATAAAACAAACTATTATTCAGAAAAGAGTTAATTTACTTGACTTTCAATTACAAACTATACGGTCAAAGTCTTGAGACACAATGAGATTTATACTTAATCCATACATATTCAAAGTAAAATTTAAAAAAAGTAGTTAATTAGTGTTTTACATAAATAAGAATAGCATCAAAAAGTACATTCTTACGAACCTCCAGAATTTAACAATATCTACATCAGTTAGTCGATATTGTTAAATCCTGGATAGTACTCAGAAGTACACTAACCCAAAATAAATTAAAGGTATTTCATATTCTAAATAGGAACGGTATAATTTTGAAATCCTGTAGATATTTTTAAGTACTCTATGGCAATATTATTGCATAGTATATACATAGGTACTGTTCTGGAGTTCTTAAACATTATATTTAATACAGTGCATTCAGGACAAGTATTTCATTGAGCTTTTTTGGCGCAAGTCGGTTTCTTCGATCATTACATAAAATGACCGCTTTAGAAAACAGCCTTTCGGACGGCACCGAAGTAGCCGGTATACAGAGGTATTTATGCGCCATTTTAAATACGGAAATAGAGCTTTTTTCTCAGCCCAAAATTGAA
Organism: Odontomyia ornata; assembly: GCA_963969285.1. Classification (NCBI taxonomy): domain Eukaryota; kingdom Metazoa; phylum Arthropoda; class Insecta; order Diptera; family Stratiomyidae; genus Odontomyia; species Odontomyia ornata. The sequence goes on along the minus strand of OZ017742.1, from coordinate 105,994,055 downwards.
GTGGATCTTGCTTCCTATTTACGTACGGCAACTCAATATACAGTTTTATTATCGCAGCTGCTGAAGAAAATGGAGTCGAGTTTGACTGTCCGGCAGCTTCCGATACTTTTCGTTCGATAACACCCCAAATTTCATCTTCTGTAGAAGAAGAAGCAGCATCCAAAGCAGCAGGCATACAAGGTTGATCAAGTGAGGTCTCCATTGATAAGTAGTTTTGCAGTTCATTAAGTACCCACGTTTGCGCATTGTCAGCGTTCGACTCTAAACTAAACGCTCTGTTTTTAAATCGTGGATCAAGAAAAGTCGCTATTGCTGCTACTCTGTTGATTTCATAAACCTTGAGGCGTTTTTCAACTGCGTTAGTAAGAGCTCTTTGCAAGCATTTGTCCGTTTCTGTTATTGGGGTTTTGGTATTGATAGTATTTTGTAGACCAAATACGAGCGGTATAACAGATGATAGTGATGGATATTTTTCGCCGCATAAAATTGTGGTTACTTTTTCAAATGGATTTAGGAGCATCACTATATCTTCGGCAATAGCCCAGCCTTGAGAATCCAAATTCGATGGTGGTGATTCCAGTGTTGGCAATGTCGCAGAAAGTGGAATCTTGAGCCTTAGCAAGCGGTCGAGCATATAATGTACTATTCCAGCGTGTGCGAACGTCTTGTTTTAGTTTGATTACGTCCAAATTCATTTGCTTCTACGTGATGGTCAATGCATATGAAGATTTTGTGCTGTGTTTGAAATGTGAAACGATCGCACGACATTTGTTTATTACTTGCAATAACAGGCTATTATAAGCGGTGGTGTCTCTTGAACCAGTAATATCTTTTTCCATACAATCTTTCACAGCAAGATTGATCGTATGGGCGACACAGAAATGATTGCACTCATTTAAAACTTCACTTACTGCTTATTTCATTGAAGCAGCATTATCCGTTACAATAGTGACTATTTTTGAGTTTATCTCCCAGTCCTCCAATATTCGACGAATAGCATTTGCTATATTTTCAGCTGTGTGTGCCTTGTATTTCTGAAGCTGAAATAACCACTGATTCTAGTTTGGTGTCGTCTATAAAATGGGCGGTGACACTAATGAAACTTTTATTAGTATCTGACGTCCAAATATCTGACGGCAAAGCAATATTTTCAATTTTCTGCAATTTTTTCTTATATGCCGCCGTTTCAATTTCATATTTTTCTTCTAACATCTGAGTTAATAGTCAGGATTTAATGTGTTAGTATACCTTCGGAAACCTTCATTTTCAACTATTTGTAGAGGCTGATAATCTTGCACAATCATTTGAATCAGCGCAGCATCGCCAGATTTCTGCAAAGCTTTTCGCGGCAAGGCCAAACGAGTCTGCTTGAATCGTTTTGTAGCGGGCTTACCATTTACAGATGATGAAGACGGCGTAGGCATGGTTGCTGATGGCGATTCTTTTGAAATTTCTTTTTGAATTTCACTCAACGATGATGAACTTGAGGGTCGATTATTAATGGATGTAGCACTATTATTATCCGACTCTACCAGTTCACAGTATTTGATGGGATGCATTTTTTAATATGGTTCATAAGTGAACTGGTATTGCCAGAGTATTTATAACTATTAGAACACATTTTGCACTTTACACTTCCTTGTGAAGGCAAGTCAAACACTTTCCAAACCGGGGAAGATTTTTTAGGCCCGGGCATTGTCCAATCACGAGGATTAAAATATGCAAGGAATGTAATCTAATAACACTTATCGGTTTAACTTGAAAAAATCACACAAACTTTGTTTGAAAACGATTACAATTCAAAACAAACCACACAAAACAATGTTCCGCTCTCATAAGAAGCTGATATGTGCCTCATATGAAGCTGATATGATCTAATGTAGCTTAAAGTGAAGCGATTGTAAAGCACTTCTCTTTGGATATGGTAACAGAGTGCTACAAAGGTGATTCTTTAGGAAGCGCTTCAAATTTTTGCGCTGGGTACGAACGCGCATTTAACAAAGCAAAAATTAGATGCAACGACTCCTCCCCAAAAACCAGAACGATAACGTAAACACAACTCGAGTTAGAAATAGCCTAACACGGGTTGACTCGATTTAACCGCAACTCGAGCTGTCTTGGTCACAAATCATATGGTACGAATTTGCCCAGAGTTAGAGCGATGACTTAGAAACACAACTCGAGTTGGAAGTAGCCTAACTCGAGTTGACTCGATTTAAGTGCAACTCGAGTTGACTCGGTTTGTTAAATCGAGTTGACCCATCTCTAAACGATCCCCAGCCCCGACGTCCCCGGCTGCTTTGAGTCCCTTTTATCTTTTAGGACTGCCCGAACATAATGTTCCACATGGTTCCATTTGCCAACCGATCCAAGCATCACCGCGACTATACTATCTGGGGTGAGCTCTCCCGTCTCCCTGTAGAGGTTTCGTCGCAGCCTGACCCATTTTTGCACGCAAAAAATATGTGGCAGGTATCGTCTTCCTCTCATAGGGAAAATATACAGTCGGGGGACCGTGACTTACTAACCTTGTGCAGGTAAGACTGGAAACACCCATGCCCGCTCAAAAGCTGGGTCAGATAGAAGTCAGTCTCACCATGCCTTCAATTTAGCCATGATATCAGATCCGGAATGAGCCCCGCAGTCCATCTTCGCTTCGTGCAATTCACTCAAGACTGCTGAGAATCGTTGAGTGAGCGTTGTCTCTCCTCGCGGGCAATTGTCTCCCTAATGTCCTCATTTCGACGCAGTTAAATAGTGCGGCGCGCTCTAGCAAGGAAGCCGATAGGTACCGCGCCTACAATAACTCTCACCACCGAATCAGAGTCTGTCGGATATGAAGATGCAATCCTCAGTGCTCCTCTTCTCTGTACCTGTGCCAAGCGATTTCGGTACACCTCCCTACTGAAAGCGCCTCCCAATATTTCTGCTCCGTATAGTAGCACTGACCCTACAGCAATCATCAAAAGGCGTCTTCTTGATAGGTTTGGTCCCCCTACATTGGCCATAAGTTGACTCGGAGCCAATACGCCCGAAGCAGTCTTCTCAGCCGTTGCCCTGATTTGCTCATAGAAACTCTTCTTCGAATCAATCAGTAGCCCCAGGTACTTCACCGCTGGCCTCGATTCGATTAGTATGTCCCCAGTACTGTTCGTACATACTTACTCTTCTTCGGTTTTCTCTGGTACTAGACTGAACCCACGAGCAGTCGTCCAGTTTCTCACTCAGCGCATGAGCATACCTAGCCTAAGATCAAAGAATCTTTGGAGCATAAAGAAATAGCACTAGGTGCGTTCTTCATATTGAAGGGGCTTTCGCCAATGCAAGCCATGTGGCGGTGAGAAGTGTACTAGTGAATAGACAGGTCGACTCTATCCTAATCCACTGGCTGTCACAATCTCTCACGACAAGAATCGTCGCAAATACAGTTGGAACTAAAACCATATACAATACATTCATACCTATGACACAAGGTTGCCCACAAGGAGGTATTTTATTATCTTTACTATGGACACTTGTGGCTAATGATATTCTGGCATAATGTATCGCATATAGGGTATCTTATTCCAAAGAAAATACGAAGGAACACTCCATGAAATCATGCAGGGGGCACTTCGTAGTATGTGACTGGTGCCAAAAAATTGTTTTGAATTTTCGTTTTCGATGGCACTACAATCTAAATCGGACCCTGGCCTCCCTGTTGGAATTTGAATCTCAGTAAGAATACACTGGTGCAGTTTACGATGAAATCGAAACTAGGGTAACTTCGCATGATAAGCGTAAATGGGATGGAGTTAGAATTCAAAAAGCGAAAGTTGGTAGCTTAGAATCCGTCTGGATAGCAAGCTCACGCGGCACCGACATATCGAAGTGGCGACAACAAAGACCATGAGTCCAAAATGGTATGCAGCAACACTGCCCAACAATACTGCGCTGGATTTATACTATGGTGATGAGCCCAATCATCATTCAAGTGGTACAAAAACGTATCTTAGGCTGCAGAGGGATCAAGCACTTGACACAAGAACCACTGGGAGTGATGCCAAGAAGCTTCCATCTTCTTGTCGAAGGTCTATGCAATTGCAGTAAATACGCAACGGTGCATAGACAAAGTATACAAGGGCGGAACGATAGCAATTTTGTAGAATCACCAACAATAACATCGAAGATGTTTTTATACTTGAACAAAGATCATAAAAGGAAAAGGCCATCGCTACATAGTACTATACAATTTTTTTTTCTTGAAAAGCTTTTCAAAAAGTGAAAAAAAGATGGTGTACAAAACTAAATGGGTGAGAGCAAAAAGGTTATTCTGTACTGGGTATCGGACACGCAGGAGTGATGGCTAACGAACAAGCAGACCTCTCAGCGAAGGAATGATTAAGAGTGGCATTGATCGGTCCTGGACTGTTCAGTGCGATGGCCAAGTACTTTGTTCGATGGCATCTGAAGGAAATAGAAGCTAGAGAACGTAAAACATTCTGGAGAAGTTATCCAAGTTACAGGGCTTATAACATCAGGTTGAAGATGAAAAACTAGAATAAATTCCGGAGGAGAGATAGTGTGGGAGCTTACTGCCTAGCTGAGGAGCATCTTGGATACCTGAAGCCAGTGAAGGTCATTCACTTTCTACGGGATGGTCTGATTGAGGAGCTCTACGCATTTCAATGAGAAGGGAGACACAATAAATTTGTAAAGGTCAGTGTAAATACAGAATTCATACAATCCACTATCATCAAAAAGGAGCAGCTAAAACCCCAACAGAAATACATCAATAAAGTCCTATTAGAGTTCGTCATATCCACGGAAGAAAGGCTGTGGAAATACGTGCCACTAAATTGCGTTATCTATCAGCAGCTGCTTCACTGTCACCGCGTGGGAATTATTAAGGACTTTCTGAGATTAGAAGATGGTAGAGTCCCCCATACTTAGGTTAAGACAATGGCACTGCCCCCAATGTTTTTTGAGATTCTGGTCGTTGATAGAAAGTTTTCAGAGTTGATAAATTCCGTTTCTAGGCTCTAGGGTGTGCAACTACAAAATATATAAGCAGTATCCAAATTTCCCGAACAGGAAGAAAGTACGGGCGCTGAGAGTTTACACATCGTTATTACGTGCTTCCGCACCTCTTTAGAAGAAGAAATACTGACATGTCTCTAGAAGTTTTTAATTAAAGGTTCGATTGATAGGCTATGCACTCAGGACCACTGAATTGTTGAGAACACAAAAGTTGTATATCGAAATTAATTAAAGGTTGAACTTTCAATCTCATTATCCAGGGGATCGTTTTAAATCAAGCCAAAGATACCTACGGTTAAAGAATCAATCCAGGAATAATGCATTCAGACCATTAATAACAGCTAGCATTTGCTCATCCCATCCAATTTAAATTATTTTATTCGATTCAAATCAACCTCTACGGCTCGACAGCCCACTTCGGGCCTTTACCTCCATTTATTGAGTATCCGCGACCGTATTCACCAATTTTTTACTGCAGCTCCCACCGTCTTCCCATCACCTCGTTGGCTTTCCAGCTGTAGGCTTCCCTCATGCTCTACCCTTTAGCGTTCTTTTAGGGAGCCGGTGTACGCCTATTCATTTCACATGACACATCCTTTGCAAGTTGCATACTTCTACGCATGTGGATCGCCTAACAGCCCATTCAACTCATCATTGTGAAGTTACGCTTCACATGGCTTAAAATTCTCCTTGGCACATTGCCTTTGAAAATGTCCTCGGAATCATTGGTTAGGGTTAATACTTCGATTCTATATAAAAACACAGGCTTAGTAAGTGTATGCGAAACGGATTTCTCTGTGCGCATTTCTGAACTTGAGGTTGGGAAGTCCAGAAAATTAGGCTTTGTTTGCCGCATTGATACAATGCATCATTGGTTCACGTTGACCTTGACTTGAAACTCAGTATTTTCCATTGAAGTTTGACTTTGCGGACAATTTAAACTGGGACGACAAATTCAAGCATAGTTTTAATACAAGGCCGTTCAGTAAACACTGTTGTATGATTTCTTGAAATTTGCGAGTTTTGTGCATATTTCAAGCACCTTTTTCACTGAGTGTATTTGGTCGATCGTAGACCCTCCTTTCGAAAACCATATTGGTACACTCATATTATATTAATGTAGTATAAGGGATAAAGTTTTCGTTGAATGATTTTAGAGAGCATCTTATAGGATGTTTACAATAGGCCAACGTTTCGCAGCGCAACTATCTCCATTTTTATGTATTGGACATGTATTGCTTCTTTGCCAATCGTTTGGTAATTGTTCAACTGCTAATAGTTTGCATATTCATTATTTAAGCAAAATATGCAAACGAATTACTCCCTCCCGAAGCAGTTCTGCAGGTAACCCGTTGATTCTAGGGGCCTTGATTTTTACGAGGTTACATATGACCTTACAGTTGGCGGTGGAATCAGGACATCTTGATCAGCTCTTTAATCAATACTATCATCGTTTATTGTAGATGCTTTAGAGTCTTGGAAGTATTGCAGCCACTTTTTCAATTTCGATTGCATTGCCAACTATTACTCCTAGCACATTCTTGCAGATACGCGTAATTAGCAATCTCGAATTTTTTTTATTGAGGCATATGCCGATCTTGCTGCGTTGTGTCATATGTTCATTATCTTGTTTTTAATGGCCATTCGTTTTTTCCTTCTGACCGTTATTTGGCTTTTCATCAAAGATTACTATATTTATCCTCTTTTGCCTGAGTTAATCGTTGGATGTAGTCTTTGCGCACACAATTTCATTCTTTCACCGATTTTTGACAGTTCTCGCCGAATCTGTCATTCCGTTGTTTCTTCGGATGATGTCCAAAAAGCCTCGCCAGTATCTTGATCGGATCTTCAATCACTTTCCATATTGATTGAATGAATATCATCGCTACTTTCTTCCGCCTAGGGGGTCGTATTGTATAGCTTTCTAGCAATGTCAAGCCTATAGACTCTACTCAGATTTTTGAAGATTCGGCATAAAGATTTGATCCTAACTAATTCATGGTTTGTATCACAGTCTGCCTCCCGCAATGAGCAAGTGTTGAGAATATTTGCAGCAGCTCGTTTTTGTATAAGAACGTGATCGATTTGATTAAATGTGCGACTTTCGGGAGAAGCCCACGTTCTCCTTGTGGATATCACGGCGTCTAAGAAATGGACCACTGCTGGCAGAGAAATAGGTCAAGCGCTCTCCATTTTCGCTGTTTACTCCGTGAAGACTATGCCCTCCAGTTTTTTCTCGATAAGCCTTCTTTCAGACTGCGTTAAAATCACCTAGAGTAGTTTTCACTTCATGGTTCTTTCCGGGCGACTGTAGAAATGGTCTCTTATTTCGTCTTCCTTGTCTTCTGTTAGCGCGAGGAAGTTGACCAGCCAGGTGTTGAAAAATGTTGTCTTAATCGCGCAAATTCACTAATTGATTGTTTTGAATTGGCTGCTATTTGCTTTATCTTGCTATCTACGATAAATCCTATTCCAAACTCATGGCTTCCTTCCGATTTCTCACTTGGATGTTTTTATTTCATAGCTCCGTTTTGAAATATGGTGGTAGCTTTCGGTGCCATGCCATTTCTTGTACTGCGGGGATATGTTTATTACCATTAGATGTAGAAATTGTTGAAGCGCGCCTGGGTTATAAAGACATCTAAAGTTCCATGTTCCGATGGATTAATCCCTTGTGAGGTTTGTTGCTGTTTATCTGGTCCGATCCGGGGTCATGTTTCGGGTTCCTTAACATTTAGATAATGCCAGGCTAGGTTGCTAGCCCCAAGCTGACCGAACGAAAGTGTACTCGTGCCCTAGACTTTCGAGTAGTTGAACGGTTTTTTTTGTAGTAGGGAGCTGAACGGTTGACAATAACGGTAAAGTTATTTTCCGCATCTCAAAACTGTACTTCATAAATTTGATATGATGTCGCGATGTCTTTTTATTGTCAAATGTACACTGATAAAGCCAGTAAGTCATTCTTTCCCGGTATGATAGAAGATGGCAAGGTTCGTGCTGACCAGCAAGGGGAAGGGAAATTTCGGATCGCCTTCTGCATAACGCCCGTTATGCATGCTTGACACGGCTGGGAAAGCGCCAGAAAAACTCATCAAGGGAAGACTCACTGACGCAATTTGTGCTGCTGGGACCTATCTCCTCGGCAGTACGGCTTTAGAGTAGGACGCTCCACCATTGATGCGATTGCAGAAGTGTTGAGGCAAATAGCCGCACCAGCTGACGGATCGTTTTGTTGGTGACACTCGACGTTAGGAACGCATTCCACTCCACTAAATGGGTGAATATTCTGGATACGTTGAATCCTCTTTGTTCCATAATATCTCATGCGCCATTTTACGGACTACCTGAGGACCGAAGCCATCTCTAGCACTGGGGAAAACCGTAGTGGTCATCTTAACCAAAGTAGGGGGAACCTAGCCCATCAAGAAGACGCCTCTTGATGAGTGCTGTACGGTCAGTGCTACTGTACGGAGCAGAAATATAGGATGACGCACTCACTAAGGCGTAACGAAAACGTTTGGCAAGGCTACAGAGAAGAGGAGCACGCTCACTCAAGGATTGGCAGCAGTCTTGGGTGATTGGTAAGTCACGGTCTCCCGACTGTCGATTTTGCCCAGGAGAGGAAGACAATGCCTGCCACACATTTTTTGTTTGCAAAAATGGGACAGGTTGCGGCGGGACCTCCACAAGGAGATGAGATAACTCACCCCCGATCGTGTATTCGCGGTGATGCTTGGATCGGTTGACAATTGGAACCATGTGGCACCTTATCTCCGGGCAGTCCTAAAAGATAAAAGGGACACACAGTAGCCGAGAACGTCGGGGCTGGAGGATCGCTTGCGTTTCGATTCCTCTTCCCCCTCCCCTTTCTAGAGGAGGTATCCTCAGCTTGAAGGGGCCTCACGGCGTTGCAAAACGGTACCTGGCCCGAAGTAATGGGCCATGCCAGGTTCTCAGGTTGACAGACGAGGTGTTTAGTGGGTATTCCAGTCGCTCAAGAGCATGGGAGTCCCACACTCAGTGCGTAAATGGCATTCACCTGCCAACCAAAAAAATCGCTGGCGAAATACCCCTATTTATAGTAATTAAAAACGTTTTGAGTAATACAATGGAAAATTCATTTAAATAAAAAGTTTTTTATGTCAGTTGAGGAACTCGATAATTGCTCGTGGGCTCATCCTAGCATGGAGAAAATCGAAGTGATCATTTATTCTGACTGATGAGGTTACAGTGGGCGTATCGGCTCCTAGTCGACTTATTGGCAACGTGGAGGAATCTACCTCAACAAAGAGGTAACTTTTCATGAGCGCCGTGTAGTCTATGCTACTCTACGGATCTGAAAATGGGGCGATGCTCTTAACAAAGACCTCCTGCTATGAAAACGACATGTGCAAGTGCAGAGACGAGGAGCGCTGAGGATTGCATCGGCATATTGGAGTCTCTGAGTGAGCGTGCTGATCATCGCAGAAGATACCCTTAGCTTTCTTTGTTATAGAGCGCAGCAAAATCTACCTACGTAAAAACTAGGACGATAGATGCTTTGACTTACGAGAAAAGACAATGCACGTTCAGCGGTTGACTAAAATTATAGGTAAAAGACACAAAGCGAACATGGACCGCATGGATCATCTTAAGTCTGAGGCCGTGGTTCAATCGAATTCATGACGAGACTGACTTCTACCTAATGGATGCTTTCAGTCTTGCCAGCACAAGATTAGCAAGCCACGGTTACCTGACTGCATATTTTGTACAGGCGAAATGATGACGCCTTACACACCTTATTGCATGCAAGAGATGGGATAGGCTGTGCAAGAAATAAGATAGGCCACGCGATGACCTTTTTATTAAGGGAATAGGAGAGCTTTCGCTGGAAAGTCCAATCTGAGGGATACTTCGATCGATTGACAAATAAAAACATGTGGCACATTACGTTCAGGCAGTCAGCTTTAAAAAAGGCATTCTTGTGTAACTGGAGACGTCGAGGGTAGAGTGGCCTCTTTTGTAACAATTTCCCTGAAACTCGATAGCGTCTCAACACGTAGCAAAGAATCCTAGCCCGAAATAATGCGTCAAACAGTTCCAGGATAGGTTCTCAGGGGAAGCTTTTAGTGAGTAGTCCAGAAATCTTGCACTTCTTGGCATAAACAGCGTTCACATTCTCATCACAAAAAATATGTGCTTTGTGCGAGTCCAGCAGAAAAACTGCACAAAATTTAATTTGCCACTACCATGATTTGATTTGGGAAGCAACCAAATCACTCTTATTACAACGCAATGCGACCAATATATGTATAATACTAAACAGTTTATAATTGAAATCTCAATTCGATATTATTGTTGTTCACGTATCCTGATGTCTTTGGATTAGCTTAATAAAGCTTAACATAAGCTGCAGGAGAGATAAAGGTACCAAGCGTGAACAGATGATCTAATATCTAGAATGGTGGTCTTTAAACTAATCTATATGTTACGATAGTAGCTATTTTAAACTAAATCAAGTTTAAATGAATATTAATTTCATTCATTTCAAAAAAAAATTTTTTATATATGAATTGCTCTAAACAAGCTGATCAAAATAATTAAAGATATATGATTCTTTACCAAAAAATGATGTTCCTCTACATAGCGACATCCTTTGGGGTCATTTGCTGATTTAAAAATCACCAACAACGGCTGTTCATAGGCGATTTGAAATATATGACAATTCACGTAGAAAGTAGATCCATCTGAAAATAATTATAATTATCGAAATTTCAACATTTGCATTTTACTATGTACCTTGTGGTAAAAAATACGGAACGTGAGCTTCCTCCAAATAGTGTATCGATCCCGGCCGAAATACTATTACTTTTTCTATCATAACATTACATTGTTGCAATGATTTGATAGAAAACAATAAATGAGAATTCTCACATAGTCTGTATGAAATGGTGAATTGTCGTGGCAACCTGTTGAAAAAACGAAGATTAGTTATTCGTGACATGCATATCTCAAGTTATGAAAATATATAAAATATTAATTTGTTTATAGTATTGAGTTAAGGTGGCGAAATATTAGCCTCGCAAAGTGTTAACAGATTAATGGAATTGTTTATAGGTGAATAATCAGTTAAAGATAGGCATAGAGCTCAAGTGTCTACTTCTGGGATGGAATTAAAGCTGGGAAAAACTCCTAAATTTTCAAGGCGTTCTTCAATAAGCATTTTTAAATTATAGCATTTACGAGAAATACTAGTCATATATATTACTACTTCTTGCATAAATATATTGACTTGAATATGTTGCATAGGAATAAAACTGTTAAATGTTAGAGATCAGATTTTTTCAAATTAATTGTACTTAATCACAAACACGAATCAAGGAAGCGGGAATGTGAAGTTTTACCATCCTAATTATAATTTAAAAATATTCCATAAACGATCAAATAATAGACAACTTACACTTCACTTTGGTTATTCCGATATTCAAAGTCCGTTTCTTGAGAATGGTATTCAATGTGTGCCGCATACTCGTCTTCCTTTAGAAAGTTAAGTTGACAACAATAACAGCCTTTTGATGATAAAATGAAAGATTCATTGATTTGTTGTCTCACTCGAAACTGGAATAACAGATCATATGATGGGAAATCTTCCAGAACTTTTGGTTTCTCTAAAATACAAATCAATCAAATTAGAGGTACCCATAAATTAATATATTTTTTGTTTGCAAAAATGAATATAAACGTAAATATTTATAATTAAAGTTAAAAAATTGAGAAATTCAAAAATATTATATACAATTCGCTCTACCAGTTTTATTATTTCAAAATAATTTGCAAAGTGATAATAAAAACTACAAATTAATTTATGCAGCTTTCGAAAGTCCAAAGTTTTTATTAGAAATTAATATAAAAGTCAATATTAATGTTTACCCATAAAGTACATAGTATCAGCAAGTTCCGCTATCAGTATACTGGTAACACATGTGCAGAGTGAGTATCACTAAATTGCACTTGCAATCAAGTGACCTCCAAAATAAAAGAGAGGTAAATAATCGTCTAAATTTTACCATATGTATATACGGTCGGTGCTTTAAAGTTTTAAGTTCATGGTGCAAAACATATGCAATTATATTTTATTGGGGTTTATAGTTAGAATTAAAATTTCTTCTAGCTGAAGCTACAATATAGAAGATATGTTCTGTCCACATGATACAAATCATTTGACAGTTATGACAGTTATAGAAATTAGAATTATTCGTTGTTTGAATTGTCAGACCTATATATTTTTCCCGAATCTTCCCTAAGTCGGAAGACGTAAATGGCCATGGGCTTGCGTCACATAGACCAGCCTGATCGATAGTTATAAATTTCTTAGTGTTTGTTTCATTTAAGGAGACTGATAAATGCGCAGTTCCTCTGAATTTTGGTTAGTTAGATTTATTAGGTAGGACTGAGTTAGTAATTTGATTTGGGGATCATTGATGGGGAAGGAACCATGCGACCCTCTTTAAGTATTAAAATTTGTAGTAATAATAAAAAGACGCAACATCTACTACGAATTGTCGGTAGATTCTGAAGATTTAGTGATAAGTAAAATAATAATTGGTTTAGATTCTAAAAGTCTTAAAGGAATATCCTGCTTTATTTGATAAGTGTGACATCTTAAGTGCTATAAAATATATTAGTTAATCGAAACAGTTATTTATTTTGGTTATTTGATATCGGCAGGCCAATTCTCTTTTATCAAAATACTTTTAACGTTAATTATTTTATTGCACGAGACATGCGCGGCTGTGGGTCTTTCACGACCTGTCGATTCTGCGTCTAGTACTTGTTGCGTAAAGACGTGTTTTTTAATGCTCCTGTCACTAGTTTACAAAAATTAAATAATTTTTAAAAGCGTCAGTCGGAAGCTATTTATATCGAATATCATAATTTGGCTCCGATACATTAAAGAAAAGCGAAGTATCAAGGACAACTTCGGGACCGCTGGTTGGGAGAGCCCTGAGAAACATCAAATAGTAAGTTGGTGACTATTATCACGAATAGAAAACTGGGTCAGGAAAACTCCGCAGATGGCGGATGTAAATTACAAATAATCGCTAATAATAAAGAATTGAATAAACTCCGCAAAGAAAATGATGAACTGAAGCTACACAAATACAGTCCCTCGAAGAGCTGGTCAAGAAAGGGATCAAGTCCGAAAACCGCAACAGCAAAAACAAGTTGAACAGGAAACAAAGGTGAAGAAAAATGTAAAGCAAACGATTCCGGAAGAAATTTTAAGTGTTGGCGGCACTAATCATAGTCAAAACTATTTTGCAGCGCTGGAAGGACGAAAAAAAGAAATGAAAATTTAAGATGTAATTTAATAGCAACGTAAATTTTATTCAATATTTAAATAGGAAAGCTAGGAGAAAAATTCTACTCGCATTTCTGCTGGTTTCTCGTAAAAGCCAGCACCAAGATAGAAAAAGTCCACCAATAAATGCTTTCGGCCATGAGACATGATTTGGCTATTGGCAGTCGAAAATAAATTTAGTATTTTTGAAATTAAAAGGGCAAACGCAGAGAAATTAACAAAACCAAATCATTGGTTGCTTCAAGTCAGCCAAAGATGCTCTGAATATTGAAGGGGTTCCATACTTCACCTATACTCCAAAAAGTGAAAAAATCAAACTTTTCTGTTGAAGGGTGTGGACTACCGAGTGGACATGGTCGATCTCCTTCAAGTCCTCTAAGAAGCTGCACCAGAAATTGAGTTATCTCTGTCAAAACCTTTGCGACAAAGGGACTGACCACCGAAAAGACGAATTTACCGCTAACACTACCGGTGCGTAAAATACAGGGAAATTCATGGTCCCGGCGAGTGTAAATTGTCCCAGACGGGGCCACAAGAAACATTGTACTGCGTCAACTGCGGTGTATTCGGTCATCCAGCACCATATCGAGGATGCCCCCGGTATCAAGAAGCAAAAATTAAATTTATTCTAAAACAAACGCAAGTACACCTCAGTTTGATACCTTTCAATTTCGTAAATAATTCAAGTAGCAACAATGAGTTGCTTCTTAAATCAACCAACAACTTAATTCCTTATCAGAGAGAATAAACAACCAAGATTCGAAAATAAACTTTCGTTTTTCAATGATTAGATCTTTCAAATGTCTCAAAATAACGGACCATTCAGCCACATTCCCGTAGATGGGGTTCGTCTCTTCTTGATCAATGCCAACTCTATTGTTGCTGTGCATCGAAGTGACTATCTTCGTGAATTCATTGTTAAGCAAAAGCCTGACATCATGTTTCTTACTGAAACCCACCTCAATTCATGGCACTCAATGACGTTCAAGGATTTTGAATTCGTAAGAAAAGATAAACGATGGAGGTGGTGCCGGTATATTAGTCAGAAAAACTTCTTGTTTTCAATTTGATAAATTCGAATTTAAAAACATTGAATTTTTTGAAGTGTCCATTATTAAAATTTCACTGACATGTGGGGATAATCTTTTCGTTATCTCGGCCTATGCAAAGGGACGAAACGTTTTCAAATTCAAGGAGAAGCTCGATTCCTTGTTTGGAACATTCGAATTGCACAAGCTGCACAATTATTATATTCTTGCCAGCGATCTTAATGGTGGACATATACCATCACTGAACGCAAACAATAATCCAAGAATGAAATCGTGGACAGAGAATCAAATTGAATACAGCTGCAATCCATCTGTGTCAGAGTTCCCAAAGTACCCTAGGACAAAGTAATATTTGCACCTTTGCATTGCTGACAGAAGACTTGAATTCAGATTTAACAATCCTCAACGGAAATTGCAAGTGCTTCTTTATGATGGCGACCATTTGACCATTGTAATGGAAGTAAATCATCAAAGGGTTGATATGTTTCTCATTCCAGCTCAAAACTAAAGTCATTGGCTTAATTTTAGAAAAAAAAAAATGCGAAAAGTTTATCAAGAGGTTTAATCGGAAATACCAGAAGCTATGTCTACCTTCTGGCGGCGGCAACGCTTGCCCAATAGTTCCTAATGACAGGAATGGTTTACAGAAAGGAACAGTTAATGCGCCTCTGCTCTGCTCCATATTCATTCGCAATCTTCTGAAAATGCGAAACAATTTTGTTTCGGACAAAGCTGACGTGGGCAGTCATGATTTGTTACGTAATTGGAAGAATTTCCACATTATTGCTGGTGAGGGTAGTTCAGAACGGGTTCCACATAAATCCTGTGTTCGATACCTTTGTGTTTATCTCGATCATTGTACTATAATGGGTATGTCAAAACCATGTCAAACAAAGCGCTTAAGTATTCATGTCCCTTCGACGATTCTTTCATTTTAGATACATTGATCAAAAGGTCAAAGTTAACTATTACAAGGCTCTGGTTAGTCTTGTTTTGACATATGGATGTCCGATTTGGTATAATCAAAGTGCTAGCATAATGGAAATGTTACGAATTTTCGAAAGGAATTGTCCGCGCATGTACTGGTCTGTACAAAATGCCTGAGACGGATTGGAAACACTATATACCGAATCGAAAAATTTTTCAAACTGCCAAGTGATTGAAGTCGATGCATTCATTTTGAAGCCTGTTCGAAACAATATCGCGAAGTCTGTAACTTTACGTGAAAATCCATCGAATTCGCAACCGTTCCACCCTACCAATGGGTACATTGAGACTTGTTTCACCACTGGCTTCATTTCACCAGAAGCATTCAAAGTCAAAAGCACTTTATTCAATACTAATCATTATAAATTTTAAAAGAATATAAGCCAAATTCCACACAATAATAACACGAAAACTTAATGGCCAAAATGGCTCTTTAAATTTATACGTTATCAGTTAAACACTTTGATCGAAAATACTCGTAACGATACCTAATTCAAATTAAGATTATTACATATTTTATGATTCGATTGGAAAAGGAGAAAAAACCAAACAGTATTCCAAAATTATTTATAATTTTAACACAACAGTGAACTTTCATCTTACACCTAATATGTTATAACCGAATTCTAATAAAATTCAATCAACAACTTTATCTTATATGAATACAACGCTATCACAATATTCTTAACCTAAGCGTTAAACCTTATCTCTAAACCTAATATAATAAACAGAACATATACCTATCCTCAATATTGAAATGTATACCTCATTTTTACCACAAATAAATAACACTAAATTTAGCAACTCAAAAACTAAGTAACGAAAAACACAAAAACTGAAAATAAACACGAATAATTTAGCCATTGTCAGTCAGCGACCAATACGTAGATTGCTCTATCTCAGTTCTACCAGCTTCAACGAATCTAGCAAATGAGATCTCCATTGGAATTGTTGGTCTCGTGAACTCAAATTCGGAGAATATTTTATCTTCTTATCGGTGGGCCGTCTATATATGTGATATATAATTGGGACGCCGTCAGAATCAAAAACATATCTATTCATGTCCAGAAACACGAATGCTTCGGGAGGAACGAAGCCAGTAGCGAGACAAGTCTCAATATACCCAACTGTAGAGTGGAACGGCTGTACAATCCAGGCGTTTTCACTCACAGTTACAGATCTTGCGATATGATTCCAAAGAAGTTTCAATATGAAGATATCGAATCTCGTCACTTTAACAGTTTGATAAGTTCTTCTATTCGATATATAGTATTTCCAATCCGTCTCAGGCTTTCTGTACAAACACGAATACATTTACTTGCGAAAACTCTTTAATTACTCTTGTACCAGATCTGACATCCATATATCAAAACTGGTCTAACCAGGGTCTTGTAACAGATAACTTTGACCTTTTGAACAATGTATCTGGAACGAAAGAGTCGTCGAAGGGTCAGGACTGCTTTTTGTGCTTTACTGTGCATGATTTTGACATGTTCAGTATAGTACAGATACTGATCGAGATGAACACCCAGGTATCGAACACAGGATTTATGTGGAATCCCTTCTGAATTACCCTCAACAGCCATAATGTGGAAATATTTCCAATTAAATATCATGTCTTGACTGACCCCCTGCAGCGTTGTCCGAAGCAAGATTGTTTCGCACCTCTGCGCATTGATTTTCATTCGCCAATTGTCAGTGTACATGTACATCATTAAACATTTTTCGAAGATTGCTCTGAACTATTGTAGCTTTTCGCTCTGCCGTAGATATGATGAGATCATCAGCAAACGCTAGCAATGGTCGCGTTGGCAACGTTAAAATCAAAGCCGTTCAATAGCTTGCGAATGAATATTGAGAAGAGCAGAGGCGCAGTAACTGTTCCCTGCTGTCGACTATTCAAGACCTTGAAGTCGCGCATTGTCGTCAGACTTCCATCAGTTACGACAAATTATTTTCCGTATAACATATTGTACATAATGGCGGCAAGGCGCTTGGGGAACTTGTCCTGTTGAGAGTTTAAAAATTAGTCCATCTAACCACACCGTATCTAATTTTATCGGTACCAACCTTACGGGTTTAACGTTGATTTTCCATTCGATGATTACTGGAAAAATTTTTTCCTTGGATTTTAGGTCGTATCTGTTATTCTTAGCCTGGATTGTTGGGTTTGCTTTCCCTTTGGGCAGGTCAGTCTCCATGTTGCTTGTGGAATTGTCCTTGTTAAATGTTTGTCACTAGTGATGTTATATTGGAGGTTAGATCTGTTGCTTTGGGAGGGATTATAGTCTTTTTTTTCCCCCTTTGCTAGGAAACATGCTGATAATATACATTGGTCTTTCATCTTTTTTCATTTTCATTTAAATCACTCACTATTGTCTTTAATCCACTTATTGAGTTAAGTCTTCATGGGTTAGGAGGATGATGCTCCCTGTATCATCATGGAGCATGTGTTAGCTCACAAGAAACTATTAACTTGTTAATTTGTGACAACAATCAGAAATAATAGTAGCGTTCGTACAAGATGAGTGTCTTTTATTTTCGCGCCTACTTGATCTTATTAAATTATTGTCAAGGTAAGTTATGAAGTAGTCCTTATTACACGTAAACGCTTTGATGTTCATTGAAGCTGTTCATCAATAGTTATGTTGACGATCGATTCGAATTAGAAAATGTATTTATTATTAAAATTTTTTTCTATGAAGTCCATACTACGGGTAATTGTTGTCAACTGACTACCATTACCCGCCATGTTTTTCTTAGTGTCGTATTGTCAATCAATCAAAATTTTTGGTTTTTGATGCCAAAAAATGACCCAAAAAAACTCATTAGGCTACATGGTCTTCGAAGACGTTGAATAAGGCTCCAAAGCTACTAAATGAAGAAAGAAGTCTGAAATGGTTAATTCGGGCGACCTTGCAGGCCATGAAAAATCGCCAAAACGGGAGATTACGCGACCAAGAAACGCTTCCTTCACAATATCCATTGTGGCTCGCGCTGTGTGTGCGGTTGTACCGTCTTGTTGAAACCACATGTGTCAAAGCACCGGTTATGCAATTCAGGCAGTAAGAAGCCGTTTATCATGGTCCTATAGCGCTCGCCAATAACAGTGACTGCATTGCCGATGGCGTCCTCAAAAAATAGGGCCCGATCGTTCCTCACTCGTAACCGCCACACCACCAGCGGCTTTGAGTATATGTAATGGCTGTTCGTGCATCACACATGAATTGTCAGTGCTCTAGAAACTAAGATTTTGCTTATTGACGTAACCGCTTAAGTGGAAATGGACCTCGTCGCTCGTGATGATTTTCAATACAAAATTGTCATAATTAAATCACAATTATTCCACGCTCTTGCGGAGTATAGCGCTCCATTGCTTGTCTGTTTATATACTGCAGCTGGCTGGTTCACAAATACGAAATATGATTCACGAACAACGCCATTCGCAAAAATTATGACATATTATGATAGGGTGACTAATTTTGCGCCACCCTGTAAATAATGGAACATATATGAGAAAGCCGCCACATAAGCTGAAATACCTTTACCAATTCAAAACCAGAAGCAATTTTAAAGAAGTATATTTTTAAACCGAAAAGCTGTGTTACGGAAGCCACAGTACAAATATGGCTCGGCCCACGTCCCGCGTTACTCTCTGTGAGCTGAATGGCAACATATGTGAAAAGCTGCGAAGTCATTAAATCATCTCTGGGCACGGCGGTTGTATCATACATTAGCAGAAGTGGATGTGCAAGAATTCAAAAATATATACACATGACTTCGCTAAGGACCCTACCGTTTGAGAAACAGTGGAACGAATTGATTACATGCATGAATTAAAATAAAAAAAAATCATGGAATACGATTTACACTTTAAAACTTTTTATTTCTTTTAACCCGCGACGGCTGTTTCGGTACGTCGCACCTTTTTCAAATGGGATACTAATTAACAGTCCTTTTAATAAAATACAAAAATTATGCTAAACTAGTTACGTGAAACAAACTGTACAATGAATTTAAATTATAGTGCAACATACTGTTACATGTACAAATAATTCTGCGAGCTACTGTCGCAATTGTTTTCACAACAATGAAGAACACGAATTCACTCGAAATCACGAGAACCCAACAAGCATGATCAACATCTGCAAGTGACGTCACTCCATTCATGAATTTGCTCGAACCTACCAGGTACCTCTCGGTCGAACATTCGCCCATGTGCGAGAAATGGGTGAATAGGTAGAGACCCTATATAAAGGCGAGCTGAATGAATGGGGGAATCATTCATTCGACCGCGATAAGAACTGCGAAAGTGTGTGGAAGTGTGTTTCGTGATAGTGAAGTGATTTAGAAGACAATTGCGATAAGAAATTTATGGACAAGTGTTAGATTTTATTTTAATAGTGAAAATTAAAATTAGTGAAAGTGTTAAACTGATTATTGTGCATTTTCTTGAATTAAATAAACACTTTTAACTTAAATTAAAAGACATTGCGTTTTCACTTTCCCGGAACATTAAAATTATTGGCCGCGAACCAATAACACGCGACAATACGTATTACGTGTAAACTGTAAAAGTGATGACCATCTATGAAAATGCATATTATTATATTATACACCGTTAATTAAAACAAATTCAAAAGTGGAGAAGAATTTAAATTAAATTCGAACATTCAACAACATGTCACTAGATTTCTGTCTATTAATCCCTAAGGATTCAAGTGAATTTAGTCTAAGCCCTTTTGACCTCTGAATGTAAAATATTAAACTCATGGTTAAAAATATGACCCTCTTCATTTAAATGCTTCCTATATCTCGATTTGTCCTCCTAATTGAAAAAACTATAAGAATATTCACATAGACGCTCCCGGAACGACATTCCCGTTTGGCCTATGTACGTCCTAGAGCCATACTTCATTTCATAAACATCTGACATACTTAATTGAGACGTTTTGTCTTTATTATTTTTAAAAAATTCACCCCAAGAATTGTCTTTTTAAAAGCTATTTTTATGTTTTTACTTCTAAAACCTTTTTTAATTTTTTCCTATATTCCACCGAGACATAGGAAAAACTATAAAATATTCCTCATTTATCATTCAGGTTTATGGGAAAAACGCGATTCAAAGTTTGTTTGAATAGTTTTTTTCTTTAATAAATCATCAATTAATGAGCTATTGTATCCATTGTTAACAGCCATCTATTTAATGTTTTTGGATAGGTTTGGATAGAATGGAATCAAAAAATGTTTTTTCTAAGATGATCATGACCTCAAGCGGTTAAAAGTTATGAACCTACAGCCTCCTAAGTTATACTCTCTGGTTAAAGTTCATGAAGATGGAAACCACATTAGACCGGTTGTATCTTGCATTTATGCTCCCTCAGTAAGACTTTTATAGAAAAATAGAAGCAAATTATTCAATAAATTTCCAGGATATAACTTATACCAAGCTTAATGACAAATTTTCATTTGATATTTATCATAAACAGACGCAAACTGACATGGTCATTCACAATTCTTCAAGTATACTCACAAATTAGCTGCATTCCAAACTTATATTGATAGATTAATTACTATTCCCCTATACTTTCTCAATTGCGATTGGAGTTGAATTTGATTAAACAGATAGCTGTTAACAATGGATACAATAGCTCATTAATTGATGATTTATTAAAGGAAAAACTATTCAAACAAACTTTGAACCGCATTTCTCCCATAAACCTGAATGATAAATTAGGAAAATTTTATTATTTCTCCTATGTCGGTGGAATATCGGAAAAAATTAAAAAAGATTTTAGAAGTAAAGACATAAAAATAGATTTTAAAACGAACAATTTTTTAGGTAAGGAAGTCGAAAAGTAATTCTCTTTTCGCTGGCTCCAGGCGTGCACCCGAGCTTATTATATCCTCCGGCACTTAGCCCGTGCTAGGCGAATTAGGAAGCTTGCACCACTGCTTGGACTGTGTACTCCAGGCGTCAGCCCGAACACTAGAGTTCCAAGGTAATTAAGCTCGGGACTTACAGTCTATGAGGATGCCCACTGTGCACTTAAGGTATCAGGCCTAGTGTTAGCGCACAAACATGATTTGAGCATATATAAATAGCTATAAGTTCGGTAGACAGAACTACGCTCATGTCAGAACGGTTTTCTACTTAACCTACGATATGCAGATATATAGAATGATTTAATTCAAAAATAAACTTTAAGGACTGCATAGCAAATATGTTCTTGCTTTAAAAGAAAAACCAGTGTTACTTCATTTTAACCGGTCAATTTCGTGCATTTCCCTTTTTCCTGCCCCCTCGACACTGATAAGTTTGTTGTTGCTTTGCTGATTGACTCCAAATAAGTACTTCATAATGCAATTTCGCCAGGAGAAATGCATTTAGAACAAGTTTCTTGATGTGCATTGGAAAATCCTCATATCTTCTTAACAATCCAATTATTGAGGCTAATTGCCTCCTTAAGCTATTTATGTGTGGTAACCAGGTAATACGATGGTCTATAACACCAAGATATTTCATTTCTAGCACTCTTTGCAATTTTTCGCCGTTAATACTTAGTTCGACATCTATGTCTCCTTTCTTCTTTTGCTTAAAAACAATATATTTTGTCTTTGATGTGTTCAATACAAGTTTGTTTCCAATTAACCACTGATGGAATTTTCCTAGATCCTCGTTGATAGTGTTCTCAATGGCAGTTTTGTCTCGTCCTGAATAAAGTAAAACTGTGTCATCAGCATATAATGTGTGATATCCCGTCAGCCCACATGTATTTAGATTATTTGTGTATAGCAGGAAGAAAGTTGGGCCAAGTATTGATCCTTGGGGAACTCCTGTTTTCGTAGGTGCTTGATCGCTCAGGACATTGTTGATTAAAGTTCTCTGCGATCTTCCCTCCAAGTAACTCTTAAACAACTGATTAGGACTACCCTGAATACCATATGATTCAAGTTTACGAAGCAAGAGGTCATGATCAACTGTATCAAATGCTTTTTTCAAATCCACAAAAATTGCGATGACATAATCACCTCTCATCTGCGATGACATAATCACCGGGTCCTAGATTGATGAAACGTGTGGCAGAATGTAGGGCATCCAAAGTACTCTTGCTCTTTTGAAAACCAAACTGATGTTGGCTTATGATAGAGTTATCAACTAAGAATGATGTCAATCGAATGTTTAGTATTTTTTCAAATATCTTACTAAATCCCGTAAGCAGCGCAATCGGTCGATAGTTATTCGGGTCGAGATAATCACAACCCTTAAATATAGGAACTATTTTTGCAAGTTTTTTTCTTCCGGAAAAGTCCTCTTCCTAACATGCACGTTTATAAAAGTTGCCATAATCTCGGCTATGTCTTCCTTTATTATACTAATCTCATTCATCGTGATGCTATCGATGCCTGGCGCCTATTCTTTTTCAATTCATTGATTACATTTAAGGCTTCCCTTTTATTTGTTTGATGAATGTGAACGATGGAATTTATTGAGATATTTGTAGTATTTAAATTGCTTGCTGAACTGGCAACGATTTCTTTTGTGATTCTTCCATCAATTGTTTGAAAAAAGTTCTTTAACTTCACTTTTTTCACTTCATAGTTAAATGTGTTTGATCTTCTTTAAAGTCACTCTATTTTAACTTGAATTAAGATGTTTGCTTGTTTCACTCAAAATTTTCACATCCACTTACATTTTTAAAAAAAGGACACTTTCTATAAATTTCATTTAAAAACAGTTTTCGCTTTTTATGTAATTTGGTTTTAAAATCTGTTGAATTCCAATTTTTTTCTTCTAGCTTTCACTTAAATTGCTCACTTAGTTTTTAATACCACTTTCTTTTAATTTTAAATGAAATTATCACTTGATTTAGACTTTCGAGAGTAAATCCCATTTCTGACACCAGTGCCGCGCGTGTCAGATGTGCAGTCCCTAATTTATGATTTTCGATAAAGTAAACACTGCCTTTCTCAATTTAAATAAAAATTTCGTCATTTCCCCCTCTTCTATCCCACTCGACACTGATCAGGTAATTTAAAAAAACACCTCATTAAGACCATTCATATGACACCCCCCACTCGACTAACTTTCATGAAAAAACTTTTTTAGGGTCAGCCCCCTTAAAACTCGTAAAAAAATTGTGCTTGTTTTCACCCCAAAACATCCAATAAATAAGTCATCACTTTTGACCTTTCCACAAAGTTTGATGACAGTAGCTTCTTTGGTTTCGGAGAAAAACTGCTGTGCCATACAGACGGACGGACAGTCGGAAACAGGTCGTGATGTAAATAGAGTTTTGTATTTTAGTACAAAACCCTAAAAAGTGCCAATCAGAGGGCGACCAACCTAGACCTACATTATATTGAACGGAAAATATCGGCATCTCAGACCGATATGATCGAATATCGATAATTAAGAGTCGACAGCTGCATAATGGAATTAGACTTAAAACAAGGGGATGGACTTTCCCCAATGCTCCTTAATATGGTGTTGGAACACGTCATCAGAAGACATCAGCTGAAACCTCGGGTACACTAATGTTCATGTCCACACATTTGGTAGCTTATGCTGATGGCGTCAATATTATGGCGCGTTCAATCTCAGATGCCAAAGGAGTATTTCTGAGCCTAGAATCTGAAGCAAACCGAATTGGCCTACGAGTTAATGAAACTAAAACTGAATTCGTGACTAAAACCAGGAATAACACTCTAGTCCGACAAAACCTGACCATAGGTGACTATAACCTTGAAAGTGTAGATAATGTTGTTTTATCTTGGAGTCTACCTGAATAGAAGAGGTACCGATACGAACGAGATTGCATACCGCAAATACTCCTTACTTCCCATTCAAAGATCTAGAGTTGTGCACAGGCAAAATAAGCTGCATTATTACAAATCACTAATCAAACCTATGTTATTATATGACGAGCGAATCCGACAAGACAGTTGACATATTTGAACGCAAAGTTCTCCGGAAAATCTACAGCCCAGTGAAGCAAGAACAGAGTGGTGAATACATTACAACAATGAGTTGTATGAATTATTTGACGATCCACCTGTATCCGCTTGCGTAAAGTTATGCAAATTGCAATGGGCGGGTCATGTATAGGGTTTTCCAATAAGAGGTGATATTTTGAAATTAAAAGAAAAATGCTATTTTTTAATATAAATGATCAAATATTTATTTCATTATAAAGAGGAAGGTATGCCGTTAATAGTGCAAAATTACGGGCAAATGACCACCACGACCACACTTACAGGACCAGATCCTTTTCATGAAATTTTCGATAACCAAATCGCAAAGTGGCTGCCCTATGTCCTCGATAGCCTCAAGAATTCCATCTTTGAGGTCTTGAATCGACGCTGGGCTGTTGGCGTAGACTTTCTTTTTCACATGGCCCCAAAGGAAGAAGTCGCAAGGTGTTAAATCACAAGATCTATTCAAAATAACACCTCTTATTGGAAAACCCTATAGAAAGAATGGAAGGAAACCGGCTACCCAAAAGAACACAAGGTAGACGTCTGGCGAGAAGACCCAGGACTCGATGGGAACGCACAATAGATGCTGACAGTTGATTCTTGCTGGGAGTGATCAACGGGCGGGCGAAGTCCCAGAACCATGATAATTGGAGGAGATTAATCCTGGAGGCCAAGGCCTGGCTTGTCGCACTATAAGTGATGAAGAGTCGATAAAAATATATATTTTTATCGAAATTGCAACCACCATGCATCATTGCTCATGTAGTAATAAGGAAAGCACTTTCAGAGTATATACACTAAATAGCACTGGTACTGTGACGGTAACGGTAAACATCCCAAAACATAAAATATTAAATGTATGTATACGCTGAAAAACATATGTAAGGTCATTCAATAAGTCCGTAGGATAAGTAAGAAAAAAACAAAATTTTGACAAAACTCGATTTTATTATTCACAACAGTTGCCTTCGAGGACGATACGAGTATAGCGATTTTACAACTTTTCGAAACCACTTTTATAGTACAATTTCACTTTCTTATAAAAACAGGCCTCAGATTCAGCGATTACTTCATCATTGGACTTAAATTTCTTTCCAGTGAGCATTCTCTTGAGATCTGTAAACAGGAAAAAGTCGCTGGGGCTAAATCTGGAGAGCAATTCGAAGCCCAATTCATTCAATTTTGCCATCGCTTTCCTCAATTTGTGACACGGTGCATTGTCTTGGTGAAACAACACTTTTTTTTTGCAAATGCGGCCGTTTCTTTGCGATTACAGCCTTCAACCGATCCAAAAGTGTACAGTAATAGTCGCTGTTAATGGTGGTTCCTTTACGGAAATCGGCGATGAATATTATTCCGTTCGCATCCCAAAAAACAGGCGCCATCACCTTACTGGCCGTCATTGCTTGCTTTGGATTCGGTTCGGCGACTGCTATCCACTAAGCTGACTGTCTTTTGGATTCTAGTGTGTAATAGTGAAACCACGTTTCATCCATTGTCACATATCGGCGATAGAATTCGATTTTATTGCGATTTAAGAGCGCTAAACACTCCTCTGAAGAATCAACGCGTTGTTTTTAGTCGACTGTGAGCACTTTGCACAGAGCTTTCGTATACCCAAATGTTTGTGAATAATGGTAAAAACACTACCATCTGATATCTTTACAATGTCACCTAGCTCATCCACCTTCAATTTGCGATCGTTCATAACCGATTAGTGGATTTTTTTTATGTTTTCTAGAATTACAGCCAAATTTGGGAGTCCACTGCGCTCTGCATCCGTTGCTAACTAACGAATCAATAGTCCGATTGCTGTTAAATTTATACACGTATCGTTTGAAGGTTAGTACTAATAAAAAGTCATTTCGAAAAAATTCTAGTAACGCCATCTATGTGTTATCCTACGGACTTATTGAATAGACTGTTAGTTGAAAGATGGCATAACGAAATTTTGAATTTACAAACGTGTACAAGAGATAAAAGATTCTCCTTAATTGTGATTGGTTCAGCCTAACTTAATGAACATCAAAATAATTTTGACAATTCTTTTGACAATTTGAGAAATGTCAGCTGAAACAAAACGACTTGCGTGAGTGCAAATCTAAACTAAATTTTCTAATTTAAGTGTAGTTCGAGTTAAATATTTATTCATAGTGGTAAAAATAAGTTGCGCATAGTGATTTAAGTGAATACTTATGAGAATTAAGTGGCAAAAGTGATAGTGAAGACCGGTTTGCTTTTCGTAAAGTTACGAACGCCGGGGTGAAACGTTATGGTTAATTATTATTGTGTTTCAGGAATTAGCCACGATTATTTTCGTGATAGCCTATTTGTATTGAATAGTTAGGGCATTATTGAAATGAATGCAATTAACTCTTGATAACAGCAATCATCTAGGATGCACATTATACAGTTTTGAAGTTGATCCAGTGAATATTTGACCGATTAACTTTCCGCAAAGTTACATACGGTGAAAAGTTGTTCTTCCATTCATTTTGACATTTTGATCAGATTAAGGAATGAACGAAACTTCCAAACAGTTGCCAGATGCAATTTTTCATGAAAGCACAACAATCTACATCTGACAAGATAGTAGCACAACATAAAAAATCGTACTTTGTGTGAGATATTTAGCGCTAGCGCATTCTTGCTCTTTTTTTCGCTTAAATCAAATACATCTTTCGTTATTAACAGTATGATTTTTCGGACCTCTAGTTTCATTTGAAACTTGAGCTGCCAGTGCTATTTAATGTGTATGCTCTGGCACTATTCACAACTATTGATTGATTTACAATTGGATGTTCATTACATAATCCTAGAGTACCATAACGGTTACGAAATAAATAAATCAATACCAAGTTTCAATTGTAGACTGTTTCGAGATAGAATATTATTATAACCGATAAGTGTGTCATTAAGTAATTTTTAAGATTATATATACTATATATAAATTAAACGTATTGTAAATTTCTTACCATGAATTGATACACCTGAGTTCAAATTATCCGAGCTTAAAATGGTGCTATTTGCCTTTTCAATTTCCCTCCTGTCCAGCTGTGACGTAACTTCATTGCGATAGGCAAATAATGCACGATAATCGAATTTGTAGACTTTCTCATCTCTTATCAATTTGCAAATAAAGCCAAATTTGTTGAGAAGTTCATCCAACTGAAAAGAATAAGAAAATTACTTGGATGAAGCAGAAAAACTCAAAAACAAATTATTAATATTAATAGTTAACTTCAAGCATAATTTAATAGTCAATTATTTTTTCAAATTTGAAATCCTGAAAGTATCTATGGCGAACAAGACCTTTACAATTAATTTCATTCAACTATCATGTTCACATGATCTAAATGCCGTCGACAGTTAACGATAAATACACGCACTCAGTCAGAAAACACACAAAATCCAAACGAAAACCGGCACCAGACAAGAGCTCGACCGTCTTCACCACGTGACTAACCAAACCGGACTTCCCGCTCCGTTCAAAACTTCTCTTTCTTTTTCGTGTAGCCAACGGTAAAATCCCCTCAGCTGAGTTCGATCAGCCTCGTTCGCTTCCTTTGATAATGTAATACACCGTTGGGGTGCTCTAATTCAGTGTTTCTATACTCGAAATTTCATTTGGCAGATTTAAATATTTTAAAAACAAAATTTAACTGAAGTAGAGAAATTTTAAATGAAGTAAAGAAATTTGAAATGAAGTAACAAAATTTAACTGAAGTAAAGAAAATTTAAATGGAGTGAAGAAATTTTACCTAGAGTAAAGAAATGAACATTTTAAATAGTTATAAAAGTTAAATCTCATGACGAATAAATTAAATGGAAACATTTAAATTTTAATATAAAGGAAAATTGAAATGAAATGACATTTGATAAAATAATAAGAAGAAAAAGTATTCTACAAATTATGATAACGAATAAAATTAATCACATATTTTTTCCAAATCTGCCACCAAATTCCGAGTGGGAGATACGAAGGTTTTCGAGCAGTTTGCTTGGGTGACTGCTCCATTAATACATGTTGCTACTTACATTATTTACAGTATTCTCTGTTGGTCCTCTAGCGGCCAGCACAAATGATACTCCGGACTTGACGAAGGTAAAAGGTATTACACTGCGTTGTACTTGCGTTTGTTTTGGAATAAATTTAATTTTTGCATCTTGATATCGGGATATGTACCGCAGTTGACGCAGTACAATTTTTCTTTAGGTTTCGTCTGAGCCAATTAACACCCACCAGAAGCATGTATTTCTTTGCTTTTTACGCACCGGTAGTGAATGGCGCGGTTGGCAGCGGGATGGCCAAATCGTTGACACCGGTAACACTGGTTGGCTTCTCTTTTCTGGATTCGTTCCCACCTCACGACTCTGAAATTCAAGTACCTTATCTATTAAAGGGAACTTGGACTCCTTTTATCATAAATGCGTACTAAGTAAAGCGGCGAAATTTCCTTTTCAATTGTCGATCTCCTTCTTGCAAAGTTTTTACTGAAATGAATTTTCTGGTGCAGCTTCTCTAAGCACTTGAAGGAGATCAACCGTGTCCTCTCCGCAGTCCCGACCCTCCAACAGAAAGGTCTGATTTTTTCGCTTTTTGGGGTATAGGTGAAGTGTGGAACCTCCCTACAGTTCAGAGCTATTTTCTTTGACTTTCAAAAGTGCTTAATTTATTTTCGGCTGCCAATAGCCGAACCATATCTCTTCGGCTTTGTCCGAATATATTTACTGGCGGATCTTTTTCTGCCTTGTTGCCGGCTTTTTCGGAGAAACCAGCAGAACTGCGAGTTGGTTTCTTGCCTAGTTGGTATTTTTTAAATATTGTATTAAATTTACATTAGTATCATTTTCTTCAATTTCCATCTCTTCTGTCAGTCCGTCCAACGCTGCAAAATAGTTTCGACTGCCATTACCGCCGCCAACATTTAAAATTTCTTCCGGAATCGTTTGCTTTACATTCTTCTTCACCTTCGTTTCCTGCTGGACTGGTTTTTACTGCTGCGGTTTTTGAATTTTAATCCCTTTTTTAACAAGCTCTTCGAGACATTGTAGCTTCATTTAATCGGTTTCGCTGCGTAATTTATTCATTTCCTCATTATTTGCTATTATTTGTAATTTACATCCGCCATCTGCGGAGTTTTCTTGATCATGTGTCATTTTCGTGATTATTGTTGCCAGCTTATTATTCGACGTTTCCCCGGGCTCCCTCTACGGTGGAAAGCCATCCGGCTCCTTCATACCAGCAGTCTCCATGTTGAGATACTTCGGTTTTCTTTATGTATCGAAGTAAATTATGATTGATATAAATTACTTAAATCGATTGCTTCGACGATGAACATTTTTTCAATGAAAATTAATTTACAATTGACGTTTTAAAAAATTATTTAATGTTTGAAAACTTGTGAAAGGAGCGATTTAAAAATACGTCTGTACGCAACGAACGCTAAGACGTACAAATTTTTTAGGGATTAAACAGTTTGATATCTGTACCTGCTAAAGTTTCGGGGAAAAAGTGCAATGATACATAGACGGACGAACAGACAGACAAGCCCGATTTTATAGGATTTTGGAGGTAGTACAAAACCCAAAAAGGTGCGCTTCATAAGAAAAGTCATATTTTCCCTTTTTCCACTTCTTCAACATGTATCTATTACAAACATACGTATCAGAAGAGGATGTAGCAATAAATCAATAAAAATATTTTAAGGTTGATACACATTAACTCCACGAGGCTGATAATTTGTTAATCGTTCAATAATAACAAAAACTGAACGTCCGATAATACAAACGTGTTTGTCGGGCATAAGATTTCCCGATAAAAATGCATAAATTGAAACAACTGAAATGCTTTTATATTTCAACGAGCGTCATCATTTTGTTTCAAATATAGATAATTGTTATCAGGACCTAGATAACATCTTTTGCAGTGTCAAGTATTTTATATATTAATTCTGCAATTTTAATGACTATTATTAAATTAAGTTTTATGATTAAATTAGTTTTGACTACAGGTGGTCATGTGGTGTGTCTAATGAAAGGTCATGAAAGATGAATTAACTTTTCAAACCAGAACTTAAACTTGCATTCTTTACATCGAAGGGAGCAGGAAAGGGGGAACTTACGAAAATGGTTGCCCCCCTCCTATGTAGTCAAATACTTTTGTTCAGAAATCTGACGTAAAATCGAGAGATAGTTCTTTATGAAGACAACAACAAAAATACCTTAGATGTCGAAGTTCATTCAAATTTTTTTAAGCATAGTATGATTTTTAAATTTAAAATTTTCCACATTAAAATCGTATGTCTACCCTTAAACTCAATCAAATTCGGTATTAAAGCAGTTCTAATATTATATTCCGAAGTTTCTACGAAATCGAATTATACTTACAGCTGTTTAAATTATCTTCGATTTCAGCAATAGCAAGCAGTTTTTTTTACTATATGGGCTCTCTTTCGAGCCAGATACCAGTTCCAGATCAATAAAAAAATATATTTAAGATCCCATTCAGTCAGTGATATCAGTAGCACTGCAATAAAATGGCGGCAATTTGAAATGGGAGTAACAACGGATTTTATCATTGAAGATTTCCTTGAGTTTATTTATTGTTGGTGTCTACATATCATAGGTTTAGTACAAAACCCTTCTGACAGAAGCGTACTTTTGTCTACTTAATACGTTTTAAATTTTTTGACTACCTCCCCTCGCGTCGCCTAAGTATCGTTATTGTCCTTTAAACACTTGATCTTGAAATTTCTCATCTATACAATTCATTCAATACCAATATTGACTGTCATTTGCATAACATAATAAAAGAAATTGTGTTATATCAACCTCATACCGAAATCACCAAGGTTAATTTTTGCAACACCGAAAAAAAATAGTACAAACAATATCCGGATAAGTTGAATAACTTTAGATGAACATTTGAAAACTATTTGCGTTCGGGATTTAATTTAAAGCATCAAGAAGTTAAACAGAGTAACTTTCTGTTCAAGAAATCGACCAGGTTAATATCTTGCTTTTTTTTTATGCAAAGTAGCAGTTTGTTTGATTGAAACATATTGTTGCACGTTTCAGGTGCGCAGCATATAACTTATAATTTCACGAAAGTAAACACTGTCTTTAAATCAAACTTAAATTTTTATCCAACTTTAGTCTGTTCAATTTATAAGCACATTTTCGCTTTTCACTATACCTTACACTTTACATATCGCATTTAATTCTTTTAGAGCATTAAGATCACACGCATGTTTTTTTATTACCAGCCACAAACATGTTGTTTTAATCACGTAAGCGCCAATTACGCCATTGGGGTTTAGATTACCAGCCTGTAATTATTACTGTAACGACGTAAACCGATGACATCATCAGTGCGACCAATTATCGGTACCATACTTGTACAGGGTGCGATGTAGTGTACACGCTAATGGCATCATCGGCTCATATGTTTTTCGAAATGCGGAAGGAGCTGTAAATGGTGGACGGAGAATTTTTGTTTCAAAAAGTCAATGAGATGAACATGGAAAACATTTAGTTCCAACAAGATGGCGGGGCAAGCCATACAGCTACCGAAACAATTGACTTATTAAAACCGAAATTTGGAGATAGCATTATTTACTGAATTTTCCAGTCAATTGGCCTCCAAGATCATGTGATTTGACTCCTCCAGATTGTTTTCTGTGGGGATATGTCAAGTTTTTAGTAGTTTATGCTCACAAACCAAACAAAATTGGAATGGCATGGAATTTACTTTTATTTAAAAAAAAAATCAAAATAATTTGAATACTGAATTTCAATTAAAAGTTCTCAAGCTCTTAGAAAAACACCCATTTTTATAATAACTTAAGCGCCGACGTCCTCGCTAGTGTTTTTAATTGCTAATCATTCAAATATGTTCTTAATATTTCCGATTATGGATTATGATGTAAATGTTAACACGGCATAGCGAGTTTATGCGAGTACGTAACAATATAATCATGCAGGCAAAGACAATCGATAAATTTAAAGATTTTTTTTTGTTTTGCTTGAAAGACATGACTTGCTTGCTGACATAGTATAGTATGACCAATTTTACTTAGCCGATATGAAGTTGAGGCAAACGCATGAACATTTTCCAATCAGTTCTCGTTGACATGAAAAAAGTTGAAAGTTCCAGTACCTCTCACCCCAATTCCAATATTGTATCGAGCGTGAGAAATGCGATATGAGGGCGCGTGTTATCCTGGAGAAGAATCGCACTTCGTGCTGGAATGCCCCTCCGTTTCGAGTGTTATTTTGCGATATTGAAGGTGTTCGTGGATGAGCGACTCTACACTACCAATACTGATGCCGAGCTCAGCCGAAATGTCTCAAGCATTCATCCTACGGTTCTCCCAAATGAGTTGTTCTACGCGGCAAATATTGTCTGGTGTGATGCTGGTTCGCGGTCGACGATCATGCGGCTCATTCTCGACGATTTCGTGACCATCCCTGAATACTTTGGCCCATTTAAACACAGCAGCCCTACTCAGGCACTCACGACCGAGGTGAACGCAGAAACGGCCGCGTTTTTAACACCTTCCCACCCTAAACAATGAATGACATTACGTTGCGCAACGGCGGTCGCCACTTAACGTTCACTCATGGTCGTAACATGCGCGTGAAACATGTACTCCCGAAGAAAACTATGCCACACTGTTTGTAAGGAACCCAGCTATCACATACTCAAGCCACGACTTTCAAAACATACATCCGGCGCCATCTACAGCGTTTGTCTTCATCATATTTGAACCATCCTCGCAGTTTCTTTTAATGTATCGCAGTTTCTTTTAATGTATCCATATAAATTATTCACCCATATAATATTTATTATATTAAGAGTATAATATTCACTTTTTCATTCTTCATCTCACATTCTTTTAGTGCATATAACTTGATTTTAATAGATATTCATGATTTTATTCCTTTATAATTAATGAAGTGCAACAATACAGTTCTCACACAAAAAACAATTAATTTTAGTTATTTAATAATCATTTCAATTTTAAATGCTAAACTCTTTTTTTTTGTGATATTTCATACCATTTGCTAAATTCCGCGTAAACGACGCTCATACGAATAGAATAGTGAAAATGCAATACAATTCCAGAGGAAAGCTAAAACACAAACAATATAAATTTCTTCACAGAGAAAGTTATAAATAGCTATCAACTATAGTTAATAATATAAGAGTGAATGAAAGAGAACCTTTTATACTAGGACATTTTGGCATAATTATTTTCCTAAAATTTCAATTGATTTAATAAACAACCGGTATACAGGAATTAAATGCTCGTAGAATGTGATATGCTGACTAAACCAAACGTCTTTCCTTTCCAGCAAACCCGTTCTCTTTCAGAAGGTTATGCAGGCGAAAGGTGAGTATACCGCCGAAAGGGTAGGGTTTCGGTAATCCGCGAATGGTCGGTTTCGTGTTGTCGGTATGCGGTGCCATATCTTGTTTTGCGTTTTATGTTACAGTAGATTTTTTCGGTTTTGTATTCGAATAGGTTATTTCGGGCGCCGAGTCGGTGAATAGACGGGAGCGCGTATTTTTGCTTAGCGGGCACTCACGCGATAAAATTTGCACTTCTGATTTTCTTCAGCGTGAATTTATTCACATATCCACGAATTCTTATGTGAATCAAGAGAACTTTGCGCACTCGTAGTCAGTATGCGCTTAAACAGTGTCACAA
Organism: Odontomyia ornata; assembly: GCA_963969285.1. NCBI lineage: Eukaryota > Metazoa > Arthropoda > Insecta > Diptera > Stratiomyidae > Odontomyia > Odontomyia ornata. Next base: position 105,959,964 of record OZ017742.1, on the reverse strand, counting down.
AACACTCAACCAGCAATAAAAGACATTGTTGAAGAACAATCCGCCACTCTTATCTGAATCAAAGGAAGTTCGCATACGCGTAGTCAGGTATACACACGCATCTTGTATCGAATGCCTTTACGACGCCGCCTGTTTCTTTCACGGTCTTTTCGACTCCGTTGCGTATTTCTGGTATTTAAAACTACAATCTTTTTTAACCGATAATTTTCCCTCTATTTCTCGCGGTGTTCGCACTGGTTGGCGATCTCGAACCGAATCTCCCTTACATCAGAATATTCAAATCAATTTCAGACAATTGCCAGCACACACACACAGTCGACATAAATTAGTTTCCGCATCGAACTCTGTTACCGGACGAATTTGCTACATTCGGACAACCAATTTCCTGAACTCCAGCCATTCACTCCCAACTGAACCATTCAACCGCACGGCGGCAATCCACCCTCTTCACTTCCAACTCCTCTTTCGCTCACTTCAAGTACCAACACAAGGTTTCTCATAATCTCGCATAAGCTTGCCGATTATTCTGCACGACGCGACGTTTCATTTTTCGTTTATTCTTCTCATTGCATGGCGTATCAACAATTTTTGCAGTAAAGCGTATTCCTCTCGCTGCTTTTTCCAAGCAAGAAATGTCCTCGGAAGTCAGTTGATTAGTTGTGACTACACTGCAGTCATCGATTATGATGACCTCAACGTTGACTGTATCCATATTGATGTCTTGCAAACTTTTACGGGAATACAGAGGGAATGCACGTACTGTCGCACATCCACTGGCAAAGACATCTTTGCGCTCGCAAACAATTACAATGTTTTCATTGATATTTAAAGTTTTGCTTTTAACTAATCGGGTAAGCGCATGTGCGCGGGAAGATGTATTGTGACGCGAACTGGTCAATGGAAGAGCGGCAATTGTGGCGAGATCCAAATACTACGAGCATGTATCGGTCGGTGAGGGATGCAAGCACGAAACAGCATTTTTAAATGTCTCCTCGCTTACACGATTTGCTAGTGTTGGACGTATATCGTCGAATTTCAAGTGTTAAATGACGAAGCTGACCTATGATAAGAACCGGCTCAAAATGAGGGTCAGCTGTAGTTAGGGTGGGATTGAATTTGATCTTTGTCGCCATTAACGGTTTACCATTTGTTGGGTTGACTTGATTCGAAATGTTCCCATTACCCATGATTAAGCTTTCTCTACCGAGCTTGCTACGATGCTTTAATTGAAAAGCTTCATGTGAACTTCAAAACAGCATTCACACTTTATTTGATAATTAAGTTTGAATGAAAGGAAACTTCACAAACCAAAGAATTAACGCTACATGCTAAATAAATTCACAAAATACAAGCGGCGAGCGATGGATAATTGCCGCTGCACGAGTGTAGCGCGTGAGAAGCTCGATAAAATGTTTTTCTGTTGTTTTTCGCTCCCGATGCGGTTACTGCGACTATAACAAATATTGTATAAAGTCCGAAGGTAAAATCGTGAATCTTTTTATGCACTTTGTAATTGTGGCTAAAACATTTCGTAATAGAGTAAATTTTCTTGATCACCATGCTGTAAGGATGAAGGAGATAGGAAAGTTTTAGAGCACTTTGATAGGGTAACTGCTCGATTACTACACGGTTGGCAAATGGAACTAGGTGGCACATTATGCCCTAAAAGATAAAAGGGACTCACAGCAGCCGGGAGCGCTGGGGATCGCTTTTCTGGCACTTCCTCTTGCCCTCTCCCCTCCCGATAAGAAAGGGACTCCACAGCTTGAAGGCGCCTCACAGGGTAACAAAACGAGACCTGGCCCGAAGTAATGTGTCAAACAGTTCCAGGCTGGGTTCTCAGGTTGACAGGAGAGGTGTTTAGTGGGTAGTCCAGTCGCCTTCTTGCGAGCATGGGAGTCCCGCACTCTGTGCATAAATGGCATTCACCTCCCTACCACTAAAAAAAAACCTCTATGGCCAGGGATATGAAGTTAAAATTTAAAAATATTTTAGATCAAATGAAAGCAAATTAGGTCAAGTTTTCAATAGCATGGCATTGAGGAAGACGACAGCGTGTTTTGACCATTAACCGCTGACGTACGTACGTCTCAGGGACGTAGTGACACACTGAAAACCATATCTTTTTGTGGACACGCACAAATTTACCCTTTCCTGTACTGTCTTACGTACGCGATACTCGAGCAGTGAGAGTGAGTGCATGTGGAGTGTCTCAAACAGGTAAATATTAACTTCACTACATTTGTGAGACGTAGCTTCAGAGATAGTGGAAGTTTTCGTATTTTCGTTCTATTTTGGTTTTGCTCTTCAATTACGGGATGCTCGACTTAAAATAAAAGTTCATGTAACGTGAACAGTGAAAAATTTAGAAGTTTTGTCTTGGAGCATATTAATTTTTCGGAGTCGGATGATGCATCAGCTGATGGAGTTGACATTTTACAGCCAGATTCTGTAAATAATTCTTCATTGGATTATGACCATCATGGAATTCATCTAAGTAAAGCGAGGTTAGAGGAACTGCGAGTAATTCATCTTGAAAAATCTTCAACATCCACCGAATCCACGAGGTGTTGCTATAGATAAAAAGGTGTGTGAAATGGGCAAGACTCGCTCATAACATCGTGGTAGCAATGGGAAATGTGAAAGTTCCTGCAGAAAGTGAACCTGTAATTTTATTTAGTTTGTTTATTACTCAAAACATAAAGAGTAAAATTATTCTCCACACAAATGAGTGAATGGAATTTTTGAGGCTGAAATATGGAAAGAAAAACAAACCTGAATTGAAAGACCTAGATAAGATTGAGTTTAGTGCTTTTTTGGGTTTGTTGGTATATAGTGCGGTTTTCAAATCGAATGACAAAGATGTGAATGCTTTATTTGCAACCGATGGATATTTTCAGAGCAATGTCTAAGGAACGATTTCAAATTATTTTGATCGCTCCCCGGTTCACAACTTTTCTACTAGAGAAAAAAAAATTGAATAATACTGCTGCAAAATATTTGAAGATGCTGCAAAATATTTGAAGAATTTGTTTCCAATTACCAAAAATCTTACATACTGAGTATCAATACTACAATCGATGAAATGTTTGTATCTTTCAGAGAAAGATGTAGATGGAAAAAGTAAATGCCAAAGAAACCGTGCAAATACGGGTTAAAGATAAAGTGTTTGACCGATGGAAGAACAGGGTATTTATATCATGCTTATTTATATACTGGAAAGAATAGTGATGGCTTGGGTCTTTCGGAAGTTAAGAAGAAATTGCTTTTACCGACGCAATGTATTGAAGATGCATCTGGAACTAAAAAGTATCGATTAGTAATTGATTTCGAAAAAATTGAGCTCCATAACTGTTCCCGACACGTAACCTATCCCAGATGTATCAACTACAATTTCTTGTTTGGGTAATTCAAAATTTTTTTTTCGACAATTGATCTGACCTCAGGTTTTCACCAAATCAAGATGAAAGAAAAAGACATCCCCAAAATAGCCTTTTCGACAATGAATGGGAAATATGAATTTACAAGGTTTATCTTAACCGATGCAGAACATCGATAGTAACCAAATCGCGGAAAACTATTTTTCGTCTATTGAACGAGAAATCCCGGCTGAATTTCTCCAAAAGAACCGCGCAGTCAATTCAATTAAATACGGATTTACCAAAGATACCAAAAAAAAACAAACAAATCTGAACCATGATATCTACCATTCATCACGAACAAACAATTAATACTCAAAAAGACATTTCAGAGATAATATCGTGGATTCGTTGGGTGAAAAATGCGCTAAATATTCTTGCTCCAGTCGCTGCAGAGAGTGGCCAATGGCTTTATTTTATGGACTAGTAGATATTACTGCTGTAAATGCGTTCATACTGTCCAATTACAAACCAGAAGATAAGATAATTTTTATGAATAATGTTGCGAAAAGTCTAATCCGACCACATCTCGAAAGACTTATATTAGAATAGTTCAACAGCTGTCCCTAGATCTCAAAAGTCTCCTCACTCGAATTCTCGATACAGCTGTAATATTTTGTGCAAAGGAATCTCAGAACTATCGCATCGACACACACAAAAATTGTTACTTTGGCTTTAAAACAAGTTGAGTAAGCAGGAGAATGCTCCTACCAGAAGGTCTTTGTAAACATCCTAGGGTTAGAAACAAGTTTTCTAATGGCGTGAATCGATAACTTGAATTATTAATCCAATGCTTAGATATGAAATTATTCAAATTTATACAAAAGATGCACAGTTTCTTTCATAAGCACAGTGCAGCCGCCATTTTAATCTAGCTTAAATGATTTTTCTGAATGCTCGGCCGATTGAACATGTTCAAGTTAAACACTATTCCTTAAATTTTCATGAAAATTGAAAGAAAATAAAAGTGCCTAAGTCAATTTTAAATATATATATAGGGTTTTCCAATAAGAGGTGTTACTTTGAATAGATCTTCTGATTTAACACCTTGCGACTTCTTCCTTTGGAGCCACGTGATAGAGAAGACCTATGCCAATAGCCCAGCGTCGATTCAAGATCTCAAAGATGAAATTCGTGAGGCTATCGAGGACATAGGGCAACCACTTTGCGATTTGGTTATGGAAAATTTCATGAAGAGGATATGGTCCTGTAAGCGTGTCGTAGTGGTTATTTGCTCAATTTTAATTATTGCTATTAACAGCATATCTTCTTCTTTAAAATGAAATAAACATTCGATCATTTGTATTAAAAATGGCATTTTTCTTTTAATATCAAAATAACACCTCTTCTTGGAAAACCCTATATCAACCATAAACACGTGTTATTGTTGGTATAATTCCATATAATTGAAATGGCTATAACTCACTTGATTATGATTCGATCTCAATTAAATTTTGTGAACATATATATCGTATGTCAGTCTATATAATTGCGAAATTTCAAGAAGTTTAAAGGTACCGTTTTGATTTTATGGGCAAAAATGTAAAATCTACAAATAATACTATTATTAACAAAGTTGAGCGAGTTTCGATTTCTAAGGTATTTGTTGCCCTTGTACTCATGAAGGTCCACGTTCGTGATAATTTTCAGATTTTTCGGCTGAAAGGTGTCCAATCGCGAGGGGGGGAGACACAAATTTTGGGTACATTTTGCCTTCCCCTGGACCCCCTAATTCATAAAATGATTTATTTCAGATTCTGAAGGTTCTAATCAAGACCTTTCATTTGATACCCCACTCGACTACCTTTGATGAAAAAAAATTTTTAAGGGCCAATTCGTTATTAGGGGGGACCCCCCCCTTAAACATTTTTTAAATTTTTGTTAAGGCCTTAACTTTTGAGGGACCATCCCTTTTGACCTTTTCACAAAGTTTGAGCATTCTAGCTTCTATAGTTTCTTAGGAAATCAGCTGTGACGCACGGACAGACGGACGGACAGACAGGTTGCGAAACTAGTAGGTCTTTGTAAAAAAATTTTTTACAAAGACCTAAAAAAGAAAAACTTCAGACATATGCCATCTCTGCAAGAAATCTGTTTGGAAGTCATCGTGAAAAAAAAGGACTGCCAACATAATATTAAAAATCTTCATTAATGTTTTAAAATCTTACAAAAAAAGTGTTCGAGTTCTTTTTTGACTTGGATTTTACCTACATTTTCACTTTTTCCTTTTTTAACAATCACGAATTTGAGTTATGTTTTCAATGTTTTTATTTTTCATAAATAACGAATATGGAGCTAAAAAATTTATATTTTGGTTTTTTTTCTGAAATATAATCTTGAAATGATTATTCTCTTTTCAAGTGTAAATGGGTATATTTCCGACTTCTTTATTGAACCACTGTATGTAGGTATATTGCATAATTGTCCTTCATATGAATTGAAGTGAAAACTGATTTATTTATTTAGATCACAATTGTTGATTTGTAGTATTCGTCAATTGTTTAAATCGATGCAACATTTTTTTTTATAAAGTTGTATCAAAGTATTTTTGATTACTCCGTCTTCGACTGAGTTGTTGTAAACATTAGCTCAAATTTCATCAACTCAACGCAATTGTAGGGTTAAAATATGCATTCGATACTGCAAAAGTTGTTATCTAAGTCCTGATAACAATGATCGATATTTGAAACAAAACTGATGACGGTCGTTGAGATATAAAGGCCTTTCAGTTGTATGCATAAATATATTTATTATTTATCGCGAAATCTTAAGCCCGACACACACATATTGCCAATCGTTCAGATTTTTTTCAATACTGAACGATAAACAAATTGTCAGCCTCGGGGAGTTAATCGATACAAATATTTTTATTGATTTATTGCGATATCCTCTTCTGATAGGTATATTTGTATATAGATAATTGATGAAGTACGAGTAAGTAGTGGAAAAATGGAAAATATGACTTTGTTTTGAAGAACACCCTATTCACACCTTTTTAGTCTTCTCGAATGAAAAAAACTGAATAAAAAATAGTATGAAACACGTTAAAAATTGTCACTAAAACCCTCTTTTGGAAACTGTTAATGTCAGTCTTAGCATTTTGTATGGGTTGGTAAAACAGGAGATATGATTTGAAGTCAAATGGCCCTTGACTGTTAAGTTGGAATAAACTCTGAAATTGAATTAGCTCACGGTATTTTTCAGATAAGACGTACAAGGTGCGTTCAAAAATAAACGAGACTGAGGACAGGAGCCTTGTTCTGATAAATTCGAGTTTATTAATTCAAAATAGTCTCCTCCGGCCTCGATACACTATTTTGCGCGATTCGAAAGAGTGTTTCAGGTCATTGACCGGAATGTCCTTTAGGATGTTGGTAAAAGCCTTTTGAATGCCTTCTGCGGACGAAAAGCGTTTTCTTTCATAGCCAAATGCAATTTTCCAAATAGGTAGAAGTCACAGGGAGCGATATCAGGCGAATACTGCGAGTGATTGATGGTTGAAATGCGATTTCTAGTCAAAAAGTCAAAAAAAAAAAAAAAATTATGACAAGTCTCCTTTATTTTGGAACGCACCTTGACTTGTGCGGAACAAAACGTGCACAGACCTTTCGTAAGCCCAAATCATCGGTTAAAATGTGATAAATCGGTGTTTTGGAGATATTCAACTCCGATTCCATGAATTCAACGATGATTTCGGCTCATTTTTGATAAATTCTCGCACATTTCGATGGGAGTTTTCGGTGATCACTGATTTTTGGCGGCCCGTATGTTCATCGTCATTTATGCCCTCACGTCCATCTCAGAAACGTGTAAACCACTCATGATGTAGTGAAAGAATTGGTATGGAAATGTCCGTAAAGGACTGCAGCGATGGTCTGCTGCCTTGGCGGAAGAGGATGTTAGATCCGCCGAGATTGGCCTTGTCTGGGGACGCGTGAATGCGCTGGCAGGCTAGTGTTTCGGTGTCGTGGGGCGGATTCTATCCCCCCTAGCGCAAGGACCTACTGCAAAAATATTTCGCTTTCACGAATTAACAGGTCAACATGCCGATCAACTGGTGTCGAGGCCGAGGTGACTTACTAAAGGTTGAAATTGCTTTGTTTTAAGAACAAGTTGGGACGAGCCAAAACGGATGGACTGGCAGAGACTTCGTCATTAACGGCGATTCTTATGGCCCACAAATATGAGTGGGGCATCCAGATGGAGGTGGTGCCCCCTCGCACCCTCCCAATCGGATTAAGATCCAAACGTAGACGTAGCCATGTATTTCCCACTTGAGAGAAAAACTCATACAAAAGCACTTCGTATGACTCTTTCCCTCAAGTGAGAAGCACAAACGTAACCAATTTATACTATAGAGTTATGCAATGAAATCACATGACCCTATATCATAAAAGGGCACGGGAGCACAAGGCCACTCTACCCGGCAAGAGCCCCTGCTAACAAGGAAACAACGAAGGAGCGCGCCCGATGGCTAGCCCATAGTAGACGAAAAGCCTGCCATCAAACAAAGACAAAAGATAGGTAAATTCAAACTATCAGCTATTAATCGATAATACAATTGCAAAATAAATGACAAAAAGTGTAGACAAAATATCGATAATTTGTTTGTTGTTGTCGCGACAGTAAAGTTAATACCGAGGATGATTTTACTTTTTAAATTTTTTTATCGTTTTTCTTTCATTTATTACAAAACATAACGAAATTGAAACTTTTTAGCGACTTTCTATCTTCCACACAAATGGAAGATATTTTTCGGTTATGTGGCGAAGTCTATGTCATTAAAAAAAGTAGCAGCAAATTATAAGTAGGAAAAATGAAATTTACACCCACTGATCAAGTTTTCCAAGCATGGCTTCTATTTAAAATCAAGAGGGTAATACATTGAAGAAAGCATTGTTGTTTGCGTTCATTTATCGATGCAATTAATCTTGTGATGACTTCCTTAACAACTACTACGTTGAATCAAGCAATTTTTCTTCAAGAATAACTCAACTCAACAGATACCTCTCAGAGACAAGCGACGACGACTTGACGAATGCAACAGTATCAGCCCTATTCAACAATAAGCTTCAGTTTCGTTCAAATCTGGCACACTACATTCACACTACAGAACGTTGTCGTCCTTTTCAACGTAAATTCTCGCCGTAGTCGTCTTGATGGTCGACCAGAGATCAATCAATCAATCAAAAGCGCTTTATTTAATACTAATCGTTATAAATTTTAAAAGAATATAAAGCAAATTCCAAACAATAACAATAAAAAACTTAATGGCCCAAACGGCTCTCTAAATTTGTAGGTTATCATTACACATTTAAAAAAAAACAAACTATAGCAAATTCAAATCAATGAAGATTATTACATATTTTTTTAAATTTAATTGGAAAAAGGAGAAAAAACCAACCAACACTATTCTAAAATTATTTATAATCTTAACATTACAGTGAACTTTGATCCTACACCTAATATGTTTTAACTTAATTCTAATAAATGCTATCAAAAACTTTATCTTATACTTAAAAAAATCTATAACAATGTTCCTAACTTAAGCGTTTTACCTTATCTCTAACTTAATATAATAAACATAATATAAACCTAACCTATACCTAATTTTTAACAAAAATAAACAACAACACTAAATGTAGCAATAATGAGCTGAAACTCAAAAACTAAATAACGAAAAACACCAAAACTGAAAATAAACACTAATAATTTAGACATTGTCATTCAGCCACCAATACCTAGATTGCCCCGTCTCAACTCGATCAGCCTCAACGAATCTAGCAAATGAGTACCTCCATTGGAACTGTTGGTCTCGTAAACTCAAATCAGGAGGATATTTTATCTTCTTATCGGTGGCCCGTCGATATATGTGATATATGACTGGGACGCCGTCAGAATCAAAAACATATCGATTCATGTCCAAATACACGAATGCTTCTGGAGGAATGAAGCCAGTAGCGAGGCAAGTCGCTATATACCCGTCTGTAGGGTGGAACGGCTGTGAAATCCAAGGGTTTCACTCACAGTCACAGATCTTGCGATATGATTCCGAAGAAGTTTCAATATGAAAATATCGACTCTAGTCACTTCAGCAGTTTGATAAATTCTTCTATTCGATATATAATGTTTCCAATCCGTCTCAGGCTTTCTGTACAAACCAGTACATCACGAAGACATTTCCTTTCGAAAACTCTTAATTTTTCCATAGTACTTGCACTCTGGTTGTACCAGATCTGACATCCATATGTCAAAACTGGTCTAACCAGTGTCTTGTAACAGATAATTTTGACCTTTTGATCAATGTATCTGGAATGAAAGAGCTTTCCAAGGGCCATGACTACTTTTAGTGCCTTACTGAGCATGGTTTTCACATGTTCAGTATAGTACAGATACTGATCGAGATAAACACCGAGGTATCGAACACAGGATTTATGTGGAACCCGTTCAAGACTACCCTCACCAGCCATGATGTGGAAATCTTTCCAATTACGTTTCAGGTCTTGACTGACCCCCTGCAGCGTTGTCCGAAACAAGATTGTTTCACACTTTTGCGCATTGATTTTCATTCGCCAATTGTCAGTGTACAGCTGTACATCATTGAACATTTTTCGGAGATTGCTCTGAACTATTGTAGCTTTTCGGTCTGCCGTATAGATGATCAGATCATCAGCAAACGCTACCAATGATCGCGTTGGCGAGACGTTAAAATCAAAACCGTTCAATAGCTTGCGAATGAAGATTGAAAAGAGCAGAGGCGCAGTAACTGTTCCCTGCTGTAGACCATTCAAGACCTTGAACTCGCGCATTGTTGTCAGATTTCCATCAGTTACAACAAACGATTTCCCGTATAACATGTTGCACATCATGGCGACAAGGTGTCTGGGGAACTTGTCCTGAAGGAGTTTAAAAATAAGTCCATCTAACCATACCGTATCAAAGGCTTTCTCCATATCAATGAGACATGCTCCAACACATTGTCTATCATTTAGTTTCCAACAGATGTCTGAGGTTACTTTCGTTATTGCATGTGTGGTCGAATGCCTGGCACGAAAACCAAATTGGCAATTCGGCATCAACTCATTTTCCTCAATGTGGGCGTTTAATGCTCTGTTGAGTATCACTTCAAACACCTTGCTGATGTTAGGCAGCAAGCTAATTGGGCGATAGCTTTTGGGGCATGAAGATTCTTTTCCTTTCTTCAAGATCGGAAATACCTTAGCCTTTTTCCACTCATTTGGGAAATATGAATTGCTCAACATTTTGTTGAACAATATGCAATAGTTCCTAATAGCAACCTCAGGCAAATGTCGGAGAACTACATTTGGAATACCATCAGTACCACATGATTTCTTGTTGTTTATCTTGCGAAATATGAAACACAAGTCTTCATAGCTGACAAAATAATCAATAAGATTCAAGCTCGGTATGAGGTCAAATGTTAATGTTTTATTGAAATGAAGAATTGATTGGCCGTTCAGACTTGACTTGAAGTCGGAAACTTTTGCTTCAACGACCTCTGAAAATATTTCGTTCCCTCTCTCAGGGTTTGGTAGATGAACCAATTCAAAATGTGTTCCAATCAGGGCAAGTTTATCCAATCCTTCACAAATAATCCTGTTTCCATTTCTATCCGGAGTCGTACTATTAATTTCGATACTAGCCTTATCGAGAAGATTTATCTCATCACTAGTGACTTCAAGATTCGATACCTTCACTCGAGACTTATTGCGGAATATGCTATTCACTTTCGCGAACACGCCGTCTGGGTCCTGTGGGCTAATACCCCTCAATTTTTCCGCCCATTGATTGCTGACCTCACTCCTGAAGTATGACCGGATTAAGTTCCGGACATTCTTCAGATGTAATTTCAACAAAGACAACGAGGGATGGTTGTAGTCCAAAAATCGTCGATAAATATTGTTGACGCGTGTGAGAAGAAGGCTTTTCAATCTTTTCAACCTTGCGATGTTTGGTGTTTCATATCCTTCCATATTGTTTCGAAGTTTAATCTTGGGAACTACTTTCTCAATCGTTTCCAATGTCAGCTTCTCTAACTTCGACAAATAGACATCTATTTCATCGTTAGTTAGATTCCTGTCATTAGGAACCATTGAGCAAGAGTTGCCATCATCAGAAGGGGGACATTGCTTCTGGTACTCGCGATTAAACGTCTTTTGAAACTTTCCCCAGTCTGTTTTTTTGAAATTCAACCGATGATTTTCATGTTGAACTGGAATGAGGAAGAAATCATCCCTGTGATGATTGATTTCCATTACGATTGCGTTATGGTCGCTATCATAAGGAAGCACCTGCAGTTTCCGTTGAGGACTATTAAAGCTAAATTCGAGTCTTGCGTCAGCAATGCAAAGGTCCAAATATGAATTTGTCCTAGGGTATGTTGGGAACTCCGACCCATATAGAGTGCACCTGTATTCAATTTGGTTCTCTGTTATCCACGATTTCAGGAAGACACCTCTTGGATTATTGGTGGCGTTCAGCCATGATGTATGCTTGGCGTTCAGGTCACCAGCAAGAATATAGTAGTTATGCAGCCTGTTCAATTCGAGTATTTCGAACAAGGAATTGAGCTCCTCCTTGAGCTTGAGAACAGTTCCACCAGTTGCATAGGCAGAGATAACGAAGAGGTTATCCCCACCTGGCAGTGAGATTTTGATAACGGACACTTCAAGAGATTCAAAGCTTTTGAATTCGACTTTTACAATATTTTGGAAACGATAGGGTCTTCGAACCAATATTCCGGTGCCACCTCCCTCATCACCTGTTACCCTATCGTTTCTTACGAACTCAAAATCCTTGAATCTCATGGAGTGCCATGAACTGAGGTGGGTTTCGGTGAGAAGCACGATGCGAGGCTTTTGTCTAGCAATGAATTCAAGGAGATAATCACGCCGATGTAAAGTAACAATGGAGTTGACGTTGATCGAGATGAGACGAATCCTATCTGTGGGAATGTGGCTGGATGACAACTTATTTTGAGGCATTTGAAAGCCCTAAACGCTGAAAAACAATGTTAATTTTCGAATCTTGTTTATCGATTTGCTCCGATAAGGAATTTAATTGTTGATAAATTTTAAGGAGCAGCTCATTATTGCCACTTACATTATTTATTTTATTTACATTGTCTGCTGGTCCTCTCGCAGCAAGTGCAAATGACACCCCGGGCTTGACGAAGTTGGTAGGTATCACACTGCGGTGTGCTTTAACCTTTAACCTTTGCATCTTGATACCGGGGGCATCCTCGATATGATGCTGGATGACCAAAGGCACCGCAGTTCACACAATATAGTTTTTCTTTTGGCTCCGCCTGAGCCAATTTGCACTCGCCGGGAGCATGAATGTCTTTGCATTTGACACACCTATATTTCATGGCGCAATTGGCAGCCGAATGCCCGAATCTTTGACACCTGTAGCACTGGTTGACCTCACTTTTCTGGAGGCGTTCCCACCTCACCACGCGGAAGTTCAAGTACCGTATTTTCTGTAGGGCACTCGAACTACTTTTGCTGGAAATCTGGACTAAGTAGTGAGGCAAGTTTTTGCGCTCCACAATCGATCTCCTCGTTGCAAAATTTTTAACTGAAATAAACTGTATTTCTGGTGCAGCTTCTTGGAGCACTTGAAGGAGATCGACTGTGTCCTCACCACAGTCCAGACCCTTCAATAAAAAGGTTTGGTTCTTTTCGCTTTTCGGGGTGTACGTGAAATGCGGAACATCTCCAGAATTTAAGGCACTTTTTGTTGCCTGGAAATCAACCAGCGACTAAGTCCTTATTGTCAACTTATCGGCATTGACTCTTTTTATCTGAAAATCTTTTAGTTTATTTTCGGCTGCCAAAAGCCGAACCATATCTTTGCCCGTTTGCCCAAACACATTGATTGGTGGGACTTTTTCTTTTTCTTCTTTTTTTTCATCAATCTTAACGGACGGACCAACAGACGGACCAGCAGACAAACCTTTTGGTTTTTTCTCCCGATTTTTAACTCTAAGATATTCAATGAAGTCAATATCTAATTTTGACGTTTTACCTGTATCCTCTTCAACGTTCATCGTTTCTTCAAGACCAGCTAGCGCTGTATAATAATTTCTGCTGTCGTTTGCGCCTCCTGCGCTGAGGACATCCTCTTGATTAGCTTCTTCCTGTGGCTTTTTAGTTTTCTTGTCTTCAGATTTTGAGTGTGGTTGTCGGCCTTTCTTGATATCTTTATCCTTGTTGAACGTTAACGTTCCAACAAGTGCTTCTAACGATTTAGCTCGAAGGTTGAGTTCTTCATTTTCCTTTTCGAATTTTTCAGCTTTCTCTTTTTCTCGGATCAGCTGTTCGATCTCGATAACCGATAGGATTGTCGGGTTTTGTTCTTGATTCTCGTATTTTCTTTTAAGTTTTTTTTCGCCCATCATCATTGGCGATGGGCATGGTCCTTCCGATTGATGGCTGAAGCCATCGGGCCCCTCCATCTCGTTGCTTTCGCAGCGAGACTAGAGGGAATGTTCTCAGACCGGGACTTCCCTTGAACGTATTTCCACTTTTGATATTTCTTCAGGAAATGAATTTCAGGTATTCGATAAATGCTCGAATAATTCGACGGTGATGGTTTTCCCAATAAAATCAAAATTTGCTTTTGACTGGCTCGTAAAAAAAAATATTGCAATTATTTGAAACTGACTTTTGCGAAAAATTAATTAATTTTTAAAATTAATGACAGGAGCGATTAAAAACACGTCTACACGCAACGAGTGCTAGACGTAGAATTCGGTCGACCAGAGATTAATTTCACTCGTTGCAATCGCTCTGCATTCACTACCGTGGTTGTTTTTGTGTTCCCAAGGTGATTGGGTTAAACAATTTATCACGATTTTATGTTAGATGTATGAAAATTGAACACCCCACAGGATAAAAATAAGAAGACTTCAGGCTGAGTAAATTAATTCCGACGGGAGTGTTTCCTTTCACGCATAAAGAAACCCCTTCCAAGAACGGGATGAAAACTGTGAATTTTCAGTTTTTCAACTATATCTCAACTTTTAATTTTAGCCGCACTTTTTCACAGATGCAAATTAATTTTAAAAACTATTTTTGAGTGCTATGAGAATCGGTACATTTTGTAAAATTATTAAACTACCTAGCACTAACAAACATTTTATTTGAGTTAAGATCCAAGCCGTTCGAATTATACTCGTATAAACTTTTTCTGAATTCGTTTGAATTCTTAGCTGTGAAACTTCTATAAAATGAAGATGCGATTCGTTTGAATATCGCGAAATTTACTCTCGTCACTTTATTTCAAGTTTCTTTGATAGCATTGGTCGAAATGCTTATTATTTAATTTAATTTTATCCATTCGGCAATTTGTAAAAGACAGTTAAACAACACAACTTTAACAATTTTTATGCACTTTCCGATTATTGATATATAAAAACTGCCGTTCGGCCGTGCTTTCCGTGTCGCGGGCGTAAATCAACCCCAAGCCTTCGTCGTTTTGCTCACTTTCATCTATATGCTGGTACCACGAATCGACCGAACATTTGCTTTCCCGTTCGCTACACGCTACGTAACCGGTATAATAATGAAAATTCGTGGAATTAGGACAGGGTTTATTCCAGTCAATTTAACATGCAGAAGTTGTACAGCACTGTGTTGCGGAAATTGCAGTTCACCCTAAAACCATCCTTACCGGTTACAGGAATAAATACCAAAAAAATCAAATTATACTGACTTTGGATTGAACGCTGTGAAACTATTTCATATATTCTGACTTCCTTTCAACTTTAAACGATGCATGAATCATTAGGTACTAGAAATCAGTTGGCGTTCCCGAAGCTTTTATTCGAAAATGAGACATTCAGCTGTAAGACACAACACAAGCGAACATTCCTGGCGGGCAATTTACAATGGATACACCAAACTTACACTGTCGGTTGATGTTACTAGCACGTAAGGTTCTCGACAGTTGTTTTTTTGATGGGTTCAAATCTACTTGATAAAACACTGATGACTAGAGCAATAATTATGAAGCTTCCGTAGTAGTATCGCGCACTCTCCCCCTCGTATCCCGTGTCATGGTCCAACTCGAACTCCCCAGCCGTCCCAAAAACTTGTCTTCTCTTCGTTTCGCAACCGGTAAAATCGAATCAGCTGAGTTGGATCGGCCCAGTTAACTTGCCTTCCGTGATGTAATACACCGTTGGGGTGTATTAGATCAGCGTTCTCAAACTCGGAACTCTATGTGTAGACTTACCATTTTTTTTTAAACAAAATTTAATTGAAGCTAGGAAAATTTAAATGAAGCAATGAAATGAAGATTTTGAATAGTAATAAAAGTTAAATCTCATGACGAACATAATTAAAGAAAACATTTAAATTCTAATATAAAGAAAAATTGATATAAAATAACATTTAATATAAAGGGAAATTGATATGAAATCACATTTAATAAAAATAATAAGAAGAAACAGTATTCTACAAATTACGAGTATTGAGTAAAAATAATTACATATTTTTTTAAACCAGCCACAAAATTCCGAGTAAGAGATACAAGGTTTTCGAGCAGTTTGCTTGTGTGAATAATCGATTAGTACAATGAAGTCAGGCACGAGATAGACAATCATCGCCATAAACGTTTTTTTATCAATCCAAATGTTTCGTTAAACGTTTTACCGATTTTAAAACAAAAAGCTCTTTGTTCGAAACTCATTTTTGTACCGATGACACAAACATACTGTCATTTTAGATGCAATAACTTCGCTTCCGCTGAGCCGAATGTCACCAAACTTTCACTGGATATCGGGGGGGGGGGGGGGGATGTAACTTTCCAACGCACCACATCATTCACAGATGGCGCCACCATAAAGTTTTTATGACAAAAGTCTCGTTTATTTTGGAAAGCACTTTGTATTTATTCAACACTTTGTAAACTAACAAAGGCATAATTGCGGTTTTGAGAAAATACTCGTATACATTGTTGCGACATATAAAATGCAGTTAATGCTTACGCGATTGAAATGGAGCGTCGCCTTCTTACTCAGGCCCAACATGACATCAATTAACGTACCTGATAGCCCAGTCATATTAGGTAAAAAAAGGGGTCAACCTCGGAATGAAAGATAATAAGCTGCAAATTGGTATGAACCTTTGTTTTGTCATTCTAAATGTTGTCTCAAAAGTCACAATCGTTATCGTGTTCGCGTCTCAAGATATTCAAGGTCAAAGGTCACAAAAATCGGTTTTTCGCGAATATCTGGCTTCCTATCGGTTAAATGAGATTTGCATTTATTATAAAAGTTGTAGGCTATAAAATTCCCTACAACTTTTGTTTAAACTTTTTTTTCATACGACCAACCGTTTTGAAGGTAGAGCGCGAAGAGTGCACATCGTACAGTCATATACGGCCTAATGCAAGGTCAAGCGTGAGTTATGGTTATCAGTACGTTATAAAGTCAATTATTTACTTGGAAATTATAATTATTAAACAATGCCTATTATTTATGTACTAACTATTAATTATTTATATTTAATTAAAGTAGAACCTAAAGAATGGGGCTGGATGCTTGAAAATGAAATCCTGGAGCCCATACGAACGTTATTACCTCCAGCACCAGCCGAACTACTAAACGTAATATTTTGCAATTGCAAAAATGGTTGTGGTTCCCGCTGTGGATGCAGAAAATCAGGGCTACAATGTTCTTTAGCTTGCGGCCAGTGCAACGGACAAGCTTGCCTCAACGCTTCACTGTATCCAAGTAATCCCGATGAAGAAAATACATATGATCCCGATATTCTGGAAGGTTTGGAGATGAACATGACAGATAATGAGGATGATGACAATGAATCGAACATTTTTGAGCGACAAGAAGAAGAATTCATTGTCATCATCCTCATTATCTGTCATGTTCATCTCCAAACCTTCCAGAATATCGGGATCATATGTATTTTCTTCATCGGGATTACTTGGATACAGTGAAGCGTTGAAGCAAGCTTGTCCGTTGCACTGGCCGCAAGCTAAAGAACATTGTAGCCCTGATTTTCTGCATCCACAGCGGGAACCACAACCATTTTTGCAATTGCAAAATATTACGTTTAGTAGTTCGGCTGGTGCTGGAGGTAATAACGTTCGTATGGGCTCCAGGATTTCATTTTCAAGCATCCAGCCCCATTCTTTAGGTTCTACTTTAATTAAATATAAATAATTAATAGTTAGTACATAAATAATAGGCATTGTTTAATAATTATAATTTCCAAGTAAATAATTGACTTTATAACGTACTGATAACCATAACTCACGCTTGACCTTGCATTAGGCCGTATATGACTGTACGATGTGCACTCTTCGCGCTCTACCTTCAAAACGGTTGGTCGTATGAAAAAAAAGTTTAAATAAAAGTTGTAGGGAATTTTATAGCCTACAACTTTTATAATAAATGCAAATCTCATTTAACCGATAGGAAGCCAGATATTCGCGAAAAACCGATTTTTGTGACCTTTGACCTTGAATATCTTGAGACGCGAACACGATAACGATTGTGACTTTTGAGACAACATTTAGAATGACAAAACAAAGGTTCATACCAATTTGCAGCTTATTATCTTTCATTCCGAGGTGAAAGCCCTAATATGACTGGGCTAACAGTCATATACGGCCTAATGCAAGGTCAAGCGTGAGTTATGGTTATCAGTACGTTATAAAGTCAATTATTTACTTGGAAATTATAATTATTAAACAATGCCTATTATTTATGTACTAACTATTAATTATTTATATTTAATTAAAGTAAGTAACTTGATTATTTATATATAATTATTCATATTTAACTATTTAAGTATAAAATATTATTAATTCTGGATTATATATTTTAGTTTTATTTTAAGTTAACACGACATTATATATCTTTTCTTTAAAACGCGTAAATTTCTCAATACTTATATACCTGGAAATACTTGTCCCTACCCTATGCCCTTTTCTATTCATTGCCGGGACAGATGTTCTATAGTATTCAAGGCCACTCTCTCCACTTTGTATGAGTCAAGATTATTCGTTAGTTTGAAATTGTACCGTTGCAAATCAAGTTACTTACTTTAATTAAATATAAATAATTAATAGTTAGTACATAAATAATAGGCATTGTTTAATAATTATAATTTCCAAGTAAATAATTGACTTTTTAACGTACTGATAACCATAACTCACGCTTGACCTTGCATTAGGCCGTATATGACTGTACGATGTGCACTCTTCGCGCTCTACCTTCAAAACGGTTGGTCGTATGAAAAAAAAGTTTAAACAAAAGTTGTAGGGAATTTTATAGCCTACAACTTTTATAATAAATGCAAATCTCATTTAACCGATAGGAAGCCAGATATTCGCGAAAAACCGATTTTTGTGACCTTTGACCTTGAATATCTTGAGACGCGAACACGATAACGATTGTGACTTTTGAGACAACATTTAGAATGACAAAACAAAGGTTCATACCAATTTGCAGCTTATTATCTTTCATTCCGAGGTGAAAGCCCTAATATGACTGGGCTATGACATCACTTCGCGTACCAGAAACAGCTGCTCAGTAGCCCTGAATTTTCGAAAACATTTACCCAGAAAACTTGAAAGCAGCATCTCAGTAGGTCAAAAGTAGGCTTTTGAGAATCTCAAGTATGACATTTGACAGATGAAATTTAGCCGAAATGATACAAACGAGAAGGAAATACATATATTTGCGAGCTAATGTCTTCGACGCCTCATATCTAAAATAAATCGTTGACATAGTACTGATAAAATTTCAAACGTAGTCATATGTACTGTCAAAAATCTTCAGATAATTTGTTTGATTTGAGCAGCACTAGATGGCGCTGATGAGGTTAGTTCGCGGCCGGCGTGACGTAGTATTTCCATTTTCGGGCCTGAGTAAGAAGGTAACGAATGGAGACAAATATCACAAATTCTTAGGGAGTTCCCCTTAAAAGTATGTTGTAAATTAACATAACGGTTGGTCACCATAACTATGTAGATATTAATGGATCGATAAGTAGAGTATTCAGTAAAACCGTAGATTCATAATATCATAGAGTGCTCGACCTAGTTTTCAATGACATTGCTGCTAACAATATGTACGTATAAATTAAGAAATGGTTACTAGCATAAGTAATGCAAAAGCAAAGCGTTTTTCCGTACGTTTATCTAGGAAAATTTTCAGGAGCAATTAGAAATTAATTTTAAATGGTGTTGATCTGAATCTAGAATAGAATGCAATAGATCATTTTGCCTGCAGAATGAGTCATGCTTTACAGGAACCAAAAATTTCCTAATATACGAAAATTATATAAACTAAAGCTAAAGTTGATCCATCTTAAATCTAAGTTCATCTACCTACACACCCAAATATACGAGTATAAATGCTTATATTATTTCCTACATTTAACATGTTAACACAGAAAGGTCTTAATTCCTGTTAATTGATGTTTAACCCTGAGCCACTGACGTGTATAAACTTATATAAACTCTGACGTACGTGTTTTCCAATACCTTTTTTCCATAATTATTCACAATATCATAGTTTTTTAGTTACAAATTTTAACTTAAAATTGTAAAAAAATCAACTCAAAAACTTAAGTTATCATTCTGAAATCATCACATAACTTATAAAATTTAAAAATATAGAAAATATTCTGTTGGTTGAAAAAACAATAGGAACTTAAAAAAAATTTAGCGGCGTGTGTTGCAAGCAGATTTAGAACACTGCAAACAGATTTCTTACAGTGATGGCATATGTATGAAGTTTTTCTGTTTTTTTTTATAGCATAAGTAACAATTTTGGTGTGGGTTGAGACTATCATTTTCGAGATTCTTCCTCTACATGAAATATTGCAATTGTATCGAGAATGCGAGTGAGGAGCCTTTTGAGATCTAGGGACAGCTGTTGAACTGTTCTTCGTCTTTCGAGATGAGGACGAACTACACTTTTCGCAACATTATTCATAAAAATCATTTTATCTTCTGGTTTGTAATTAGGCAGTATGAACGCATTTACAGCAGTAATATTTACTAGTCCATAAAATAAAGCCATTGGCCACTACGTGCAGCGGCTGGAGCAAGAATATTTAGCGCATTTTCCATCCAACAAATCCGCGCCACCTGGAATGTCTTTTTGAGTATGAATTGCTTGTTCGTGATGCATGGTAGATATCATGATCACCAAAAACTCCATCGAAATTGTGCGAGAATTCATCATAAATGAGCCGCAATCATCGTTGAAAGTCATGGAATCAGAGTTGAATATCTCCAAAACATCAATTTATCACATTTTAACCGATCATTAGGGCTTACGAAAGGTCTGTGCATGTTTTGTTCCGAAATAAACGAGACTTTTGTCAGAATTTTTTTTTTGATTTTTTGACTAGAAATCGCATTTTAACCATCATGCATTTGGCCATGAAAGGAAGACGCTTTGTGTCCGTAGAGGGCATCCAAAAGGCTTGTACCGACATCCTGAAGGATATTCCGGCCAGTGACCTGAAAAGCTCTTTTGAAAAGCCTTTGGATTTACTTTTTTGTACTATTGCCAGTACCTCTTTCACGTATCGAATCCAAAATCGTGGCAATATGCCTAAGTCCTCCAGTTATGTGTAAAATAGAAATGACTCTGGAGGACTTAGGCCTATTGCCACGATTTTCGATTCGATACGTGGACGATGTACTGGCAATAGTACAAACAAGTTGGGTAGACAGACCTATGCTCATGTCAGAAGGGTTTTGTACTCAACTTACAAAATGCCGTAACCAGCAACGCATAAAATTAAGAAACACGTCATGTTCGAGGATCATACTATTATTAACAAAGTTGAAAGAATTTTTTAATTCTGAGGTATTTGTTAAAATTATACCCATAAATATTTCGCTTGATAATTTTTTCAGATTTTTTTAGATCACGGGTGTCCATTCGCGAGGGAGAAAACACATTTTTCATGTATTTCCCCCCCTCTCTATGCCCCAACTGAAGCAAAAACTGTCAGTTTAAGAACTGTTTTGAAAAGCTCTCATAGAGAACTTTCATTTGATACTCATGTAGGCTACCTTTCATGAAATTTTTTTCAGGGGCCACTCCTTTGTACTGTAAGCATCGATTCATGGCCTATTTTTTCGAATCCTAGAATGGCTACAAAGCCCTTTAGCTAGGAGCTCTCTCCTGCCTCTTCGACTTGTTTCAATTGTATGTAGTCATCCTCATGATATCTATCATTCCTGAAATTTTCATGCAAATCCTAGCAAAGCTGTAGTTTCTAAGTCGGTAAAAAGCGCATATGGCTCCATAGCCATATGTTTCCATAGTAATACAGGGCACATTGTTCCATAGTAATACGGGAAAATTCAAATCGCTATAACTTCGTTAAATACTATTCGATCTTTATGAAACTTTCAGAAAAGATCAATCTTATAAATAGTCATCTGTTTGCTATTTTATTGAATTTAAGGGTACCATTTAGATTTTATTCGAGAAAACATAAAATCGATAAATCATACTATTACTAACAAACTTGAGTGAATTTCGACTTCTCATGTATTTGTTGTTGTTGTACTCATTAAGGCCTACATTCATGATTTTTTTCAGATTTTTCGGATGGAAGGTGTCCAATCGCGAGGGGGGGGTACGCGAAAAGTTCGTACATTTCCCCTTCCCCTGCCCCCCTCGGTACTCATAAGGCAATTCTAAGACCTGTTTTGAAAAGATCTCATTGGGACCTTTCCAATGACACCCTACTCGACTACCAATGGTGAAAATTTTTTTTTGAGGGGTCAACTCCCTATATGGGGAGACCCCCCTTAAACCCCTTTGAAAAATTTTTCACCCTTGAACTTTCAAGAGGTCACCACTTCTGACCTTTTCACAAAGTTTCATGGCTGTAGCCTCTATAGTTTCGGAGAAAAAGTGCTGTGACATACAGACGGACACAGGTCGTGATTGCAATAGGGTTTTGTATTTCAGTACAAAACCCTAAAAAGCAAACTTGAAGAAACACTTAAAAACATTAATTCTATACATAAAAACATAGTTTGCACGATAGAGACGGAGGACAGCAATATGCTTACATTTTTAGACTTATAGAATACACAGGAAGCCAACACAAACACAAAGGACAATTCCGGCAACATCCTTCCACTCGTTTGCTCAAAGGATGGCTCCATACCATGCAATAGTAAATCGAATGAACAATATATCATACGAACAGCTAAAATCGATGGCCATCGTTTCAATACCATCAAAAGCATCATCGACAAAAAAGGACAATTTAAGCGTAACAATTGGACTACGCTGTTTAAACAAAATAAACCGAATGAAAATATAAGAAGGGCAGCTATCAGACACACTCCCCCTACGGTTGCGCTCAAACAGCTACTAAAAGAAACGCAAATTGAGTTAATTCCGACGAGCAGTATGTCAAGGACCCGTTAAGTAAAGACGAACAAAGCGGTGTGTACAAAATTTCCTGCCCAGAATGTAACAAATGTTACATAGGGCAAACGCGACGCCCAGTACTAACACGCTGCAAAGAACATCTCATTGAAGCAGATAATTTTATTAAAAAACATAGGAAAATACAAGACATCAAATCGACAGTGGCAAGACCTATAGTTGAAACGAAACACAAGATTACAACGGAAGATTTACATGTGGTCAAACAGGTAAAGCAATTTCAAAAATTGGACTTAATCGAAAGAATTGAAATCTTCAAAATACCCGAACTAAATAGGATGAATCAGGATGAAGGCAACGTCCATTAATCACTCTTTAAATGTTTACAACGTTAAGATAAGATGAGATCATTAACGAGCGGATCAATTAGGGCATAATTTCTTTTTGTCAATTAGCCATGGCTAATTAGTTGTTGATTAGTTTAGGTAGATATTTGATTTTTGTTAGCTAAAGTAGGTATAAGTACAGTTGTTTGTTTAAAGAATTAGTTACCACTGAAGAAAGAAGCAACTGACTTCCGAAATATCGGTATTCGCAAAATAAACAAAATTCTATGGTTTCTAGGAAAACTAGTGTTTTTAGTTAATTTAAATCAACCATAGTAAAGAGATCCAAACAACTTAGATACTAGATTGTAACTCTCTGACGCTAACTCTTGACAAAAGATATGTAAATCCAAGAATAGCCAGATGGGCCCTCGAGCTTGAGAATTATAAGTACACAATACAGGCCCGAAGCGGAGTATTCATGGGTCATGTAGACGCATTGGGCCGGTGCTACACTTCTTGCCCTTCAAATGACGAATCAACTACTGATACTGATTCTAGAGCTACTATTTCTGGTGCAAAACAGATGACGGATCCTCGGTGCGTCACTTGCGCTCTTAACCACGCTCAACTTGACTTATCTTTAGATCATTACCCCGAATCAACCAAAGCCAGTATTAATGCTCCTCGTTGTCCCTTATGCCAACACTGACTACCCTTTTATGTATCCTTGTGTTGTGTTATTACGTAGAAGACTCTACTGAGAATGCTAGCATCTCCACAGACGCACCACCAAGCAAATCAGATGTAGCTGATCAAGTATTAGCCACTTTTGACAGTGACGACTTAGACTTTTTGAACCAAGTCACGCAAAACCGGGACGAACGCATCCAAAAACTTCGTGTTAGTTGAAGATGGATTCACTAAATATGTTAAACTCGACAATTACACTTCCGTCCCAGACGCATAACTGACCGAGGAACTTGTTTCACCTCTTTGGATTTTTGCACATACTTGGCTAAACAGAACATCGGTCATGTGAAAGTTGCCGTAGCGTCTCCATAAGCCAACGGGCAATTGGAAAGGGTAAATAGAATTTTAAAACCTGTGCTTGCCAAACTTAGTGAGCCCATTAATCATGCCGATT
This sequence comes from Odontomyia ornata, assembly GCA_963969285.1. Taxonomy (NCBI): domain Eukaryota; kingdom Metazoa; phylum Arthropoda; class Insecta; order Diptera; family Stratiomyidae; genus Odontomyia; species Odontomyia ornata. Next base: position 105,935,646 of record OZ017742.1, on the reverse strand, counting down.
GGTCTAACCTTTTGTCCCAGATTGAGTATGGCCTTAACAATACCACCCACAGGGCGATTCGCCCTAAACTTATAATGTGCGACAATATGTCGTCATTCGTAACGTGGACACCACCGTTGGCTAGAATAAGAAACTAATACCTTAGTACCGCGGAACACAAAATACACGGTATACACAAAATATTACCAAATGACGGATACGTTATTAAAGACATCGAAAAATGTCAACTGACTCAGTTGCCTTATGACAGAATTGTAGAATACTCGCGAATGCGTAAGAGGTTTTCGCAGGGATCTGGACCACAAACCACAAAAATAAAGAGCAACACAAACCGATTTGTCACTTAAATTTTCTTTTCATATTGTAACCTTAAACAAGTTGGGTAAACAGACCTACGCTCATGTCAGAAGGGTTTTGTATTCAATTTACAAAATGCAATCACCAGATCGAATCAAATCAAGAAACATGTCAAAGATGATTTTAATAGAGAAAATATGAAATACGAAGATCATACTATTATTAACAAAGTTGAACGAATTTCGACTTCTGAGGCTTTTGGTATTGTTATACTCATAAATATCTACCTTGATAATTATTTCAGATGTACATCCGCGGCGGAGGAAACACATTTTTCATGTACTTCCCCCCTGTGCCCCCACTGAAGCAAAAACTGACAGTTTAACAACTGTTTTGAAAAGCTCCCATGATAACTTTTATTTAATACTCATATCGGCTACGTTTGATGAATTTTTTTTCAGGGGCCACTCTCCTGTACTGTTATCATCGATCAATGGCCAATTTTTTCGAATCCTAGCATGGTTACAAAACCCTTTTGCTAGGAGCTCTCTCCATGCTCCTTGACTTGTTTCACTTATGAGCATTAATTGTAGGTACTCATCTTCAGTCATTCATTAAGTTGAATCAAGTGTTCAAAGCATGCACCTTAAACGTTGAAGTTGGGAAAAAATGACTCAAAATTATTCAATCTTCGCATTTGAAACAGCCACTATTTTGTTTTACGATTACTGATACCACTAGCTGAACCGATTCTCAAAGAAATACATCACACCTATCATTGCTGAAATTTTCATGCAAATCCTAGCAAAACTGTAGTGTCTGAGTCGGTAAAAAGCACATGTTGTTCCATAGCCATACTCGTATGTTGCCATAGTAATAAATGCAGCGCATATTGTTCCATAGTAATACAGGAAAATTCAAACCGCTATAACTTCGCTAAATATTATTCAATCTTTATGAAACTTTCAGGATAGATCAATCTTAGAAATGGACATCTAGGTACTGAATCTCATAGAATTTAAGGGTACCGTTAAGATTTTATTGAAGAAAACATAAAATCGATAAATCATACTATTACTAACAAAGTTGAGTGAATTGCGACTTCTAACGTATTTGTTGTTGTTGTACTCACCAAGGCCTACATTCCTGATTTTTTTCAGATTTTTCGGATCACAGGTGTCCAATCGCGAGGGGAGGGGACATATATTTTTCGTGTATTTCCCCTCCCTGTGCGCCCCTTGAAGCAAATTTTGCCAAACTAAGACCTGTTTTGAAAGGTTCACATCAAGACCTTTAATTTGATACCCATATCGGCTACCTTCAATGAAATTTTTTTTCGGGATACGTCTGTAAGACGTACGTCAGAGTTTATATAAGTACAGTCAGCCTCGGTTATAGCGAACCTCTAGGGACCGTGAGAATTGGTTCGTTGTTACCGAAGTTCGTTATATCCAAATATTAAACCAAAAACCAAGAAATATTATTTCCGTAAGTTTATTTAAAGCAAAATAATATTTTCATTAATGAATAAAACAAATATGTTTACATGTACTTCAAGATAATGACAAAACGTAAACTCAATTTCCAATTAATCCGAAATATAATATCAAATGTCCATGAATATGTAAATTCTTTACATAAAATTGTCTGTTATTTTTGTTTGAAGCTCTTGAATTTTCAGCGTGTCTGTATAATCTTCAATTTCTACCAATTTATTTAACATATTTTGTGGTGCACCACGAAACTAGAAAAATCGACGAACTCCTGTTAGTTTTTGCACTATTGATGTAGTAGTCGCAACTGGACCCTCAGTTAACTCGTCCTCAGTTTCACTATCAGAGCTTCCATTATTCTCCATGGCTTGAATATCAGCAACGAACTCCTCATCCTTCAAAAATATCGAGGTTAAAAAGTTGTCATCTGCAGTGAGGTAACATAATGGGACATGAAATCTTGAGGTTGTTCATATGTATTGCTGCTTGGAATGCATTTTAATAGCCATTCATTAAGTGGTAACAAATCCTTCTCATCAAATTCATCGTTTCTGTTGGTCGCGAATATTCCTGCACATTTATATGCATTTTTTATTGTTTCAGTAGATACTTTGTGCCAGGATTTGTGCAAAAAATTGACCGCATCAAGTAATGTGAAATTATGGCATGTACCAGCATCAATGCTTTGAACAATGTTCAACAAAAGTGCGCTTCGATAATGACTTTTCAACGAACGGATGACACCCCGACCTATGGGTTGTAATTTTGAACTGGTTTTGGGTGGCATAAACACCAGCTTTAGGGAATTCAGCTGCCCAATTTTTGGATACGCAGGACAGTTGTCAACTAATAGTGCGATTTTTGTTTTTTCTACGTTAGCACTTGGTCCCATTCGCGTACATAATTGATGAAAATTGCAGGTGTCATCCAAGCTCGATTATTAACACAATAATCAACAGGCAAACTTTTAATGATTTTGAAACACCGGGGCCTTTGTGACTTCCCGATAACGAGTAATTTTCGTTTTTCCGTGCCGGACATGTTGGCACGCACCAAAACAATAACCCTTTCCTTCGCCAATTTGCCGCCTTGGCACTGTTCGCCTTTAAATTTCAAAGTTTTATCGGGAGTCAACTTGTAGAAAATACCGGCTTCGTCAACGTTAAAAATGTCATCATCGCCAAACCTCACTTTAATTGTAGGCTAAACAGTGCTTATCCACCAAAAATGTTGTTGCTACAAACACTAGGCGTGTCTTCCACATTATCAATCCAGCCTTCACTGCAGACAAATTCGTCATTAATTATTTGATCAAATTCTTCTGCTTTTGCCCTCAAGACAGCCCCACTAATTGTTACATTACATAATCTTTGTTGTGTGAACCATTTCAGGTGTAATTTATCCACATCATCATACCACGATTTACGCATTTTTTTCTCCCACTATTTACGCTTTCAAAGGCAAGAAGCAATTCGTCTTTTTTTTCTACATTGTCGACTTGCTTATATTTTTCTCATGACACACATCGCTTTGTTTTTTTCCACTTTGAATTTCGCGGATGATGTTAACTTTTTCTTTTAGGGAAAACACCATTCGCTTTTCACTCGTACTTTATATGTATTTGGTCCCACTGTTAAAAAAATAACAGGTGATCGCGAAAATATAACACTAAAACAACGGCGGTATCAACTATGAGCTGCCAGATTCTTAGCCATCTGAAATCCAATTATGCATAATGGGAAATTCCAAATTACGCAAGCATATAAACCAGCGCTGGATTATTAATATGCGGGTATTCCCCTAATTGTTTGACCAAAAGTTCGATACATCCGATAATAATGACTCAGAAGTTCGTTATATCCGATAATGATTACCCAGCAGTTCGTTATATCCGATAATTTTGACCCAATTGTACGAATATTACGTTCACTATAAACGAATGTTCATTATAGCCGAGTTCATTATAACCAGTACTATTTCTAATAGTGGAAATTAGATGGGACCAAACCTAAACTGCTGAGAGTTTTGCTTAAAATTCGCGTTCAAAATATTTAGGTAATCCTATTGATCCACAATTGATTCTATAAACACAAGTTGGCCAACTCCTGCCGCTATACACCCCCAGACCATCATACCACCTCCACCATGTTTCATAGTTGATACAAGATTTTCTTTTTCGAGGGCAGTACCGCTCTTCCGCCACACTAACTTTCTTCCTTTAATGTCAAATATGCACAATTTGCTTTCGTCAAAGAATAGGACCGGTTTCCAAAAATCTGGTGGCTTGTTTATATATGTTTTTGCGAAAGCCACACGTTTCTTCGTGTTCACTTTCGAAACGTATGGCTTCTTACGTGCTATGCGTGAGCGATATCCATCTCTCTTTAGTATTTTTCGTATGGTATCTTCGTGGAGAACCTTGCCAAAAGAGTCTTTTATATTTGTAACAATTTAGGAAGCAGATACTCGGGAATTCGGTCCGTATGGAGGGTCGACCACAGCGAGGCTTTGACATAATCGAACCGGTTGTATTAAATGTTTTCACCACATACTGGACAGAGGAGTGAGTTCTGCCTACTATTTGACCAATTTCGCGGTAAATTTTCCCTTCACTCTTAAGTTTCAGCGTAATTTTTCTCTCCTCAGCACTGATTTCGATAATTTTGGGCGTCATCGTGTATTCTAGTGCACAAAAACTAAAAACAACTGCACTCACTTTTAAACCTATCACAACTTAAAGTAGAACTGTTATCGGACCTTAAAATATTAATATGCATCTGCAGATGTCACCGTGTAACACGGGGAATCCCCCGGTTCGTTCTGTACGGATACTTTTTCTGGTCTATTGTGCTGCCATAAATTGATTTTGTTTGAGTTTCAAGTCTTTTTAAATAGTATTGGGTGTACAACTTAGTGACCGGAATTTGACGTTAGATGTCCGTACTAAAAAACATCGTGAAAGCTTGAACTTCATATACATATATGTCATTTTGAAGGATCATTTGACAACTATCAAAATCATCCAACAAAACAATTTTATCTTGTGTGCATCATTATTATTTTTCACGATGAATAACTTCGAAAATTGAAGAAAAAGACAGCATTTGCGGGAGGTTCTATTGGGTCATTTTTTTGCAAAGAAAACTGCTGCGAAAAGTCATCGTTTGCTTGTAGAAGTTTATGGCGACGATGCTTTAGCGAAAACACAGTGTTTTGAATGGTTTCAACGCTTCAAAAGTGCCGATTTTGACCTCAAAGACAAAGAACGCCAAGGACAGCCAAAAAAGTTTGAAGACGCTACTCGATCAGGATTCGTGTCAAACGCAAGACGAACTTGCCAAATCGTTGGGAGTGACTCAGCAAGCCATTTCGAAACGTTTGAAAGCCGCCGGATACATTCAAAAGCAAGGTAATTTGGTCTCCTATGAGATGAAGCCGAGAGACGTTGAACGGCGCTTCTGTATGTCTGAAATGTTGCTTGAGCGCCATAAAAAGAAATCATTTTTGCATTGGATCGTGACTAGGGATGAAAAATGGATCCATTATGACAATCCCAAGCGCAAACAGTCATACGTGAAGCCCGGCCAACCAGCCAAATCAACGGCGAAGCCAAATATCCATTGTGCCAAGGTTATGCTGTGTATTTGGTGGGATCAGAAGGGGCCATTATATTATGATTTGTTGAAATCGGACCAGACAATCACAGGTGACGTGCACCGAATACAATTAATATGTTTGAAGCGTGCCATCATCGAAAAACGCCTGGAATATGCGACCAGACACGAGGCTATAATTTTTCATCATGACAACGCTCGGCCGCTTATTGCAAGACCCGTGAAAAACTATTTGGAAAATAGTGGATGGGAAGTTTTGGCTCACCCGCCTTATAGTCCGGACCTTGTTCCGTCTGACTTTCATTTATTTCGCTCGATGTAAAACGACCTCACCGGAATACCCTTCACTTTAGAGCAAGACATCCGAAATTGGATAGATTCGTTTTTGGCCGCCAAGCCGGCGCAATTTTTTTGGGATGGAATTCATAAATTGCCTGAAAGATGGGGAAATGTACCTTCCGATGGACAATACTTTGAATAAAATATATTGTAGTATTTTTCCACAGTAAAGCTTCCAAATTCGCTAAAAAGTTCCGGTTATTAAGTTGTACACCCAATAAGTATTATGAAACATACTGGGAATCATGCAAAAAAGTAGATTTTATGATATAATAAAAGAAAGCAATCAAATTAAGTGGACATATCCTTTTTAATACAACGATAACTTGTGTTATTTTGCATGTACGGATACTCTTTCGGGCAAGTGTACATACTGTGAGCACCAAAAGAAAGTAAACACCAACTTTTCATCCTTAAATTGTGACATTACAAAGCTATTATTGATTTGCGATAAAAAGTAATATTAATGAAATTACTACTAAACCATTCAGAGATTGATTACTATAAAACATGAAATCAAAACAAGTGGCAACATTGCACAAATCTCACCAAGGTGGAAATGCATCAGATTTTACGCATCAAAAAAAGTAAACAGTAGTAACACTTATTTCGCTTCTTTTATATTTCGGGGAAGAACCTTAACTTTTGGTGACAAATTTGTGCTGTTCGCGTGCTTTACTTCACCAAAAGTCGTTTTAAGTGCATTTGTTGTAATTAATATCAGCAAACATCGCCTGATACTCGGAAAATTATAATAGACAAAAGAAAAAGGTAAATCCTTGCGTGAAATTGGCGGAATCGTGGGCAGAAACCACTGCACAGTAAAAAAAATTATTGATAAGTATGCCAAACATCATCTCGTTGAAGATTTACCGAGATCTGGACGCCCAAAGCGGCTTAGTGGTACTGAAGTTAGAGCTGTAGTAAGAGAAGTAAGGGCATATCCAACCTCAAGTGCAGTTAAATTGTCAGAAGACATAACGCAGCCATCAGGCAAACCAGTAAGTGCGAGTACAGTCAGGAGAGCGCTTGATAAAAATGGTCTACATGGAAGAATACCACGGAAAAAGCCATATATCAAAGGCGAATCAGATCAAGCGTATGGACATCGCTAAAAAATACAAAAACAAGGCTCCATATTTTCGGGAAAACGTATTATATACAGATGAGAGTGGATTCGAAATTTTCGGCGCGAGAAGGCCCTCAAAAATATGGCATGCTAAGAATGAAGCCTTCAAAAAAAGTATGGTACGAACACTGTTAAGTACGGTGGCGGTTCAGTTATGGTATGGGGGTGTATGGCGGCAACTGGTGTTGGTAATCTTGTTTTTATTTACTCCACAATGGACAAAATGGATAATCTAGCCATTTTGAGGGACAATGTTGCGCCTGGCGTCGAAAAATTAGGCTTGTCTGGTAATTGGATCTTTCAACAGGACAACGATCCAAAGCATACGTCCAAAATTCTTAAGAGTGGCTGCTGTACCGAACTCCTAAGACACTTGATCATCCGCCGCAGTCCCCAGATCTTAACCCGATCGAGGTTCTGTCGGAATACCTTGACAGAAAAGTGAGACAAAGGGTCATTTCAAGCAAAGCCGACTTAATATAAAGGAAGAATGGAGCCAAATCTCTCCCGATGTTACAAAAAAGCTTTTCGCGACGATGCCTAGAAGACTAAATGAGATGCTTAAGTCCAAAGGAAAACAAACGAAATATTGAAAAATTAAAAAAGTCGACTTTTTCTATTGAAGTTCTATGTTTTGTTTGCTGTTTACTTTTTTTTGACCCGTGAAATTTGCTCTTTTTTTGATTAAAGAGAATTTATCTCTGTTTTGTATTACTTTTGTTTAATGTTTATGTTGTGTTTTTATTAAATAATTCTTTGATTCCTTATACTTATTTTTGATTTTGTGTTAATTACTTTGTTTTAATAAAACTCTTAATACAAGTATCTAAGGTGTTTACTTTCTTTTGACGCTCACTGTACGTATTGTTAGCAGCAATTTCATTGAAAACTAGGTTGAGCAACTATAATGTTATGGGATCCACGGTTTTGCTGAATACTCTACTTATCGATCCATTAATATCTACAGGGTTATGGTGACCAACCGTTATGTTAATATAGAACTGATTTAGCTTTTCCATATTTTTAGGGGAACTCCCTAAGAATGAGTGATATTTGCCTCCATTTAAATCGCGTAAAGATTAACTACATTTTACATATCGCAACAATGTATACAAGTATGACAAAACCGTAATTACGTCTTTGTTAGTACGTTTCAAAGAAGGATGTCGCATTAAACCAATAAAAATATTTCATAGTTACAAATATAGTTATAAATACAAATTTACTCCACGAGGCTGACAATTTGTTTATCGTTCAATACTAAAAAAACTGAACGTTTTGCAATACGTGTTTGTCGGGCTTAAGATTTCGCGATATACATACATATGTATATCGCGTATATCGTATATTTATGCATACAACTGAAATTCTTTTATATTTCAACGAGCGTCATCATTTTTGTTTCAAATATCGATCATTGTTATCAGGACTTAGATAAAAACTTTTGCCAATATCGAATGCATATTTTAACTCTACAATTGCATTGAGTTGGTGAAATTTGAGCTAAAGTTTATAAAAACTAAGTCGAAAATCATGAGATAGCAAACGAAATAATTTTATACAACTTCATAAGAAAAAAATGTTGCATCGATTTAACCAATTTACGAATACTACAAATCATTAACAATTGTGATCGAAATAAATGAATACTTTTCACTTCAATTCATAAGAAGGAAAATTGTGTAATCATACAGGGGCTCAATAAAGAGGTCGGAAATATAGTTTACCCATTCACACATGAAAAGAAATTCAAGCCGCAGCGAAGACAGAACTGAAGGCCATCCCGGAAACGACGCGTATCTCAAACACTAATGAATATTTTGACATGTAAACTTGACATATATGTCACTGACAGTACTATCAACCTAAAAAAAATAATTCTCCAAATCCTTCGACGCGTGCAGTTTAAATTCAAATGTCACCTTATTTTTGGACACAGTAGTATTTTTTAGCTCTATATTATTTCGTGATTGTTAAAAAATCAAAAAGTGGAAATGTAGGTAAACTCCATGTCAAAAAAGAACTCGAACACTTTCTTTGTAAGATTTTAAAATATTAATGAGGATTTTTAATATTATGTTGGCAATCCTTTATTTTTAACTATGACTTCCAATCATACAGGCATAGCCTCTACAAATTTTTTGCAAAACGAAGGATCAATTTTTGTCCATTCTGTCTTAAGTGGTGATTTCATATCGTCTGAAAAGCTGTCAAGATTCGCTCATACTGGAGAAATTTTTGACAAAGCTCGACAACGAATAAACACAGCCCGCAGCACTCAAGATACAAGCAGAGAAAGACGCTTTCGTTCGACTCACACTTCAGGATCTTGTCAACGAAGCAAAGAGAATCATCTGCCTTAAGCAAGACAAAAGTAGCATCGTCGAATCTCAGCCGAAATTCGAAGTGTTCGCAGTTAGACAGCTACTATTCAAAAATTACGAAAATCTAGAATGATCAAACTATTCCTTGAACAGCGAACCAACAAAACCATCGAAGCCATACTGCCATTGCGGCGGAGCACATTGGAATCGAGATTGCCCATGCAAAACGAAGCAATGCCCAATCTGCCGTCACACAGGTTATAAAAGCAGATTCTGCAACACAAGAGGAAATCAACCAAATTAACGACGTCGACACTCCGATCCCGAATTGCCAAAACGCGCTCAACAGATCGAAGAAGCCAACAACTCCTAGCTACGCAACTATGTTTAATACAGGCTCAACGGATCAATCATCGACACCGGTTCCAACATCACAATTAATTCATGTTCAAACTGGGTTAAGCTTGCCAAACCTACTCTCAATGCCACTGACAAGAAAACTGGCAGCGCATCAGGCGATTCAGTCAACCTCCTCGGCCGTTTTTCCTGTGTTACGAAACTCAACGGAAAAGAGGAGTACAGCGAATGTTACGTCACTTCCTCGCAGCTCAATTTGTTCGGCATCGATTGGATCACAGCACTCAATCCTTGGACGAGCTCAATTGACACATTTTGCAACGCTGTGCGAGCCGAGGACAATGTAATAATCGAGCCGTCGTCTAAGCAAACTGCTTAAACATCTTCCTAACACCTATCCGGAATTTTACTTGCAGATTCAAAAAAAAATATATTTTTTTTATTTTTATTATTCCAGTTTATAATTACGAATCTTGAAAATTTCTTTTTGGTTTCTTCTTACCTTTATTAAATATCAATTTTAGATTATTTTGTTTTTATATATTAAAATTAGACTTTTTTTGATCATTTTGTTGTATATTGTATATTATATTAAATTTAGACTTTGCGTTATAGTTATATTCATTATGCGTTTTGCCTTTTCCTACTATTATTTGAATTTTTCCATAATATTAATTTTTATATTCCCAAAAAATTCAATTCTGCAAGTAAAAGGTGGATATGGCAACTTTTTTCCTGTTGCACATGCACGTATTGCATTGGCGAAGGCAAGTGTGCAGCGGAATGGATGTAGCTTCGCGAACTGCCCCTGTGAGGAGGCCCGCAAGATGCCGAGAGATATCGGAAGGGAGTCGAAAAGAAACCCTCGTGGGGAGACGACGAGTCGGCCGTACGGTACGGGCGCTGATTGTTTTTGTTGGGAATGTGTTTGCGAAAGGAGATGATATCCGATCCCGGTGATGTCGCGTGGTCTCTGTCGTGATAAATCACGGAAAATTCCGATTGTTCCACGAAATTTTCTTATCGCGAAAGCAAATGAAAAGAAAATTCTTTTTTTGCTTGAGTGCCTAACTGTTTTGCGTGCATTTAGGGATGGATCAGACTACGACTATCTATTCACGCTACTGTCGCAAGTTACACATGGTTTAATGGAAGCGTGCACACCGCGGTTTGCACATAATTTGGACATTTAAAGCTAGTGTGCATGGAAGTTTCTTGCATAGCTCACAAATGAGTTAGCGCTTTCCTGGCAAAGACAGTTCTTCAAATGAGCATATTAGTACTGCGTATGCAGTTCCTTTGCAAATCTTGTCGCAGTGTGTTCATATTTGCGTCTAAAAATCGCTCGCTACAACAGTAAAACCGCAATGTGGCCGAACCCTTAATTTGTTTCCAGTCATTTCCCCGTGTATCCGATCAGGTTAAACGAATATTGGCCAACGGTTTAAGATTTACTTTTTTTTTGGATAAGACCCGGAGCGAATAATAAAATACTTAAGTAGATACAAGGGAGTGAATAATAAAATAGTTATCGAGATGCAATTAGTGGGCGTTGAGATGGTGAATTTCTTCTTTGAAAGTGGAAATTTCGTGTGGGAAATTGTTCAAGTAGATGATTTAGGATGTGCATCGCACATAAGTGAATAGATTTTACTGACATCTTTCATCGATAAAAAGAAATCCACCTGCCACCTGATTACTGCAATAATTATTCGACATTTTCATCGTGTCCAATCAATTGTGTAAATTGTGACGAAGACACTTCCTCCGAAGTCTACATACAATTTGCAGCAAATTATTTTCCCAACGACACAATTTGAGGAGGCATGACATATCGTACGGGTTATTAATTAATGTATAATTAACAAAAAAAAAAAGCAAAATTTAATAACTGATTAAGTTAGTTAACTTCAAGTTTCTGGTCCGATCTCACAAAACGTTATTTTTATTCTAAAGTTTCAATTCCTTGGTGGATTTGCATAGTTTTGGCTTGCTATTTCATTTCGCAAGATTTTTTTCATGAGTAAAGAAAAAAAAATCATTCCATTCCAGTTAATTTCTAATTCGATTTCTTACGAAATGTAGTTTTTAGAATTAATTTTGTTATATTGTTATTTAGTTGCGCAAGAATTTAGAATAAGTTTCAGCCCTTCTAATAAATTGGGCCCGACTTTATATTCTATTGTTTAAACAAATGTGCACATATAATTATTAACAAGGAAATTTGCATTACTAGTTAGCTCAAGACTTCGTTGTGACACACAAAGGAGATGTGTTTATTTTGACATTACTAAGTAATAATATCTATATTCCGTTCAGTAGCACCAACTTTCAATGAATTTTCTGGTTATTAGAATTTCAGTGCTATTTTAGAACAATTAAAATATAATGGTTAACAAGTTGGGTAAACAGACCTACGCTCATGTCAGAAGGGTTTTGTATTTAATTTAAGAAATGCAGTCACCAGATCGAATCAAATCAAGAAACATGTCAAAGACGATTTGATTGGCGAAAATATGAAATACGAAGATCATACTATTATTAACAAAGTTGAACGAATTTCGACTTCTGAGGTTTTTGGTATTGTTATACTCATAAATATCTCCCTTGATAATTATTTCAGATGTCCATCCGCGACGGAGGAAACACATTTTTCATGTATTTCCCTCCTGTGCCCCCACTGACAGTTTAAGAACTGTTTTGAAAAGCTCCCAAGAAAACTTTCATTTCATACTCATATCGGCTACGTTTGATGAATTTTCTTTTCAGGGGCCACTCCCCTGTACTGTTATCATCGATTAATGGCCATTTTTTTCGAATCCTAGAATGGTTACAAAACCCATTTACTAGGAGCTCTCTCCCACCTCCTTGACTTGTTTCACTTATGAGCATTAAATGTAGGTACTCATCTTCAGTCATTCATGAAATTGAATCAAGTGTTCAAAGCATGCACCTTAAACGTTGAAGTTGGGAAAAAATAACTCAAAATTATTCAATCTTTGCATTTGAAACAGCCACTATTTTGTTTTACGAAAACTGATACTACTAACTGAACCGATTCTCAAAGATATACATGACACCTATCATTCCTGAAATTTTCATGCAAAACTGTATGTCTGGCCGGTAAAAAGCGCATATTGTTCCATAGCCATATGTTGCCATAGTAATACATGCAGCGCATATTGTTCCAGTAATACAGGAAAATTCAAACCGCTATAACTTCGCTAAATATGATTCAATCTTTATGAAACTTTCACCGTTAAGATTTTATTCAAGAAAACATAAAATCGATAAATCATACTATTACTAACAAAGTTGAGTGAATTGCGACTTCTAATGTATTACATACATTCCTGATTTTTTTCAGATTTTTCGGATCACAGGTGTCCAATCGCGAGGGGGGAGACACAAATTTTTCGTGTATTTCCCCTCCCTGTACGCCCCTCGAAGCAAACTTTGCCAAACTAAGACCTGTTTTGAAAAGTTCTCATCAAGACCTTTCATTTGATACACATATCGGCTACCTTCAATGAAATTTTTTTTCGGGGGGTCACTCTCCTATATGGGAGGACCCCCCTTAAAAACCTTATAAAAATTTTTTGTAGTTGAACTTTGAAGAGATCACCATTTTACACCTACACACAAAATTTGATGTTTCTAGCTTAAGTAGTTTCCGAGAAAAACTACTGTGACACACGGACGGACGGACGGACGGACGGACAGACTGGTCGCGAAACTAGTAGGGTTTTGTAAAAATATTTTCCCTTTCTCATAACCTGACCGGGTATAGGACCCGCAACGATGGCAGGCTGCTCCACTGAAATGGGCTAGCCATTGGGCGCGCTCTTCCCTTCTTTTATTTTATAGGGGCTCTTGCCGCGTAGAGTGGCCTTCCGCTCACGTGCCCTTTTATAGTATAGAGTTATGTGATTCCATCGCATAATGCTATAACATAAATTGGCCAGGTTTGTATTTCTCATTTCATAGAAAAGTCACGCAAATTATGTTTGTATGAGTTTTCACTCAGATGGGAAATGCATGGCCACGTCTACGTTTGGATCTTGATCCGGTTGGGAGGGTGCGAGGGCACCGCTTCCATCTGGATGCCCCACTCTTATTTGTAGGCCATAAGCATCGTCGGCAACGACGAAGTCTCCTCCAGTCCGTCCGTTTTTGCAAGGCCCTATTTGTCCTTTGAACCAACGTGTTCATAGTCCTTAGCAGTTACCTCCTTTCTCGACATCGGTCGATAATAAAAGAATCTTTTCCAAATTCGTGGATGCGAATTTTTTGTAATGGGTCTTGTGCTAGCGGGAAAGAACCCGCCACACGACACCGCAATGCTAGCCTGCCAGCGCATTCACGCGTCCGCAGACAAGGATCTCACCATCCTCTTCCGCTGAGGCAGCAGACCATCGCTGCAGTCCTTTACGGACATATACCTACCTAATTTCACTACACAACGACTTGACCGTTGAAATCAAAGCAAAGTTCCCGTCTGCCTTCTCCGAAGGACTTGGCTGTTGGACCAAGGCAACAGCATCGTTGCTACTCAAACCAGGTGCCAATCGAAACCATATTGAAACGCTCGACCAGTTCCCCATCCCCATGCCGCAACTTCTAGTCGCAGCTGCATAGGAGCCACTACATACAGCAACTGAACGTAATTTCATTGATCGAGTACCTTGAATCCGAAAAGAATTTAAAAATTCGTCTCTGCGCCGACTACCAAACGGCCCCAACGACAGCCTGGAGCCCAACAAGTATGCGCTCTCAACACCGGCTAAAATCTTCTCGAAGCTCGCTTGAATGAAACTTTTCAGCTCAATTGAATGATCAAATGCTAACTTCCAAATACCATTCGACGAAGAACTGCAGAAGCTCATGAAGATCAACACTCATTTCAAAGTGAATTGGCTTCAACAAGATGTCGAAACAGCTCCAGGAATCTTCCAACAGATTGTCGACAACATAATTGGCTTCATCGATAACATAATCTGCGCTGGAGTCGTCAAAAATGACCACAAAAAACAGCTTTTCAAAACATTAATGCGTCTTCAGAATTACGGCTTCAAGCTCAAAATCAAAGTCAGTTGACTTTTGTGGTCATATTTTCAATCCGCATGGCATCAAACCACGTCCTGGCAAGCTCCAATCAATGCAAGACCTTGCAGCCCTGATAAAGGTTCAGCAGGCGAGATCATTCCCTAGAGCCGTGAACTACAACCGAAAGTTCACCAAAGGCATGAGGGTGCTCAAAGGCCCCCTCGACGAACTGCTTAAGAAAGACACGAAGTTCAAGTAGAATAAGTAGCACAACACCGCATTCCAGAACATCCAGAAGGTACGCGCCTCTGATCTATGTCTCACACACTTTAATTCAGCAAAGAAAATCATTGTTGCAACGGATGCTTGAGAATATGGATACACGCCCAAAGCGTGGTACCGAACATCCTATCACTTCAAGCGCCGATATACGAGTATTCGATCAAGATAATAAGATATGCAGCCCTGATAAAGGTTCAGCAGGCGAGATCATTCCCTAGAGCCGTGAACTACAACCGAAAGTTCACCAAAGGCATGAGGGTGCTCAAAGGCCCCCTCGACGAACTGCTTAAGAAAGACACGAAGTTCAAGTAGAATAAGTAGCACAACACCGCATTCCAGAACATCCAGAAGGTACGCGCCTCTGATCTATGTCTCACACACTTTAATTCAGCAAAGAAAATCATTGTTGCAACGGATGCTTGAGAATATGGATACACGCCCAAAGCGTGGTACCGAACATCCTATCACTTCAAGCGCCGATATACGAGTATTCGATCAAGATAATAAGATATTCTTAAGTACAAGGGTGGTTCAAATATGATCGAGACAAATGCTCTGACAAGTTTATTCACTACAGAAAAAATTTATAAAGTTTACAGTTTTTCTAAGTACTCCCCCTTACAAGTTACGCATTTTGTCCAAGAATTCCTTGGGCAACCCGGACAGGCATGTGCGCACGAACTCCTCTACTTCGTCGTCGGTGTTGAATCTTTGACCTCCGAGGGCTTCTTTCAGTGGTCCAAATATTTGGTAGTTGCAAATTGATAAATCCAGACTGTAGAGGCGGTGTTCCAGTACCTCCCACCCCAATTCCGATATTGTATCGATCGTGAGACGCGGGGTATGAGGGCGCGCGTTATCCTGGAGCACTTCGTGCTGGAATGCTCCTCCGTTTCAAGCCGTTATTTTGCGATATTGAAGGTGTTCGTGGATGATAGACTCTACACTACCAATACTGATGCCGAGTTCAGCCGGAATGTCTCGAGCATTCACCCTACGGTCCTCCAAAATGAGTTGTTCTACTTAGCAAATGTTGTCTGGTGTGATGCTCTGGTTCGCGGTCGACGATCATGCGGCTCATTCTCAACGGTTTCGCATACATCCTTGAATGCTTTGGCCCATTAAAACACAGCAGCCCTACTCAGACAATCACTACTGAACTGATTTCGCAAACGCAGAAAAATTTTCGTGTTTTTAACGCCTTCCCTCACTTAAAAACGAATGACAATACGTAGTCCAACTGCGGTCAGCACTCGACGTTCACTCATGGTCGTAGGGCCCGCGTGAAACATGCACTCGCGATGAAAACTTTGCCACACTAGTTGTAAGGGGCCCAGCTACTATGTTACATACTCAAGCCACGACCTTCAAAACAAACATGCGCGCCATCTACAGCGTTTGTCTCGATCATATTTAAACCACCCTTGTATTTCTAAGCGAAGTCCCGAGAAGGGCTGTAGTGCTAAGGCAAAGCAATACAAAAGCCAGTTGTTTGAAGAGGTATAGAGACAATGAAATCTATAGCATACTACTGAAATCCTCATTAGTTGCAAGAACTCTTCCGTTTGCCAATGAACCCTAAACGCCTATGTAAAAAATGAACTGATAAACATGACTCAACCTTTTCTGCTGAATTTAATGGGTTACTTCAAACTCGAACACGGCATTAACCGAGCGGTTAAAACTGAGAAACACAAATTACTTTCAGAGTGAAGTTAATGTCTATTTTTCTTACACCGTGTTCATATCTCACAGTCCAGTCGAATTGACTTTAATGAAATTGCCTTCTGACAAGAAAAATATTCGTTTAAATGAACGAAGAAATCGTTAAGTTATGAATCAGATTTCTCTTTTCATCAAGTAGTTTATAGTAAGATGATGACTCTTCTTTCCTGTTTTACTTCCCATGTGGTGTCTATGCACGCAACCACAAGTACTAATGCATACGTTGGCAGATCCCGTTATTCGAAAATTTGTATGAACTACACGTAGTTGTTAGTTATTGTACTATGGTTCAAGCCAAATAGAAGGAGGGAATCAATGTTCAATTCTTCGCAATCGAATCAGACAGGATTCTCAGTCACATGTGATGCTATACAAGCAGCCACTCGGATTTCTCCGAACCTCAGAAAAATCATAAAATTCATTGAAAGCGGTAGCTGGCTTCAACGATAGCGAAGCGGCAGAATTCTTCAAGCATCAAGCACACCTCAGCGTCGAACTAGATAGCTTTTGCTTCGGTGTGCGAATAACCATACCACAGCTCCATCGTCAGTACATTCTCAAGAATCTTCATCATGGTCATCCTGACGAATGCCGTGACATGACAAGTCTCTTGGCCCAACATTATCTCCGACATTGAACGAGTCGTCAAAACGTGCGGGAATTGTACCACAATTGCTAAGACTCTTGCGGAGTGCACACTTCGTCCATGGCCAGTTCCCACAGCTCCACGGAAGCGACTTCACATCGATTCCGCAGGTCGCATCGACGGCAATTATTTTCTTGTCATCTTCGATGCTTACAGCAGGTGGCCGAAAGTTTTCAAAACGACGGACATGACCACGAAAAAACAGTTGAGCGTATCGGGAAAGCTTTCGCTTAACATGGACCTATCACAATTCGATTCAGCATATTACAACTACTCCAAACACCTCTCAATCCAATAGCTAGGCTGAATGCTTCGTTGACGTTTTCAAGAAAGCGATTGGCAAATTCGATCAGAAATTCATCGAGTTTCTCACAAGCTATCGATATACGCCTTCGTACTATCTCGGCGTGAAATTGCCTGGAGAACTTCTCAACAATCGCCGAATGAGAAACTGTTTGGATTGTGAGAAAAATTAACCGAAAAACGCATTCGAACAGGCTAATGGCATGGCAGGGCAATTTTACCGTCATCATGAAGCCAAGTGGAAGAAGTTCCATATCGACAAAAACGTCTACTTCAAGCTTCATTCCGCTAACGACAAGTGGACTTGGACTCCGGCGGTTATTACGCGAAAGCTCGGCGATTTGAAGTACATGGTGAGGAATGGAATGCCCGACAATAATCGCATCGTCAAAGCTCGCTCAAACATCGACAAACTTGAACGGAATCTTCGAAGTTCCAGAATGACCCGACTTCATCGAACCAACAGCTTCAATCATGATAATCCTTTAGAAGTTGCTACTCATTCCGAAATCAGACGCTCCGAAAGTAGCATCAAGGCGTACCCCCTCCGTGGCTTCAAGATTACCAACGAATTTAAGGGGAAGGAATGTGAGAAACATCATTCGATATTCAGACATTCATATTCACCGTTTATCTTTCCCACCAACATATCCTCCTTTGTCGCTCTCACCTACGGTTCGCGTTTCACTGATATCTTCAGTCTTAAGTGAGCCTTTGTTCAGACCAGATCTCTAAATAAATATTAATATTTTAGATATTTAAGTGAACATCATCTCTTATTCTACATCTGGTTTAATACCTAGATGATTGATTTCTTTAGCTCGTAGTATGACTGATGAACATACGACCTTTATTATCAGTACTGATTCTTCCTTGGCACTGGGTATACATATACCTGTAACTTGTGCTATTATATCATACTAGTGTTGCTCCTGGTATCAAGACGAGGAGGACTAATTGATGTGTGGATTTTTGTCTTCCTGGTTCGAATTTCGTTGGCGACAATGAGATTTATTTGGAATGATTCTTCGGAAGGACTATAAGCCCTTTCAGTCATAATACGTAGTGTGGTATTGACCATAGCACTTTCCCGAGTGCCAATACGTTCAATCAAGAAAATGAAATACTCTTAACTATCTCTAAGCGATAGCCCGAAAGCGGCGGTAGTGCTAAAGCATTATTAACAACGTTTAGTAGACAGACTTATACGGCATTTGTTGCTGTACTTGTGGCGATTTTGGAGATTTTCTCTCGTTTAATTCGTGTTCCACTTTGCAATGTTTCACTTCGCTAATTACGGCGAACCTCAGTTGGAAAAATAAATATGAGGAATCAACATAACGTAAAAAAATATTTGAGAGACAAAGAGAATTATGTTTGGGTCACAAGATAGAGGAAGTGTTTGTTCTATACTTCTTAAAATTATTAAAATTAATAATAAAGTGAAGTTAACTCGTATTATAAAAAATATTTATCTTAAACTATAAGGAAGAGATACAAGAAGTACAAGGTGATCTTTCAATCATTCGTACGATACGTACTTCAAACGTACCTATTAAGCTAGACACGGCTGAGAAAGGGCTAGAGAGCTAAACACGGCTGGGAAATTGCTAGAGAGCTAGAAACGGCTGGGAAAGTGCTAGAAAAACTCATCAAGGGAAGACTCACTGACGCGATTCGTGCTGCTGGGGACCTATCTCCTCGACAG
Organism: Odontomyia ornata; assembly: GCA_963969285.1. NCBI lineage: Eukaryota > Metazoa > Arthropoda > Insecta > Diptera > Stratiomyidae > Odontomyia > Odontomyia ornata. The sequence continues at coordinate 105,916,383 of OZ017742.1, read as the reverse complement.
TATGGCTTAAGGGCAGGACGTTATAGTATCGATGCGGTTGCAGAGGTGGTGAGCGCGGTCCAAAAGGCAGAGGTACTTAGTCGCACCAAGCGACAGATCGTCCTGTTGGTGACACTCGCGTCAGGAACGCCTTCAACTCCGCTAGATTGGTGGATACGCTGGAAACCCCTTTTCAAATTCCAAAATATATAATGCGGCTTTTGAGGGACTACCTAAAGGACCGAAGCTTGCTCTACAACACGACACAGGGCCAAAGAAAGATGGCGGTTACATCGGGTGTTGCCCATGGATCTATCCTTGGTCCACACCTGTGGAACGTGTCTTACGACGGGCTACTGAGACTTGAGATGCCAGATGAGTCGCGCTTGATCGTCTATGCGGATGATGTTGCGGCTCTGGTCGCCGGACGCATCGTTGAACAAGCGCAACTTAGGCTAGGTATGCTAATGCGCCGAGTGAGAGACTGGATGACTGCTCGCAAGCCAATTTATCACTGGAGAAAACCGAAGTGGTCATCTTGACAAAAAAGAGAATCCCTAGAGTAAGGATGATCTCGAACCGAAGCCATCGGTAAAATACCTGGGGCTACTGATCGACTCGAAGATGAGTTTCTCTGAGCAAATCAGGGCAACAGCTGAGAAGGCTGCTTCGGGAATATCGGCTCTGAGTCGACTTATGGCCAACGTAGGGGGGACCTAGCCCATCAAGAATACGCCTGTTGATGAGTGTTGTAGGTTCAGTGCTACTGTACGGAGCAGAGGTATGGGGCGACGCTCTCAGTAAGGAGGTTTACCGAAAACGCCTGGCACAGGTACAGAGAAGAGTAGCGCTGAGAATTGTATCTTCGTATCCAACAGTCTCTGACTCGGCGGTGAAAGTCATTGCAGGCGCTAAATCTGTCGGCCTCCTGGCTAGAGAGCGCCGCTCTATTTATCTGCGTCAAAACAAGGATTCGAGGGAGATGGTTGTCCCCGAAGAGAGACAGCGCTTACTCAACGATTGGCAGCAGTCTTTGGTCAATTGCACGAAGGGAAGGTGGACTGCGCGCCTCATCCCGGATGTGAGACCGTGGCTAAATCGAAGGCAGGGTGAGACCGACTTCTATCCGACCCAGCTTTTGAGCGGGCATGGGTGTTTTCAGTTTCACCTGCAGAAGATTGGAAAGTCACGATCCCCTGACTGTCGATTTTGCCCTGGAGAAGAGGACAATGCCTGCCGCACAATTTTTGCGTGCACAAAATGGGACAGGCTGCGGAGGGCCCTTTAAAGGGAGACAGGAGAGCTCACCCCGGATAATATAGTCGCGGTGATGCTCGAATCGGTTGACAAATGGAACCAGGTGGCACATTATGTTCGGGCAGTCCTAAAAGATAAACGGGGTGTTGAGGCTGGGGGATCGCTTGTTTGGCACTTCCTCTTCCCCTCTCCCCTCCCGCTAGGAAAGGGATCCCCCAACTTGAAGGCGCCTCACGGTCTCACGAGACTTGGCCCTGGCTCTCATGTTGACAGGTGAGGTGTTTAGAGGGCAGTCCAGTCGCCTTCTTGCGAACATGGGAGTCCCAGACTCAGTGCATAAATGGGCATTCACCTCCGTACCACAAAAAAAATTAACTTAATTTTTATGGTAGTATGTTCTGCCAAAGTTTAGCAGATACTATCATTAAAACAGAGTTTTTATGGAGAACATACAAATTAAGGATAGTTTGGAGACGCTAAACATAAGAAAATACACAGTAAAGTTGAATGAATTTTGATTTCTGAGGTATTTGTTGCCCTTGTACTCATAGAGACCTAGCTCCCCGATTTTTTTCAGATTTTTCGGCTGAATGGTGTCCAATCGCGAGGGGGGAGGGGGACACGAGATTTCGTACGCAATACCTCTGGTAGACATTTTGCACAATTTTGTGCCGAGGCCATATGTCGAGAATGGATACCACGTTTCGGGGTTGCTGCTGGAATAATTGCTGATCAAGAAAGGCAATTTGAGTCCTCATTATAAACAGAGTTGGGAAAGTTGCTTGGTTTCAAAAGACACGCGACTACAGCGCATCAGCCATAATCTAATGGCATAGAACGTTGAAAGTTGCTATCATGGCGCATAACACTCCGCATTATGTTATTTCGTCTCCGTTCAGCCATAAAGGAGGATTTCTCTGCTAGCGTGGCTAAGTTCCCCTCTCCAAACGATGCAGAATCAAAAGGTTCATTGCGGGATACGACGCAACATTTACAGCCAACTAAAACATCCAGACACGCAAACACGAAAACTTTTCAGTTTAAACAACTCGAATCTTGTTCGCGGGTGTTAATTTGCACAGATATGAAGGGGTCTTTGCAACCACCGTATAAAGGCCCATTTTCGGTACTAAAAAGAACACGAAACAGTTTTTAATAAAAATCAAAGGCAAGCCACGTCTTTTGTCTAGAAATTGCGTGGAACCATACTTTGTTACAAGCGAAAAAGAAGATAATGGAAAAAGAAAACACGTAATGTTTGACTTACAAAACAAATTGGGTAGACCGACCTACGCTCATGTCAGAAGGGGTTTGTACCCAACTTTTACGAAATGCAGTCACCAGCAGCGAATTAAGTCAAAAAACATGTCAAAGAGATGTGTACGTGTAAAAGAAAATTAATTGTTTCAACGGTCGCCATTTTGTTGCAACAAAATAAAAATCACTCAAATCATGAATTCCCAATAATATTTATGTTATTGATCTTATTTGAAAATTTTAACTAGATCAAATCAAAACTTTTATTTTGGCACAAAAAATAAACTTCAGACGTTAGTTTAACAAAGTCGCGAGAGGACTAATTACATGAAAATCGATTACAGAAGTGTTACGAGTGAAAATAATCAATTTAAAGTAGTTAGTCGCGAGTGAAAGGATTACATAAAAATCGATTGGAGAAGTGTCTCGAGTGAAAACAATCGATTTCAAAGTTATTGTGATCGTGATTAAGGTGAGTTTTTATTACAAATTTTAGCCGAAAGAAGGAAAATTGTGCGTATTATTTCTATTTTCACCAGTACATACATGCATGAAGCTTCAAAACTTTCCAATTTTTTTTTTCTTGATATCTGATGGAGAAATAAACTTAGAATCAAGTTATAGGCAACTTATTTTTGTAATTCTGGCCAACATAAGCCGAAAGTAGAATGTAAGATTCGAATCATTAAATCAATTAAAATTTTTAGAATTGCTGAGCACTTCCTTTTATCCGAATTTTTGCACTAAGTTTCCGAGTACAATTTTCAGTAATTTGCAGCTATCTTACCCAAACAGATTTTACTTTTCATCCTTAAATACAGAGCTTTCAGTCCTTTTTTCTGATTGTCATATGAAGATAAAAACTTCAACGAAATTTTTCAATAATTCCTCAATAATCAACTTGACAGCTGTTTTCCTGATTTTTCAAACTTTCACAGTTAGTTAACATATAACTATACCAGCAACAATAGCTTCAGCAGAACGTAGCTTTTCAACGTTGAAAAGAATGAAATATTACCTTAGAAATTCTACCGGGGAAGAACGTCTCAGTAATTTGTCACTTTTGTCAATTGAGGAAAGTTTACTCGAAGGCCTTCTCAGTGCTGATAAAACGTTTGATCTCATCATTGACAATTTTGTAGCGCAAAAGGAGAGAACAGATTTACTGATTTATAAATTTTAACGCGTTACTTTATCGAAACTTACATCATGACAAAGGCGCTCAGTTTTCATTTCTTTTGAACGTACATTTTTATTTTATTTTAAAATGCAAAGTCAAACAAAAGTTTAATATATGCTCCAACTTATTTTATCCTTTCTGCATTCCGTTTAACTATCTGTTTGTTGTCTTCTTGCCGGCCTTTTTGACCATTATTGGGGGGCGTAAACTGCTCCCTAAACTGTTGGATATAAAGGGTTTTCCAATAAGAGGTGTTATTTTGAATAACCCGCTTTTTCGGTGGATGTCACTTTTGAAGCTGTCTTTTTTTTATATTTGACAAGTTGAAACTACGCCATTAATAATAATGGAACGGTACACGCTCCAACAACGCATTGAAATTATTAAAATTCACTATAAAAATGGTGAAAATTTGGAAGTGGCGGTTCGTAAAACTCGAACGTTTTTGGGTCGTCATGAAGCACCTTGTCGGACCGTGATACAGAAATTGGTGGAAAAATTCGAGCTGTTGGGACAACTTAGTGATGTGAAGAATAAAACCCGTGCACGTCACTCGAGAACAGCCGAGAATATTGCTGCTGTAGCCGAAAGTGTTGAAGAAAACCTAGGTTTGTCCGTTCCTCGTCGTTCTTTGGAATTAAGCATTCCACAAACGTCATTACACCGTATTTTGCATAAAGTTTGGGTCTTAAGGCTTATAAAGTTCAGTTAACACCAGAACTCAAGCCGACCTATCTTCAACGTGTGACTGTTTGGGGTGGTTTATGTTCCGGCGGAGTCAATGGACCTTACTTTTTCGAAAATGAGGCTGGAGCAACAGTTACGGTGAATGGATTGCGCTATCGAGAGATGATTAATGATTTTTTATGGCCGGAATTGGATGGTATTGATCTGGACAACGTTTACATTCAACAAGACGGCGCTACGAGCCACACAAGCAACGAAACCATTGATCTTTTACGGGAAAAGTTTCCGGACCGTGTTATCTCTCGAAGAGGTTTTCACAATTGGCCACTGAGATCTTGTGATTTAACACCTTGCGACTTTTTCCTTTGGGGCCACGTGAAAGAGAAGGTCTACGCCAACAGCCCAGCGTCGATTCAAGACCTCAAAGATGGAATTCGTGAGGCTATCGAGGAAAATTTCATGAAAAGGATATGGTCCTGGTGGTCATTTGCTAGTTGTTATTTTTCACTATTAACGGCATACCTTCTTCTTTATGATGAAATCAACATCCGATCATTTATAGTAAAATTTGGCATTTTTCTTTTAATATCAAAATAACATCTTCAATATCGCGAAATAACGCTCGAAACGGAGGAGCATTCCAGCACCAAGTGCGATTGTTCTCCAGAATAACGCACGTCCTCAAACCGCGCGTCTCACGTTCGATACAATATCGGACTTGGGGTGGGAGGTACTCGCACATCCACCCTACAGTTCGGATTTATCACCCTGCGACTACCACATGTTTGGACCCAAAGACAAATGGACAAGCAACGAGAATCTGTGTACTCATCCATGAGGGAAGCAAATTCAACACAAATAATTTACCCTCTCGAAACTGTACGATTGCCTCTATTTCTCCTTCTCTTTTGTTTCCAGACAGGTTTTTCTTTCCTCTCTTCAGAAGAATCACTTCCCTCACTGACACCCGCGCACACCAACATAATTTCGTTTCACGTGCACACGATCGCGCCTTCGTTATCATTCGTTGAACAGTTTCAGTACAATACAACAAACGTTCTCCCACAGAAAACTCGTACGTCAAAGCTGATGAAATTCGTAGAGACGAGAAAACATGAGTCAAACCCGTCGGAAAATTCGTAAGTTTTTAATAAAAAAAGAGAACTGAAGTGCCGATTTCGTATACGCGATCTTCAAAACCAAAAACTTTATAAACGTGGACGTGTTTCGGAGTGAATTAAGTGCAAAAACAAAAACATATCACTTCAAACCTCAACTTCACACAACTTTAGCGAAGGTTCCTAATTGCTTCGGATCTTGCGACCGGTTGCGGATCCAGAACTCTCTATATCTATGTTGGAACACTGAAAGAAGCCCTCGGAGGTCAAAGATTTAACACCGACACGAGGTAGAGGAGTTCGTGCGCGCATGGCTGTCCGAGTTGCCCAAGGAATTCTTCGATACCGGCATCAAAAAGCTTCCGCGAAGGTGGACAAAATGCGTAACTTGTAAGGGGGTGTGCCTAGAAAAGCTGTAAATTTTTGTACATTTTTTCGATAGTAAATAAACATTTTAGAGCATCTAACTCGATCATATTTGAACTGCCCTCCTGCAGGAAGTACAAGGTGAGCTTTCATTCATTCGTAGGATAATATTAGTAGTTCTGACGTACCTATTAAGGTTTTTTTATGGTAGCATATGGTCTGCCGAAGCTAAGAAGATACTTCTGTTAAAGCAATAGAAATGGGCAATTCGGTTTAAAGGAAGAACAATTCAATTTGGCTCAAAGAAAGATTAAAGCGACATGGCCAACATTTCTACATACTCATAAAGAACGACTTCTATAAATTTTTTCACATTTTTCGAATCAAAGGCGGTGAGGAACCTCTCCCTACCTCTGCAATCCTCGATGTAATCACTGGTTATTCAAAACTTCATCAGGACCTTACATTTGATTGATCGCCTTTGATAAGAAAATTTAAGGGTTCTTCTGCCTACTCGTATATGGGAAGATCCTCTTAAGAACCGTTCTTTTGATCCCCAAAGATGCTATTACTTCTGATGTCTACCAAGTTATGTATTTGTAAGTATCATGGTTTCGGAGAAAAATTTCTCTGACCTTCAGACGGACGGACAAACAGATCGTAATTTAAATTATTCATGACTCTTGAATTAAAAGCCTCCATTCGCGAAAATATTCCGGTTCTTTTAATCTTCGCTTGTCCAGGTTGGACCGTATCTGCATAGATTATAGATTTAGAATTAAGTCTTGGATGAAGTATAATCCGAATTAGTTTTCGGTTTAAAAGATTTATGATTCTCTTTTCCGTCACTAACTGGAGAAGTAGGTACATTATATTGGGAAATTGCAGTTAATAATTTGGAGTAAAATTAAAAATTTAACAGAAAAATCAGGGGCCATGTAAAACGACTTAAAGTCAACACAAAAAGAAATTCCGTAGCCCTAGACACAATTAAAGTTAACTCCTACATACTTAGTGTGACTTTTATGGCTATTGAATATAAAATAAATATTTATCTTTATTTCAAATCATTACTGCAGTTCGTATTTGTTAAACATATTTCCCCAAAGATAAGATATCGAACAGATTCTAAAGCTAAATTCTTCTAGTCAACAATTTTTCTTGGGATAAGAAATCTTATATTTATATATTGTATTTACAAGCAATACTCGAGAACAATTGCAAGTGCATTTGAATTCTTTCTTTTTCAAATAAGTAAGTTTATGAAAAGCGTATATTGAGAGGATCATATTTCACTTTTTCAGTTTAAATAAATACATATATCCATTGGTATCACATGGTCGCACACAATTATCGTTAATGTATTTACATGCTTTAAAAAATAATTCAGTTATTATCGTTATACCACTTTTTTCTTCACTCGAACGCTAATAATAAGTCTCGTCAATAATAGCTGCTCGTGTATTAATGATTGAAAGCTTTGAATAATGATGAAATCTAGCGAGTAGTGCAGATCGGACAGAATTATGAAGAAGATGAATAATAATAAGAAAATAATAAAACAAATATTAGAGGCCAATAACGCAATAGGAATCCCCGTTGTGTCCAAAATGATTATTTGAAGAACTTTATTTTGCCATTAGTTCACTGGATTAAAAAAAAAAAAAGAATGCATGAAATGTAAGTTATTTATAAAGAAAATTATTTGTAGGTTTAAAATATTTACTAAACTTTCAGTCTCCTTTTAAAACTTGAAATCGGAGAATGAGGGCTTGTGGACAACGGTTTGGATAATTTTTGACATGGTAGTAAAATACCAATAAAGTATCCTAATTACCAAATACAAGCGCACAAAACCCAATACAAAACAAGTTGGGTAAACATATCTACGCTCATGTCAGAAGGGTTTTGTACCCAACTTCTCAGAAATGCAGTCACCAGGAATGAATAACGTCAAGAAAGATGTCAAAGAGATGTGCACGATCTAAGGAAAATCCATCGGTTTTCTACTTTCAACGGTCGTCATTTTGTTGCAAACCGCCAAAAATCACTCAAATCATGAACCTTATTGGAAAATTTTAAGAAGATCAAGTCAAAACTGCAGTGACTGATTGGATGGAAAGTCCATAAAATACCAAAATCATGTGTTATTGTTGCTGGAGAAATTTCAAACGGGTATAACTTCCGTGTATATCATTCGATCTTCATCAAACTAACAAAGTTGAAGAACTCTTAGTAGGACTACGTAAATATCGAATGTAGTTCAGTTTAAGGGTACCGATGCGATTTTATTGGAGAAAATGTGAAATTCGAATATCATACTATTATTAACAAAGTTGAGCGAATTTCGACTTCTAAGGTATTTGTTGTCGTTGTACTCATAAACACCTACCACCATAATTTTTTCAGATTTTTCGGATCACAGATGTCCAACCGCGAGGGGGCGGCCACAAATTTTTCGTGCATTTCCCCTCCCTGCGCGTCCTTGGAAGCAAAAAGTATCAAATTAAAACCTGTTTTGAAAAGATTTCATCTAGACCTTTCATTTGATACCCATATCGACTACCTTTGATGAAATTTTTTTTTCGGGGGCCGCTCCCCCATATGGTGAGTCCCCATCTTACCTTACAAAACTTTTTGTAGTTGAACTTTGATTTGTGTATTTAAACGCCAAACTTACGAAAACGGGTAATTGAAGTGAAATAGGTATATAAGATGTCCGTGAAGGACTGCAGCGATGGTCTGCTGCCTCGGCGGGAGAGGATGTTAAGATCCGCCGAGATTGGCCTTGTCTGGTGGCGCGTGAATGCGCTGGCAGGCTAGCGTTGCGGTGTCATGGGGCGGGTTCGTTCCCCTTGACATAAGGACCCACTACAAAAAAATTTCGCATTCACGAATTAAAAGGGTCGAATGTCGATCGACTGGTGTCGAGGCTAAGGTAACCTACTAAGTGTTGAAAATGCTTGTTCAGAGAATAAGTTTGGACGAGCAAGAACTTCGTCATTAACGACGATCCTTATGGCCCACAAATAGGAGTGGGGCATCCAGATGGAGGTGGTGCCCCCTCTCACTCTCCCAACCGGATCAAGATCCAAACGTAGACGTGGCCATATATTTCACTTTTGAGTGGAAAACTCATACAAAATAATTTGCATGATTTTTCTCTAAAAGGGGAAATAAAGACGTGACCGATTTATGTTATAGAATTATGTGACCGAATCACATAACCTTATACCATAAAAGGGCACGCGAGCGGAAGGCCACTCTACCCGACAAGAGCCCCTGCTAAACGACAAAAATCGATGGTGCGCGTCCGATGACTAGCCCATACGAGCTGAGAAGCCTGCCATCGATGCGGGTCCTATACTCGGTCAGATTGGACGGAATGAAAAGACCGACGGTTTAGTTTGATAATTCATTTTAATTTTTTTTTTCTACTTTAATATAAAAGAAAAATATTTAATAAATCCTACTTTCACGGTTTAATTACTGATAAATGGTATACTCCACAGAATGTAACAATTAAACTTCATTCTATCAAAAAAAAATTTAAAATAAAAGAAAGCATCACGTATTTGGTTGTAATTGGGGTATTTTCGTTCGATTTGGCCTGATATCAAGTTCTGATATTGCAATATCAAGATTATATAACCGTTGTTTGTTTTCATTTGTTATGTTACATTTACTACTAATTACAAGAACTATAAAAGTTATAGCGCCATTTGTTTTTACTTGACTTACGAAGGCAAAAAACTATTAGTACTACCTGAAGACCTTCAGGGACAAAGCTATGAGTTATCTTCAAAGTAATTTTTAATAAAGAAATTAAGGCAACGATCTTGGCAATAATACATAAGAAATGCAGAGAATAAAGATGCAGTTGCTGCACTGAAACATACACCGGCAACATAGAGCCTTACCTTTTTCAGTGGCAAAACCATTGAAAATATTTCGCTTCTCAGCTTACTCATATATAGCCCCCCTTGCATTCGCATGATGGATGCGGATAATTAGCTTCGGCCAATTTTGGGCGTAATCATGTATTCTAATTCACAAAAAATTAAAATAACTGCATTCACTTTTAAACCTATCACAACTTAAAGTAGAACTATTTTGGACTTTAAAACATTAATATGCATCTGCATATGTCATCGCATAACACGGGAATCCTGCGGTTTGTTCTGTACGGATACTTTTTCTGATCTATAATGTTGCCATAAATCCATTTTGTTCGAGTTTCAAGTCTTTTTAAATTTTAAGTATTATGAAACATACTGGGAATCATGTAAATGTAGATTTTATGATACTATAAAAAAAAGCATACAAATTAAGTGGATATATCCTTTTTAATACAACGATAACTTTGTTATCTTGCATGTACGGATATTTTTCTGGCAAGTGTATGTAAAATTATTTTGAGTTAAATATTTTTATCATAGTGCTATTAATTTGAACTTTTCCGCCATTTGATTAAATTAGCCCCTGCTTTGCTGAGACTACCCTTGGTTTAAGCCACTACCAATACAATCAAAGAAGCCTTACAAATACAGGGTTTTCCAATAAGAGGTGTTATTTTGATATTAAAAGAAAAATGCAATTTTTTAATATAAATGATCGGATGTTTATTGCATCATAAAGAGGAAGGTATGCCGTCGTCAATAGTGGAAAACAACATCAGGCAAATGGCCACCACGACCACGCTTACAGGAACATATCCTTTTCATGAAATTTCCCATAACCAAATCGAAAAGTGGCTGTTCTATGCCCCCGATAGCCTCACGAATTCCATCTTTCTTTCACGTGGCCCCAAAGGAAGAAGTCCTCATCCTACTCCATAACTTAACTTTTTTAAAGCTAATTATGAAGCTATTAATACAGAATTACTTTCAGTCAACATATGGATAAATTTTACATATTGTATATATTTATAATCTTATTCGCTGTTTTACGCCTTTTCAGACATCCCGTAAAGCAAATCAAAAGCCTTGGTTTACAAAGCGAGTGCTTAGTGCCCTACGAGCAAAAGATAAGGCACATCGTGTCTATAAAACATGTAGATGTAATTTTAAAAACATGCACACGTAATTTTAGCAGGCTGCGTGCTGTTGCCAAAAAAAGAGATCAGATATGCTCTGAAGACTTATTTCAGTAGTCTGGATAACTCTCTTGTGGCAAATAATACAAAGCCTTTTTGGTCTTCTATAAAGTCGCTGAAATCCCCTTCTTCCAGTCCTAGTAAGGTCCGTTGGAATGGTACAGAGGTTTCTTCTCCTCAAGAAGTTACTGACTTATTTGCCCAATTCTTCTCTTCGACTTTTTCTTCTCCCGCTGCAGCTGTGCATCCTGTTGTCTTACCTAATCATCTTCCCTTCCCAATTTCCTTTATTTGTATAGATGCATATGAAGTCGAAGCTTTGATCAATGCTCTTGATCCTAATATCATCCCTGTGCCGGATGGTTCGCCGAATATATTTGTAAAGCTATTAGCCTCGCCGCTTAGTTTTCCTTTATCTCTCCTCTTCAATCTAAGTTTGAGTACTGGTACTTTCCCTAACACTTAGAAAACAGCTAATATTGTGCCTATTTTTAAAAGTGGTGATCCTACGTCAGTTTCCAATTATCGCCCTATTTCCTTACTTTCCTGCTTTTCAAAGTTGTTTGAACGGTTGGGTCATAATCGACTGACTTTCAAACTCATTAGCTCCTATTATTGCTCTAGAGCAGCATGGCTTTCTCAAAGGATACTCCACTACCTCTAATTTAATGGAGTTCACAAACAGTATTGCAAGAGCTTTGGATAACCAACTTCAAGTTAATGTGATCTACAAAGATTTCTCCAAGGCCTTTGACACTGTTAATCATTTACTTCATTGTCGTAAGTTTGAAGCTCTTGGCATCTTAGGTGCTCTTCTATCTTGGATGTCATCTTATCAATCGTGTCGTCCTTGTCGAGTAAGTCTATCTGGTACTACGTCTAGTCCTTTTTATCATCCATCTGACGTTCCACAAGGTTCAATTCTTAGGCCTCTCTTTCTGTTGTTCATAAATGATCTTCCCTTTGTAATTAATTCCTCTTGCCTCTTGTATGCTGATGACTTCAAAGTATTTCGAGCAGTCAAATCCGATTTAGACTATCTGCACCTCCAAGCTGATCTGAATGCTCTAAATAAATGGTGTTCTTCAAACTATTTGTCTTAACACTACTAAATGTCATAAAAGGACTTTTTCTCTCAAGAACTCTCCTATTGATTTTAATTTTATATAAAATGATGCTTTGCTCTCTGAAATGTTCAGTAATAAAAACCTTGGAGTAACTTTTGATCCAAAACTCAAATTTGATGCACATATTTTAAATGTGATTACTAAGGCGTCTAGAGGGGGTTTAACCTTAGACATGTACATAAATTCAAAAGCATCTCTTCTTCTATCAGCCTATTTGTTTATCTTGTTCGCCCTTTGCTTGAATACTGTTCTATTATCTGATCCCCCCGATATTCTTATCTCGTGTCTTCTTTAGAAACTGTCCAAAGAAAGTTCACGCGTTTTCTTTTCCTTAAATTTAATTTGCCGCATCAGCCCTATGAAAGTCGTTTATCCTTCCTATCTCTTCCATCTCTAATATACCGACGAACTTATTTAGACCAATGTTTTTTGTATAAACTCTGCTACCATCAAGTCCCGTTAAATGCTCTTTCTGAGCTGCGATTCCGACAAACATCTCGTTCATTTCGGATGAATTCTTATTTCGTTATCCCATATGCTAGAACTAATTTATATTTCCATTCACCAATTTTAAAAATCGTACGAAATCATAATAATCTGGAGCTTGGTCCTTTCCCCTCTTCTTACATAGCATTTAAGAAAAAACTAAGTTACTTACTACTAGTTTAACTTTCAACTATTGACATTTTATTATTCTTTTGCATTTAAATATTGCTGTATTTATCCTTTGCGTTCCATTTATTTATTGGATTAAACAGTCTGTAAGATGGAATAAATAAATAATTAAATAAGTCGCAAAGTGTTAAATCACTCGGTGGCCAATTGTGATCACCTCTTCGAGAGATACCACAGTCCGGAAACGTTTCCCGTAAGTGATCAATGGTTTCGTTGCTTGTGTCACACGTAGCGCCGTCTTGTTGAAAGTAAACGCTGTCCAGATCAATACCATTCAATTCAGGCCATAAAAAATCATTAATCATCTCTCGATAGCGCAATCCATTCACCGTAACTGTTGCTCCAGCTTCATTTTCGAAAAAGTAAGGTCCAATGACTCCGCCGGACCATAAACCGTACCAAACAGTCACACGTTGAAGATAGAGAGGGTTTTCCATGCCCCAAATGCGACAATTTTGCTTGTGGAGGTGGAAATAGGCCTCATCACATCATTTTCATGCATTTCAAGGACCCAATCAGTAAATACACGACGTTGTTGATGATCGCCCGGCTTGAGTTCTTGTGTTAACTGAACTTTATAAGCCTTAAGACCCAAACCTTTATGCAAAATACTGTGTAATGACGTTTGTGGAATGCCTTATTCCAAAGAACGACGAGGAATGGACAAAGCTGGGTTTTCTTCAACACTTTCGGCTAAAGCAGCAATATTCTCGGACGTTCTTGAGTGACGTGCACGGGTTTTATTCTTCACATCACTAAGTTGTCCCAAAACTCGAAATTTTCCACCAATTTCTATAGTGCGGTCCGACAAGGTGCTTCACGATGACCCAAAAATGTTCTCTGCCAAATTTTCACCATTTTTATCTTGGAACAGATAGCTAACAGAAACGCCCCGATGCTAATGGAACACTGCTTTTTCTTGTCATAATTTCTCTCTGTCGATAAGAAGAATCTTCATATCATCATATGATTTTTTTGCATTCGCTGTCGAATTCGACTGCGAAAAACCGTAAACAAACTGCTTCGGTGTTTAATTTTCATGTTAAAATCAGTGAAAATTAGCTATTTGTGTATTGTTCATCAACAAGACTATAAGAGACTAATTGTGAGTGAGAAAAACTTTATATTTCGACGGAAAAATAGAGAAGTGCAAAGAAGTTTCTAAAATCATGTGCATTGTGAAAACAAGCAGTAATATAAGCCACCCTCAGCCTACCGGAGTATTATTTCATAGGTTAGTATCAAAACGAAACGTGGAAAAGAAAAGACAATATTTTGAAGTGTTTTTCACTGAAAATTACTGCCTCCAATTCATGCATGATCATGTTTACATTTGATTCGCTTAGTTGTCGCGCAGTGCCGCCTTAACCTTGGGGGCAAGCTTTCGCTGGCATGCTTGAAAAATTTTATTGATAAAGCTTGATTTTTCCAAGCAAATTTTAAAATGATATTGCACATACATATGTATATGAAGATGAAAAAATATATTTACAAAAATCACATTATTAATGAATTAATGTTTTTCAGATTTCCTGCTAATGAAAATGCACGGGCAACAGGTGCAGTTTAATTATTCTCAACGGATGCAATGTGGAAATTCCACTTTTGGTAGAGATTCATGGACAGCAATAGGTAAAATGCTTACTTTTATGAATCTATTCTGGAGCTCAGCCATATGTTTATCTTTGCAGGCAAATCAAGTGATATAGCAGCTGTATTGGTTTCCAGCGTTTAGCTGGATGGGGAAGCTAGTACATTATCGAGGATGGTGAATAAGTTTATGTTAACTATGGGATACTATTGAAGAAATGTATATTATATTATTATTGTATTATTATTTTCGTTGTAATTCATAAATGCTATTTATTACATTTTTATTCAATTTTCAAATGAATAAAAACAGTTTCGAAATAATTAGTCTTTATGTTTCCAAATACATAGCATAGTCAGCATAGTCTTTTGTATTCAACCTCTCTCTAAATCCATTTGTTTAGAAGGTAAATGTGGAAATTCGTTGCAAGGGAATGCAATTTTGTAGATGTTTTTCTGTACATGATTTAATTTGAGTAGGGGATTTGTCGAAATGAACTGTGCTCCAAGAATCAGATAATAACAAAGCTTCGAGTGTAAAAAGGTCATTGAAAGCACTCATGGAGAAGAACAAAATATTCTGCTAGGCACTGAAAATTTTCCGCTAGACAGTATTTCAACGAATTAGTACATTTTAAGGGCATGTAGTTCTTTCACACATAGCGAGGATCAATCTCAACGATAATAGATTTCACTCAAAAACGGCAGTATAAAACCCGCCTTGCGCCTTGATTCCGCCGAAGACGGTCCGAAGCCCGGTGATGAAAGGAAGAGGGACTATAATTGTAGTAGAAGTTGAATTTGTAATTACCTGAGAAACAGATTTATTTTCAGTTACTAAACTCGCTGTGAGGTTTCTATTTATCTAACTAAAGTTTTGCAAACAAGTCAAGTCTGATATAGAAACATTATCATTCAATTATGCAATGGTAGTTAACTTTTACAAATTCAAAATTTTCTAAATTTTAGCTCCCTTTTTGAATTACACCCTTCGAAAATTAAATCAAAAGACCAACGTTCGTGGCGCATCTGAAAATGATGACAAAATTTGAGTTGATGTTCCACTCCAGTGTTCCATTCTCAAAGATTTTTATAATTTCATTGCGTTGTTGAAGCGTGTATCGTTCCATTATTATTAATGGCGTAGATTCTTCTTGTCAAATGTCAAAAAATGACAGCTTCAAAAGTGACATCTACCGAAAAAGCGGGCTATCCAAAATAACACCTCTTATTGAAAAACCCTTTACATAGCCGATCTTCGGAAATTTTTTTAGCTATCATTTACTCCTTTTCTTCCCTCCCTTAGGTACAAAACCCTTCTGACATGAGCGTAGGTCTGTCTACCGAATTTGCTTAATCTAACATCACTTGCTTCTCACATTCTCTCTGGTACAACCCTTCGCCGCCATTCAATCCTGTTCAAATTTCATATGAAGCATATTTCAAGCTTGAAATTTACTATCTTCTGCGTGTTCGGGGCAAATAAATTACTAAGGAGCAATAAACCGATTTGCACATAGAGTCTGCGCCCGCGACGAGTACGGCCGATGCCAGGAAAGTGCCGTCACCCCTATTTTTCGAATAAAAACCTTGATGGTTTCTAAATTTTGAATGTGGCATGATTTCGAATTTCAGTTAATTTTTTTTTTGCACGGCTTTTCGAACAAAAATTCATTTAAAATAAATTTGGGAACACATCCTTGATTTTAATATGATACGTTTTTTTACACGATTATGGCTCGAACATATCTACCGTATAAAAAAGAGTTGAGTGCGCTTGCACACATGTATCATTCCTGGCAGAGGCAAACCTACTAATCAATTCTGCGGATGCCTAATGCCGGTTTCCAATAATAGACAAAACAGAAACTCATGCCGCATGAAACAAAACTGCAACTTTTTGAAGCCTTTTGTGTTTTGCAACAGTTACTGTTTTGTTTTTCGAGTCCCGATCGAAAGCGGTAAGATCAAAGGATTGGACGTGTTTGGAAACATGTCTTTTTAGTGGAAATAGTAGTTTGTGTTTTTGTTTGTGTTTGCATAGTGTATATTTTTTTATAGATTCGCTGCAGAAATTTAAGTAAGAACATATAACAGAACATAGGGTTAAAATACCCAGTAGTCAGCCCCGCACAAGTACTCAGCCTTTATAGACATTATTTCAATATAAATGTTGTTGACATATATTTACACTTCAAGAATAACATCTGATCGGATCTGTGTCCTCATATTGGTGTATACGCACACCTACAGACCTATAGCATATCACGTTCACGTAGTATGCTCGTTTAGTTGCACTGCCGCCACAGTCTTGCATAGACGTGAAGCTGTTACTATTGTTTTCGCAAGGAACCGTGTTCGAGTTTTCAGTAAGTTATTCTTTAAGTTTATCATAATTTATTGTGGATTGTTTTATAATGCAACTTTAAAAGGTTTATTTAGTGATAATTTAAGCTTCCAAAATCATTTTTTTTTGTTTATGACATTGTTATTTAGAGGACCGACTACTGGGTTGTGAATTTTTAAGGTTGATCCACTACTCAGCCATAAGCGGCCGACTACTGAGTTTTTCGATATTTTCATATATTTGGTTGAAATTAATTTAGCGAACAGTTTTTTATAAGCGAATAACGTTGGCCATACGTTTAGAACACAGAAAGCTCATTTCACCAGTAGTCGGCCGCATATGACTGTAAATAGATGTGCGGGGCTGACTAATGGGTTTAAAAATCCAATAGTCAGCCGTTAGTTCTGTTGCACGATAATGGATCTTAAATTTTTTTAATTATGATCGAATCTTCGTGCAGCTCTCTTAGCATAAAAAAATTATTGTTTTAGAAATCCATCATGTCGAAAAGACCAATTCACCAATATAAAGAGCAGTTAACAAACGCTATGGCGACCATCAGAAATGGCCTGAAGATAAGAGAAGCTAGTCGAGTTTTTAGTGTTCCACGAGGAACTCCGCAGGATCGACTACATTTAAGGGTCCCAGAATTGCCTCGTAAAATGGGACCAGACACTGTAATGACCAAAGACGAAGAGACTGCCCTCAAAGACTGGTGCATAGCCTTAGCAAAATGTGGACTCCCTCTTAAAGCTGATGATCTTCTTAATACCGTCCACAATATTATAGTAGAAAAAAACAGGCCTAACCCATTTGTGGATAGCAGACCAGGAAAAAATGGTATAAGTCATTTCTAAAACGAAATCCTGATTTATGTGAAAGAGTACCCGAAAATATATCAAAGGGGCGAGCTGCCGTAACTGAGGAAGGTATTAGGAAGTGGTTTGCGGAACTGCTACAGCATTTAGCAGAAAAAAACGCAAATAATATTTTAACTATGCCAGACCGAATATTTAACGGTGACGAAACGAGTTTCTATATTTGCCCCAAATCAGGAAAAGTTATTGCACTCAGAGGGTACAAGAACGTCTACAAAATTGTGAAAAGAAAAGGAAGCTGTAACAGTTCTGGTGTTTATATCAGCTTCAGGAAAAATTTTGCCTCCTTGTGTCGTTTTTCCTTACATAAGACCACCAAAAGAAGTTGTCAACAGTACGCCTGCTGGATGGCTTCAAGGCAAGTCAGAGACTGGGTGGATGAAATCCGAAATATTTTTTGATTACATTGTAAAAGGTGTAATGAATCATGCGACGCCGCTGGTGCCCACTACCAACACACTTCGCTGCTAGGTGGCTTGTCATTTTACGTTGGTTGCGACCAGTGCACATCCCACGTCTATTTTGTCGTCGGATGCCAACAGAATTTGACAGCCACATGGACTTGAAGTGTGGAGGTAGTGGCCGCGACGCAGAAGGAGGTTATAGTGAAGGGCCGCCACGCAGCAGGAATCAAACAGGACGAACGGTGCACAAATACGAGGTGGTCGCATGTAGGTATAACCACGAAGTTTCTTTAAATTTTCGGAGATTTGTGTAATATTTCGATTTTGTATCGCTAACAGCTGGTCGTGTTCAGTACCCAGAACTGGCTCCACGGTCGATTCATCCCGGAAAACTGTTTCAATCCTCTCAAAACGGCGTTGGAAACAAGAGTGCAAGAAAAAACAAAAAAAAAAGCATACGGATTCGTGTCGATGACGAAGTATGATGAAGCTGCAATGGCGATACGTGCTCTTAATAGATACATGCTCGGCAACCGGCTGTTGCAGGTAAGTTTTCAAACGATTAAATCCGAGTAGGGAGCGCAGGTGACCGGCGCGTAGATGCAGACAGAATCATGTAACATACCCCCTCTTGGGCTTCATTCATATAATATGTATTGTTTCGAACCTTCCATGCTAAAGTAAATGTTTATAAGTACTCGTCGCTCTTGAGCATAGCATACTCACATAGCAGCCACTCCAGTTTGAGAAAAATAGTAATTAAACTAAAAATGGAATGATCCTAATTTTCAACTATTATCTTCATACAAATCAACTGTCCTGCCTGCACCGTGGGACGAATTGTTAGTGCTAATGACCTCGAGGGTATTAGCGAATTTAATCTTTTTTCATGTGCGTTTGGTGGATCGACGACAAAACGAGTTTTACCTATGGGCGGGCATGTATCAAAGTTAAAACACTGTCTACTTTTCTTACACTGTGGCAGCCACATTGAAACTAGGCAAACCGAACAGTGAATGTCAACTATTAACCAGAAAGGAGGTAAATGCTGACGTGAAAATGGGCACGAATGTATACATATGATTCGAGGAAAGAATTCGTCGGTGCCAGGTGCAAAGGAATTAATAATTTTGCTTATTTCAACAAAAATAAGTTAGCTCTGTATAAGGTGACATGTTTTTATGTATAACCAATTACAAATTTATTTTTAATGATTTCGCTATACAAATACTTCTTGTTCCTGAAATTTCCTATTTAACTTTAAAACTCGTTGGTCATGCATCTTGGAATGTTTCCATGCGCAAAAGAGTTCGTATTTTTGGTTCGTTTTATAAAGAAGACAGTAGGCCCCTCGGAAACTACTGCAAGTGGACAGCACAGGGCAAATGTAAGCTGTGGCTACTTTGTGAATGTACGGTGCGCTTGAGTTGGCAATATAATTTTGAAAGAAAACAAACCTTACTTTTAGCAAGGAAATCATCCTATTTAACGATATTTCACCTGATTACAATTACTTATACTACATAATTTCATAATTGGCAATTCGATGAAAATAGGAGAGGACTAGAGAAGCTTTGTCACTTGCCTTGTTTTAAATAAAAATTGCTTGCTTTCGAATTCATACTTTTTATAATTACACTTGCGCCCAAATACGGCTTTTGGTTTAAGCAGTCTTCAAATCTCCAAATATGTTCCACTCACCTCTTAACTCAATTTACTAAATATGCAAAATCAAAAGGTGAAAAAAATAAGGACCTAGAAACTCATCTAAAGTAAAAAAATTTTCCATCAGGGATAGAATGTAGAGTAGCCTTTTCAAGATAATTGCTTTAGTTTGTGGTAATTTGACCGTAAAATTTATGTAGTAAAATGATTTAAATGACCAGCGCAACAAAATATTGTCTTGTTTCGTAATTGTCCAAGGTGGTTTAGAGCTGATTGTAAAGTTCAGATGCCAGTGTCATCAGGACCCAGCATTTATATTTTCCAGAACTTACAAAAGTGGCAATTCATATCTTTTTTTTTCATGTATCCTAAGAATCGATTTTTACCATCGATGATTCAGATTTGCTAATTTTATATATTTAAGTATGGACAATATTTATTGTGTCTTGTAAGTAAAAGAAAACAATATAAAAAAATAAATGATCAAACAGGAAATTTCAAATGACATGCGAAAACCGCGGGCTTATGATTGATATGTTCGCAATATTGATTGAATGTTAATCAGTTACAAAGTCATGAGCAGAAAAGTCCCCTTTGTTTTCTCGCTATTATCAGCCTTTACAACATCCTTAAAATGGCTAGCAATAAAGCGTCTGTAGTACTTAAATTTTGGTTTGTCCGAATTTCTTAAGTCATTCAATATTGAGACAACATTAAACATAAGTCATTTGTAAATGCTAGATACATACATACTTAACTTAATTAATTTGACAATTAAAACATATATCACAAAATTAAAAAAAATATAAGATGATAAGTACATTTTGAGAAGTTTAAGCATTACCTGAGAGCAGTAAGAGAAAAAAAAGAAATAAAATAAGGCATTCAATTACTATTATTTAGATTTTGTAATCAATTTGGTCTCGTGCATTATACTTTTCTCCGTTTTTATACACCATTCTCCTTACATGTTTTTAGGTATCACTAATTACGTTTGCGACGATATACCTCGCCTTATTTTTAGTTGAAACCGAACGTATTTTATATTTTGTACGCATTCACGGCAAGAGTAAATCGCATTGGATTTCTCAAATCATAATCGATATAAAAATTCAATTGCATAATAAAGAAAAGCTGAAAATTGAACTAACAACTGAAAGTAATTCCATTTTGTAAAAAAAAAATTAAGAAATAAATCTCAGTATAAATGGCGAGTCCAGAGATGTGTCAACAATAAACATGTAAATACCCCGCGAAACATAAAAAAATGTACTAATTATTAAAAACATAGTAATTTTAGTCGAGAATAGAATAGAAAAGAGCTAGCGACAAGAAATATATATCTATAGTATACACAAAATTTAAATTTACAAGAGAGAAGTAACAACGCTAATTTTAAGATCTTTTCGTAAGCCCTAGGATTAGTTGGTATACATTATAAACTTACTCTACTACCGATACAATTTGACAATTTAGTTTAAATGTTCTTATTTCTCACATGAATGTTTTTATAACACCACAACATATGGAAGTTATTTAATTTTGATTTTTTCAAACTCGCTATTTTTATTGGTACAATTTATCTTTTGAAATTATAATTGAGGAAAATTACAATCAAAAACATTTCCTCGAAACATAATTATAACTCTACTTTTCATCATCCTTAACATTTTTGTACATTATTCCACAACAACTATAAATATTTTATTAAAGAACAAAATGAATTGCTAACGAAAAAAAACGACTTTCCTTTCCAGTAGTTCTGCTTTTCAGCGGGAAATGAGGTGCAGGGTAAGTATGCCGTCGCGAGGGTAGGGTTTGGAAAAAATCCGCTGAGGTCGGTTTCGCGTCGCGCGCGGTACGCGGTACCTTAGTTGTTTTTGATTTTTCTTTAAAGTAGCTTTCGTCGGGTTGAGTTAACGTAGTATACTTTTCGGTACCGCGTCGGAAATTCGGGAACGCGAAATAAAAATTAGATTTTGTACTTTTGACTGGTTAATGAAGAAATACGGAGTAACGTAGAATATGTTTCCTCTCCGTATGGTTTTGTTTTTGTAACGCGTTTGAAAAAGGGCGTGTTCAGGTGGCTGAATATTGTAAATGAACGTAACCCATTCGGAGACCCGCGACCGAAATCCTCTCCGATCTAGCTGGCCGACAAGCAGCCACCGCGTGAATGGGTTACGGTACACGGATTGGTTGACCGGTTGGTACCATCCGTTGGCACTACTCAGACTTAACGTCTAGAACCGATGAGAGGTCGGTTCCGCGTTCGCACGTAGACATTAAAATAATCATTACAAAGGATTTAACAAGTGGGCGAACAATCAAAACATAAAAAAAAAAACAGTTCTTATTTTTGTTGATGGGCATAAAAGCCATTTAACAATGCGTCTCAGCGATTTCTGTAATGAAAATGGTATAATCCTGTATGCACTTCCACCAAACGCGACACATTTGATTCAACCTGCTGATGTAAGTGTTTTCAAACCGTTGAAGTCGGAATGGAAAATTACCGTGCATGAATGGGCAACTCAACTTGAAAATGTGAACAATGTATTGACAAAGTCATCTCTTTGCCCATTGATAAAAAAAGTCTTCGAAAAAGAAAATTTGCCTGCTGCAATCAGTAACGGTTTCCGCAGATGTGGATTGTATCCATGCAATCCGAACGCGTTGGATTATTTGAAATGCGTACAAAATAATCTTGAGAGATATCATAATAATGCCACCAACAATACAAAATCCTCAGAAGCAAAAGTTAGGAAACGAGATTTGAATACGGCAATAAAGACAATTAATAAAATAAGTAACGATTTAGAAAAAGCTGGAGTTGACGTCAAACCCGTTGTCAATGTTTTAAGCATAGCAAGGGATAGTATAGGAGCTGAAAGTTGTGATACAACAAAAAATTAAACAAGTGACGCGATCGACATTGATAATATAAGCGCAATTATTCATACTGACAGAAACCAATCACAAATAGCTTCAGAATCAGCTGAAATTCCAGATGTAACTTTGCCAATTATAGGTGATTACACGTTAGAAAATAATTTATTCACTAGTAAGTAAGATGCAATAATTGTGAAGAGGAATTGACTAGTGACACGGAGATGAATGATTTAAAGAATATTGAATGTGACAATTGCCCTGCATGGTACCATATGAAGTGTCTTGAATTCGCTGGAGAATTTTATGAAAATGTTTTTGATAAAAACTTTGTGTGCAAAACGTGCAATAGTAAAGAGGCTGAATATAGGGTAGAATGAGGCTGAGTTGTGGATAAATGTGGCTGACTACTGGGAAAAAGTGCCTAATTTTGTTTAATGTTGATTTTTTATGTGATAATAATAGAATTATAACGTTTTGTTTATTTTTTTGGAAATTTGAAGAAATAACCTTTCTATCAATGACATGTGATTTTATTCATCGTCTTGAATATTTAAATTGTAGACCAAGAAAGTTTACATTCTCACCAAAAGGCTGACTACTGGGTATTTTACCCTATATATAGAACAGATATCCTCTAAACATGTTGGTTGCTTATTGAAGAAAAAATTTGTTTTATTTCCTCGCGACAACCAGTGGAAAAGGAACGAAAACAAAAACAAAATCCAACAAAATATTGCACGTTTTTCATGTTCTAGAAAACAGAAACAAAAAAAACACAACTTTTTTTATAGTGGAAACCGGGATAAGGATCCTTACCAAGTCTTATCGTTGTTTTTATATTGGCGACTAAAAATCGCTCGATAGGAAAGTGTGTCGTAATCTGGTCGAACGCCACCATTCTTTCTCGGAAACAGACCTCATTTCGTCAAATGCCCAGAAAATAATATTCCTCTCGCGAAGTGTTTTTGGTGGATAAATGCCACCAAAAACACTTCTCCCAAGATATCTTCCCTCAAGATTCTGATTTGGGAACAACACCCTTCTGGTAGGAGTACTCTCCTGGAACTTAGGGTTATAGCACTCTTTTATCGAATGGTTACCGCTGCGCCGATTGCGTTCAAATTTTGTATTCCGGAGCACTTTTTAATTCTAAAACCGATAAGGTGAGGAAAAATCCGATCCAAAACCTTTTTCAAAATAATTTTATTAATTTTAGTATCGAACTGACAGATGAGCACTACATTTATTCGTCAATTGACAACCTACACATTTATTCAATTGTGACCAGATGTTGTCATATAACACAATTGAAGAACATAACTTCTAAAAACTAAAGAGCTGCCCTTGTCAAGAATAGAAGGGTGCTCTTTCAAAGAATAGAAGGGTGCCCTTCCAAAGAATAGAAGGGTACCCTTTTAAAGAATAGAAGGGCACCCTTCTATTCTCAAGAGGAGCACTTTTCTATTCGATAGAAGGGTACTCTTCAAATGAATAGAAGGGTATCATAAAGTATAAAAAGGTACCCTTCTATTGAGTAGAAGGAAGAGTACAAGGATGCTTCCCTAGAGAATAGAAGGATGCCCTTCTATAGAATACACATCTAAAGAATAGAAGGTTGCTCCTCTAGAGAATAGAAGGGTGCTCCTCTAGAGAATAGAAGGGTGCCCTTCTAGAGAAAAGAAGGCTGCTCTTCTAGAACCCGTCCTTGCACAATATATTACAGCAGCATCGGGGATCTGCCATTTCAAATATAATTTAATTCCACCAAAATGTTATTGAAATGCAATTCCCATCCCATTTTCTTCAATTGTGTTATATGACAACATCTGATCACAATTGAATAAATGTGTTGGTTGTCAATTGACGAATAAATGTAGTGCTCATCTGTCAGTTCGATACTAAAATTAATAAAATTATATTGAAAAAGGTTTTGGATCGGATTTTTCCTCACCTTATCGGTTTTAAATTAAAAAGTGCTCCGGAATACAAAATTTGAACGCAATCGGTGCAGCGGTAACCATTCGATAAAAGAGTGCTATAACCGAACTTAGATTAGTTTCGCTATTCATTAGAACGCAATTATGTGTTAGCAACAATATTAACAGTAAATTCGCGCTTACGTGACAAAATACAATTCCTGTGGGGTTTCATATCAATTTAATTCATATTTAATTGCTCTAGAGTATCTCACACCATAATCATTTATAATCTGCCATTTAGTAACACCACAATATTTTCTACTTACCGTTGCATCGCTGTCGAGAGCACCTAGGGTTCTATTGTTTTCGGCCAGAAATGTTCGGAATTTTCGCTGTACAAACGTTTTAGCTGCAACTCGATTTCCCAAAATGAAGCCATTATTGTATAGATACATCACGTAGTCACCAGCTAATTCTGTAACCGAAAAAGTTAGCACTTGTTGCACCAAATGTTCACAAAATTATTCGAATTTTGACCATACCTTTGGAAATCATTTTGACAAATTAATTCTACACTAATCACAGCACTTATTACAAGCGAAACAAAATTTAGAATGGATCAAGTTAAACAATGTTCAGCTGCTACAATACTGATATCTGTATTTTTCAAAGAACAAAATATGGGACTGAAATCGCAACACAACAAACTAGAACCACAAACATCACAAAGCAACGGCACCCGAGCGATAAATGCAAGCCAAAATCAAGGGAAGCCGCATTGCATGCGTACAACAAATAATTTAACATCAACCACTACCAACTACCCCACATGATTCACTTATCTCGGAAAACCCGAACATACATACCTGCTCGACATGCATCTCCGATCACCAACACAAGCCCCTTTCCAAATGCATACTTTACTTTGCATGTGGTGCTTTGCTTTAGCGCTGCCCGTCTGTAAAAAACGGGGAGTTCCCGGTTTCGTTAAAGTGTGTTTAGCATGACAGCAACAAATGCATGCACTTATAGTAGAATAGCAAAACGTTCGGTCATTAGTACATGAACGTTGAGGTAATACCAATATTACTCATAATAAAGCTTTCAAATAAGCTTTTCATACGATCGATTTCCTTCTCATTTGTTGTTTATATTGATATCATTTTGCTTTCGCCGGCTACAGGCAAGGCAAGAATTTGGCGAAAACCTACGTAATTTCGCTATCGAAACACACAGGCAAATAAAGAAATCGTAGGTGCGAATAGTACTTTCTTTGAATTTGGAATTATTTTATTCAGGCAGATCAGAATGATTCCCTAGTTCTGTACGAACGATTTCATCAGATTTATATACATACAGTCTTCCACAAAAGTCAAGGTACAGTGATAAATATCATGAAAATTGTTTGATATTTTTATTTAAAAAACCTATAGTGATAAAAATTTTTTGGTATTACTTCAACTATAATCATTACACTTTAAATTCATGTAAAACAAAACGAAAATTCTGTCGTATTAATATATTATTACATATGATGTGTTGGAAAGTCAATGAATGAAGTCCACAAAAGTCATGGTACACCTAAAGAAAAATGATGCAAATTGTAATTATAGTCTTGCATAGTTATTTGAATTATACTTTTCTTAATATTTTGTCGGATATCCTTTCATCTGAATTACTGACTTCAGTCTTTTAGGCATAGAATATACCAATTTTTTAGTAAATTCGCTGCTGATTCTGGCCCACTCCTCCAATATAACATCCTTAAGCTGCGCCTTGCTTGATATCACTCTTTTTCGGATTTTTGTCTCAAGCTCATTCCAAAGATGCTCTATAGGGTTCAAATCAGGGCTTTGAGGCGGTGTAGCAAGCATGCGAGTATTGTACAATAGCCACATTCGAACTTTATGCGCAGTGTGCTTAGGGTCATTGTCCTGTTGAAACAAGAAATCTTCTCGTATACCTAATTTGGCTGCACTTTGTTTCATGTTGTTTCGTAGAATCTCTCAATAAGAGTTCTGGTCCATAGTATTTTCGATGAATGTCAGATTTCCTACTCCAGCAGCAGCCATGCAACTCCAAACCATAACACCACCGCCTTCATGTTTTACTGTTTTAATAGTGTTCTTGGGACTCAATGCTTCTCCTACTTTTCGCCAGACCCTCTTATGCCCATTTACACCAAATATACAAAATTTAGACTCATCCGAAAATAAAACATCCCAAAACGTTATTGGTTATGCTTTTGCAAATGTTATTCTTTTTTGTTTGTTTATGGAACTTACAAGAGGTTTTCTTCTAGGCGTACAAGATGAAAATACAGCTTCTACGGCAGCTCTACGCACAGTTTCTGCGCTAACCTCCTTCTTATCATTAATTCCAAGAACATCGCAGATTTTTCTACAGCTTAGAAATGGATCTTGTTTTACCATTCGCGAAATTTTTCTCTTGTCCTTTGCACTTAGTTTAGATGGACGACCTGTTCGGGGCACATTTTCCACTCTATTTTCCTTCTTAAATCGATTTATCACTTTTTGAATGGTTGACCGACTTCGCAACACTAGTTCAGCTATTTCAGAATATGATTTGCTCTGATTTGAATGCAGATTAATAATTATTTCACGCTCCTTAATACTCGACTCCTTTCCACTCATTTTTTAAAAATTTTATTAAATAAAAGATACACCACGAATACGGACGCGATATTAAAGACAGCGGCCTACGGTTGTTAACTCACTCTGATAATATGAACTTGGGGGATTCCCCTTTTTACAAATAACAGGGCATTTTCTGCAACTGTACCAAGACTTTTGTGGAGTAGAAAAGAGACATAGCCACCAAAAAATTATTGTCTTCAATGATCATTATTGCCGAATCCCTTTAAATTTATGAAAACTTAAATTCAACAGAACTCGTATTATTACCATTTCATAACTTTTGGTTTTCAAATAAAAATATTGATTCAGTAATACAATTTTCAGTTACCGATTCTCTGTACCTTGACTTTTGTGGAAGACTGTATGTATATATGTATGTATGTATGTACATACATATGGTTAACTCAAGTTGATAAGAACATGTTCATACCAGAACGGGTTTCAAATGAATCTAGGAGACTTTCCACTGTTGGTACCGACTGATGAATAAACGTAAAGTCAAAAAAAAACTTTTATTGCATATTCATTTATACACAAAACATCGATGCAACGAACAAGACGCATTAGAGCTTATGTATAGTATATTTGAAGAAAACTTCATTATGTTCTCGCGTTGATAATCCCCTTCATTAAAAAGCATTTAAAACATATTGAAAACTCACTAGTGCTCTGGATTGTTGATTTGAAAATTCCAAATAAACTGTGTTTGTTCCGATAACAATTGCAAATCTGGTTGTCTTCATGTATTCTTATTTTAAAAGCAAACATTCAATTGGCTGTAATTGCTTTGAACGGGATATAACAGTCAATGTTACGAAATTCGTACCATTTGAGTCCAAAAAAGTTCAACTTTTTACTGACTTCCTCAGGAAACAGGGTTATCAATTCGCCCCGTATACATATTTATTTTTTGTTGCTTTTTTTATGAACGTACGAATATGTTCACGCATAACCTTTGAACGGGGATAGATAAAAGAGTCTTATTTCCAGCAAATAATAGAAATTCCTTTCTTTTAGGTTCGATTAAGAGGACATGAAAATTATCTAACGGTTGTAGTGAAATGTGGTTGGAAAAAATGTCCATAGAGGACTGCAGCAATGGTCTGCTGCCTCAGCGGAAGAGGATGGTAGTATCCCCCGAGATTTGGCCTTGTCTGAGGACGCGTGAGTGCGCTGGCAGGCAAGCGTTGCGGTGTCGTGGGGCGGGCTTTAGCACAAGGACCCACTACAAAAATATTTTGCATTCACGAATTAAAAAGGATCGAACGCTGATCGACTGGCGTCGAGGCTGAGATAACATACTAAGGGTTGAAATGCTTGTTCGAAGAACAAATTGGGCCGGGCAAAACGGACGGACTTGCGGACCACAAATAAGAGTGGGGCATCCAGGTAGAAGCGGTGCCCCCTCGAACCCTCCCAACCGGATCAAGATCCAAACGTAGACGTGGCCATATATTTCCCATTTCAGAAAAACATAATTTGCATGAATTTTTCTATCAAATGAGAAATGTAAACGTGGCCAATTTATGTTATAGTATTATGTGATCGAATCACATAACACTATACCATAAAAGGGTACGTGAGCGGAAGGCCACTCTACCCGGGCAAGAGCCCCTACAAAACAAAAGAAGCGAAGGGCGCGCCTGATGGCTAGCTCATTTCAGTGGAGGAGCCTGCGATCATTGTGGGTCCTATACCCGGTCAGATTAGAGAAAAGGAAAGATCTAGGGTATAAGTTTAATAATTCATTGTATTTTTATTGGACTTTCTTTACTGATAATTTTTTTTAAACTATATTTACTGTGCAAATTTCAAACAGCTTGTAAACTCGAAATACATTCACCATGTGTAGTAATAGAGCAGTTACCCTATCAAACTGCTCTAAAACTTTCCTATCTCCTTCATCCCTACAGCATGGTAATCAAGTAGACATTAATGATTATGCAGTTTAGAATTCTTTTAAATATCCAAGGCCTTCTTTAAAATTTTCAACAATCAAAAATATGGCTATAAATAAAAATGCTCGTTTTGAATTCGGCGCAGGCAAAGGGTTAAAGAAAATTCATGCATAATCTACTAATTCACTACACAACCGCCAAATCATTTCCATCTAGAAAATCCTACTATGACTTGAAAGTATGTAAAACACACATTCTCTCACCCAGCTCATCGTAATCCTAGACATACAAAATATACATTTACACTCATAGAATTGTTAGTAATAACTCTTATCAGTAAATAATCTACTCAACGCAACTTGGTATTCCATGCATCCCCTCCGCGGATGCACATTTACATTCAGGCACGTCGCACAAACCATTTAAGCTCCACAACCTGCCTCTATACATTTGCGTGCAGTTTGTATTGATCACATGATGAAAATTTTCGATCCAATTCAACATCAACAATAGCTACAACAACATCAACAGCATCCAGATCTACAGAGTCATGGTATGCTATTGAATCCTACACAGCAAGCACGCTCGTCGCGATCGTCGTCGTCAGCTCTGTAGTGAAATGATATTTCAAAGGTCCGTGAAGGACTGCAGCGATGGTCTGCTGCCTCGGCAGAAGAAGGTGTCAGTATCTGCCGAGAATGCCCTTGTCTGGGGACGCGTAAATGCGCTGGCAGGCTAGCATTGCGGTGTCGTTGGGCGGGTTCATTCCCCCAGCACAAGGACCCACTACAAAGAATTTCGCATTCACGAATTTTTGGGTTCGAACAAAAGCAAGGCGACCGAAGTCGCAAAAATTCTAAGCAACCATACCGAGAGGAAAAGACTTGTTCCGAGAACAAGTGAAACAAGTAAAATTGGGCGGAATTAGGGTAACTTCGTCTTTACCCGAAGAGGCTCATGGCCCACAAATGAGAGAGGGGATACCGGGTGGTGATGGAGCCCCCGTGCACCCACCCAACCGGATCAAAATCCATAATTGTTGCAGTGGCCAGGTATTCCACTTCTGAGCGGAAAACTCATACAACTTAACTTGCATGAGCCTTCCCATCAGAGGAGAAGTACCCCGGTGACCAATTTATGCCATAGAATTATGCAATTCGATTACATAGCCCTATGTCATAAAGAGGCACCTTGCTTGGGCCACGCAACCCGCGCCGTCACCTGAAACAAAGAAGGTTAGTATGTACCCGGCGGCTGACTCATGTTTTGTGGTGAAAGCCTGCCACCGTACCGGGTCCTATACCCGGCCAAACCCAACGTAATGGAAAGATCGAAAGGTACCGGGTATCAATTCATTTTTATTTATTCCAATCCATATAAATATACATAAATATTAAAGATAATTTAATATATATTTTATTATTTTATATGTAAATTAAAATTATTTAATGTTCTCTTTAATTAATTTTTATATCAAAAAAAAAAATTTTTTTTTTAATTAGATTTTTATATTCTTTTCATTATAAAATATTTTAAAATAAATTGGAAATTTTTATATAATAATAAATTTTTTAAATTTATATAAAATAGATATATATTTAATAAAAATGTTTAAATTAAAATGAATAGGTACTCACCAATATCCTAAACGAGCGCTCGCTGAAGATATGGTGATGACGGAGACCTAGTTTTCTAGTTTTCAACAACATTTATTGATTCGACGGAAAAACGTTATGAATATGAACCAGAAATGATCGAAAAATTGCTTTACATAAGGAAAAGAACGAAAATATAAAGCAGCTATTTGCATAAACCGCTGTTACTACAACAAAAAAAAAATATTGCGATACTAATGGGTTGGCTGAAAATTTGTTATTCACGACAGACAGATATATTTTTATGTAATTATGTTTTCTTTTTGTTTTCGATTCCTCTGTCTCTTCTCCAATGAATGTGTTCCTCGGTTATCAATAATAGCTTAAAATCTTTCTCGCCGTTTATTTTCAAAAATTAGTAATCCTTGTTGTATTTGTTATTAGAACTCGGTAAAAGATTCTAGTTTTGTCGATTTCTTATTTTTTCTTCTCTGTATATGTTTAATAGTTTCGGAAGCAACAAATATTGTGGTGTGGCGGGTGTGTGAGAAGATTTTCTTTTACTCTTCCCCTCTCCTCGTTGATTATTCACTATCCCTCTGCTTTTCACGATTTTCACTCGGGTCGTTCGACAATATCTTCTAATCCCCTCCGTTTTCAACTTCTTTACTATCATTTTTCCCAAGTATGCACCATACAAACACAGAATATATTCCATGAAAGTGTTCTATGTACTTCTGTGAAACGTTCCCTTTTGTTTGTATTTTTACGATTCATCTCTGTGTGCACGCTTCTTCAATAAGTATTGTGGAAGAGTTTCCGAACTTGTATTGGACATTAATTTTCGTATGCACCTTATAGGAACTCTGGTGATTATTCCGTTAGCGCTAATTTTTTGGCGTCAACGAATGCGAACCACACATAGGAATGAACAATGGATTCTCGCAAAGTACCCTACACATGCACTGTACTTTAACACCAACGATTTCACACGAAACGATTTCTTTACTCAATGAAAGCGAAGTAGAATCCCAGCATTTCGACAAATTTCCGACAAAACCGCTAATTTTTATTTTCAAATTCTTTACGTGTTAAACGCATTGAGTATATAATTGTTACTAGATTCGGCGGAAAATCATTTAAGCCTTCTGTAATTATCGGTTCAAATAATATGGCAGATCACAGCTACTGTTTACTTAATTTACACACTTGCAAATTGTTTCTCGGTTTCATATCTCCTTTGGGGACCTGATTATTTCTGGGAGCTAAAGAACAACTTTTCGACATATGGTCTAAGAGAGGGAGAAACCTTTGCACACCCGAGCGAAAACACTTCCACCATACATTTTGACGGAGCACGAGCTTTATTCCACTTTTCACTCCCCACACGACTCACGAAGCGTTCACAATTTTCACAATAACTTAAGCAGATTCTCAATTCACTACACCGTTTGCTTAAATTTCCAATAAATACAAATACCGCTTTCCTTCGACGAACAATTTACTTTTCAATCGCGACATTCCCGCTCGCTCCGCTTTCATTCTTTCCTCCGCGACAACACGAACGCAACTCCCTCCAAATGTCTCGCGGTAGGTTCTCCGCTCCATGCGATCATCGCGACCCGCAATGTTAATGTGCCCCCGCGGATGGGATGCATCGTATCTCAAGTTGTGTTGAGTAGATTGTACACTCATAAGAATTGTTACTAACAGTTCGATGAGTGTAAGTGTATATTTTGTATGTCTAGGAGTATGATGAGCGGAATGCGAGAATGTGTATTTTACATACTATCAAGTCATAGTAGGATTTTCTATATGGAAATGGTTTGCTGGTTGTGTAGTGATTTAGCAGATCTGGCCTATATTATGCAGGAATTTCCTTTAACCCTTTGCCTGCGCCGAATTCGAATCGAGCATTTTTTGTTATATTGAATAATAAAAATATAAAATCAATAAATTGACACAAAAAAAAGATAAAATTTAAATTTTACATGAAATTATCAAATAATTTAAAGTAATAAAATAATAAATTTAACTAACTGCTCGATTACTACAGCTCAACAACTTGCCTCTTCACATTTGGGGGGAGTCTCTTGCTGATCGTCACCGCGGGCACATCGCGTGAAGTCCACCAGCAACTGGACAATCATAATAAGCGATATGAAGAAAAGATTCGATTAGCGTGTGATAGAACATTGTAGTTGGATAGTGGCTGCAATAAAACAATGAAAATAGGAATAGTATTGTTTATGTAGTTTTCCTAGTGAGATAATTCATGTTCTATTGCACAATTGACGAAGTGTAATGCGTGAGTGGAAAGTGAAGTCATTGGACTGATGTGCGTGGATTAAGCTGAGAGCCGTCAATTGCCAGTGAATTATCATCATTTCTTTGGCTCTGGTTGATGCAGCATCCGCGAGGATGTGTGCGCTATCGCCGTCGTTGGAGTTTTGTTTTGTTTGATTTGCCACTTCTATGCAAGCAGTTTTTGCATGAGAACTCCGTTACCCGTGAAAATTAGACAAATCTTTCTCCCAGTTAAACATTAGAGTTCTTTAACGGTTCTCTATTGTCATATAAATTCCAAGCGCGAGTGTGGGTGTGCGTGCAAACTTTGTGCGGGTGTGTGTGATTTGTGCGTGTAGAGAAAAGCGAATTCACACAAATAAAACGTCAAATAAAATAAAACGAGCCATTGCCGTCGAGGAAAGTTACAAAAAAAGAATTTCGGTGGCGAAATATTTATTTCGGCGGTCGTAGAGCTTCGTATAGCCCTCGCTTGTGGACCCCTTTTGGATATTCTGAGCTCCGGGAACGAGTCCCCTTTGTGTGCCTCTTCGAAGAAAAATTTTTCTTAGAGTCGAAGAAAAGATATAACTATCCTAAGTGTAGTCAAATAAGTGAAACTACACCCATAATTCATTTAGTGCATGAAATAATCGAATTAATGAAAGTAAAATTATAAAATTTAAATAAAACTGTGTTATCATTCCTAATAGAAGAAGAAAATAAAATATTCATACATTTAACTTCCCGCACGCGCACATTTATCAATTCAATTATTTTTCCACATCAATTCTATTAATCAAAGATATCGTTACTTGTCACATTTTAAGAGAATATTGAGAAAGAAATTCTTGTTCATATTCTGAATAAAATACAAAAGAAAACTTCGCATTTTCCGTCGAATTATGATTTTTCGTGTTGCCCTCACATACAAGGCGGTCATACAAGCAACGCTACAAGCAGCACGAACCAACAACAGACTGCAAATACGGGCAGCAGCAGTAGTCAGAATTTAAGTGCAATCTCTTCTGCAAATCAATCCACAACAGGTGGTAGTAGTGGTCATCATTCACAAAATCAGTCACAACAACAACTGCAAAGTCAGTACGACGATTTATATCCTGCGCAAACTCCTGTAAACGCGGCAGCCCCATCGTCCTCGTCATCCACCGCTAATAGATTGGCAGCAGCGTGGTGTCACGTGGTGGAGCGATTGTTACTTCCACCTCATCATCTGTCCCCAACAATCACCACAAGATCAATTCTCCGAGCGGTAATGATTTGTGGATCCCATAAGTGTGCATTATTAGTAGTGTCTGAAAACCGTATTGCTTTAACGGGTTATAAACTTGTATCTCTAGGTGAATTATAAAGCAACGATCAATTCAAAACCTGCATCGTCATCGAGCGCTTGACGGACCATGTGGGTAAGTACCCAGCTTTTGTAAATTATTTATTATATTATTTTTCTACTATTTGCTATATTTACTACCGAAAATCCCGTTGTATGAAAATTTTTTGTCTATTTTATGAGTTACATACGGCGCCTTCATATGAATCAAAAATTACTCGTGCCTTAATTCAAAAAGAAAAAAAAATGAAAGATAATGTTAAAATAATTCGAATAAATTTTACTGGGTTATCTGAACTTGAAGCGAAGAATAAATAGGTGACAAACAATAATTAAAGATCGAAATAAATTACTTGAATTTGAATAACGAAAAGCAATCTGACAAGAAAATTTTATAGCGAAAGTTTTTGAGGCTGAATTTTTCTAAATACATTACCATTTCCATAATATATGCATTGTGATGAGTCAAAATGGAATACATATGTATTTTTAACAAGAAAATAAAAACAATGATTAGTTAAAATGAACCGTCGGTCTTTCCGTTCTTTCTCCTCTGACCGCGTATAGGACCCGGTGCGATGGCAGGCTCTCTACGCCACAAATGAGCCTGCCATCAGGCATTAACTAACTTGGTTTTGTTTCAGGTGACTTCGCGGGTTGAGTGGCCCGAGCAAGGTGCCTCTTTATGACATAGGGTTATGTAATCGAATTGCATAATTTAATGGCATAAATTGGTCACCGGGGTACTTCTCCTCTGATGGGAAGGCTCATGCAAGTTAAGTTATATGAGTTTTCCACTCAGAAGAGGACGACCTGGCCACTACAACATTTATGAATTTTGATCCAGTTGGGCGGATGCGCGGGGGCTCCATCACCACCCGGTTGCCCCTTTCTTGTTTCTGGGCCATGAACATCTTCGGGTAAAGACGAAGTTACCCTAATTCCGCCCATTTTTACTTGTTTCACTGTTCTCTGAACAAGTAAATTTCTCTCGGTATGGTTGCCTACAATTTTTGCGAATTCGGTCGCCTTTCTTTTTGACCCCAGAAATCCGTGAATGCGAAATTCTTTTGTAGTGGGTCCTTGTGCTGGGGGAACGAACGCGCCCCACGACACCACAACGCTAGCCTGTTAGCGCATTCACGCGTCCTCGGACAAGGGTATTCTCGGCGGATACTTACATCTTCTTCTGGCGAGGCAGCAGACCATCGCTGCAGTCCTTTGCGGACTTTGAAATTTACCTATTCACCAAACATGTTATATCATTTCTTCGAAGTGGCAAAATAACGGTTTAGTGATCATTTAATGCAATTATTTCCAGCTGTGTGGTTTCTTCATTTGTATCTATTATTACTTTCTTATTCTTCTTTGTAGCACTACAGCCCTTCTCGGGCCTTATCTTAGAGATAGTTAGAGTATCTCATTTTCGTGACCGTATTGATTTTTTCGGAAGTTGGTTTGGTCAGTACCATGCTTCCGTGTGCTTGCTCAGCTATGATATGATCTGATTAAACCAGTACATATCACCGCTGACTGAACACTCATTTTTTAGAGTTCATATACAAAAAGAAAGGAATTGTTCGAAAAAAAGAATGAAATTTGGATTTTGAATAACATCTTTATTCACCGACGGTTCGATTTCAACTCCAAGCAAAATAAAATGAAAAGTACAATATTTCATTAGAATCTAATCTAAAAATAGCACAAGCAGAGCAATTTGATATAACTGCACTCACACTGGAATCTATCACAGATCAATATAGAATTATTTGTAGTGAAAGTAAGTTGATAGAAACTTGCCCGTGCAGGACTGCAGCGATGGTCTGCTGCCTCAGCGGAAGTTAAGATCCGCCAAGATTGGCTTTGTCTGGGGAAGCGTGAATGCGCTGGCAGGCTAACGTCGTGGTGTCGTGGGGCGGTTCTTTACCCCTAGCAAAAGGACCCACTAAAAAAAACTTTCGCATTCACGAATTAAAAGGGTCGAATGCCGAGGTCGAGGCCGAGGTAACCTACCAAGAGTTGAAATCTTTGTTCGAAGAACAAATTGGGCCGAGGAAAAACGGAGGGACTTGAGAGACTTCGTCGTTATCGACGATACTTATGGCCCACAAATAAGAGTGGAGGTGGTGCCCTTTCGCACTCTCCCAACCGGATCAAGATCCAAACTTAGGCGTGGCCATGCATTTCCCATTTGAGTGAAAAATTCATACAAAAGTACTTTGTATGACTCTTTCCCTCAAATGAGAAATACAAACGTAATCGATTTGTGCTGTAGCGTTATGTAATGAAATCACATAACTCTATATCATAAAAGGGTATGTTTAGGATTCAAACACAAAAAAAGGAATTGTTCGAATAAAAGAATGAAATTTAGATTTTGAATAACATCTTTATTCACCGACGGTTCAATTTCAAGTCCAAGCAAAATAAAAAGAAAAGTACAATATGCCATTAGAATGTAATCTAAAAATAGCACAAGCAAAGCAGCAAACATCATAAACTTCCTCGGCACAACAACAAATACAATCCAACATTCTGAATTGCAACCGTATGATCGTAAATACCTAACGGATGGCAAAATATCCAAAAACGTTTAAATGCGAATTGTATAAGCTAGAATGTAATGTTGTTGCTATCGTTATCGGTTGTATAGCAATGCGGGGCTCGATGGGGTAATATTGGATAATAGTTTTTGATTGTACGGAAATGCAGCGTTCGATGGGCCGAGACTGAACATTCTCCCCCCGTTGAAAGCGTTGCTTGCAATATTTTCAACTATGTTATTACTGCATCTCGATTTTTGTAGAACTACGATGTCCAAGGTTAAATACTGTGGATAATTATGTTGGCTGTTTTACGAAAAATTTCAAGGAATGAAGGAATGATGATGGGATGCATTGGAATTTTTAAGCATTTAAGTTGCGGGTATTAATAGGAAGTATATAAAGCTTGGATATTGGTATTTTAAACGTGTTGTCTTTCGTTTGAATGTTTGCGACGCGTACAAGACCGTCCGATCCAGGCTGAGTGTCTACAACACGTCCCATTGGCCAGCGAGATGGCATTAATCGATCTTCCTTCATAATCACCAGATCTCCGATTTCCAAGTTTGGTTCGATCTTATTCCATTTCGGGCGTTGTTGAAGTCGTGACAGATACTCGTTGCTCCACCGTTTCCAAAACGCTTGATATATTTGTTGTACGACCTGCCATCTTGTAAGACAATGAATTTGCAT
Source organism: Odontomyia ornata (assembly GCA_963969285.1). Taxonomy (NCBI): domain Eukaryota; kingdom Metazoa; phylum Arthropoda; class Insecta; order Diptera; family Stratiomyidae; genus Odontomyia; species Odontomyia ornata. The sequence goes on along the minus strand of OZ017742.1, from coordinate 105,878,924 downwards.
GTCCAACAACGATGGCTCGGGAAGCGTGAGTAAGCTATCGCCAAAATGTCCTAGTGTTAAAGGCGTCAGATCACTTGGATCCTGTGTGGTTTCGCAGAGCGGTCGTGAATTCAGGCAAGCTTCTATTTGTGTCATAAGAGTGGTGAACTCTTCAAATTTCAGAGTAGTTGATCCAATGGTGCTTTTCAAATTATATTTGGTGGATTTGACACCTGCTTCCCACAGTCCTCCAAAATTAGGCGATGCTGGGTGATTATAATGACATTTTACACCTTCGTTTTCCAGAGTCGAAGCGATCCTTTTTCCTATTGTGTTGGCTATTGTTCTACGTTATTTTTTTCAAAACAGCATTAGCGCCCACGAAATTTGTACCACAGTCGCTATATATATCTGTGCACAAACCCCTTCTGGAAGTAAACCGCTTAAATGCTGCCAAAAATCCATTAGTGGTGTGGTCACTTACGACTTCTAAATGTAGCGCTTTGGTTGAGAGACATATAAAAATTGCCACATATCCTTTGTAACTTTTGGCTCCTCTTCTCGAATTTCTCGAATTATTAATTCTGTGAGGTAATTGTTGTGAGGTAAGATAATTCCGTGTTTTTCATCGAAAGTCATGTCCGCATGGCGTAGTCTGCTTCTGACTCGTAAAAGGTGATCAGTATGCAAAAATGGATCAAGCTTTAATAGTGTGCTTACTCGTGAAATGGGTTTTCCTGTTCTCAATTAAAGAATTTACTTTTGAAAATGATGGAACTGAATTCTTTTGATCCAAAACGATAACGCATGATGAATTTCTTCGGATTTCAAGTACGATGGTTCTCTCCCTTCAGCCTTCAGATTTTTTTGAATTTCTAGTTCGGTGGAAGAAATATTGGAGGGGTTTGGTCACATTTGGGCTTCTGATTTAAGCCAATGAGGTCTGTCCCACCACAAAGTGCATTTTCTTAAGCCTGCTGGTGAGAGTCCTCGAGATGCTACGTCGGCAGGGTTTTCCTTCGATGGTACGTGCTTCCAAGTATTGGCACCTAACAATTCATGGATTTGAAATCCGCCTGATTTTATGATAGTCTTGACTTGATTCGTTTTTTCTATAGCTTTCGGAATGGTGAAGTCGCCAGTAATTAAGTCGTCCACGTACATGTCGTTGAATATAGATTTGGATCCGGTCGGATGTCTTTCTTCTTTATCTGATGCTAGTTGCTTCAAAGTTCTAATCGCTAGGAACGGAGCATTTTTAGTTCCAAAGGTAGCAGTTGTGAGTGCAAAGTCTTCTATGGGAGCATTGGGTGTCTCGCGCCAGACGATACGTTGAAAGTTTGAGTCTCTTGGATTTACCCTGATTTGGCGATTCATTTTTTCAGCGTCGGCCATAAGAACAATAGAATGTTTTCTCCATCGAAGTAGTAACGTTGCCAAATCGTCTTGAATTGTTGGTCCTTTCATAATAACGTCATTCAATGATATCCCGCTTGATGTTTTTTGGGAGGCATCGAACACAACACGAAGCTTGGTGGTACAACTACTTTCTTTAATGACTGCGTGATGTGGGAGGTAACAAGAAGCGTATGTCACATTCCCGTTGCGTTCCAAAATAGTATGATTTTCTTCGGTAGTTTCCACTCGATACATATGTCCAAGAGTCAAGTATTCATTCAAACAATTAGAGTACTGGTGCTTTAATTCAGGATGCCTCTGGAAACGAATCTCCATTTGATGGAGCCTATTAATGGCTATATCTCATGACTTGCCCAGGTATTGACCGTCTGAACACCGTTTAATGTTTTCTTTGTAGAAATTTTCACATTTTTCTTCTTCTTCGGTGATGACTTTCTCCGTTGGTACTTCCGCCAATTCCCAAAATAGTTTTAACTGACTATCGAGTTCGCATTTTATGTGGAAATTTTGAATACTAGTGGCTCGAGGGTGACCAGTTCTAGAAGTGTCCCCGGAGAGAATCCATCCCAGAATGGTTTCTTGTGCGATTGGTGTTCCTGATGGGCCCTTTCTGAAATCCGGTTGCATAATTTTCGCGTATACATCAGCCCCAATAAGTAGATTGATCCTCCTTGGTTGATTAAATGAAGGATCTGCCAATTTCAAGTCCTGAATATGATCCCATTGATTACAGAAGATCATTCGACTGGGGAGAAGATTTGTCAATGTTTTTAAGACAAAACAGTTTATGCTAACTTTATTGAAGTTATCGAGGGGTTTAGGTTGCAAATTTACTCTACTAGCAGTTCTTCCTGCCTTAATATGACCAAGGCCCATCACATCCGCACTTGTGGAGTCTCTTTGTAACCGAAGAGTTTGAGCTGTAGCCTCTGTAATGAACGAAGCTTGCGAACCAGGATCTATTAAGGCTCTCAATGTCTGTTCGATTCCCGATGGCGTTTTTACTTTACTCATTGCAGTTGCTGGTAATATTTCTTTGCTTTTGAAAGAGTTATTTGCCATGTATGAGTTGATATTCTGTTCGGCCGAAGATGATACGAAAGCTTGTGCTTGAGGAGACAATTGTTGGTCTTGATTCAAATTTCTATTTGTGGATGTACGTATATTAGCGGTCCCGGTTGCTGTATTTGAATCCGAAGTGTTCCGATGGAGCAGCGTGTGGTGTCGCTTCTGACAGACCCTACAGCTATGTTTGCTAGGACAGTTTGATGAAAAGTGCCCTTGCCCTAAGCAATTAATACATAAGCCATTAGCCTTGATTGTATTAAATCTCGAAGCATGTTTCATCACGAAAAATTCTGGGCATTGTCGAAGATTATGTGATTGAAAGCATACACAACATATAGGTGTGGTAACGGTGTGGTAACGGTGTGGAATTTTCTAGTTTGCACAAAGCTCTTATCTAGTTTGGCATCCCTTAAACCTTTGGAGTGTGCAGATCTGAAGGACTTAGGTGGGAACGCTTCCAATGCTCCGAAAAGAACCTTTTAAAAAGTTTTGAACTTCTTTCCATTTTAATAAATCCGTTCGGCCACTGAGACTTTGCTCCCAGAGCAATCTCGTAGTTGGTGGCAGCTTTTCGATCGTGATGTAGACTATCAAGTCATCCCAAGTGCCGACAGGTATGTCTAAAATTTCAAGAATTTGTAGGCACTCTTCAGTGGTATCAAGCATAGCTCTAATACACTCGCAGTTCTCATAGACCGTTGTATTTTGTGATAAAAGGCGCTTTAATTGAGTATTTACCAGAGCACGTTTGTTATTATATCGCTCTGTTAGAAGCTGCCAAGCAATGTCGTAATTGATATTGGTTACTTGGATGATGAGCATCTCCGGAAACATGAAGCTTGAGATATTGCAATTTTTGAGCAGGGGATAAACTTCGATTCTCATGAACAAGATGCTTAAACAAATCGTAAAACTAAAGCCAGTTTTCGTAATCACCGGGAAATTTCGGCAGTTCTATTCTTGGTTTCTTTATTTGACTGAGCCGCCATTGCAACCTCGGAAGACGCTTCGTGTTTCTATGTCACCTTTACTGGCTCGGATGGCCAATCTGTGATAAAGGCTTCTTGAATGAGAGAGTAAGATTGAATGTTTAATTCTTCGACGTCGGAATAGACGTGGTTTTCAAAATAAGTTTTGCCGATAGGCGAAAGAATCTCATTGTCCACTGCCTTTAACGCTACAATTTTCACTTTGCGAGCTTGAAAATCATCCCAATACTCTTTAAGCATTTGAAGCCGAGCTGAATAATAGGACTTTGTCCTCCTGTCTTCTCCATCCTTCTTTTAATTTCTTATATATCTTTCAGGATTTTCTCTTAAGTTGGATTGTTGCTCGATCAGTTCATCCCTCGTATTCAATTTGTAGGTTAATGTAAATACTGATAAAGAAAAATATTTACCAATTCAGTTACCAGTCGCGTTATGTGCTAATTCCAACACGGGGTTCACAATAGAGTATTTTTCTCAAAAATTCAATGATACTAGAGTACAACGTCCACTTTCAAAGTCCCTTTGCCACAAAAAGTCACTACAGTTAAAACTTTAAATTTAGAATTCAAAACTAAAGAGTTCAAAGTCACTGTTCACAAAATCATAAGAATTCGAATTTTAAATGTTACCACGCAGTTTCACTAGAGTTCTAATTGCGTTTAGAGAAGGCTCTCTAGATTTCAAATTGTTTTCACAAATCACTAGTGTTCATAAAGTTTCCGATATTCTTAACAAATCACATGAGTTCAAAATGATATCAAACTACACAATTCACGAGAGTTTAAAATGTTTTCAAAATTCACAAAATCACTAGATTTCAAAATATTCGAAATGGATAAAACATCCGGCTCGACGGACCATGTTTAGGGTTCAAACACAAAAAGAAAGGAATTGTTCGAAAAAAAGAATGAAATTTAGATTTTGAATAACATCTTTATTCACCGACGGTTCGATTTCAAGTCCAAGCAAAATAAAATGAAAAGTACAATATATCGTTAGAATGTAATCTAACAATAGCACAAGCAAAGCAGCAAACATCATAAACTTCCTCGGCACAACAACAAATACAATCCAACATTCTGAATTGCAACAGTATGATCGTAAATGCCTAACGGATGGCAAAATATCCAAAAACGTTTAAATGTGAATTGTATAAGCTAGAATGTAATGTTGTTGCTATCGTTATCGATTGTACAGCAATGCGGGGATCGATGGGGTAATATTGGGTAATAGTTTTTGATTGTACGGAAATGCAGCGTTCGATGGGCCGAGACTGAAAACTCATAGTCTGTCCGAAAAATCCCCTGAACTAAATCACGTTGTTCCGAACGAGATTTGAACCTAGGGCCTTCGGCTTATGCGTTCATGCTCTAACCACTAGACCACACAGACTATATCTATTATTACTTTACTGAGTTCTAACTGTACCTCACTTTCTTTTTGAATAAGGCTCGGATTTCTGAATTTCAATTTTTTCACTCTTGAAAGGCTTAGCTCTCAATAAAACTTTAGTCATAAAAATCTCGATTCAAGTGTTTTTTTTAAATAATGAATTCGTTGAGTAAAATGTATAATACGTTAATTTATTTGTTCAACAACATCTTCCCCATCGGCGTCGTCGTTATCATTTCATCATCCAAAGACTCTCTCTTAACTGCATATTTGAATTCACACGAGAAATTAAGAATAGTAGATTTCTTTGAATGAAAATTTTCCCACAAGAAACCAGATGGGTCGTCAGCAAGTGAATTGAATTAAAACTTTTATCATCACAGTATCACGGTTCAGGCACCTTTGATATCAAATCAAAGAAAATTCAACTATCCCCGATTGACAATAGAGTCATTCCGTAAATATTGGCGACCGTGACAGGACTCAAATCTACAAGCATCGAATTTTCAATATAGATAAACTCATCGCCAACCCGGAGGTCACTGTAAAGGAGATTTAAAGGATTCCAACTTGGGAAAGGATTCTTCACAGCGAAAGACCCTCGAAGATTACCAAGAACGTTTGCGGTGGCTGGAAGTGGCATGGGATCAGTTCAACAGCAGGACGACTATTTTATCAGTGACTACTACACTTCCATCGCATCACTCTATTCAAAATACAAGGAGTTATTTGAAGCATAAATCAAAACTTTGTGGACGAATATTCAGCCATAGATCCCATACGCCATTCGCTGAGGAAGGCAAACACCATTAGTACCAGTTGGATCAAATTCTACGCAGACTGGCGGATACGACATCCAGGCAACTAACGGCCTTCTATCAATTTCAGAAAAAAGTTATTTCCGAACTACTGGCACCAAGTTGAAGCTCTACATCATCAGATATGTAAAGCTGTTGATAGTCCCGAAACATTTGGCTACGACTTTAAGGAATTCTTGAACCGAAAGGACCAAGTTTTTAACGCCAATGTTTCATTAACTGACCATCTTCAGAGAAGTAGGCCACTGCAGATACTAGTGACCGATCAAACATTACAATCCGATGGTAGCATGGAAATTAAGCTTCCCAAAGAAGAAATTCCGAAGTTCGACGGCAACTATTTAAATTGGCATCAGTTCTACGACCTGTTTTCGGAGGTGGTTTACAAGCAGGATATTTCATCATGTGAAAAGTTGTAGTATCTTCAAACCAAGCAATCAGGTGAAGCCGGAAATTTAATTAAACACTTGCCACTATCCAATGAAAACTACTCTGCAGCATGGGAAATTCTAAAAGAACGCTACGAAAATCCGAGACTAATTGCAAACGCACTATTATCGAATCTACTTGGACAAGCTTTTCACACGATTGAGTCAGCTGCGAACATTAAATCACTCCACGGTACGACACGCGAATATTTAAAAAGGATATTTAAAAGGGTTGGAATCGCAACCACAGGATGGTATCCCTTGTTGTTGTTTATACTTATTCGCAAGTTGCACAAAACTACACACGTGCTGTTTGAGCAGTCAGTAGCGCATCCAAGACAACTACGAACTATCAAAGGGCTCTTGAAATTCTTAGAAAATGGATTCCAAGCCCAGGAAGCGCTCGGCTACAAGATCAAGGCAAAGGACGAAAACAGTAAACATCCACAAAGGCTTTAATGGCAGTGTACGCCAACAATTGTATTGCTTGCAACGCCTTACACTCGCTTTTTACGTGCAAAACTTTTCTGACATTCCCCCCGAAAATAGAGTGAAACTTATTCAAAGGCATTCAAGATGTGTAAACTGCCTAGAAGCAGACCATCCGTCGAAGAATTGCACCAGGGGAACCTGCAAATGTTGTTCCATAAAGCACAACACGTTGATGCACCTCGAAAAAAACCAAGGCGCAGCAGGAAAGAAAGCAGTTCAAAGGCCAAAATTCGAGGCCTTATCATCCACTACGAAACAAAGTATTTCAGTAAACCAAGAGGTATTTTCCTGAAATCGTGGTTAATAGAGAACCAAATTGAATACAGGTGTAATCTATATGGGTTGGAGTTCCCAACATACCCTAGGACAAATTCATATTTGGACCTCTGCATTGCTGACGCAAGACTTGAACTCAGCTTTAATAGTCCTCAACGGAAACTGCAGGTGCTTCCTAACGATAGCGACCATAACGCAATCGTAATGGAAATCAATCATCAAAGGGATGATATCTTCCTCATTCCAGTTCAACATGAAAATCATCGGTTGAGCTTCAAAAACACATCGGGAGTATCGTAAGCAATGTCCCCCTTCTGATGATGGCAACTCTTGTTCAATGGTTCCTAATGACAGGAATCTAACTAACGATGAAATAGATGTCTAATTGTCGAAGTTAGAAAAGCTGACGTTGGAAACGGTTGAGAAAGTAGGTCCCAAGATTAAACTTCGAAACAATATGGAAGGATATGAAACACCAACCATCGCAAAGTTGATAAGATTTGAAAAGCCTTGGACTACAACCATCCCTCGTTGGGTTTGTTGAAATCACACCTGAGGAATGTCCAGAACTTAATCCGGTCATACTTCAGGAGTGAGGTCAGCAATCAATGGGCGGAAAAATTGAGGGGTATTAGCCCACAGGAACCAGACGGCGTGTTCACGAAAGTGAATAGCTTATTCCACAAGAAGTCTCGAGTGAAGTTATCGAATCTTGAAGCCACTAGTGATGAGATAAATCTTCTCGATAGGGCTGGTATCGAAATTGATAATACGACTCCGGATAGAAATGGAAACAGGATTATATGTGAGGGATTGCAGAAACTTGCCGTGATTGGAGCACATTTAGAATCGATTCATCTAACAAACCCTGGGAGGGGGAAAGAAATATTTTCTGAGGTCGTTGAAGCAAAAGTTTCCGACTTCAAATCAAGCCTAAATGGCCAATCAATTCTTCATTTCAATGAAACATTAACATCTTATTGATTATTTTGTCAGCTATGCAGACTTGTGTTTCATATTTGGTAGGATAAACGTCAAGAAATCATGTAGTACTCATGGTATTCCAAATGTAGTTCTCCGACATTTGCCTGAGGTTGCTATTAGGAATTATTGCATATTGTTTAACAACATGTTGAGCGATTCATATTTTCCAAATGAGTGGAAAAAGGCTAAGGTATTTCCGATCTTGAAGAAAGGAAAAGAATCTTCATGCCCCAAAAGCTATCGCCCAATCTGTTGGAAACTAAATGATAGACAATGTGTTGTTGCAAGTCTCATTGATATGGAGAAAGCCTTCGATACGGTGTGGTTAGATGGACTAGTTTTTAAACTCCTTCAGGATAGGTCCCCCAGACACCTTGTCGCCATGATGCATATGTTGTACGGAAAATCGTTTGTTATAACTGATGGTAATCTGACAACAATGCACGAATTCAAGGTCTTGAATGGTCTACAGCAGGGAACAGTTACTGCGCCTCTGCTCTTTTCAATCTTCATTCGCAAGCTATCGAACGGCTTTGATTTTAACGTCTCGCCGACGCGATCATTAGTAGCGTTTGCTGATGATACGGCAGACCGAAAAGCTACAATAGTTCAGAGCAATCTCCAAAAAATGTTCAATGATGTGCAGCTGTAAACTGACAATTTGTGAATGAAAATCAATGCGTAGAAGTTTGAAACAATCTTGTTTCGGACAACGCTGCAGGGGTCAGTCAAGACTTGAAACGTAATTGGAAAGATTTCCACATCATGGCTGGCGAGGGTGGTTCAGAACGAGTTCCACATAAATCCTGTGTTCAATACCTCGGTGTTCATCTCGATCAGTATCTGTACTATACTGAACATATGAAAATCATGCTCAGTAAGGCACTTAAAGTAGTCATGGCCCTACGAAGACTCTTTAATTCTAAATACGTTGATCAAAAGGTCAAAATCATCTGTTACAAGACCCTGGTAAGACCAGTTTTGACATATGGATGTCAGATCTGGTACAACCAGAGTGCTAGTACAATGGAAAGATTAAGAGTTTTCGAAAGGAAATGTCTTCATGCATGTACTGGTTTGTACAGAAAGCCTGAGATGGATTGGAAACATTATGGATCGAGCAGAAAAATTTATCAAACTGCTGAAGTGACGAGATTCGATATCTTCATATTGAAACTTCTTTGGAATCATATCGTAAGATCTGTAACTGTGAGTGAAAACCCTTGGATTTCACAGCCGTTCCACCCTACAGAAGGGTAGATTGAGACTTGTTTCGCTACTGGCTTCGTCCCTCCCGAAGCATTCGTGTATTTGGAAATGAATCGATATGTTTTTGATTCTGACGGCGTCCTAGTTACATATCACATATATCGACGGGCCACCGATAAGGAGATAAAATATCCTCCGAGTTTGAGGTCATGAGACCAACAATTCCAATGGAGATACTCATTTGCTAGATTCGTTGAAGCTGAACGAATTGGGACGGCGCAATCCAGGTATTGGTGGCTGAATGACAATGTCTAAATTATTCGTGTTTATTTTCAGTTTTTGTGTTTTTCGTTATTTAGTTTTTGAGTTTCAGCCCATTATTGCTACTGTAATGTGACGCCTACGCCCGGGAATCGAAGTGATTCCGATCCCGAACCCTTGCAACCGGCCAGATGGGTATGTCCTCGAAGTGCCAGCGGACTTCATCTGTCGTGCGGATATCGTTGCGCAGAAAATATTTCTTTTCTGTCCAAATATTTAGATCTGTGGATATAAATATTCGAAATATAAAATTAATCCAAACCCCGACACATTCCGAGACATATCCATCTGGAAATGCCCCTCCACCGTGGCCATCGAAAAACTATGCCACTGGCGACAAATGGAGAGGCACATTGCCGCCATGTGGCGTGCCATTCCACACACATCTGGTTTGTCCGATGTGACAACCGGTTGCATTTGACAGCCACATGGAGAAGACGTACAAGTGGACAGTTAAGATTGAAGATTCAGTTAAGATTGAAGATAAACTTGAGAATGTTTAGATAGCAATAGTTAGTTCTTAACAGTCATCTTGAACGGATTAAAAAGTTTTAGTAAATCGCGAAATAAAATCGAAGGTGGTGAAAATTCAATAGTCGAAATGAGAATTTCTTTAAGTGCTTTGGTGTTTTGTTTAGTTTTAGTTATTTCGAGAGGTCAAGTTTCCACGAAACTTGATCTTGATGAAGGATCAAGTGTGGTGTCGGTAGCGACTTGGCGCGGTCCTGGATGTGATTGAAGACTATTAAGAGGTAATTTTTTTCCGTTCGGCTTACGTCGACAAATGCCTTACCATGTGTTGATTGCAGTTCGTCGCCCCCTCGTCGTCGAAGCGCCTCAGCGTTCGACCCGCCTAAAAATCTACCCACCCCTGGAGTGGAAATACACCTAGTCCCGTCGGAACCACAACAGCAGTTCCTATCGGAATTTCAATGGTACAAGTGATGCCAGCTCACCCATCGCCTGTTCTTGCACAAAATTAATAATAATAATTCACCATCAACAACACCATCACACAATCAAGCACAGACAGGACAAATTGTTTCTGCTCAAGGAGGCTGTGGAGGAACCTAATTTCCCAGCTAAGTATCGGTTAAGCATCATACTCGTAAGCATAAGTATTTTCACTCCTCTCCCAAACCTTGAAGGCGGTGGACGCAATAATAGCTGTTGTGACGCTTAGTGAAATGATAACTAACCTAACATTTTAACGTGCGAGATAAGCCCAGTTTAGTTGCCAGTCGAAAATCGCACAACATTATTCACTGAACCGTACATAAGCCTGAGGGACCATGGCTGATGCTATCAGCAACAAAGAGTCCCACGCGCCCTGAGGTGGCGAAAAGAACAACGCAAAGAAGCAGAATAGCCCATTTATGCTTTCTTTATCAAGTATAAACTGTCTCACATTCCCTGATGGAGCAACAAGCCCTGCATACAGTGATATTTCCGATGATTCAATGTCATTTTTGAGTTCTACAGATCTACAGAAAATAAAAATACGCCCCTGGAATCAGCGGATCAGTTACATCATATAAATTCCTTGCTCCACCGCCACAATTCTGTGATTGTAATGATATTAAGCAGCAGTCAGCACGATCGTTGCGCCAATCAGGTGTTACAGTGTCCGCTCCATCTGGCTCAATTGCAAACGCTGCCTACAGTCCACGAGTGCGTATAGTTGGGGCCGTGCTAAAACCAAGTCGCTTGCATAGTCAATAGTAAGATTGAAAGGATCGTTTAGGATGTTAATTGTAAGATATTAAGATACAAGTGGAAGGTGTCTACATAGCTTGGGAATATTTTCTATCTGCTAGTTAATGTGGCAGGCATCGATGTTTCTCAATTGGATCAGGATACGCTTCAATTGCTTTTAACTATCAACGATGAAAGACTACGTTTTACTAATTCCTTGTTGATAATTAATGGGAACATGATAATTCAATGATATTCTAAGAAGAACTCTCTTGTTTCCTCATCCTTTTGTGAATTGAGTCGGAAAATGAAAACAATAAGAGATTCAATTTGATTTTGAAAGAAGCTTGTCTTGATTACTACAATAATGCAAAGTGATAGTTTGAATCACTTTAACTCGAAAGGGAAATAAATGATTACGGTAAATGTGTGCAATATGCACTTTCCCTGAACAGCAAGCCTATAAAGTACGCACAATTGCTCTGTCCCTTATGGTTCTCCTCTCGAACTAAACTTGCCGAAATGAAAATGTCCGGTAGAGTGCATGTAATTATAATGATTGCGTGTTTATTTATAACGAGCAACATCCAAAGCGCAACTTGAGCAATCTATGCACCGCCACTATTCAAACCCAAATTGCATATTGAAATGTTGTATTAAACAGGAATAATGTAATAATTATAATTTAGCCTTAATTTTTAGTAAGACAGGTTAGACAAACAAATATTGAATAGAAAATAGAAACAAAGAAGCATTAAAAGAGCTACAAAACAAGAAAATATTCGATTGCATCGTTATTAAGGTTATAGTTCAAAGCGGCGCTGTAAAAGCGAGGCGATCATTATTATTAATAATGCGCAAACATAAAAATATAACGAGCGGCAACTATTTGTCAGCAGTAGCCTCGTCTTAATATGTAGAACAATTAGCGGTAGAAAGTGTAAAATTATCTAAATTACGTTTACTGATTAATAATGAAATGAAGAGCAAAAAAAATCCGATGAAATATTGGTAATTAATTACAAATAGCCTATTTTAATATGCGTACGTTTGGAAAATACAAATACGCTCTCACCTTTTCTTGTGTCTTATTTGAATTATTGTCGGTATTTTCGTAACGGAAATCATATTCATGTGAACATACTATAAACTTTTTCACCTTGATGTTCATATATTAAAATGTATGTATATGTAATTTATAAATAGTTGTGAAAAGTAAATATTGTAAAGTGTAAAAAAAATATTCTCCCAACTCAGTTTTTTTTCAGAAACGATACTGTTTCGAATAAATTTCATTGTCAGCACACTCGCCAGTGTTTGTGCTTCGTTGTAAAAAAAAAAAAAAAACACATCATTTCTTTGTATCTATGTAAATTTTCAAACAACTTTGTTGAGTAAGTTCTTTGATTCTATGTTTTCTACCAAAACAAAGGCTCTATAAATATAAATTATAGAATTATGATGTAAACATGACTTTCGACTCTGGTCGCCTTTATCGTTCAATTTTAATAATTTATTAAATGTATAAAATTCATTTAACAGCCTGCCTGCAGGCTCCATCACCGGTAAACTATCATTTTAATGAACATTTGTAAACTAAATACATATCTCATACAGCCGATCTAAACACGGTGAGAAAGGTTTCAAACATCAATAAATTCAAATTTACACATGTTTCCTTGGATGTTCGTGTACTGTAAGTTGTAGTAATTATGGAAATATGCTAACTTTTAAATGCAGACACACAATCGATTAATTTCCTTGAATTAGAATTACCATTGCTTTTCTAAATAAGTTAGAATACTTTACTCTAGTTATTCCCTATATGTTTTGTTCAATATCATTGTATTATTAATAATAATTGCTATTCGAAAAAAACGAAACATGAAATCATGATGTATGTATGCATATAATTTGTTGAAATATTATAACTTGAATAGAATTGTTACAAACACTAAAAATAATTAAAAATGAATTGCTAACACTTTAATCACGACTTTCCTTTTCAGTGGCTCGTTCTTTTTCAGTGGGAATAGAGAGTGTAGGGTAGGTATGCCGTCGCGAGGGTAGGGTTTCGACAAATCCGCTGAGGTCGGTTTCGCGTCGCGCGCGGTACGCGGTACCTTTGATTGTTTCGTCATTTCATTAGAGTAGTTTTCGTCGTTTTAATTTCGAGTAGCATATTTTTCGGTACCGCGTCGGTGATTCGGTAACGCGCCTATGGGATTTTGTAGCGTTTTTGATTTGAGATCTGTGGAGAGATCACATCCAGAATTAACGTAACGTAGGTTTCCCGTTCTGGATGAGTAATTGTTGACGTGTTTGGAAAACGGGCATGTTCAGGTGGCTGAAATATTGTAATTGAGCGTAACCCATTCGGAGACCCGCGACCGAAATCCTCTCCGAACTAGCTGGCCGACAAGCAGTCACCGCGTGAATGGGTTACGGTGCACGGATTGGTTGACCTGTTGGTACCATCCGTTGGCACTACTCAGACTTAACGTCTAGAACCGATGAGAGGTCGGTTCCGCGTTCGAACTTGAAAAGTTAAAATCATTACACTACATTGTATTGTATTGTTGTTAATTTTGTGTTAAAAATTAAGGATAGGTTAGGTAAATGTAATGTTTATTTTATTCGGTTAGAGATAAGATTAAACGCTTAGGTTAGGAACATTCTTATAGAATTTTTAGTATAAGATAAAGTTTTTGATTGCATTATTAGAAAAAAGTTAAAACATATTAGGTGTACGATCAAAGTTCACTGTTGTGTTTTAATTATAAATAATTTTAAGATACTGTTGGTTGGTTTTTTCTACTTTTTCCAATTGATTTTTAAAATATGTAATAATTTTAATTAATTATATTTGATAGAGGATAGGTTAGGTATATGTAATGTTTATTTTATTCGGTTAGAGATAAGATTAAACGCTTAGGTTAGGAACATTCTTATAGAATTTTTAGTATAAGATAAAGTTTTTGATTGCATTATTAGAAAAAAGTTAAAACATATTAGGTGTACGATCAAAGTTCACTGTTGTGTTTTAATTATAAATAATTTTAAGATACTGTTGGTTGGTTTTTTCTACTTTTTCCAATTGATTTTTAAAATATGTAATAATTTTAATTAATTATATTTGATAGAGTTTTTTTGAAGAAATATGTTTAATGATAACGTATAAATTTAGAGAGCCATTTGGGCCATTATGTTTTTGTATGTTTATTGTTTGGAATTTGCTTTATATTCCTTGAAAATTTATACCGATTAGTATTGAATAAAGTGCTTTTGACTTTGACTTTGATGAAAAATTAATAGGATTTGAATGAGTAATAAAAGTTAAATCTCATAATGAGTACAATTAAAGGGAAACATTTAAGTTTAATACAAAGGAAAATTGATAAAAATTGCATTTGCTAAAAATTAGAATTTACAAATCACGATCACAATGGAAATGATTACATAGTTTTTCTTAATCTGCCACATAAAATTTTGAGTAGGGGAGAGGAAGGTTTTTAAGTTTTTCAGTTTGCTTGTGTTACTGCTCGATTAATACAGACGTACGACTAATATTGGATGACTCATGTTGGTTAACGTGAAAATTGTCACAACCCTCCTTGGCCTCCCATACATATTATGATTAATTTCATGTTACATTTCAGGTCAGTATATTCAATGAAAACATGTTCTAACATATTTTTTTAACTTACTTTATTAAATGATAATGCGTATAAATAAACTGGTGGTTAAGATAGTTAAAAATTTAATTCAAATTATAGTTTTACATTTCTGCTGCACAATAAATTCATATGCACTAGTGTCGAGCTACTGCATTTTATCTTGGGAATTCCCGGAATAGTAAACACATAAAAATTGCCTTTAAGAAATGCGGAATGAACAAAGGAGAGAGAATTTTGCTTTAGTTTGGTGGCAGCTTTTGACTTGCATAGTTAGAGCAATCAAGTCGCTTTAAGTTATCGCGAAGTATTTTATCGGGATATCAACGAAAAAG
This sequence comes from Odontomyia ornata, assembly GCA_963969285.1. Taxonomy (NCBI): domain Eukaryota; kingdom Metazoa; phylum Arthropoda; class Insecta; order Diptera; family Stratiomyidae; genus Odontomyia; species Odontomyia ornata. Next base: position 105,863,845 of record OZ017742.1, on the reverse strand, counting down.
TGTTACTCTTCAGAATGGATGATTCAAGTGTGATTTATAATTTTACTTAATTGAATTTTAGTTCATTCTAATTTTTTCGCAGAGCTAATTGAAGAAATTGTGATATTTTTGTATAATCGGGGATTTATAACCGACCAAAATGTTCAGTTAAAAGAAATTGCAGAAAAAGCTCTGCCCGAGTTCGAAAAATATGCTCCATTAATAAGGATTGATGCAACACAGGTAAATCAAACGTAATTTTTGTTACAAACTGGATGTTTATATAATTTTCAACTGAAATTTCTTATAAATTTTCCCTCCTTTGAGGTCACCGATTACTTCTTATGTAAAATCTTTTGCTGAAATTTATGTTGAAGCTAAGAACGAAAGCTTTCTTTTAAAACCACCTCGCATGGAAGGTGATTGCAATATTCAAGGTCTTCTTGATAAATCTGCAACGAGCATGTACTTATTTTCATGTACACGCTCTTCCGGTAAATTTAAATTTAATGAGTAATGATAGGTTTAGTGGTTAAAAGAAGAATATTGTGTGGGGAACCAAAGAGACTATCAAATCAAACGTAGCTTGAATAGCCTAAATGATCATTTTTGCTTTAGAAATTGATGGATGAAGTTCTCCAGATAGGCATACACTTGTACGGATGAACTACCCTATTTTAGTCCTTAGTGTTTTTATGCTAGAGTGAGGAATGATTTTTATATGTCATTGAATAAACCATTCATACTGCAAGGAATATTAATCATATACACTTGCGAAAAAAGTACACGATCAAAAGTAAGCAACATATTCATCGTATAGGAAACGGCTACGTTTAAATATTTTAGCCACAATTTTTATCCATTAATGAAATCCATTTCTTATGTATTTCTTTAAAGTTTTTTCAAGAACTACATTTTACAAAGCAAAAACAAAAAAAACTTCACTTAAATGAACCAGGAAAAGTATCCGAACATGATAGTATTAATATAATATTTAAATTATTTTATTACATATCAGGGCTGAATAACTTTTCGGATAACTTTTTCACCTTTGAGGACATCCTTAAGTCGATTGGCACGGAGTGGACCAATTTAGATACATCCTGACTAGCAATTTTGCCCCATTCATCAACGGTGATATTTCAAGCATTTCCTTGGAAATTATTCTGTGCTGACGGATTCAATGGGATAAGGTTTGGGGATTAGAGGCGGCGTACACAGTTGCTGGTTTGTGTTGTAGAGCGTTTCTAGTTCCAGCATCAAAATGACCCCAAGCCCAGAGTATGAAGCTTTATACTCTGTGCTTGGGATCATTATGATACTGGAACTAGAAATCGTCACCAAGCCCCAACTGCTGAACGCTTTGCTTCATATTTGCCGTCAATAAATTGGTGTAACCATATTGATCCATATTTGATTCGATACACAAGTTTTCATGTTCCCAAAACTCTGAAGACTTATTTATAAATTCATTTACGAAACCCATACGTTTCTTCTGGTATAAAATCAGAACGTACCGCAGCTGGGCGGACGAATATACGGCCAAAGCGTGGTAATGACCATATCACCTTCTCGAGTGCCGATACATTCGATCAAGATAATGAAATACTCTAACTTTCTCTAAGCGAAGGCACAAAAGGGGCTGTAGGGCTAAACCAAAAAAATACATTTCTTCCTGTTCACTTCCGATGTGTAAGGCACGCAAGGCTATTCAATCGCGATGCCTATCTCTCGTTAATAATTTGCGTAATGTATCGTCGTGGGGAGCCAAAAGAATATTTTATAATTCTCCTCACTTGAAATGGATATACTCGAGAACTTTTTTTCACTAAGTGCAATAAGGCTCTTTTTTGCGTTCAGTCAATATGGACGGGCGACCAAAACGAAGTTTAAACGCAACCGAATCAATTGCATTAAATATTGTCAGGACATACCGGACAGAAAAGTGAGTTATGCCTGTTATTTGACCAATTTTGTGGAAAGTTTTGCCTTGATTCCTAAGTTTCAGAATAATTTTCCTTATTAGCACTAATTTCGTTAAATTTGGGCGAGATCATGTTTTATTTACTAAAAATTTGATATAACTGCACTCACACTGGAATCTATCACAGATCAATATAGAATTATTTGTAGTGAAAGTAAGTTGATAGAAACTTGCCCGTGCAGGACTGCAGCGATGGTCTGCTGCCTCAGCGGAAGTTAAGATCCGCCAAGATTGGCTTTGTCTGGGGAAGCGTGAATGTGCTGGCAGGCTAACGTCGTGGTGTCGTGGGGCGGTTCTTTACCCCTAGCAAAAGGACCCACTAAAAAAAACTTTCGCATTCACGAATTAAAAGGGTCGAATGCCGAGGTCGAGGCCGAGGTAACCTACCAAGAGTTGAAATCTTTGTTCGAAGAACAAATTGGGCCGAGGAAAAACGGAGGGACTTGAGAGACTTCGTCGTTATCGACGATACTTATGGCCCACAAATAAGAGTGGAGGTGGTGCCCTTTCGCGATTTCCCAACCGGATCAAGATCCAAACTTAGGCGTGGCCATGCATTTCCCATTTGAGTGAAAAATTCATACAAAAGTACTTTGTATGACTCTTTCCCTCAAATGAGAAATACAAACGTAATCGATTTATGCTGTAGCGTTATGTAATGAAATCACATAACTCTATATCATAAAAGGGTATGTTTAGGATTCAAACACAAAAAAAGGAATTGTTCGAATAAAAGAATGAAATTTAGATTTTGAATAACATCTTTATTCACCGACGGTTCAATTTCAAGTCCAAGCAAAATAAAAAGAAAAGTACAATATGTCATTAGAATGTAATCTAACAATAGCACAAGCAAAGCAGCAAACATCATAAACTTCCTCGGCACAACAACAAATACAATCCAACATTCTGAATTGCAACCGTATGATCGTAAATGCCTAACGGATGGCAAAATATCCAAAAACGTTTAAATGCGAATTGTATTAGCTAGAACGTAATGTTGTTGCTATCGTTATCGGTTTTACAGCAATGCGGGGCTCGATGGGGTTATATTGGATAATAGTTTTTGATTGTACGGAAATGCAGCGTTCGATGGGCCGAGACTGAACATTCTCCCCCGTTGAAAGCGTTGCTTGCAATGTTTTCAAATATGTTTTTACTGCATCTAGATTTTTGTAGTACTACGATGTCCAAGGTTAAATACTGCGGATAATTATGTTGGCTGTTTTACGAAAAATAAGAGGGAATAAAGGAATGATGATGGGATGCATTGGAATTTTTAAGCATTTAAGTTGCAGGTATTAATGGGAAGTGTATAAAACTTGGATATTGGTCTTTTAAACGTGTTGTCTTTCGTTTGAATGTTTGCGACGTGTACAAGACCGTCCGATCCCGGGTGAGTGTCTACAATACGTCCCATTGGCCAGCGAGATGGCATTAATCGATCTTCCTTCATAACACCAGATCTCCGATTTCCAAGTTTGGCTCTTTCTTATTCCATTTCGGGCGTTGTTGAAGTCGTGACAGATACTCGTTGCTCCATCGATTCCAAAACGCTTGATATATTTGTTGTACGACCTGCCATCTTGTAAGACAATGAATTTGCGTGTCTAACAACGATGGCTCGGGAAGCGTGAGTAAGCTATGTCCCGGTGTTAAAGGCGTCAGATCACTTGGATCGTGTGTGATTTCGCAGAGCGGTCTTGAATTAAGGCAAGCTTTTATTTGTGTCATAAGAGTAGTGAACTCTTCAAATGTCAGAGTAGTTGATTCAATGGTCCTTTTCAAATGATATTTGGTGGATTTGACACCTGCTTCCCACAGTCCTCCAAAATTAGGCGATACTGGGTGATTATAATGACATTTTACACCTTCGTTTTCCAGAGTCGAAGCGATCATTTTTCCTATTGTGTTGGCTATCATTCTACGTTGTTTTTTTCAAAATGGCATTAGCGCCCAGGAAATTTGTACCACAGTCGCTATATATATCTGTGCACAAACCCCTTCTGGAAGTAAACCGCTTAAATGCTGCCAAAAATCCATTGGTGATGAGGTCACTTACGACTTCTAAATGCAGCGCTTTGGTTGAGAGACATATAAAAATTGCCACATATCCTCTGTAACTTTTGGCTCCTCTTCCCTTGGACATACGGATGTCAAAAGGTCCGCAGTAATCCACGCCAGTATGATTGAATGGCTTGGAGATGTTTACTCTCGGCGCCGGAAGGTCGCCCATTAGTTGTTTGCGAGTTTCGAATTAATTTCTGCTGCCGGTTATGCACTTATGATTTGAGAGGCAAACTGTGCTTCTGCATTTCATAATCCAATATTGTTTCTTGAGCACTGCCATCATTAGTTGTACGTCGCCATGAAGAGTTTTGTGGTGCACATCTCGAATTATTAATTCTGTGAGGTAAGATAATTCCATGTTTTTCATCAAAAGTCAGGTCCGCATGGCGTAGTCTGCCTCCGACTCGTAAAAGGCGATCAGTATGCAAAAATGGATCAAGCTTTAATAGTGTGCTTACTCGTGAAATGGGTTTTCCTGTTCTCAATTGAAGAATTTCCTTTTGAAAATGATGGACCTGAATTCTTTTGATCCAAAACGATAACGCATGATGAATTTCTTCGGATTTCAAGTACGATGATTCACTCTCTTCAGCCTTCCGTTTGATGTTACTGTTAAAACGAAAGAAACAAGCCGTCACTCGGCACAATTTGGACAATGATGAATATTTGGATAGAAGATCCTATTCCGTTGGGAGATCAACGTGAAGAGAGGAGATTTTTCGAATTTCTAGTTCGGTGGAAGAAATATTGGTGGGGTTTGGCCACATTTGGGCTTCTGATTTAAGTCAATGAGGTCCGTCCCACCACAAAGTGTATTTTCTTAAGTTTGCTGGTGAGAGTCCTCGAGATGCTACGTCGGCAGGGTTCTCCTTCGATGGTACGTGCTTCCAAGTATTGGCACCTAACAATTCATGGATTTGAGTTACTCTATTTGCCACAAAGCTTTTACATTTTGATGGATGAGCTTGTAACCAATCTATGACGATTTCCGAATCGGTCCATGTGTGAAGTGTAAAATTTTGTGTTTGTACTGGCTTTATGACGGAGTTTATTAGCTTTGCAAGCAATAATGCGCCACACAGTTCTAATCTGGGCAATGAAATAGTTTTAATGGGGGCCACCTTCGTCTTTGCAGTCAGTAAAGAAACCTTTCTACCGTTTCTACACTGAACGCAAACATAGACCACTGCTGCGTAAGCCTTCATTGAAGCATCGCAAAAGCCGTGTAATTCGACGTAATGGTTTGGATCCTTATAATGAATCCATCTTGGGTTTTGAATTGATGGAATTTCTTGTAAAGAATTATAAAAGTCCAACCACTTGTTGCTGATGTCGTCTGATATTGCTTCGTCCCAGCCAATACCGATGAGCCATAAATCTTGCAAGAATATCTTCGCTTGGACATTTGTAGGAGCTATCTATCCTAAAGGGTCAAATAACTTAGCGATTTTGGAACGAATTCTTCGTTTCGTTAGAAGTTTGATGAGTGGTTCTATCTGAAAGGTATACGAAAACCAATCGTTTGCTGGATTCCATTGGGCACCTAGTGCCTTTACGTTGCTAGCCCCATCGATGTAGAATGGTAAGACATTTTCATTGGTTTCCGCTGATATGTTGCGTAAAACCTCGGGTGAATTCGATGACTACTTTCGGATTGGAAATTCGCCTGATTTCATGATAGCCTTGACTTGATTCATTTTTTCTATAGCTTTCGAAATGGTGAAGTCGCCAGTAATTAAGTCGTCCACGTACATGTCGTTGCATATAGTTTTGGATCCGATCGGATGTCTTTCTTCTTCATCTGATGCTAGTTGCTTCAAAGTTCTGATCGCGAGGAACGGTGCACTTGAAGTTCCAAAGGTCACAGCTGAGAGTGCAAAGTCTTCTATGGGAGCGTTGAGTGTCTCGCGCCAGACGATACGTTGAAAGTATGAGTCTCTTGGGTCTATCCTGATTTGGCAATACGTTTTTTCAGCGTCGGCCATAAGAACAATAGAATGTTTTCTCCACCGAAGAAGTAACGTTGCCAAATCGTCTTGAATTGTTGGTCCTTTCATAATAACGTCATTCAAGGATATCCCGCTTGATGTTTTTGGGAGGCATCGAACACAACACGAAGCTTGGTGGTACAACTACTTTCTTTAATGACTGCGTGATGTGGGAGGTAACAAGAAGCGTATGTCACATTCCCGTTGCGTTCCAAAATAGTATGATTTTCTTCGGTAGTTTCCACTCGATACATATGTCCAAGAGTCAAGTATTCATTCAAACAATTAGAGTACTGGTGCTTTAATTCAGGATGCCTCTGGAAACGAATCTCCATTTGATGGAGCCTATTAATGGCTATATCTCGTGACTTACCCAGGTTGTTGTTTCTCCTATCATTTATGAACGGTTAGCCGATTTGGTATCGACCGTCTGAACACCGTTTAATGTTATCTTTGTAGAAATTTTCACATTTTTCTTCTTTTCGGTGATGGATTTCTCAGTTGGCGCTTCCTCCAATTCCCAAAATAGTTTTACCTGACTATCGAGTTCGCATTTTATGTGGAAATTTGAATACTAGTGGCTCGAGGGTGACCAATTCCAGAAGTCTCCCCTGAAAGAATCCATCCAAAAATGGTTTCTTGTGCGATTGGTGTTCCTGATGGGCCCTTTCTGAAACCCGGTTGCATAATTTTTGCGTATACATCAGCCCTAATAAGTACATCGATCCTCCTTGGTTGATTAAATGCAGGATCTGCCAATTTCAAGTCCTGAATATGATCCCATTTATTACAGAAGATCATTCGACTGGGGAGAAGATTTGTCAATGTTTTTAAGACAAAACAGTTTATGCTAACTTTATTGAAGTTATCGAGAGGTTTAGGTTGGAAATTTACTCTACTAGTAGTTCTTCCTGCCTTAATATGACCAAGGCCCATCACATCTGCACTTATGGAGTCTCTTTGTAACCGAAGAGTTTGAGCTGTAGCCTCTGTAATGAACGAAGCTTGCGAGCCAGGATCTATTAAGGCTCTCAATGTCTGTTCGACTCCCGATGGCGTTTTTACTTTAATCATTGCAGTTGCTAGTAATATTTCTTTGCTTTTGAAAGAGTTATTCGCCATGTATGAGTTGATATTCTGTTCGGCCGAAGATGATACGAAAGCTTGTGCTTGAGGAGACAATTGTTGGTCTTGATTCAAATTTCTATTTGTGGATGTACGTATATAAGCGGTCCCGGTTGCTGTATTTGAATCCGAAGTGTTCCGATGGAGCAGCGTGTGGTGTCGCTTCTGACAGTCCCTACCGCTATGTTTGCTAGGACAGTTTGATGATAAGTGCCCTTGCCCTAAGCAATTAATACATAAGCCTTTAGCCTTGATTGTATTACATCTCGAAGCATGTTTCATCGCGAGAAATTCTGGGCATTGTCGAAGATTATGTGATTGAAAGCATACACAACCTATAGGTGTGGTCGCAGTGTGGAATGTTCTAGTTTGCGAAAAGCTCTTATTTGGTTTGGCATCCCTTAAACCTTTGGAGTGTGCAAATCTGAAGGACTTAGGCGGGAACGCTTCCAAAGCTCTGAAACAACCTTCTAAGAAGTTTTGAACTTCTTTCCATTTTTATAAATCCGTTCGCCCACTGAGACTTTGCTACCAGAGCAACCTCGTAGTTGGTGGCAGCTTTTCGATCGTGATGTAGACTATCAAGTCATCCCAAGTGCCGACAGGAATGTCTAAGCTCTTAAGAATTTGTAGGCACTCTTCAGTGGTATCAAGCATAGCTTTAATACTCTCACAGTTCTCAAAGACCTTTGTATTTTGCGATAAAAGGCGCTTTAATTGAGTAATTACCAGAGCACGTTTGTTATTATATCGCTCTGTTAGAAGCTGGCAAGCAATGTCGTAATACATATTGGTTACTTGGGTATGTCTAAGAAGCTGATGAGCATCTCCAGAAACATAAAACTTGAGGTATTGTAATTTTTGAGCAGGGGTTAAACTTCGATTCTCATGAACAAGATGCTTATACAATTCGTAAAACGAAGGCTAGTTTTCGTAATCACTGGAAAATTTCGGTGTTTCTATTCTCGGTTATCTTATTCCAGTTTCTTTGTTTGACTGAGCCGCCATTGCAACCTTGGAAGACGCTTTGTATTTCTGTGCCACCTTTACTGACTCGGATGGCCAATCTGTGGTAAAGGCTTCTTGAATGAGAGAGTAAGATTGAAAGATTCGACGTCGGAATAGACGTGGTTTTCAAAATAAATTTTGCCGATAGGCGAAAGAATCTCATTGTCCACTACCTTTAGCGCTATAATTTTCACATTGCGAGCATGAAAATCATCCCAATACTCTTTAAGCATTTGAAGCCGAGCTGAATAATAGGACTTTGGTTTCCTGTCTTTGCCATCCATCCTGCAGTTTCTTATAAATCGTTCAAGATTTTCTCTTAAGTTGGATTGTTGCTCGATCAGTTCATCCATCGTATTCAATTTGTAGGTTAATGTAAATACAGATAAAGAAAAATATTTACCAATCCAGTTACCAGTCGCGTTATGTGCTGATTCCAACACGGGGTTCAAAACAGAGTATTTTTCAATGATACTAGAGTACAACGTCCACTTTGTAGTTTCAAAGTCCCTTTGCCATGAAAGTCACTACAGTTAAAACTTTAAGTTTAGAATACAAAACTAAAGAGTTCAAAGTCACTGTTCACAGAATCACAAGAATCCGAATTGTAAACGTTACCTTCACTAGAGTACTAATTGCGTTTAGAGAAGACTCTCTAGATTTCAAATTGTTTTCACAAATCACTAGTGTTCATAAAGTTTCCGATATTCTTAAGAAATCACGTGAGTTCAAAATGAAATCAAACTACACAATTCACGAGAGTTCGAAATGATATCAAACTACACAATTCACGAGAGTTCAAAATGTTTTCAAAATTCAAAAATCACTAGATTTCAAAATGTTCAAAATGAATAAAACATCTGGCTCGACGGACCATGTTTAGGGTTCAAACACAAAAAAAAGGAATTGTTCGAATAAAAGAATAAAATTTAGATTTTGAATAACATCTTTATTCACCGACGGTTCGATTTCAAGTCCAAGCAAAATAAAAAGAAAAGTGCAATATGTCATTAGAATGTAATCTAACAATAGCACAAGCAAAGCAGCAAACATCATAAACTTCCTCGGCACAACAACAAATACAATCCAACATTCTGAATTGCAACCGTATGATCGTAAATGCCTAACGGATGGCAAAATATCCAAAAACGTTTAAATGCGAATTGTATTAGCTAGAACGTAATGTTGTTGCTATCTTTATCGGTTTCACAGCAATGAGGGGCACGATGGGGTAATATTGGATAATAGTTTTTGATTGTACGGAAATGCAGCGTTCGATGGGCTGAGACTGAACAGGGTACACGAGCGGAAGGCCACTCTGTCCGGCAAGAGCCCTTGCTAACGAGAGAAACGGAGGAGCGCGCCCGATGGCTAGCCCATTCGAGTGGAGGAGCCTGCCATCGAAGCGGGTCCTATACCGGGTCAGGTAAATCGAAATGGAAAGAACGAAAGGTATAGAGTTGTTATGGACCACCTGTCCCCCAACTCGCCTATCGCGTGATTCCTGTAATCCTTAATACCCTACATTCACCTACCATGTATGATCAATACCGCGAAACTTAATGAATCATCAATAATCACTTAATTTCTTGAATTCATGATAAACCAGCAAAAGTCAATCATTAATAAAAACTATAAAACCCCTAATTGTTTCCAAGAAATCTATCTACTTAAATTCTCAGTAATTCGATATCAATTAACGTTCCCATTAATGACTTCCAGAAATATAAACAATGCCAACTACTGGAAACATCCAATCTAAATCAAATGATATTAAATACGAAAGATTGTATTTTTGCGATTGTTGCAAATCCAACAAACATAATACTCCGAATCGCGATATCAATAAAGGCAATCCCAAACCTCCAATTTCCAAACGTAAACAATAGTTCAAATAGTAAATCGTCAAATCAAGTTCGCATGGCAAATTTGAAACCCTTTAAATTTCCAAAAGTAAACAATAACTGAAATTCGTGACAAATGTTTAAACCAACGAATTCGCGTGGCGAATCAAAATACTTAAGATGAAATTCGATCTAGATAAACAAAATGATCTTATAGGGAAAAGGAACTTGCGTATCCAAGTTACGTTTATCGCAATTCGGTTTTATAAAAAAAACAATATTTCCGCTTTTAAGTAAACTTTATTATTCGACAATCACAAATCCACCGATAAATTACAACTGACTTAATCTTATTGCTTGCCTCTATTTATGATTTTAATTGAATTACTTTAATCATCAATAAAATTTTATGCTACATTCGCATTCATTTGTACCATACAATAGCATTTGCAACATTTGCATTAATTACGAAAACATATAGTCAATATGCTTTGCTTTGATCGGGTCATTGGTTCAAGTAAGTAGGCTCGTGCAAATATTTACCGAGAATGCAAAAATGCGCGGAACAATGTACTTCAACAGGTGTTAGCGGTCAACGTTCGGAAAGGTGCATATGAAGGTGAATGTGATAGCTAAAGGTGAGTATGAAGATGAGTGTGATAACTCCTCCCTCCTTAAAATCTATGTCCCACAGATCAAAAGGACAATTTAATTGGGACAGGATATGAGTAGGCTAGATCTGATTGCATCGTGTGCTTAGACCGTTTTGAGCGAAGGATGAAAACTAAAAGGATTATTGCCAAACTTATAACTATTACGAGAATAAAAATGTCTGAAGTTAAAGATAAAGTACTGCCAAAAGATAAGTTGCTTAATTTTTTCACATTATCGAGATGCAATTTGTGCAGGTATTGAAAATCTAATTTAATTTTGTTTAAGGTTATATTGTTATTTAAGATTGGGGACAAGGGGTGAAATGATGTGGTCTCTTTGCTAACGTAGCTTACTTCATTAACAAGGAGTGTATCATTCTGGAAGTTGATTAGAAAAGTACCGTTGAGAAATCTAGTTGAATTTCCGTAGTCAACGTTGCCTCTGAAATTTGTGAGATATAAGGTATTGCCGTTGATGAGTTCAATTATCGGCTTATCATAGAATTCGTAATCACAGGATGCGACTACTCCTTTTAATACTTGGGAAAGACAATCACTTGGGCTTAGTTTTTCCAATTGATCCCTACGGCAGATGGTGATTCCTTGGATCTCGAGGCATTTATCTATAATGCTATACTTTTCCTTTTGTGTTATAAACAAACTAGAGTAATTCAGATGAGTCCTAATATTATTTTTTATGGTAGGACGAACGAAGACATGATTGTAGTCTGTGGTTTCAGTTTTCGGTATACAAATGACGTACAACAGGGCGGTACCTTTTACTAACATCATAGGTTCCGCATATTCAATTGCCTGAATTTCGTTGCTAAAAGGAAGGGTTTCAACCTGAGAAAGTATTTCGTTGATTTCCGTGTTACCTAGCAGGTTTGAATTTACTATACCTTTTTTTGTCATTTGACTAGCTAAGACTATTTCCTGGATTTCATCTTTAAGGATTAGCATTTTGTTAAAGAGCATCTGCTCGAATTTGTCATTGTTATGAGAGCTAATTTCAGAGACAATTCTATTGTAATTATCTACTAGTTGCGTAGATACGCTTGTAACATATTCGTTAATTTTGAACTGCTTATTGTTGTTATTTACCATATTGTTCTGGCTTTTCACTATTGTGTCCCAGTCTGTAGCGTCTGGGCTTCCTGCGATCAATTTCCAGGCTGATCCTAGCCAATTTATGGACCGTTTAGTTTTTGCTGTTTTCCTATCTCGCAGTTAGTCAATAAGCCCTTTAATTACCGAAAGTTGATGGTGAAGTTGAGGTACCAAGATGCTCGATCTGTTGATTTTTTGATGTATGATTGATTCCGTGTATGCTATAACTTGGTCGTATTTATTGAGGTCAATAACGTGGATGATCTTGAAATTTCCATCTATTATTTTTCCAAAGCCTTTTCTCATTGTTATTATTGGACTATCGTATTCGTAAACGTCGACGGATGCGTGCATGCTGCACAGGATTAATCTGAAACAGAAGGAATATGTTTGATGTCAGACTTATGGATTTTCTTCCCCGTGGCTGTCGTGATAGTGGTTTGGTTGTTTTGAAGGACTGTTTCCTTTTTAAAAAGCGGTTTGTTTTTAGACTTAATCTGTTTATTGGAAATGAAAACGGTATCACCGGGTTTGTATGTTTTAGGTTTAACCCTTTTGGCGTTGTGGTTTTTCAACTGGTGTTTTTGTTTTCGCATGATTTCATGTTTTACGTCTCTATTTAGCTTGTCCCTAAAGTTTAACAAATTTTGAAAGTTAATTCACTGTTCTCTTGCGAAAAATATAGCAACAGGTTTTTTTTTAGTTACGGAATGTATGGAGTTATTATATCTGTCCACAGCTATATTTATGATTACTTCCAAGGAAAGGTCGGGGTATTCACGTTGAAGACATCTCACTATTTCCAGTATTGTAGAGTGAAGTCTTTCGATCGCACCATTGACTTCACTTTTTTGGGTTGGCGTTAGATAAACGGTTATTCCCAGTGATTCTAAGTAGTTAAGAATAATGGGACTGATGAAACTGCCGTCATTGTCTGAGACTAGGATTTTTGGAACAGAAAAGTAGTGTAATATTTTTATAATTTTATCACGAAGATATACTGCAGATTTGTTTTTTATATGGAAAAATTTTCCGAATTTGCTAAATTTGTCAATACAGGATAAAAATTTTTCACCAGAAATTTCGAAAATATCAAGGTGCAGAATTTCGGCTGGATAATTGGGGATTGGTGTTTCCTGTAGATGTGGTTTTTGTGGATGACGGTCATACTTATTCAAGTTGCATATGTCACAATTTGCGGTGTACCTCTTGATAAGTTTGGTCATTCCAGGGAAATAGTACCTTTCCAGAATTTGTTCTTTATTTTCAAGATGGTTCCTGTGTGCTCGACGATGTTCTTGTTGTATCACCTGTAATTTATTATTTTCGTCTGCTAAATCCTGAACAATTCTTTGCGTGATTCGAATTCTGAAGTTTGAAAAATGTTCCTTATAGACTTCTTGCAGTAGTTGAATGTATTCTTCTGGGATCTTCATGCCATTAATCACATTAGGATTTAGCTTCTCACGCAATAAATCAACCAATTTAGATTTATTTATATCATTAACTTGGATGTAATGTCTATGATACTTAGGATGTGGTTGTTCATGAGCGCTGAGTTCTTTGCCTACGGAAATAACTATCTGATTCTTGAATACATTCAAAGGGACTTCGCAGTGCGGTATAAGGTCCGAGCTATCTTCGCTTGCGCTATGAGCTGTTACTTGGTCAGATGTTAGGATATTTACCTCGATTGGGTCAACTGGTAGCCTAGACAATGCATCAGCCACGACGTTGGTTTTGCCTGGTTTATACACGAGTTCATAGTTAAACTCCTCAATCCGAGCCTTCCAACGCTTTAGTTTTGCATTATGATTTCTGTTACTTTGAGCAAAGGTGAGTGGTTGGTGATCCGTAAGGATTCTCACTTTTTTCGCTCCGTACAGGTAAGTTCGAAGCTTATCCAGTGCCCAGACGATTGCCAACATTTCCTTCTCGTTTGTGGCATAATTTTCTTCCGTTTTGTTTAACGAACGAGAAATGTAGGTAATCGGTTTATCTTTTGCCAGATCGCCTTGGCATAACACTGCTCCAATCGCCTGATTTGATGCGTTCGTTGTTAAGATAAATGGCTTCTCGAAGTCTGGGAATGTTAATACCTCTGAGGATGTTACCAATTCTTTGATGTCATTAAACGCCTTTAGTTCCAGTTTTCCAAGCTCAATTTCCGTTTTCCTGCTTTGGTTTGCTTTTACTTGCGCATTTTCACCTCTCGTCAGATTGGTCAAGGGTTTTGCGACCTTTGCAAAGTCTCTTATAAATCTTCTATAGTAAGAGGCGAGACCAAGAAATGCCTTTAACTCTTTTAAATTAGTTGGCGGCTTGATGTTCTTAATTGCAGAAATTTTCTTAGGATCCGGCAAAATTCCTTCTTGAGAGATAATATATCCCAGAAATTCGACTTGCTTTTTCAAAAAGGTTGACTTAGCTAGGTTAACTTTCAGATTCGCCTTAGTTAATTGTGCGAGTACTGTTTCCAAATTCCTTAAATGTTTTTCTTCTGTTTCGCCTAGGATGATAATGTCATCTATATAGACATAACAGATCTTCCCAACGAATTGTTTCAGGACATCATCTATCATCCTTTGGAAGATAGCTGGGGCATTCTTGAGTCGGAATGGAAGCCTCGTAAATTCGTATTTCCCTTTGGCTGTTGAAAATGCAGTTTTGGCAATATCACTTTCTTCCATCTTAATCTGATGAAATCCCGACGTTAAGTCTAATGTGGTGAAGTATTTTGACTTCCCGAAACTTGCCAAAGTGTTTGTAATGTCTGGGATTGGGTAAGTATCAGACACTGTTACCGCATTTAGTCGCTTAAAATCGACTACGAGTCTATATTGTTTTTCGCCTGCAGAATTAGGTTTTTTGGGTACGACCCATATAGGAGAGTTGTACGGACTCTTAGATGGACGTATTATTCCATCTTCAAGCATCTTCGATACTTGATTGTCGACTTCTTCTCTCATGCAAACAGGATAAGGGTATGACTTGGTATAAATTGGGTCAGGTGTTAACGTTTTGATCTCTGCCCTGATGACGGTGTCTACTATTTCGCTATCACTTATTGGACCAAAGAGGTTCGAAAATCTATCCAATAAAGATTGCAGTTTATGCCTTGTCTGCTGGGTTAAATGCTCAGAACTGAATTCGATTATGTGTTGATATAATCCACTTGGCGTGTGCGGATGGATGGATCGATTTCCATAGGAACTGGGGGTTTAGGGTGAATAGGCCTTGGTGGTGGGTGGTTTTGAGGCGTTGATGCAATAGCTCCTTTGTGCATTCTGTTGTAGATTTGATTCCGTTCCTGAAAACCTATTTGTTGACGGGGGAATGGTGGCTTGGGAGAGTTAAGGCAAAATCGGGGATTTTCGATTTGGTTAATGGGTGCAGAAATTGAATTGGCAAAATGTCCTTTATGAATTGGGTAATTCCTGAAATTAAGATTCTGAATCTCCAAGCAAGAAGCATAAGCTTCGGGGAGCGTTTGGGGTTTCTGAATAACCAACATTCGCGACAAATCTCCATTTAATCCTCTAATGAACACATCCAAAGCTCTGTTTCTATAGTTTTCGGTGAGCGCAGAGATAGTTTCACTAGAATGATCTTCAGTTTTAATTTTATTCACTAACAGTGAGAGTTGATGATTCACAGCAGCGTAAAATTCATCTACGCTCCTGTTTCTTTGTTGCATCGAATGTAACTGATGCTCTAGTGTACGCACGTCACGTTTATCTGAATAATGAAGTGATAAGCATTTCTTTATGCTAGACCACTCATTATCAAATATATTATACGATATGAGAGCAGCATCTGCTGGCCCTCGTATCTTTTGCCGAATGTGTTGCAAAATTGCCCTATAAATCGGCTTTTTGCGCACAATACTGTAATCGTTTAAGATTGATTCAACGTTGTGAATCCAGGACACGTATTGAACTGGATTCCCTTCAAAAACCTGAAGGTCCCTCACACAATCTGGGAGCTTCTTTATCTCTTCCAGATCCTTTTCTGTTTGGGGGGGCGCGAGCGGTTGTAAAACCGAAGAAGAAGAATGAGGCTGAGGAGTTAGATTCTGTTCCAACAAGGACACTCTAGCTTCTAACCTTTTGATTAACTCGACACTCGCATTGACCGCACCAGTTAATTCTCTAATGGATTGCTGTATAGCTTCCCTTTTCCTTTCACCGAAAATGAATTAGCGGAGAGGAGAAAAACTGAAGCTATTGAAATAGTTTTACACAAAAAGATATTCACGGAACACTTCTTCTAAATTCACGGACGCTTGCACGAGATCACCTTTTTAGATTTTGCACACGAAATTTAGATTTTGCACTTTGACTATGGTTCACACAACAAATATTTAATAAAGTTCAAAAAATATATAGATGAAGCATAAATTGATATATAATGAAATGATTTAATAAGATTCAGAAATATATATGTAGATAAAATATATTGGTATATTATTAAATTATTTAAATAATATTTAAGGATGAGTTTTGAGGTTTTCCTAACCTCATATGAAGGTAAAAATTCGTTTAATTGGTGAATTTAAAATATTTAATAAATTGAAATATTGAATTTCAGAAAATATTTAATAAATTGGCAATATTTAATAAATTGAAATATTTAACTTTTTTCTTTTTAATGAGAAAAATAGAGGTAAGCTTACATTAAATATAAGAACTCCATTGGTATGCAGCTTCTTGGGGCACTCCGTATTCTTCCTTTTTGGTGAAAGCCGTTGGATTTTTGGTTAACACCTACTGCGGTACGGTTGATGTCACTCCTGCGATACGATTGGATGCTTTCCCTCGACGGTAGCAGCTTACTCCTTTTCTCTTTATCGTGAAATATATTCCAATGAGTTGTACTTCGTGGTGTGGATGTTGTCAATCACTATGTTCTCACGGGTATAGCGTTAAAAACTTAGCGGACTACCGAACAATTACCGTGTTCTCATGGGAACAGTATTAAATACCGGTAGTTGATAATTGTTTAAAAAACCGAAATTACTTTAACGGATTAATATGGGTTCTCAATCACAACAATGATTGGACTGCTCGGTTTTATAAAAAAAAACAATATTTCCGCTTTTAAGTAAACTTTATTATTCGACAATCACAAATCCACCGATAAATTACAACTGACTTAATCTTATTGCTTGCCTCTATTTATGATTTTAATTGAATTACTTTAATCATCAATAAAATTTTATGCTACATTCGCATTCATTTGTACCATACAATAGTATTTGCAACATTTGCATTAATTACGAATACCTATAGTCAATATGCTTTGCTTTGATCGGGTCATTGGTTCAAGTAAGTAGGCTCGTGCAAATATTTACCGAGAATGCAAAAATGCGCGGAACAATGTACTTCAACAGGTGTTAGCGGTCAACGTTCGGAAAGGTGCATATGAAGGTGAATGTGATAGCTAAAGGTGAGTATGAAGATGAGTGTGATAACTTCCATAGTCAATATAAACAAAATTAAAGTAAAAAAGAAACTTGCAAATTGTAACTAGGATTATTGTTATTATCGTTGTTCTAAGATCAAATTCAGTTGCTGTGAAAAGATTCTATTATTGTGAAAAGTTGTAAAGTAGTGCAAAGTTCAGAATTATTGAATAAGATAAAGGTGTAATAGATTGTAAAGTTTGTGAAACTGTTAAATAAAAAGAAAAGTGAAACAAAAGACGTGTTGTGTGCGTTTATTCAAAGAGCCCCATAACAGAGTTTAACAATTCATTTTATTCATTACTT
Source organism: Odontomyia ornata (assembly GCA_963969285.1). Lineage (NCBI taxonomy): Eukaryota > Metazoa > Arthropoda > Insecta > Diptera > Stratiomyidae > Odontomyia > Odontomyia ornata. The sequence goes on along the minus strand of OZ017742.1, from coordinate 105,846,314 downwards.
AAACTTTCAATACTTGAAAATTTACGTATAAAATGAATAACAAATGCAAATTACCTTAACATATTCTATACCATGGTTTGTGTGTAGGAGTTTCGTAAATTTATTTACAATTCGCATGCGATATTATTAAATAAATAAATAATGTATTTTCATAAATGAACTTGACAATTTTGTATATTTTTTCATCATATGTATCTTTTTTTCTCCTTAAAGATTTGTCATATAATATATATTTAACACGAGAATCTCTTCTTCGGGGTAGTAAACACACATAGTTATATTCCTAATATGTATATTTATATCAATATAATCGCAATAAGATTTGTAATAATTGTAATATTTTATATTCAGGAATAAAACATACACTTGCCAGAAAAAGTATCCGTACATGCAAGATAACTAAGTTATCCTTACAATGAAAAGGATATGTCCACTTAAGTGAATGCTCTTTTTTATAATAGCAAAAAATTTACACTTTTGCATGATTCCTAGTATATTTCATAATACCTACTATTTAAAAAGACATGAAACACAAACAAAATCAATTTATGGTAACAAAATAAACCAGAAAAAGTATCCGTACAGAACAAACCGGGGGATTCCCCGTGTTATGCGATGACTCTTGCAGATGCATATTAATGTCTTTAGGTCAAAACTGACGTTAGATAGGAAGCCATATGGTAAAAATATGCATATGTATTAGTCGGCCTACTATGTACAAGCTTCCGGGAGCTGTCACCTAACTACGGCAAATGCTTATATGTATGTCGTAATATGTACTATTTTCCGAATAAAAAACGTGCGGAACGCATTCCGTGCATGCTATAAATTTACCTTGTATAGCCCACTGTACTCCTAAACTTTTCAAGACGAGCAAATGAAGCACACGTTTTGCACCTCCGACTGATAGCTCAGCGTTGAGATGTAAACAAACTCCTATAAATTCACTTTGAAAGGCGATAAAAACTAAACGGGTATAAGAACTGAAATAATTTTCACTTCACTAGAAGCGCTATTGTGTTTTCCGCAGACCATCTGGATTTCACTGTAGAAATCCGTCTCTAAACCGCACAAAACCTCGAATTTTCGTTGGCACCTCCACAATTCTTCATATAACGCCATGTAAGTTAGCCAGTAAAGTCGGCCTACTAATGGTCATGTTTGTGGTAGTAAGCGCTGCTGCCATATGGCTTCCTATCTAACGTCAGTTTTGCTTTAGGTCAAAACTGACGTTAGATAGAAACTCATATGGCAGCAGCGCTTACTACCACACCTACACTACCGACTTTGCTGGCTAACTTACATGGCGGTATATAGAGAATTATGGAGGTGCCAACGAAAATTCGAGGTTTTGTACGGTTTTTAGACGGATTTCTTCGGTGAAATTCAGATACTCCGCGGAGAACACAATAGCGCTCCGAGTGAAGTGAATATTATTTCAATTCTTATACCCGTTTAATTTTTATCGCCTTCCAAAGTGAATTTATAGGAGTTTGTTTACTTCTCAACGTTGAGCTATCAGTGGAAGGTGCAAAACATGTGCTTCGTTTCCTCGTCTTGAAGAGTTTAGGAGTACAGTGGACAGTGCAAGGTGGATTTATAGCATGCGCAGAATGTATTTCGTACGTTTAACTCGGAAAATAGTATATATTACGGAATATAAGCAATTGTTAATGCCGCAGTTGGCTGACAGCTCACGGAAGTTTGTCCGTAGTAGGCCGACTCATACATATGCAAATTGCTACCATATGGCTTCCTATCTAACGTCAGTTTTGCTTTTGGTCCGATAATAGTTCTACTTTAAGTTGGGATAGGTTTAAAAGTGAGCGCAATTCGTTGTACATTAGAATACATGATGACGCCCAAAATTAGCAAAATCAGTGCTGAGGAGAAGAAAATTATGCGGAAACTTAAGAGTGAAGGGAAAAGTTAACGCGAAATTGGTCAAATAGGAGGCAGAACTCACTCTCCAGTCCAGTATGTGGTGAAAACATTTAATACAACTGGTTCGATTATGTCAAAGGCTCGTTGTGGTCGACCCTCCATACTGACTGCACGCGAACAAAGAAACGTTTTGCAGGCAGTTAAAACGCTTCCCAAATTGTTACAAATATAAAAAACTCTTTTGGCGAGGTATCAACGAAGATACCATACGAAAAATACTAAAGAGAGATGGATATCGCTCACGCATAGCACGTAAGCCATACATTTCGGAAGTGAACACGAAGAACCGTGTGGATTTCGCAAAAAATATATAAACATGCCACCAGAGTTTTGGGAACAGGTCCTATTCTCTGACGAAAGCGAATTTTGCATATTTGGCATTAAAAGAAGAAAGTTAGTTTGGCGGAAGAGCGGAGCTGCCCTCGTAAAAGAAAATCTCGTACCAACATGGTGGAGGTGGTGTGATGGTCCGGAGGTGTATGGCGGCAGAAGGAGTTGGCCAACTTGTGTTTATACTACAACACAAAACATCAACTGTGTATGCCGCCCAAATCCCCAGACCTTAATCACTTGTTGGAGCGCAGGATCCGTCAGCACAGCATAACCTCGAATCAAATGCTGAAAACGTCATCGTCAATGAATGGGGTAAAACTACCAGGCAGGACACAGCCAAATTGGTTCACTCCATGCCAAATCACTTTAAGGACGTCCTTAAAAGAAGAAGAGAAAAATGTCATCCGACAAGTTATTAAGCCCTGATATGTAATAAAATATTTGAATATTTCAAATAAATATTGTCATGTACGGACACTTTTTCTAGTTCGTTTAAGTGAGGCTTTTTTGTTTTTAATTTGGAGATTCTAGTTTTCAAAGGAATACCACAGGAAAAATTTATGGAAAAGATGGTTTCATTAATAAATTAATTTTGTTGCTTAAATATTTAAATGCAGCAGCTTTCTTTGGAATACATTTCCTAATAAGTTGCTTTCTTTTGACGTTTTACGGATACTTTTTCTGGCAAGTGTAGATCCCAATCAAAATAGCTTATATAACACAAAGCCATGATTTGAACTTGTCATTATATAACAAACGTTTGTTATAGAATATAATTTAGATTTATGCTAAGTTCCATTAGCATCAGTAAAATTTATCTCATTAAATACAATTGTTTTTTTCTCACATATATGTATATATATATCTCAGTCACGTCGCCATAATATAATTATTTATCGAGTCATACAATTTATGAAAGGTTATCCCTTAGCGGAAGAGTAAATGAGAATGTTGAAGTTCACAAAGAAGTTATTACACTTTGGCTATATCAGTGAGCTGATTTTCCTATTTAAATATTTTGGTCTATTAGAAATTTTAACAGGTTTTCAAGCTGGATTCAATAAAACTTGAATTTATGTTTGTGATATTGTTTTATGAGTGCAAAGCAAAAAAAGAATATTGGTAGAACTTGAAGATTTGTTTTAGGGACAGAAAAAATATTAGCTATCTTCCAAGTTATTTTTAACCCAGATGATTGTTTTTATCATTTCTAATCGCCCTCCTCTATGTAAAAATTAATCTTAAAAAGGCTACAAATACACTCGATCTGCAACTAGAAGAATGATATGAGTACAATTTGAACTTTAAAGTCTTAATTTTTCGAAAACGGAAATGTTGAGTACAAGCATTGCCTTCCAAATGAAAGCACATTATGGAAAACCTCCATTTTGGGCATTTTTTTTACATCCGTTTGCATACTATAAATCAATTTGCTTTAAAGCCGAATGATTTTTATCACATTACTCCTCATTTCTAATCCTAAAATAACGTTTTGCTATTCGAACCAGGGGTAAATTATGCAGAAACTTTTGTGTGAAAACGACCTTCCATATATCATCTGGTAATGGAGACAGTCAGACATGAATTATTTCGCGCTGGTAATAATGTTGGCATTTTTATAAAGGAGGACCTGGTAGAAAATACTCCAAATTGACTGTATTTATGAGATGATATCCGCATTTTGTTCCAGTAGGTTCCTACTTGCAGAAGGTCGATCGTTCGCTTTGAATTTATTGTCTATATCGTCCGATTTTTATGCTAAGACCAAAAACATCCTCATCGATTCGGAAACAAATGCTTAGCAGCGCCAGGGGAAAATTGAAGGACTTTGAGGAGAGCTACTCGCAGAATGAATTGTAAAATTTGTTTTTTGTTAACGTAAACTCCGGATTGATCATAATAGTACTAATGCGAGCAAGGTTTTCCAAAAATCGAGGTATTAAATATGTCCAAGTTGACACAGTTTTGTTTTGTTTTTTTTTGGCGAGGATGCGATCGAAATGGAAACGAGAGCTCGATAGGAGAACACATCCTAGTTGCAGCAAAATGGACAGCGACGTAAGCGATGACTCGCGACTGCAAAACAACTTAATCTGTTTCGCCCGACTGACCAGCAATCCCCCGTCTATCCAACGACTGTTTCGATTAGACAACCTCTACTGCAGCATTCGAGAAATAACCTTGAAATTTACCCGTCCCGCGATATCGATGAGATTAATTGCACTCGTTTCACGTTTAAGTTAAATGAATCTGCGGTGTTCCCGATCAAGCTAAGCATATGATGCCATAAAACACTCGCCGGATTAATGCTGATAAGAAGATCTCTCATGAACTCTACTGACAGCCTTTGTTGTGGAACACCCTTGAAAAAATACCATTAGCAAATCATACACTTTGTTGCAAATTACTCCCACAACTCGTTTTCGGAACGAGAGCCAATGTGATTTTTAGCAGTGAGCCGATATTTCGACTTGCACGAAAACTAATCCAACGTGACAAAACTTATCGAATTAACAAAGGGTAAACTTCCCAACAAGTATTAACTAAGACGCGATGTTAATAAATTCACCCGAGTATCCTCGCACAAAATTTCGCCAATTTGTCCGTGTTTCTTCACAATTCCCGTGGACTGCCCTCCGTCCAGAACATTTCTTTCTCTTTTTCCGTATCCCAACAGTACCTCAAATTAGCCGAGTTTGATTGTATTCGGTAATGCGATACACAGTTGGGATGCTCTAAGTTAGTGTTCCCATGTCCGAAATTTTGATTGGCAGATTTAAAATTTTTCAAGAAAAATAAATGGAAGTAAAGGAATATGAAAAAGGATTTTAAAGAAAAATTAGCGGAAGTAAAGGAATATGAAAAAGGATTTGAAATAGTAATAAAATAAAAGTTAAATCTCATGCAGAATATAAGTAAAGTGAAACGTTTCAATTTAATGTAAAGGAAATTTATATAAAATTACATTTAATAATAATAAGAAAGAAAACTATCTAATAAATTACAATTATGTATGGAAGTAATTAAATATTTTTTTTAAATCTGCCATTAAAATTTCGGATAGGAGTTAGGAAGGTGTTGTATTCATAATGAACATATTAATTATTTGAATATCGTTACTTTTAAATTGCTCACTTTTATATTCTATTACAAATTTTTATTACATCTGATAGTTGGCAGCACTTGAAAAGCTTAGCTGTCATTCATGCATATGTGATTCAGTGTACATCCTCTTGTGAACATCCGCGTGTCATAGCTCGCACATAACCATGTGACTTCTAGTTCAATAAATAATAAGTTAATAATTTGAATTCAAATAAAGTGTTTTAGTATTTACGCCTTCACGATATAACATTTGGTGTCAGAAAAAAGTGATTCGAGCACACGTAAATTGAGCCCATAATGAATGTGTTTTCTAAGTGCAAATACTGAAGAAAATAAAACCCTGCAATGAATAATGGTTCTTTCGGAGGAATTGAGAGAGTTAGTCGAAGCTCTTGCCACTGCTTTGAAAAATGCTAATTCTACAGCACTTGCATCTACTGGCGATGCCGGGCAGTCCAAGCCGCCACCATTTTCATTTCAAGAATTCCGTTCAAGTGAAGGTGCCACAGTTACAGACTACTTCAAATGGTTTCTGTGGGCCTTAAATCTAAGCAAAATCCCGGAAGAAATCCATGTAGATTACGTTTGAGTGCACTTGGGCACCGAAATAAATGATGCCTTGAAATTCTTAATAGCACCAAAAACTCCGGAATCTTGTTCATTCAACGAGATAGTACAAGTGCTTACAAAACATTTCGACAGCGAGAAAAATAAATACGCTGAAAGCGTTAAATTCAGACATACCATGCAGAAGAAAGATGAATCGATTGCCAACTTTGCTCTACGGTTGAAGCAAGGAGCAGCGCATTGCGAATACGATTCTTTTCTTGATAGAATACTCATCGAGCAAATGCTTCATGGTCTTTGTGATCGCTCCATGTGCGATGTGATTATTGCAAAGAAACCAACTACATTCGCAGAAGCTTACGCGGCCGCTCACGCTCTTGAGTCGATGCACAAAACATCGGAGGAGGTTAAGCTACAATCACTGCCATCGGAAACTATACACACACTGCTATCAACAACACAGCAACACAAGCAAAATAAAGGCACTGCAAAAGTTAAACCGGAAACGCGCGGATAGAGAAAAATTGCACCAAATACTGCTAATCATAACTCACAACAAATCAACACGACAGTTCGATTAAATGGAATTGATAAAATCGAAGATTTTCATGCTGCAAAATTAGTAGATCGAAAAATGATCAGTGTTAAAATCGATGGAGTGGAGTTCGAAATGGAGCTTGACACGGGAGCACCTTGTGGCATCATTAGCAGGAATTCATTACGAAAGATAAAGCAGAATTTCCACTTAAAGCCAATAGACAGACAATTTGCAAGTTACACGAATCATCGTCTCAACTGCATTGGACGTCTCAACTGCATTGGACGGCTCCCTGTAAATGTGACGGTAGGGAATCTTACACGCCGACTTAATCTCTATGTAGTCGAAGGGGCTTATGACTCGTTATTCGGTCGAGAGTGGCTCGCAGAATTCATATCCGAACTTAACATGAATGAAATGTTCGCTCCAATGGATGTACATAACCTTACTGTCGCATCTCCGGAACTTACGAAAGAGCAAATCGATCGTTTAGATATGCTGCTAAAAAGGTACGAAGATATTTTCAATCTTTCAGCTGGCAAACTTTCGGGCCCGCCAGTAAAAATGCATTTAAAACCAGGAGCCACACCGGTTTTTGCACGCGCCCGAAATATTCCATACGCTCTTCGAGATGCATATGCAAAAGCAATTGATGCAAAACTAGAAGCTGGTCACTACGTAAGAGTTGATCACTCGGAGTGGGCTTCTACTGCGCATGTTGTCACCAAGAAAACTACTGGCAAACTTCGCATTACTGGCAACTACAAACCCACTTTGAATCCGCGAATGATCATCGACGAACATCCAATTCCCAAGCAAGAGCATATATTCAACAAAATGAAAGGAGCGAAAATATTTTGTCATTTGGATATCACAGATGCATACACACATTTGGTTGTCGATGAAGAGTTTAGTAAAGCACTAGCACTCAACACTCCTACACATGGTTTAATACGACCAACTCGAGCAGTTTATGGAGCAGCAAACGTACCTGCAATTTGGCAACGCAGAATGGAGTCGATTATTAAAGATATGCCTTCTGTCTTGAATTTTTTTGATGATCTGCTTGTCTTTTCAGATTCATTTGATACTTTACTGATAGATCTTGACGTTATACTCTCCAAACTCAAGGAAAATGGTATTCACCTAAACCGCTCAAAATGTACTTTCGCTACTTCCGCAGTCGAGTTTCTTGGTCATAAAATTGATGCACAAGGAGTTCACAAATCTGACGAACACATTAAAACAGTAAGAGATGCGCCTAAACCAAGCACACCAAAAGATTTACAACTGTTCATTGGAAAAGCAACGTACTACAACGCATTCATACCCGACTTGGCTACTAGAGCACGACCGCTATGGGATATGCTTCTAAAGGAAACTTTTCATTGGACGGACGAAGCAGAAAAAGCATATGCTGACTTGAAGAATATTCTAATTTCGCCTCAAGTCCTGATGCCTTATGATCCAGCACTACCAGTGGTTCTCGCTACAGATGCTAGCCAGGTAGGCTTAGGTGCAGTATTATCTCATCGACTTAGTGACGGGACAGAACGTCCAATAGCATACGCTAGCCGAACAATGACCGCAACAGAACAAAAATATCCACAGATCGACAAAGAGGCACTTTCTATAGTCTGGGGTTGTCAGAAGTTCTTTTACTATTTATATGCACGGCATTTTTTTCTTATAACAGACCACAAACCATTAACGCAGATTCTTCATCCAGAGAAATCACTTCCAATTTTATGCATAAGTAGAATGGCCAACTACGCAGATTACTTAGCTAATTTTAACTACTCAGTGGAATTCAAAAATACAAAAGCTAATGCTAACGCAGATTACTGTTCTAGAGCTCTTCATAAGCCACAACTTGTTCGTAAAATCACTTCACAAAGGGAGGAAGAAGTTATGGATCTGGATGGAATGGACATATTCATCCTACGTCAAATCAATCAACTTCCTGTAGGAGTGGAACTTATCGCCAAAGAAACGAAGAAAGACCCACATCTTGGAAAAATAGTACAAATGCTACTAGATGGACAAGACTTGACTCGAAGTGGACTCAAAGCTCCAGAAAGTAATTATTCATTTTCATCCGGATGCCTCCTGTTTGAGCATCGAGTTGTAATTCCTACTTCATTACGTCAACCTATACTACAAGATCTGCATGCAGCGCACATTGGAATAAATAAATAATAAATGAAAGGTTTAGCTCGATCATATGTTTATTGGCCAGGTCTGGACGCTGATATAGAACGGATCGCAAAAGCGTATACTGAGTGTGCTAAATTTGCACATGCTCCAGCAAAATTTCGTGAGCATCATTGGGAGTATCAAAGGGTCCATGGCAACGTATCCATATCGATTACGCAGGACCTGTTGCTGGTACAATGCTACTTATCGTGGTTGACGCCTACAGTAAATGGGTAGAAGTAAAAGCGACAAATTCAACTACCAGCACTGCAACTATTTCAATTATGGATGAGCTTTTTGCTGCGTATGGCTCTCCTGTTACTGTAGTAACCGACAATGGACGTCAATTCGTTTCTGATGAATTTATTACATTCCTCAAGATGAACGGAGTTAAATATCAAAAACTAACTGCTCCATACCATCCTTCTACAAACGGGCAGGCTGAAAGATATGTTGGTACAGTTAAGGATTTTCTTTACAAAATGCAAACCACGAAAGCTACTCTACAACAAGATCTAAATAAATTCTTGAAGCAGTCCCTGAAAACATTCACACACAAATGACTGAGAAGCAACAATCTAAATTCAACTCAAATTTTCGAGAATTCCAGCCCGGGCAGATGGTCTACTTCATGTCTAATAACTTCAGAATGGACAAACGGATCTACGGAGCTGTTCTGCGAAAATTGGTGACCTACACTATCACATCAGTCACGATGGAAAAACCTTCAAACGACATGTTGATCAAATGCGAAGCTTTCGACCACTTGATCAACAACAAAAAAACAAACTGGAATCCAAAGAAGTTAACAGCAAACCGGCAGAATCAAACAGACAGTTTCATCTCTATGAAAATCACGAGCAACCAGTAGCGGCAGATTTTGTTGATCAACCAGCACCAAAGGTAAAACAAGGTCAAGAAGCTCCAGTACAATTTCCGCCAGCCGGTGAACCACCAGGTATCGAAAATAACCAGCCAAATGCAGTTCTACGAAGATCGATGCGACAACGTCATCCACCAAACTTCTACAAACCAACTTGAAGATCAAAAATTCTCTAAAGGAGGGAGAAAATGTTGTATTCATAATGAACATATTAATTATTTGAATATCGTTACTTTTAAATTGCTCACTTTTATATTCTATTACAAATTTTTATTACATCTGATAGTCGGCAGCACTTGAAAAGCTTAGCTGTCATTCATGCATATGTGATTCAGTGTACATCCTCTTGTGAACATCCGCGTGTCATAGCTCGCACATAACCATATGACTTCTAGTTTAATAAATAATAAGTTAATAATTTGAATTTAAATAAAGTGTTTTAGTATTTACGCCCTCACGATATAACAGAAGGTTTTTGAGCAGTTTGCTTGTGTGACTGCTCGATTACTATAATTATCGGATCAAAATGCATGCCTAGTTTGGCGTTTAGAGTATTCGCTGCGTTAGCAGAAGTTCCCTGGCTTGGATCCCGTTGGTGGCAACGAGATTTGTTTCGATTGATTCTTTGAATGGACTATAAACCCGTTCAGCTATGAAACGGACTGGTTTAAAACCAGAGCGTATCGCAGCTAGGTGGACAGACACACGGCCAACGCTTGGTACTGACGAATCACCTTCCTGAGTGGCGATACACTCGAACAAGGTAATGAGATACTCAATACTCAAACTTCCTCTAACTGCAAGCCCAGACGGGGCTGTAGTGCTAAAGCAAAGGAAAAAACAAAACATTAACATATGCATCTACATACAGTCATGGACATTAAGATAGAGATGTAACAAAATTGTTTAAAAAAGCATAGAATCTCTAACATTAAAGAGAGTAATAATTTATTTTACGGTTTAATAAATCATTTCACTTAAATGCTATAAAAACAAATTAAATTTCTTAAGTGCACAAAGCAAAATGCATTGGACAATAAAATAAAGACACTGAAAAAATCCAATAATTCATATATTCGAGCATATAATTAAAAAGAAGACAAAAGTTCTTTAATATTTAGTTGCGTAACTATTATTCCTAAGTAAATCCGTGGATCTATTGGGCATTTAATCAATTATTTGACGGCATCACTCAATAGGAATTTTAGACCATTCTTTTTGAGTTATTTCCTATAACTCTGATTTATTTTTCAAACCGGTGTCCACCAATACCCTGTTCAGGTTCGCATAGATGTTTTATGGGTTTCAAATCGGGCGATTGCGATTTAATTGTGTTGATTTTTTCTATCTTAAATTGATTTTTTGTTGATTTGGATGTATATTTAGGATCATTGTCCTGTTGCAGGACTCATTTAAGAGGCATATGTACTTGAGACAAATCTCGCACCAGGAAAATAGTCCCCATAACTAAAAACTCCCTCCTCCATGCTTCACTGTTATTTTTTGTGTACTTTGGCCTGAATTGTTGCATTGGTGGTCTTCGGACGGTTTGTCTACCATCTCTTCCAGATAATGATTTTTTAGTTGCATCGGTCCATAACACATTTCTCCACTTCTTGATTCCTATTTACTAACAAGCAAAGACATATAATTAAATGGACGAGCAACGAGAATCTGTGAACTCGTCCATGTGGGAAGCCAGTTGTGAACGTAAATAGCTTACGCTCTCGACACTATATGATTGCTTCTGCTTCTCCTTCCCCTTTGTTTCCCGAAAGGTTTTCCATGCCTCTCTTCATAAGAAACACTACTCCTACTGACACCCTACAAAGTTTCGTTTCACGTCTACACGATTTCGCCTTCGTTATCATTCGTTGAACAGTTTGAGTACACAAAACAGCAAACTTAGAGGTTGGAAAACTCGTACGTCAAAGCTGATGAAAATTTGCAACTTTTGAATAAAAAACGTGAACTGAAGTGTCGATTTCGTGCACACGATCATCAAAATCAAAAACTATATGAACGTGTTTTGGAGTGAACTCAAGTGCAAAAACACGGAATGAAGTTCAGTACAAAAATACAACAAGCGTTCTTTCGTAACACAGTAAATGTAGACGTTAGAAAACTCATGTGTCAAAGCTGATAGAAAATTCGTAAGTTTTGAAAAAAAAACACTAGAATGCCAATTTCGTACACGCGACCTTCAAAACCAAAAACTTTATATACGTGAAAGTGTTTGGGAGTGAAGTTAAGTGCAAAAACAAAATCATATCACTTCAAACCTCAGCTTCACAGAACTTAAGCGAAGGTCGCTAATTGCTTCGGCTCTCACGACCGGTTACGGATCCAGTACTCTCTACATGTATGCTAACAAGCAAATTCACCAGCTGAGAGGGAAAATGTTTGAATAAAACAAGCGATAAACTTGCATCAGATAGAGACCTCGTTTGTCATCATTTGTTTCCATTTGAGATAAAATGTGAAAGCGCTATCTACTTGGGACTACGCTTCCATGCAAAAAATCGATTTGCTGTTGTGTTTGCATGTACGTACACTTAATGCAAGGGGAATCTTTTGCCCATAGTACATTCACATAGTGTCCACATCTTCCATTTACCCTGTGATGTATACTTTCTGAATTTTCCCAGGGGCCGGTCAGCTGAGCCGGGGCCTGTCAACTGAGCCGAAGCCTGTCGTATTCCAAAAACAAAACAAAAAGCAAATAAATTTCCGACGCACGTGTTCTTTTACGCATTTCAGAACATGGAAGTGCTGCCAGATCCTAATAAAAAACTTAAAGATTGCATGGAACGATTTTTTTTTCTGCAAAGTTATTTATTTTTTGAGATCTGGTAATCCTGAAATCTCTCATCGAAGCACATTTTTATATTCGTGCCAATCCTCGCATCAGCATTTATGTACCTACCTGCTATCGAAAATTTATGGTCGTTCTTCGGCTTGTGCTCGAATTTTTCCGGAGGGTAAATTGAGTGTGAATACTAAGTGAGTATACTATCTGATCTGATCAAAATGAAAGCTCATCGTCTTGCAAACCATTGAAGCGCCTAGGCAGGGCAATATTTGCCGATTCAATCTATTTCTTATATATCCCCATGATAGCGTATGCGAACGCTTATACATACTCAAATCTATCTTTGAAGGTTGAATATCGTTCGGTTGGGAATTTGATGTGAACTCACTTATTACCTCATACACTCTGGCGTAGTGTGGTGGTTAGAGCACTCGTCCCGCAAGCCGAAGGTCCCTGGTTCGAGTCTCGTTGATGGCAACAAGATTATTCCGAGTGATTCTTCGGACGGACTATAAGCCCGTTCAGTTATGATACGCGCTGATTTAAAAATCAAAATGTATCGTAGCTGGGTGGGCAAAGTGTGATACTAACCGCATTAACTTGTGGAGACACATTCAGTCATGATAATGAGATACTCTGACTATATCTAAGCGAAAGCCGAAAGGGGCTGTAGTGCTACAGTTATTCCTGTTATTAATCTTTATGGTCTTTCACCAATTTTACTTGTTGTTTAATGTTGTGTTTCATTAATAATGACGCTTTTCTTTCAATTCTACCATACGAATTACTTTCTACAAGCTACCTACGAATGCTTCTTCAAAAATCATTCAATCCTAATTCTGATTGAATATATTTTGAAGACGTGAGAAGATTAGATTTTTTGATCTTCACGAGCCGTTGTTTTTCTTGGTTGTACAAGCCTTTGTTTAATCGTTGGTATTTTAAAGGCATTATCAACCAACTTCTTCGAACGTTCGAACAGCAATTCTCCGCGGTGATTTTCCCTCATTACCTAAAGTTGAAATAATTGCCCTCTCATCTGGGGTGTAGTGTTTTCCTTGACCCATCTTTATCTACAACTGAATAAGGTCTGGAGATTGCAGTGGCATATGTAGCAGTTTCGGGGTATTATAAAGTAGCCAGAGCTTCACAATGTTGGTTGTATGCTTGGGGTCATTATCTTGCTAGAAGTGATAATCATTACTCAAGCCGAGGTTTCGCGCACTTTGCTCCAAATTGTTTCTTAAAATGCTAAGGTAACGGAATTTATTCATTGTCGACTCAATCGAATCTCGGTTACCAACGCCAGCAGCCGCCATGCATCCCCAAACCATTACTCCACCACCATCTTATTTTACAGTGGGTAATGTTCTATTTTTAGTGCTGTTCCTGATTTTCTCCAGACTATTTTTCGTCCCTTTATACCGAATGTTGCGGGTGGACTGTATTTATATTACACGAACTCAAAAGCTGTATTTGTACTTAGCTCACAATATCTATTTCACTTTTACTACTTCATACAAATATCTATAACAACTTTACTTCATACAAGTATCTATAACAACGTTACTTCATACACAAGATCAAAACACGTAATTGGTATATTAACATATGAGAAGCGAAAAGAACGGCACTGATATTAATTGAAATCTTTTGACTAAGAACTAACGATTCCTTCGGCGCTGGACAGGCTCGTTGTCCTTAACAGTCCTCCCCCCGGCGTAGCTTGCGCAGCCTCTTCTTGTAATAATACGACGAGCCTGCTAACGAGGCGTTTGAAAATGCCTGCTTTCATTCTTACGTCAGCGACTCGTATACCACCGTCTGGTCCTTTGTAGGTGCGTTCGATAAATCCCATTGGCTAGATGTTCCGGGGAAGCGTGTGGTCGGCTACGATCACGATATCGCCAACTTGTAGTGGTCGCACCTTATTCGTTGACACGCCACGTGGCACCAGCGTGGGTAAATGTTTCTTTATCCACCGCCGCCAGAAGTGATCAGCGAGCGCCTGACTTGCTCGCCACGTTCGTCGGTCGGCTTCGTCACATGGTCCAGTAGTTGGCAGGCCCATGAATGATCCTAGCAAAAAATGGTTCGGTGTGAGTGCTTCTGGGTCGTTTGGGTTTACACTCACGTGGGTAAGCGGTCGAACATTAACTGAAACCTCTGCCTCTACCAAGAGGGTTCTTAAGACTTCCTCGGGTGGTGCCTTCTCTCGCAACGTGACACTCAGTGCGGTTTTTACTGATCGTATTAATCGTTCCCATGCGCCACCTTGGTTGGGAGCACCGGGGGGTATGTAACGCCATTCCATTCGGTGTAGTAGTCCCTCGTCTCGTAGTAGTGGTGCCCATTCGGCGTAAGCGATTCTTAATTCGTGATCTGCTCCACGGAAGTTCGTCGCATTGTCCGAATACATTAGTCGGGGCCATCCTCGGCGTGCCGCCATACGTCGCAGCGCCATTATCGCGGAGTCGGTGGAGAGAGATGCAACAACTTCTATGTGCACGGCACGCAAGGTGAGGCACGTAAATAGTGCAACCCATCGTTTTTCTCGATGCCGTCCAACTTTCATCATCATTGGTCCAAAGAAGTGAATCCCACAGTTTGTGAATGGACGGTGAAAGGCATCGAGGCGGGCTCGTGGTAGGTCTCCAGTGACTGGTATTCGGGGCTTTGCTCGTCGGACTTTGCAGAGGGCGCAGCTGCGTTCTATAGCGCGAACGGTGGGTCGAAGGTGAATAATCCAATAACGCTGTCGTAGGTCATTCGTCACGCGTTCTTGATTTACGTGACCAGCAGCGCAGTGTTCTCGCAGCACAATGAGCTTCGTCAAGGGATGGCGTCCATCCAGGATTATTGGTCGATTTGCCTCATTCAACGCGGCCGCTGCTCCAATTCGACCACGCACCCGCAGGATACCCTCCTCAAGTACCGGATCTAATCTGAATAATCGGCTTGCCTTTGTAATAGAGCGGGATGATTCAATCCTATGTAGCTCAGGACTGAAGTTTTCTTTCTGTGTGCGCCGTATGAGTTCCCGTTCGGCGCATTCTATGTGCCGATGTTCCAAGCGTGTCGATCTGCGTCGGCATATGTCGATGAAGGCTAATAGCGGCGCTGTTGCTCGTACTAGCGTTTCGTACTTGGAGAACCTAGCGGGATCAGGCAGCCAGCCATCGCGTTGTGAGTCCTCCTCCTTTGTGTGGAACAAAACCTCTTCTCGTTCTGCTGCGAATATTTGTTGCGTAGGCCATTGCTCCTAGGATTTGTAGAGTAAGCTAGGGCCCAGAACCTAGCGGTCCTTCTGGTTGATGGGCGTGCGGGCAAATCTCGTTGCGTCGTCAGCTACATTGTCGTTGGTTGGTAGCCATTGCCATTGGTCTTTATACGTAAGTTCCGCAATCTCGCCAATTCGGTGAGCGACAAAAAGTGTGTATTGTCGCGTGTCATCACGTATCCAGTGTACTACTGTGGTCGAGTCGGTCCAATATATAGTTCTTACTACTTCGATGCTATGTTCTTTCTTAATAGTCTCAGCGAGTCTGGCTCCGATTACGGCGGCCTGCAGTTCGAGACGAGGAATGGTCTGTGTGCGTCGCGGTGCTATGCGAGCCTTGGCTGCCACTAGGGCGACACTGATGCTGCCGTCACAGTGGATGATCCGCCAATAAGCTACATTTGCGTAAGCTTGCGTGCTTGCGTCGCATAGCACGTGGAGTTCTACACTTCCTTAAGCGTGTAGCACCGTACGAAACGTAGATCTGCAATATCGACAAGACACTTTAGCCGATCGGTGAAGAGTTCTCCTTCTTCCTCTGGAATTGGTTCATCTTCTATGTCTTTAGGCGCCACAGACTCTGAAGAATGATCTTCGCTCGGATCGTAAAATGACTTAACAGCCCCAGTGGATCGTAGATTGACATGACTGCGCTGAGTGCTTCTCGTTTTGTTGGCATCCGGGTCTGTGTACACACCGCGGCTGGAACTCGATTCATTGATGTGTTGAAACCTAGCTCATCTTGTTCAGCAGTCCAATAAAGTCTAAGAACTTTGTTCTCAGGACCTCTACTTAGTCGCGCCAATATAGTTGTTTCTAGTTCCTTTGGCACTTTGTACAACACGCTTTTGCTATTAGCGTTCCATTCACGTAGTGTGAATCCAGCATCTACGTGCACCGTCCTTATTTCCTTAATGGTACGCCGGGCTTCTTCTTCATCATTGTAACTTGCCACAAAATCATCCATGTAGTGGTTTTGTGTGATGGCTCTAGGGGCGTGTGGATACATGCGCAGATCTTCGCACTGTTGTCGCGTACATAATGTGCCAAAAAGGGTGAGCTCTTTGCGCCGAAAATCATACTTGTCATCTTATAGCGACGAGGAGGTTCCATCCCGTTGTCACGTCTCCATAGAAATTGCTGTGCTGGCTGATCTTCCGGGCGGATTTTCACCCGCAGAAACATTTCCTGAATATCTGCGGTGATGGCAATGGGTTTCTCTCTGAACCGGAACAAAACGTCTTGCAGTGATAACAGCAAGTCCGATCCTTCTAGCAGTTGGTCGTTGAGGCTCACACCGCTACTCTTTGCTGCTGCGTCGAATACCAAGCGTTGCTTACCGGGCTCTTTCGGATACCGCACGGTGAAGTTGGGCAGATACCAGCAGATTGCACCCTTCTGCTCCGATCAGTCGCATGGTACGGCGTAGCCTTTCTTGACCAGGTTCTCTATTTGGGCTGCATATTGGTTGGCATACTCGGGGTCATCGTCCATCTTCTGCTCAATTTTTCTCAGTCGGCGGTAGGCTGTCTTGTAGCTTGAAGGAAATGCCATATCGTCTCTCCGCCATGGCAGCCCGACTTCGTATCCATTATTGATCTTTTTAATTGTCTGCTTGACTATATTTATTGCTCACTGGTCTGCCTCATTCACTCGTGGCCTGCACGTGACGCCAAGCGCGTCTATCCGGAAGTGCGTTTCTACTAGCTCATGAAGTTGCTGGTCGTGTTGTCCGGTCATGTGCTGTTTATGTTCGTAAATGTGCAGCATGCTTTCGTGGTTGTAGATCATGCTGCGTGGTACGGTTCCGTGTACTACCCAGCCCAGCTGTGTCCTGGATGCAGCTGGTTGATCGGGTTCACCTACTCGCAGCTCTCGAGATACAATGTACTCCCAGTGGTCTGTCCCCACCAGAATACCAGGGCGCGCGAACTCGTAGCACACTGCTTCCCGTTGCAGGTCTTTAAGGTGGTTGTGCTGCAATAGCGTAGCCGAAATGGACTGCTGGTGCAGTTTCAAGTCCTTGATGGTTCGTGCTCGCAGTTTATACGACGTTTTCTCTTTCTTTCCCCTCAGTTGCACGGTGACGAGCTTGCTGTCTCTTACCTGCTGAGACATGTTGACGCCGTTCAAGTGCAGAGGTTGCCTTGGCCCCTCGGCACCGATGCTTTGTGCCAGCTGTTCATCGATAAGAGAGATAGTAGCACCTTCATCAAGCAGTGCGTACGTGTTGACCTCCCCCCGTGATCCGCTGACAACAACTGGACACATCTTCAACAAAACAGCTCGTGGGGTGGTAGCAGCTGGGGTTGCCATCGACAAAACTACTTCGATGCTGCCCTGCGTTATTTGTGCGGCTGGTTCCGATAGGATCAATTGCTCAGAATGTGTCTTGTCTTGATCCTGATGAAGCGTTGGATGATGCGGGCGCCGACATTGATTAATACCACATAATTTTGCTTTGCAGTAGATGCGTCTGTGTTTCTTCTGTATACATTTAAAACTAAGCTTCTTGCCGCGCACAAAGTCCCATCGCTTTTCAATCGTCATTGCTTTATAGTTCGGGCACTGCGATAGCACGTGGGTTTGTTCACAGCTCGGGCATTGATTGCTTCGCTCTTCGGACACTTCGGCGATAGCGTATATATTGCCTGTTTTCTACTTCACGGGCTTCATTTCCTTTCCTGTTGCTGGCGAAACTGTGCTTGTCGAGGGGGCGTATGTATAATTCAACGCCCGGTCTGCTTTGCGTATGAGAAAGCGAGACAGGATGATAATCTTTGGGTCCGTTGTGTCGTCATTGTCACTAGCGTACTCACACCAACGTGACCGGAGATGCGGGCTTAGTTTGCTCAATACTTCTCATACCAGGATAGGGTTGTACAAGTACGCACGCCGGTCGATCGTCTCGAGAACGCAGGTCACGTTCTGAAGCTTGACAGCAAAACTATTTACCTCGATTGCTGATGATCCAAGCCTTGGTAATTTCCTCAGCTCTTCAAATGCTCGGTCGAGGATGACTTCTGGTCGCCCAAAAAAACTGCTCTAACGCCCTCATAATGACGTCTGGATTTGTGGCTGTGTGAAGTAATGCAGCAACGACCTCTCGGGCTTCTCCTTTAAGACAGGTTCTTAGTCGTTGTATGTTTTCAGCGGCTGTGATGTGGTACATGGTTGTGGAGTCACGCATAGACGCTTTAAATGGCAACCATTCGCTCGGCGATCCGGAAAATGTTGGCAGTTTGATGTGGCGAACATGCGGTCTTGCTATCTTTTCCAACGTTTCCGCCAGTTGCTCGATATCACTTTTTGAAATCTATCCCTCTCGCTCTTGAATTGCTCTTATCTTTGCTGTGTTCGCTGCTCAGCGCTGTGTTCGTGTTGACGTGAGACCAACGGGTTCGTATGTAGCCAGCTATCTACTTTTCCATCGACTTCAGCTTAAGATAGTTTTTCGTCTTGAAAACTTTTCTCCTCGTTAAGAACCGATACTTCGGCTGCCAGTCGCTTCTTAATTAAGTCAGCCTCCAATTCCAGCTCTTTTTTCTTTATTGCGGTTAATTCTTCTGCGGCAGCTAACTCCGCTAACCGCAACTGCACTTCAACACTGTTGGTAGATCGCTGCGATTTGGCTCGAGGTTCGTTCATATCGTTCGCATGCTGTGACAATGTACCTGCAACCGCTGCCACAATCGGTCTCTTACTCGCGACGCTCTCGTTTGTAGCGGTCGATACCAATGAAGGCGAGGCCGCTAACTCCAAAGAAAATCTTTGCTGCTCGATCCTCTGCTTTTCTCGACGCTTCTGCTCCTCCAGCTCTGCTGCATCGCCTTGGCTCCGGGTGATGACCATCGCGATCGGTTGACGGCTGCTGGTTGTGGTTCTGGATAAGCGCTCAATATGGTCTGCAGGCTCTTTCGGATCCGGCTCGACGGACCAATTTATGTTGCGGGTGGACTGTATTTATATTACACGAACTCAAAAGCTGTATTTGTATTTAGCTCACAATATCTATTTCACTTTTACTACTTCATACAAATATCTATAACAACTTTACTTCATACAAGTATCTATAACAACTTTACTTCATACACAAGATCAAAACACGTAATTGGTATATTAACATATGAGAAGCGAAAAGAACGGCACTGATATTATTTGAAATCTTTTGACTAAGAACTAACGATTCCTTCGGCGCTGGGCAGGCTCGTTGTCCTTAAAACCGAAAATGCAGAATTTGCTCTCGCCCGAAAAAAAAACATTCTAAAATTCTTGAGGCTGCTTTAAGTACTACTTAGCAAAGGCAACGCGCTTTTTCCAATTAATCGGCGAAATGAATGGTTTTCGTCGTGCGACTCGCCCATGGTACTCAGCCTTTTCAAAAATTTTCCTGATGGTATCAGGACAAATTTGTTTCCAGAACTTTTGCTTGATTTCTGCTGCTTTTTCCCTTGCAGTCAGTCTTGGATTTTTTTTTACCATTGTGAAAATATTTCGCTTTTCTCTCAGGGACAGCTTTGATGGAGGACCAGAATGCGGTTTCGAGGGGAGTTCTTTTGTCAATTTGAAATTGTTTACAACTCTTTGAATTGACGAATATTGTCTCCAGCGACTAGATATACCTGTATACAATATATATGTATCTATATATATATATATATATATATATATATATATATATATATATAAATATATGTATATATATATATATATATATATATATATATACAATATATATATATACATACAATTTATATATATATATATATATATATATATATATGTATATATATTGTATATTATATGTATATGTATGTATAAATATATTGTATATTATATATATATATATATATATATATATATATATATATTGTATATTATATGTATATATATGTATATATATATGTATATATTTATATATATGTATATATATATATATATATGTTTATATATTTATATATATATATATATATATATATATATATATATATATATATATATATATATATATATATATATATTGTATATATATATATATAAATATATATATATATATGTATGTATATATATATATATGTATGTATATATATATATATATATATATATATATATATATATATATATATATATATATATATATTTATATGTATACATATATATATATATATATATTTATATATATATATATGTATATGTATACATACATATATATATATATATATATATATATATATATATATATATATATATATATATATATATATATATATATATATATATATATATATATATATATACAGTCTTCCACAAAAGTGAAGGTACAGTGATAAATATCATGAAAATTGTTTGATATTTTTATTTAAAAAACCTATAGTGATAAAATTTTTTTGGTATTACTTCAACTATAATCATTACACTTTAATTCATGTAAAACAAAACGAAAATTCTGTCGTATTAATATATTATTACATATGATGTGTTGGAAAGTCAATGAATGAAGTCCACAAAAGTCAGGGTACACCTAAAGAAAAATGATACAAATTGTAATTATAGTCTTGCATAGTTATTTAAATTATACTTTTCTTAATATTTTGTCGGATATCCTTTCATCTGAATTACTGACTTCAGTCTTTTAGGCATAGAATATACCAATTTTTTAGTAAATTCGCTGCTGATTCTGGCCCACTCCTCCAATATAGCATCCTTAAGCCGCGCCTTGCTTGATATCACTCTTTTTCGGATTTTTGTCTCAAGCTCATTCCAAAGATGCTCTATAGGGCTCAAATCAGGGCTTTGAGGCGGTGTAGCAAGCATGCGAGTATTGTACAATAGCCACATTCGAACTTTATGCGCAGGGTGCTTAGGGTCATTGTCCTGTTGAAACAAGAAATCTTCTCGCATACCTAATTTGGCTGCACTTTGTTTCATGTTGTTTCGTAGAATCTCTAAATAAGAGTTCTGATCCATAGTATTTTCGATGAATGTCAGATTTCCAACTCCAGCAGCAGCCATGCAACCCCAAACCATAACACCACCGCCTCCATGTTTTACTGTTTTAATAGTGTTCTTGGGATTAAATGCTTCTCCTACTTTTCGCCAGACCCTCTTATGCCCATTTACACCAAATGTACAAAATTTAGACTCATCCGAAAATAAAACATTATCCCAAAACGTTATTGGTTTGTCAATACATATATGCTTTTGCAAATGTTATTCGTTTTTGTTTGTTTATGGAACTTACAAGAGGTTTTCTTCTAGGCGTACGAGATGAAAATCCAGCTTCTACGACAGCTCTACGCACAGTTTCTGCGCTAACCTCCTTCTTATCATTAATTCCAAGAACATCGCAGATTTTTCTACAGCTTAGAAATGGATCTTGTTTTACCATTCGCGAAATTTTTCTCTTGTCCTTTGCACTTAGTTTAGATGGACGACCTGTTCGGGGCACATTTTCCACTCTATTTTCCTTCTTAAATCGATTTATCACTTTTTGAATGGTTGACCGACTTCGCAACACTAGTTCAGCTATTTCAGAATATGATTTGCTCTGATTTGAATGCAGATTAATAATTATTTCACGCTTCTTAATACTCAACTCCTTTCGACTAATTTTTTAAAAATTTTATTAAATAAAAGATACACCACGAATACGGACGCGATATTAAAGACAGCGGCCTACGGTTGTTAACTCACTCTGATAATATGAACTTGGGGGATTCCCCTTTTTACAAATAACAGGGCATTTTCTGCAACTGTACCAAGACTTTTGTGGAGTAGAAAAGAGACATTGCCAACAAAAAATTATTGTCTTCAATGATCATTATTGCCGAATCCCTTTAAATTTATGAAAACTTAAATTCAACAGAACTCGTATTATTACCATTTCATAACTTTTGGTTTTCAAATAAAAATATTGATTCAGTAATACAATTTTCAGTTACCGATTCTCTGTACCTTGACTTTTGTGGAAGACTGTATATATATATATATATATATATATATATATATATATATATATATATATATATATATATATATATATGTATAGTATACATATATATATATATATATATATATATATATATATATATATATATATATATACATATATATATATATATATATATATATATATATATATATATATATATATATATATATATATATATATATATATATATATAGAGTCTGGTTATAACGGCAGCCAAAGGAGCGATGATATAACGTCGTACTAACCAGAAATCGGTCTAAACGAAACGACAGTTTTAATTTTTGTTAAAATAATTAATTGTGAATCACACCTTAACGTCAAGTGTGTGTTTTTTGACAAATTCAACCATGAAGGAGGTACTTAATTGAGCAGCGTGTTAAGGTTGTTGAAGCCTTTACGATAAGGGCGTTCAAATCAAAATGCATTTTGTGCACTTCGTGACTTTTTGGTCAGCATAGTCGACCAAATATGTCCACAATCGGGAGAATCGTGCGCGAATTTCAGCAAACTGGTTCTGTAGAAAATGCGAAATTACCTGTGCATGCTCACTCAGTTCGTTCCGTGGAAAATATTTCTGTTGTTTGCGATAGCGTGGCAGAAGAGCCGTCAACCTCGACTCGTCGTCGTGCCCAACAATTGAACATCTCACGAGCATCACTGATGCGAAATTTGAAGAAAGATTAGAATTCACACGCTTACAAGGTTCAATTGACACAAGAGCTGAAGCCTACTAACCATTTCAAGTGTCGGCAATACGCCGAATGTTTGGTTGAAAAGACAGAAGGGAATAGTGACGTTACTAACAAAACCATCTTCAGCGGCAAGGCACACGTTAACCTCAGTGGATTCGTTAACAAGCAGAATTGCCGCATTTGGGCAAATGAGAATCCATTAATGATTGTTGAAAAGCCGATGCATCCACAAAGAGTGATTGTTTGGTGCGGTTTATGGGTTGGCGGCGCCATCGGGCCGCACTTCTTCGAAAATGGGGACGGCTAAGCAGTTACCGTAAATGGTGTTTGCTATTGCGAGATGATAAAGGACTTCTTGTAGTTAGAAATTGAGGTTAATTGGCCGCCAAGATCATGTGATTTGACACCGTTGGACTTCTTTCTCTGGGGATATTTAAAAGAAAAAGTGCACGTCAATAAGACAAGAACAATTCAATAGCTGAAAGATGAGAGAATTCAGCACATTAACGACATTCAACCTCAATTATGTCTCACAGTCATTGAAAATATGGACCATTGAGTAGAAATATGCCACCGTAGCTGTGGCGAGCATTTGGGCGATGTTTTGCTTCACACATAATTTTCATAGATCCTTCTATTATAATAAAATATATTAACATAATCCTCTGAAAACTTTTTGTTTTATTCACAATTACATCGTGCGTTTTGGTTGGACCAACCTTTATATACATGTTGTATGGACATATTAATATTTACATATGTGACCATCAGAAAAAAAAAACATTTAAATCAAAGTATTTCATTTATTCCACATAACTAAGAATAAAAAAAATGTAATTTTAATTTAAATAATCACCATTCGTAGCTTCACATAAACATTACATTATGTACTTAAATGTAGAATGAAGGATAAAAAAATAACTGTGCACGTGTATAATGTACCTTTCTATGTATCATATAACTAACAAAGAAATATCGAGTGCAAAAAGTCTATAATTTTTGATTGCTTTTGGTATTTATTCCTATAGTAAGAAGACTGCATTATGCAAATGATACGTAATACTTTTCATAGTGTCATCATGAAAATTAGAAAGCACAAACACATTCAGCACTTCTGCTGCTTTTAGAGCTTCAGATGCATTTGGAGTGGTAGAATTTTCTTTCGGGCCGTCGTCATTATTATCGTCGCTACCTTGGCTGTTGACGATAAAATTTTGTAGAATATTTTCGTCAATTACACGTTGCGAGATCATCATCAACAACTTCATTTTAATCGTCCGCCTCAAATTAGCTGCAACCATCACAATTATTCTGTCCTTCGAAAGTACTCGTCCCGAGCACTTTTTACCTCTAAATTTTAATGTTTTATCTGGCGTTAGTTTATAAAAGAATCCAGTTTCGTCCCCATTCAATTTTTCGTCGTTACTAAATTTTGCGCGCAAATTAGGCCAAACTTTGGTTTGCCACTCAGTCATATCGACAGAGATTCTCCAACAATTTTTCCGGCGA